>JAJOHN010000010.1:12500-689094 GCA_030271015.1 Didymella glomerata
TATACTTTCCCTCCGCAGCCACAACTTACTGCCGCGCTCCCTCCGCCTCCGCAGCCTAACAATTTCCCTCCGCAGCCACAACTTACTGCCGCGCTCCCTCCGCCTCCGCAGCCTAACAATTTCCCTCCGCAGCCACAACTTACTGCCGCCTCGTCATTGTCCTTAGGAATGTCTAGTATGTCTTTAGCATGCACCCAGGATCCCGCCAGGATGTCCCCAAAATGCCTCTAGAATGCCCCTGGGATGCGCCTAAGATGCACCCAGAATGCCTCTACTATGCGCTGGTTCTGCGCCAGCTATCCCTCCAGGATGCCTCCAGCATGCCCCCGTCAAACTTACTGACGCACCTGGAAAGCTGAGCAATCAAGACTTGCGTCTTCTCTTGCGCCATCTACTCTCTCTTCCCCTTCTATAGGCGCTTCTAAGCTGCCAAATAAACGGGGAGGGAGGTATCCCATTTTCAACCAAGCTAGCGGCGGGCTTACGCTCAGCAGCTCGTAACTACAAGGCTACTCGACTGCTTACACGACCCGGCTAGACAACTAAGTCGTCTGCAAAGGATTCAATCCTGCGCACTGTACAATTGCAATACACCGGCTAGTGACCCCAATTTCAATGAGGCCACCAACGCCGATCTGGTAAGGTTCTGGGCCAAAGGCCTATTCGTATCCGACTGGTGCAGGCGGAAATCACCCCGTTCTGGCATGGATTCTGACTTAGAGGCGTTTAGCTATAATCTAGCAGATAGTAGCTTTGCAGCAATGCCTAGTCAGATAGCTGTAAAAACCTTAACTTACTACTGTACTCTCTCTATCTCTACAGCCTAATAATTTCTCTCTATAGCTATAAACTACTACTATACTCTTTCTACTTCTATAGCCTAATAATCTCTTCTAATAGCTATAACTTACTAACGTACCCTACGGGCGAGCTGATTAACAGGCGAGCTAATTACTTTTGCCAAGCCCCTACCAAATCCTAACCTATTATGGCCTAAAACACCACACTTTAGCGCTCTATAGTAGACTACAGTATATATTATTATTTAGAGACTACTTCTATATTAACCTTACACGTTTGCGTGTTATAGCTAGTCTTATTGTACCTTCTGCAGCGCCTTTAGGACAGCTTACCCCCTTAAGTATGCACCTGCTTCTTTACCCTCTTTCTATTACTACACGCCCTAAACTCCTTTAGAGCTGCTAGTTGCTGCCTATCTCTAACTATTAGGGTCCCTTCCTTCTAAACCTACTTTCTTTTATATAATTTCTGTTGCATAGCAGCCTTATTAGCTGCTTAAAGCTCCTTAATTTCCTGTTAAGCTAAAACTAGCTTATAAGATAAAATAGCTCCCCCCTTTGTATAGTGCTTAAGCGCGCTAAGTATAGAGTTCAGTAAGCTACCTTGCTACTTCTTATACTTCTCTTAAATTAGAGTAGATTGCAACCTAAATTCTATAGTATTGCTTAGGGTTTAGGACTGCTAGGGCACGTTGTTAGTAGGGAGTAGTAGTAATAGAGTCTAAAGCTTTATATTAAGGGCTGTTATAACCTGTTCTAGGTTAAAGGGGACTAATCTAGCACCTTAAAACCCTCCTTAGATGTTGCTAGGAGTAAATACTGCATTGTAGGCTGCTTTAAAGCATAGCAGAAACTTAGTCTTTATAAGGTAGCTAATCTAGTTGCGCATAAGTATTTTAGCTTAGCGTCTATACGCCTGCTTTAAAGGGGCAAAACAGCCTATATTAAGTAGCTATAGGAGGTGTGATAAGTAAGGAGGTATGCATAGAGTAACAATCTTGTTATCCTTGTAGTATTGCTAGAATAGGAGCAAGTTATAGCTCTTATAGCTATTAATAACTAGCAGTTAGTAGGTACTAACAGTATGCTCCTTTGTATGCATATTAAAGTGCTTTAACTACTTAAGACTAAGCTTATTAGTAGTCTAGCTGTTAGCAGAGACTCTAATAACCTAATTCTAGGGCAGGTCTTCTTCTTTGTACTAGCTAGTAAGGTAGTTACGCGCTTTAAAGATAATAAAGGGTAGAATAGTCTATCTAGTAGTATTAATGCCCTATATAACTATTGTCTACTCCTAGTTGCCTAGCTAGACTACCTTTAGCCTTCCTTATCTCTTTAAAGCTGTGACAACTGCTCCTTAGGAGATCTAGCCTATTATAAAGCCTGTCTTGTTAAAGTTATACATGTTGTTATTCTAGATGCTATACTTAGCTTTAATGTTAGCTACTAGGCTAAACTAGCCCTACATAACCCTAGAATCTTTGTAGAGGGCTTGCTTGTAGTTATACCTATAATTAAACTTTACTTTAAGCTTTAGCTAACGCTTAACAAACGTACTAGGCTAGTTTATACTAATATAGCCTAGATTGCGCTTAGCGCGCAGAGAATTAGCTATAGTAGCTATATCTGCTAGCTAAGGGCTAAATCCTTGCGTGTTAAGCTTAAGTATGTGCTTAATAATTACCTGCTTCTTATTATTGTCTAACCCTTATAAGTTAGGCATAGTATTAACTTGTAAAGGTTGTCCTGCGCGTTATGTGCTTAGTATACTCTAAGGCACCTTGTAGATAGCTGCAGCGCGTTGCTAGGAGAGATTTGCGTCTTGTTTAAGAGCTTGAAGCGCAAGCTAGATCTAAGCCTCGTTTAACGCGTTATTTTAGGCTGGTTGGGGATGCATTGGGGTAGTAGGGTAAAGTTTGGTAGGGGCTTGGCAAAAGTAATTAGCTTGCCTGTTAATCAGCTCGCCTATAGGGTACGTTACTGCTTTAGTATTACTCTTAGGAATATCTAGTATATCTTTAGTATATACCTAAGATTCTACTAGAATATTACTAAAATGCCTTTTATATACCTCTAGAATGCCTCTAGAATATACCTAGAGTATACCTAGAATTCCTCTATTATACGCTAGTTCTGCGCTAGCTATTTCTCTAAAATATAGTAAAAGCATCCCTATTAAACTTACTAATATACTTAGAAAGCCAAGCAATTAAGACTTATATCTTCTCTTATACTATCTACTCTCTCTTCCTCTTTTAAAGGCCCTTCTAAGCTGCAAAATTCATAGAAAAGGAGGTATTTTATTATTAACTAAGCTAGTAGTAGGCTTATGCTTAGTAGCGTATAACTATAAAGCTACTTAACTACTTTTAATATATATATATACTAAGTAGTATAGTATACTAACTAGTATACTTCTACGAAGACTATACTAATACTTACTCTATTATAGCCTAAAATACTATAAAGTAGCGCTATACAAACTAAAATAAGCTATAATATTATTAAAAGACCTTTTCTATATTATTTTTATTCATCTATATGTTATACCTACTCTCTCTATACTATCTATAGTGTTATTAGAATAGTTTACTTCTTTTAGTATATACCTACTTCTTTGCTTTCTTACTATTACTACGTGTACTAAACTCTTATAGTATAGTCAAGTACTAGCCTTCTTTAACTATAAGGCTTTCTTAGCTTAGGTATACTTTTTTTTTATATAATTTATATTCTATAGTAGCTACTAGAGCTATATAAAGCTTAGCGTCTTCTTATTATACTAAAACTAGCTTATATAATAGAATTGCTCTTTCCTTTATATAGTACCTAAACGCGCTTAGTGTAGAGTTTAGTAAGTAAGCTACCCTACTACTTTCTATACTCCTCTTAAACTAAAGTTAACTATAACCTAAATTCTAGAGTATTACTTACAGTTTATAACTACTAGAGCTTATTATTTATAGAGAGTTGTAGTAGTATAGTATGTAGCTTTGGATTAAGAGTTAATATAACCTATTCTAGGTTAAAAGAGACTAGTCTAGCCCCTTCAAACCCTCTCTAGATATCTAAGGTTTATAGCTTTCTTATAAGCTACTTTAAAGTCTAGTAGGAACTTCTACTTTATAATATAGTTAAGCTAGTTATATATAAGTGTTAGGCTATAACTAAGTATATGCTATATAGTAGTAGAGATTATGCTATTAGCCTATACTAACTAGTATAAGAGCTATCTCTACTCTTATTACTAGAAAGTAGTAATTAGTTCCTTAAACTACTACCTTAATATACTTACTACTTCTTTTTACCCTATCCTCCCTTATAGTTGTATAATATAGTCTTAATATTCTAATTACCTCTAATATAGAACTAAAAATAGCAGCTAGATATTAAAAGCCTTAATCTCCTGTATTAAGGTTTGTTATCTCTAGAGAGGGAATAGAATAGCTATCTAAGGGTAGAACTAGCATTAAGAGGATTAACTCCTCCTAAGGCAGATAAAAAGATTACTAATTAGACCTATACAGTCTATAATATAGTAAAGGAAGTAGCTATATCTATTAAAGACAACCCTCTATAGAAATTTTTATCTATAGTGCGTCTATAGCTAAAAGAGACTAAAACAACCTAGAATAAGCTAGAATAACTTTAGAATTAGAAGTGCTGCAACAATAGGCAAAAAGAATAGAAGAATAGAAGGAATTAAACACTTAATAAAAACTTTTACTTGAATACATAATAAGAGACCTAAGTACTCTCTTTATATTCTAAAAGGGCTTAATAGCTCCTTCTAAAGCGCCTATAAGCTTAGCCTCTTAACTTCCTTATCTAGACTCTCTATAGAAGTACACAAAGACAAATCAAGTAGAGTTTAATTAATAGAAAAAAGACTATAAGGGGTTTTTCTTTTAAGCCCCTAATAAGTTTCTTATAGAGAAGTAGAAGGTTGACTTTAGTATAAGGTATTTTATAGAGAACCTAAAAATCTTATAGAGAATCTACCATACTACTAACCTCTACTATAATCTCTTACAGGCCCTAACTTAGGTTAGATTTAAGACAATTATGCTAGACGCCCTTAGCCCTCTAGCTAAATATAAGTAGGTAGTATATAAAGCCTTAAAGAGATATAAGCAATTACTTAGGTAGTTACCTATAGATTTACTTAACTATATATATTCTCTCTAGGAAGAGCTAGAATCCTCTTATATAGTAGAGCTCTAAGTGCTTATATATATATTAGCAGTGCTCCTAGAGATCTAGAAGAATCTATTCCTTATTCTAAATAATTAAAAGGACACAATTCCTAAAGTAGGGAAGGAAGCAAATACTATTAGTTATAGACATATCTATTATAGTATATAGTAAATAGAAAAAGCCTAGAGAAGTTATTACCTAGAAAGAAGAAGATTAACAAAATATAAACAGACTAGTTCTAACTAAAAGGAAGGAATAAAGACCTCTAAAAGGTTATAAGATAGTAAAAAAGGTCAAAATAAGCTAGAATAAATAATAAAAGGTTAGAAGTAGGGAATAAAGTTTGCTAAGTCCTGTTAGGCGTATAGAGAAGCTAGTTACTTCTATAATACCTGCCCTTAGAATAAGGATAGGCTAAGAGACACTCTAATAGAGAGGTTATAAAATAATAGAGAGTAGAAAAGCTAAATGCTGCCTTTCTTGCCTATATTAAACTCTTAAAGGAGAAGAATAAAGCAGTATCCCTATATTAGGTAATATACCTAAAGTATACTTGCCTATTAACTATAAAAGCGTCTATAGATAATAGTTTAGATATAGAAGTTTTGACTAATAGTAGCTTGTAGCTATATCTAATTTTAGCACTTTATATAAAGGATTTAGACCTTATAGTAAAGCCTCTACTATAGATATTAGCTAAAGGAGTGAATAGGTTAGAGTTGCCTATATATAGAATAACTAATATAGACGTTACTATTATAGACTTAAGAAGGCATAAGAAAATAACGTACCCTACAGGCGAGCGAGCCAATAGGCAAGCAAGCCACTTTTGCCAAGCCCCTACTTACGTACTCTCCCTATACTAATGTCTCAACAACAACCTATTATTAACGCGTCTTATAAAGCTTAGGTATAGCTTGCGCTTTAAGCCCTTAAATAAGACGCAAATCTCTTCTAGCAATGCACTGTAGCTATCTATAGGGTGTCTTGAAGCACCCTAAGCTATTAACACACTAGACGACCTTTACAGCGCAATACTATGCCTAACTTATAAGGGTTAGATAATAATAAGGAGTAGGTAATTGTTAAGCACATACTTAAGCTAGACATGCAAGGATTTAGCCTATAGCTGTTAGATATAGCTACTATAGCTAATTCTCTGCGCGCTAAGCGCAATCTAGGCTATGTTAGCATAAACTAGCCTAGTACGTTTGTTAAGCGTTAGCTAGAGCTTAAAGTAAAGTTTAATTATAGGTATAACTATAAGCAAGCCCTCTGCAAGGATTCTAGGGTTGTGCAGGGCTAGTTTAGCCTAGTAGCTAACATTAAAGCTAAGTATAGCATCTAGGATAACAACACGTATAACTTTAATAAGACAGGCTTTATAATAGGCTAGATCTCCTAAGGGGCAGTTGTTATAGCTTTAGAGAGACAAGGAAGGCTAAAGGCAGTCTAGCTAGGCAACTAGGAGTAGATAACAGTTATATAGGGTATTAATACTACTAGATAGACTATTCTACCCTTTATTATCTTTAAAGCGCGTAACTACCTTACTAGCTAGTACAAAGAAGAAGACCTGCCCTAGAATTAGGTTATTAGAGTCTCTGCTAACAGCTAGACTACTAATAAGCTTAGTCTTAAGTAGTTAAAGCACTTTAATATGCATACAAAGGAGCATACTGTTAGTACCTACTAACTGCTAGTTATTAATAGCTATAAGAGCTATAACTTGCTCCTATTCTAGCAATACTACAAGGATAACAAGATTGTTACTCTATGCATACCTCCTTACTTATCACACCTCCTATAGCTACTTAATATAGGCTGTTTTGCCCCTTTAAAGCAGGCGTATAGACGCTAAGCTAAAATACTTATGCGCAACTAGATTAGCTACCTTATAAAGACTAAGTTTCTGCTATGCTTTAAAGCAGCCTACAATGCAGTATTTACTCCTAGCAACATCTAAGGAGGGTTTTAAGGTGCTAGATTAGTCCCCTTTAACCTAGAACAGGTTATAACAGCCCTTAATATAAAGCTTTAGACTCTATTACTACTACTCCCTACTAACAACGTGCCCTAGCAGTCCTAAACCCTAAGCAATACTATAGAATTTAGGTTGCAATCTACTCTAATTTAAGAGAAGTATAAGAAGTAGCAAGGTAGCTTACTGAACTCTATACTTAGCGCGCTTAAGCACTATACAAAGGGGGGAGCTATTTTATCTTATAAGCTAGTTTTAGCTTAACAGGAAATTAAGGAGCTTTAAGCAGCTAATAAGGCTGCTATGCAACAGAAATTATATAAAAGAAAGCAGGTTTAGAAGGAAAGGACCCTAATAGTTAGAGATAGGCAGTAACTAGCAGCTCTAAAGGAGTTTAGGGCGCGTAGTAATAGAAAGAGGGTAAAGAAGCAGGTGCGCACTTAAGAGGGTAAGCTGTCCTAAAGGTGCTGTAGAAGGTGCAATAAGACTAGTTACAACGCGCGAACGTGTAAGGTTGATATAGAAGTAGCCTCTAAATGATAATATATGCTGTAGTCTACTACAGAGCGCCGAAGCGTGGTGTTTTAGGCCATAATAGGTTGGGATTTGGTAGGGGCTTGGCAAAAGTAGCTCGCTCGCCTATTGGCTCGCTCGCCCGTAGGGTACATTATAGAAAGTATATTTTCTAGTAATAGACCTAAAGACATATAAAATATACCTAGGATTACTATAGGATAATTGGTATAATCTAAGGCTAAGCTATAGAAGCTAGTATTACTCTTTAAAGGAAGAAAGTATAAAGACTTCCTAAAATAGAAAAAGGTATTAATAGAAGATACTAAAGAGTTAAACTATATAATATAGAGTTCTAGTTTAGATATATATAAATATACTTAGTAAACTTAGTAGGACAAGTTGTTCTAAAAATAGTCTAAAATAGACACATTCTAGAAGTATATTATAAGTATATATACTTAGGATTAGAGGATAGAGTATATAATCTACCTAACTATAGAGAGCAAGATGTAGCAATTAATATTATGCCTAGAGCAACCCCTCTATATAAGCCTCTATATAGCCCATTAGCAATAGAGTTAGAGATACTTAGAAAGTATGTAGTACATTATCTATAATATAGCTAGATTAGACAATTAAGATTGCGAACTAGGGCACTAATACTCTTTGCAAAGAAGAAAGATAGCAGCCTAAGACTATATATAGACTATAGAGATTTGAACAAAATTATAGTAAAGAATTATTATTCTTTACCTTTAATTATAGAGTTATTAGAACAACTAGCAGAAGCTAGGTTCTATATAAAGCTAGATATAAAAGAAGCGTACTATTATATCTATATTAAAGAAAAATATAATATATATATATATATATATACTAAGCAGTACAGTATACTATACAGCGCACTTTTGCTAAGACTATACTAAAATACCCTCTCTCTACTAATACTTTAACAATAACTATATTTTAACATATTAAAAGAGTGTTAGATCTAGCTTATGCTTTAGGCTCTTGAATAAGATATAAAACTCTTAGTATAATATACTATAGCTATATCTAGCGCTTCTAAAAGTACACTTTGTATAGGATATATAGAATAACCTTTACGTATTAATACTATAGCTAACTTATAGAATCTAACTAGTGCTAAAGAGTAGGTAATTATTATATATATACTTATGCTAGTTATGCAAGGAGAGTACTCCTAGCTTAAAGTTATAGCTAATATAGCTAATTCTCTATAAAAAAAAAGAGCATAGTTTAGCCTCTATTAGCTCTAGGTAGGCTAGTAGGTGTTAAAGTTGTACCTAGACAAAGTTTAATATTGTACTAGTTCTATTAGGTCTTAGAGATAAGTTTAGTCTTAAGGATAGTAGAGTAAGTTGCGTCTAGACAAAGTCTAGTATAATAGCTTAAGGTAATAAAGGTCTAAGTAATAACGTAGGTATAGGGCAAGTCGCCTACTAGGGCAAGCCGCCTACTTTTGCCAAGACCCTCCCCTATTACACCCTATAATAGCCTAAAACACTATAACCTAGCGCTGTATAAGACAAAACAAGCTGTAATATTACTTAGAGACCTCTTCTATATTATTTTTATACATTTGCATGTTGTGCCTACCCTCTCTGCACCTTCTATAGTATTATTAGGAGGGTTTACGTCCTTTAGCGCGCACCTGCTTCTTCCCTCTCCTTCTATTACTACACGCCCTAAACTCCTTTAGAGTAGTTAACTGCTAGCCTTCTTTAACTGCAAGGCTTCCCTTAGCTTAAATACGCTTTCTTCTATATAGTTTATAACATGTAGTAGCCTTAGCAGCTGCTTTAAGCTTATAGATTTGTTTTTGTGCAAGCGCAAGCTTATATAACAGGATAGCTCCCCCCTTTGCGTAGTGCTTAATTACGCTTAGAATAGAAGTAGGCAAGCTACCCTGCTCTCTCTTATACTTGTTTTAAATTAGAGTTAATTGCGACTTAAATTCTAGGGTATTACTTAGGGTTTGCAACTGCTAGGGCTTATTGTTTATAGGGAGTAGTAGTAATAGAGTGCGTAGCTTTATATTAAGAGTTAATATAACCTGTTCTAGGTTAAACGGGACTAATTTAGCCTCTTAGAACCCTCCCTAGATATTGCTAGGGTTAATAGCTTTCTTATAAGCTACTTTAAAGTATAGTAGGAACTCCTACTCTATAATATAGTTAATCTAGTTGTATATAAGCTTATTAACCTTGTCCCTATACGCCTTCTTTAGAGGGCTAAAATAACCTATATTAAGTAGCTGTAGGAGGTGCAATAAGTGCGCAGGCATATATAGGGTTATAATTTTCTAATCCTTATAGTATTGCTAGAATTCTGTAGAGTTATAGCTCTTATAACTATTAATAATTAGCATATAGTAGGTACTAACAGTGCGCGTCTTTATATGCCTGTTAAAGTGCTTTAACTAGTTAAAACTAAGCTTGTTAGTAGTCTAGCTGTTTTTAGAGATGCTAATAACCTAGTCTTAAGGCAGGGTTTTATCCTTATACTAGTTAGATAGGTATTAGCAGGCTTTAAAGATAATATAGGCTAGAATAGCCTATCCTATAGCATTAATGCCCTTAATAACTATTACCTACTTCTAGTTGCCTAGCTAGATTTGCTTTACTTGTCCTAGCTTCCCTGCATCTATAATAACTACTCTAGAGCTTATCTAGCCTATTATAAAGCCTGTCTTGTTAAAGTTGTATATATTGTTGTCTAGGATACTATACTTAGCTTTAACATTAGATATAAGGGTAAACTAGCCCTGTATAACCTTAGAGTTCTGTTACAATCTGTTGCAGCCTAGCCCTACTATACTTGTAGGGCGACTAGGGTTGCTCTTACAAAGCAAGTAAATACAAGAGAGTATAATAAAGGTACTCTCCCTAATCTCTCCTTAGCATAAGAGCAGGAGAGCAGTATTGCTCTTTTTACTCCTATAATCTCTTAAGAGCACACAGAGTAACAGAGCATTATGCATAGCACCCCTATACTTACTTAGTATATAGGACATAGGAATACAACCCTTATAGTTTATGTTTAACTTTGTTAATTAAGTTACTTCTTAGAATCTTACCTTAACTATAACTAGCTGTATTGCGCATTGCTTAGACCTTAGTTAACCTAAGCTATTATATTAGACTTTGTCTAGACGCAACTTACTCTACTATTCTAGAAACTAAACTTATCTTTAAGACCTAACAGAACTAGTACAATATTAGACTTTGTCTAGGTACAACTTTAACACTTTAAACACCCCTAAGATAAGTTCTACCTTAGGAACATATACTACCCCTAGCAGCTCTTGCTTGCATAATATAGACATAACTAACGCTAGTACTACAAACTATAGCGTTATAAACGTTAACAAGTCTAACCTCTACTATAGAGATTGCGCTAAGTTAGATAACTAGCTTATGCAATAGGACCTCTTCTTTATGTTTTAAGGAGAGAAGGTACCTAAAGAAAAGCAAGTTACTCTTGTATCAAGCTACATGTATAGAAAAGCTTTTACGTAGATTAAGCCCTTTATCTAGCAAGCTAACGCAGGCAAAGCCCTAGATAAAGTAGATAAATAGATCTAAGACTTTAATAGGTTTAAAGAGAAGATTAAGCCTGTCTTTAGAGTCTTAAACAAGCCTACAATTGCACAACATAAGATTTAGCGCGTTTGTTAGACTAAGTCAGCTACTAATTATGCTGCAGAGTTTTAGCAGCTAGCTGCTAACACTAACTAGGACAACACTGCCCTAATAACTATGTTTAAGCAAGGTCTCAAGCCTTAAGTTAAGACAGAGCTAATACACACTAGCGCTAGCACTAACAGCCTTAATAACCTTATTAACACTATAATTAACATTAATGTTAAGCTCTATAAGTTATAGCAAGAGCTTTAAGAGGATCTGCGTTTGCGCATTGTCTTAGCTAACAAACGCCCCCTACTACGCAACCTATAGCGCAACAACCTGTCTAACTACAGCTAACGCAGGAGACACTACTAACTAAACAGTAGTTAACGCATCTATAACAATACAAGAAGTAGATACTACAGACCTATAGCTATAGACCTATTAAACATTAACAAGGGACCTAATAGGTAGAATTAGAATTAGAGCAAGGGAAGCAAGCTAGATAAGTCTAAGGTAACTTGTTATAGATGTAGTAAATAAGGCTACTTTGCCTAAGACTGTTGTATAAAGAATAAGGTAGTTTAACAGCTTAATATGCTAACTACTAGCAACAATAGGACTAGTAACAAATAGGAGATCCTTACTAAGGACATAGGTTGTTTTATAGAAGACACTAAGTTAGAGCGTAATAACGCTTAAGACTATATTAACAACAATAGCTATTATAACTGCATACCTACACTATACTAAGACTATAAAGAGCTAGTAGCTACACGCACTAAACTTAAGGTATAATAGAACTGCTAATAACAACGTAAGGAACCTATAGAAGTACCTATTATAAATAACGCAGCAGTTTAATGCCCTGTCCCTAAGGTACTTAAGGCGTACCTAAACGCTTGTAATAGCACAATCCTAGTTAAGATTAAGAAAGACAGGACATAGGTATATAACACAAAAGGCATCTATATAGGTAATAGCTTTATAATTAACACGCTACAACGCAAGACGCGTTAAGAACTAGACTAAGCTAGGAATATTAACTACTTACCCTATTACTAGGACAACTAGTATAACAAGCAGTTAGCTGTGTACAACTAGAAGCTATCTAACAACAACAAAGAGGAAGAGTACAAAGAAGTAGAAGAGTACTAGAACTACAAAGTTACGCGCGCACGCGCATACCTAGCTAAAGACAGCAAAGGACTTACTAGACTCAACTAATAATTTGCTAATAGTAAAAAGACTAATGCAGAGTTAGCAGAACTCGCGTTTACTAAATAGGAAGACAACAACTATGCAATATAGGCAGATGTTAACCTGTATAATTGCTATAAACTCTAGCGTAATAAACCTAACTTTAGCTGCGCTAAAGCAACTAGGACCTATTACTATAGCATAATACACTAGCAAGATATTTGCAATCCTAGGCATAAGGAATTGCCCTAGACTTACTGTTACTATAGATAGTGTAAGGTGCACTATATAGCAAAAGTTAAAGCCTGCTAGTTCCTAAGTAGACTAGCAGGATATACCTAAGTATAGTATACGTGTAAAGATGTTAAGTGCCCTAAGTACTTATAGGACAAACGTACTAAGCAGCACTTTCTAGGGATTATAGACCTATAAGAGATACTTGTTATGTAGTTAGTCCTTAATAGATACTGCAAAGGACACTATTAGGAAGAATGCCTAAACACTGTATGTAAACAATACGCAATTAAGAAAGAGTGTTGTAGGTTTAAGGGCATAAAGCCTTTTTTAGGGCAGCGCTAGAGGGCGCTAGGAGTTAATCTCTTAATTCTATAGGGGCTAATCTACTTATTAAGCTCCCTATTATATTAGAAGGAGTTGTAATAACAGCATTATTAGACTCTAGAGCATAATTAAACTACGTCTCTTTACAAGCTGTGTAGCAAGCTAGACTTAAGCTACAGCAGAAGCAGAACCCTTACCTGCTTAGAGTAGCTAATAGAGAACTAATGCTAGCAGAATTAGAAATTACCTATAAGGTATTGTCTGTTCTGTTATAGATATAGAACTATTTTAAGCAGTTAGACCTAGACGCGTTTAGGATAGCTACTTACAACGTTATTTTAGGCCTGCTATAGTTACAAAAGCATAATCTGCAGATTAATTAGAAGAATTAACAGCTTTTATTTAACAGGTGCAGATGCAGCACTACTACACGCTAACCTACATAACCTACGCTAGGGTTGGTAGATAAGAAGGAGATTAACAATATCTCTTTAACTATAATAACGCGCTAAGATAGAGCAGTTGGCTAAGTAGACTAGAAACGCCCCTCTATAATAGTTATAGAGACTAAGAGTGCACCTCTAGACATACTAGATATATATTGTTAGTACGCCTAGATGTTTAAGGAAGAGTTATCTGTAAAAGCACTACCTAAGCACTAACCTTAGGATTATAAGATTAAACTTAAGGAAAGGAAAGAACTACCCTTTAGGCCTATATACTAGTTATCTAAGAAAGAGCTTGAGATACTATATAAGTATATTAAAGAGAACCTTGCTAAAGGATTTATTAGGAAATCTAAATCCCTAGCAGGATTCTCTATTCTATTTGTACTAAAGAAGGACAGCAAGCTAAGGCTTTGCGTTAACTACTAGAAGTTAAACAATATTATAATTAAGAATTGTTACCTGCTGCCTAACATATTAGAGTTACAAGACTAACTCTTAGGAGTAATATTCTTTACTGCACTTGACTTGCGTAGAACGTACAACCTTATACACATAAAGAAAGGCAAAGAATAGAAGACAGCGTTTAGAACCTATTATAGTTATTATAAGTACATAGTTATGCTATTTAGGTTAACTAATGCACTAGCTATTTGTTAGGCACTTATTAACAACGTACTATAAGAGCACCTAGACATTACTATAGTAGCATACCTTAATAACATCCTAGTATATAGTTAGACGCTAGAAGAACACAAGGTCTACGTAAGACAAGTGTTAGAATGCTTAGTAAAAGCAGACCTTAGGCTAAAGCCTAAGAAGTGCAAATAGCATAAGGACAAAGTAGAGTTCCTTAGCTATATTATAGGAAGATATAGAGTTAAGATAAGCAACAAGAAGATTTAGGTTGTAAAGGATTAGCTAACACCTACTTTAGTTAAAGGAATCTAGGAATTCCTTAGGTTTATTAACTTTAACTAACGCTTTATTAAGGACTACTCTATAAAAGCCTTACTGCTTACGCGACTTACGCAGAAGGACACACTATTTAAGTAGGAATAAGCATAAAAAGATGCTTTCTAATTGCTTAAGCAAGCATGCGTAGAGCTACCTACGTTAATTATATTTAAGAGCAGCAAACCTGCGCGCCTTAAAACTAATGCCTTAGATCTAGCATTAGGAGCTTGTATTACATAAGAATAAGACAGACTATAGCACCTAATTACCTACTACTTAAGGAAATTCACAGCACCTAAAGAACGCTATAATATGTACAACAAGGAACTTATAGCTATTGTTAACATATTATAATATTAGAGAGTCTACGCAGAAAGCTGCTTAGAGCTTACTATCTACACAGACTATAAGAACTTAGTATACTTTACTACTACTAAAGTTCTAAACCAACAATAAGTTTGCTAGTTAGAAATGCTTAGTTAGTATAAGTTTAGGATCCTGTACATGCTAGGAAAAGAGAATAGCAGAGCAGATGCTCTTAGCTAATGCTACAACCTTGCAGGCAAAAAGACTATTAATAAGTTCGCTATACTTAGAAAGAATTTAGATAGGTTGTTAGGACTATCCTAGCAGCTTAACCTTATGTTAGTAGTCTAGGGAGACTACTACGTACTATTACAAGTACTAGAAGAAATAGAAGAAGAAGTTATTAGTAGTTATTACAACAACCTACTGCATAGACATCCTAGTATTATAAGAATAATAGAACTTATTAAGAGACATTATAAGTTCCTAAACATGCAAGACAAGGTTAGCAAGTTTATTAAGAATTACGTAAGCTGTTAGCAAAACAAACACAGTACGCACGCTAAGTATAGAGAAGCACAGGTAATAGAGCTGCTAACAGCACTATAGACAAATATTATAATAGATTTTGTCACACAGCTGCCTATCTCTAAGGATCTAGTTACAGGATACAGCTACAACGCAATCTTTGTTATAGTAGACTAATTTACTAAGTATGCTAAGATAATAGCCTTTAGACATAGCTACACTGCTAAACAGTTAGCATACGTCTTTAAGGATTATATTATCTACTACTATAGTATCCTAGAATTAATTATTAGCAATAGAGACAAGCTCTTTATGTTAAACTATTAGACTACGCTTCTAGCAGCAATAGGTACTAAGAAGAAGCTTTCTATAGCCTATTATCTGCAGACAGACAGACAGACTAAACAAGTAAACTAGATAATAGAAACGTACCTCTGCATCTACTGCAACTAACAGCAGGATAATTAGGTTTTACTACTACCTATAGCACAAATTATATACAATAACAAGCTTTTAGAAGCAACAGGCTATTTGCCGTTCTTTGCAAACTACAGCGGACAGCTAAATCTCTTTACAAGGTTATTAGACAGCAGTATCTAAATAGAATTAGTAATTACCTTAGTTAAAGCACTAAAGGAAGTATACTAGAAATTACTTAATAACATTACTAAAGCTTAGTTAAAGAGCATTTCTTATGTTAATAAGAAACAAAAAACAGCGCCTCTGCTAAAGAAGGGGGATAGAGTGTATCTCCTTATAAAAAACCTACGCACACAGCAACTAATAAAAAAACTAGACAAGGTTAAGGTTAGACTATTTTTTATTTCTTAATAAATTAGCCTAGTTAACTACTAACTTGCGCTGCCTAAGGATGCAAAGATCTATCCTGTGTTCTATATCTCGTTATTAGAACTAGCTAACCCTAGAACGCTAATCTAGCAAGACTTTTACTACTAGGCAGATAGCCAAGACGAGTGGGAAGTTAAAAAAATAATAACACATTAGAAGAAAGGACAAGGAGTTGAGTACCTAGTTAAGTAGTTAGAATACCCTAATTTGGAAAATACGTAGGAACCTGTTGCGTACCTTAAGAATTGCTGCCTACTACTGGCGCGGTACTAGCAACAGCATTACCTAAGTACAACAGAGGATTCGCAGCCTAGACTTTGTCTAAGAGCCCGTCTATAATGCTCTAAGTGAATAGGGACAGAGCAACACTATTAGAAGGCGCCGAAGTCGCTTCCTGCTGCTTAATACGCTAGATCTCTATTTCCTCGACCGCGATCGCTTCTGCAGCACGATTGGCGTTCTCTACTAACGCTTTCTTTATCTCTAACTCTTCCTTTTGTATTTTGTATAGTCGCGCTTGTAGACGCTCCTTCTCTTCCCTAATAGTGGACTACTTGTTAGAGGAAATCCGTATGTTGCAAGTTTTAGAGTTTAAGCGGTTGCACTTATTGCAACGACTAGACTAAACGTGCACGCGGCACACTAGACTAGCCTTGCAACAGTTTTAACACGCGACAGGCATAATGTTACTAAAGAGATTAATAAAGTCTGCAAGGTTAAGGCGACGTGCAGTACTGTTGTCTTTAATAATTAGTTTAGAGGATTCTAGTGCTTTAGGCATAATGCTTGCAGCTTTAAGAACAAAGCTATAAAGGGGGAGGATAGTGTTACAATCTATTACAGCCTAGCCCTACTATACTTGCAGGGTAACTAGGGTCGCTCTTACAAAGCAAGTAAACATAAGAGAGTATAACAAAGGTGCTCTCCCTAATCTCTCCTTAGCACAAGAGCAGGAGAGCAGTATTACTCTCTCTGCTCCTACAATCTCTTAAGAGCACACAGAGCAACAGAGTATTATATATAGCACCCCTACACTTACTTAGTATATAGCATATAGGAATATAACCCTTATAGTTTATGTTTAACTTTGTTAATTAAGTTACTTCTTAGAATCTTACCTTGACTATAACTAGCTATATTGCGCATTGCTTAGACCTTAGTTAACTTAAGCTGTTATATTAGACTTTGTCTAGACGCAACTTACCCTACTGTTCTAGAAACTGAACTCATCCTTAAGACCTAACAGAACTAGTACAATATCAGACTTTGTCTAGGTACGACTTCAACAGGTTCTTGCAGAGGGCTTACTTATAGTTATACTTAGAATCAAAGACTATTTTAAGCTCCTCCTAACGCAAAACAAACATACTAGCCTACCTTAAGCTAATAGGGGCTAAACTGCGCTCTTTTTGCAGAGAATTAGCTATATCAGCTATAGCTGCAAGCTAGAGGTGCTTTCCTTATATAACTAGCTTAAGTATGTATACAACAACTACTTGCTCCTTAGCAGTAGTTAGATTCTATAAGTTAGCTATAGTATTAACGCGTAAAGGTTGTCTAGTAAGTTAGTTGCATAGAGTTATTTAGGGCGCGTTATAGAGAGCTGCAGCGCATCTTACTAAGAGATTAGAGTCTTGTTAAAGAGCTAGTAGCCTAAGCTATATCTAAGCTTCTTTACACGCGTCTATTTGTTATAGTTATAGAGGCATTAGTATAGAGTTAGTGTTTTAGTAGGGTCTTAGCAAAAGTAGGTAGCTTGCCCTAGTAGGCGACTTGCCCTACACCTATATTAGATTATAATAGCTGCTTTATAGTATTTTAGGCTATAATAGAGTAAGTATTAGTAGGGTCTTGGCAAAAGTGTCCTATTTGCTAACTATCCTGCTTAGTATATATGTACGTTATATATGTTAATACCATAGATAGTATAGAGAGGGTAGATATAACACGCAAACATATAAGAATAATATAGAAGAGGTCTTTAAATAATATTATAGCTTGTTTTACCTTATACAGCGCTACTTTATAGTGTTTTAGGCTATAATAGGGTGAGTTTTGGTGTGGTCTTGGCAAAAGTGCGCCGCTCGGTGTACTGCACCGCTCGGTGTACATCTACGTTATCGCGCATGTGTTGCGTGATGATTTCCCTACCAAGGTCGTCTATAGCGCCTTGTAGTTTACAATTAGCTCGAAGCAATCTTGTATTGCGTATAGACTATGACAAGCCCTTGCGGCTCAGGATGGGCGTGGGGCACCTCTGAAACTGTGTCAGCACTGTGAACGCGTACGAGACGCGGCCTCACGCTGCACGCGTGTCGACGTCATCATCAGGGACATCAACACGACTATAGTCGCCGCCAAGCCAGGGCGCTAGTGCAGGTCGCTTCAGACCATCCAGGACCAACGCAAGAGCGAGTGAGATGTGCGTAGGAATGGGTGGGGGAGCTGTGGGTCACTCATGGTGAACGCGGGATGGCGTCGCGCTAGCAGCGGCGGCCCCACTCTGCAACTTTCTGTTCTCGAAGCTCTGAAGCTCTGAAGCTTTCCCGCAGAACCAAGGACGGCACCCACCCTCTGCCGACATGGAGGCACCGAGCAAGCGAATGCGACTGACCGTCGTGGTCGAGGCGCTGGCGGAGGAGAATGCGCACGGCGACTACCGAGACGTTGCGCTTGCGGCCTTCAAAGAGCGCAAGTTCGCCATGCCCGTGCAGCTGGACGTGACCTTCGAGGCCGTATGGGCCGACATCGAGCAGCGATACAAGACAAATTACCTCGATCCCCAGCAAGCGGCGACATTCAGCATCAAGAAACTCCAGGATGCCTACGACTGCGACCTCGACATGACGGATACCGTGGGCGACATCTTTGCGGGTGAGGCGGACGTCAAGATGCGGGTGATCAAGGTCATTCCGCACTTCATATACCGCGACACCTCAGTTGTTCCGGGAAGCATGTTGCGACCGCGAGGCGCCCAGAAGCGTGGTGGAGAGGACGTGGAGGACGGTGCAAACAAGAGGCGCCGCGTTGTGTCGCAGCAGCAGCAGAGCACACACGAAGTGCGCGAATCCTCGCCAAATCGACCGATCCCCTCGACCGAGTCACAGCACGCCGTGGCGACGGGCCCAGAAGATACACAGGTCTTGCCCCGCTCGACCAGGTCGAAGACCGGCGCCTCGCTCGTCGAGTTGAGCCGCACCGAGACCGGCCAAGCGCCGTTCAGCATGACTGCGATCAAGCTAGAGGAACCAGGGCGCGAACAACCACCGCACCTCAACGGCATCGAGGCTGCGTCACCAAACGAGCTCACCGCGTCCCGCGATGAGCGCCCCTCGCAGGACCAGACTCGCATATCGCGCAAAGCGTCGCGAGTGGCGCTGTTGCAGCCGATGGACGAGGAAGTGCCAGAGGTGGAGGACACGGCAGAAGACGAACTTGCAGCTGCATCGCGCCAGGCGCAAGCTCCTGAGGTCGATCCTTACGAAGTTTCCATACAACAGTCACCCATATCCTCAGTTGAGCCAGAGGCCGAACCCACTCCTACGACTCGACAGCGCAACGATATCTATGATGTGCCCAATTCACCCGACTTCATGCACACGACGATCACCCCGGACAAGCTTGGCAGGACATACGGTCGTTCGCCCAAGACAGGACCCAGCCTCCTGAACAGCGCTCGAGCACACAATCGCTGCGCCGAGAACGGAACGCCAATTTCGACAGCGACTACTCGTGTGACCCAGCGTCCGTTGACTGATGTGCTTCAACACACATCACCTGCAACACAATCAAACCGCAACACCACGGGCAACGAGGCAGACGACGATGACGCAGATCTCACAACCTCTTTCCTTGACGAAGCTGCAGCACCTAGCAATCCTCAAACTCCCGCTCAGAAATTCGCCATAAAGCCATCGAAGCCCGGCAGTCTGAAGAAACCATCTCGAACTGCCCTGCTAAGTACACCCGCCAGCGCGAAGCGCAGTACGGTCTCCAAGGTCGCTGCGACACCAGCTATGGCAACTCACTCAAATCAGTCTGGACTTCCACTCTGGCCATCCCCTGGGCAGTCGACGCCGCTGATGAACCCTTTGCAACCCCCTTCAAACTCAAAAAAACGACCTTCCGTCAGCTCCGGGGCTTCCCAGAGCGTTCCCGGATCGTCAAAAGGCAAGCAAGCCGCTGTATTCAAGACTCCGGCACGCAAGACAGCGACGCCGCTAAGCACACAGACCCCTGCAGGCACACCGCAAGGAAAGCCTTTCAAATGTCACACATGTCAAGCACGCTTTTCGCGCGAAGACAACCTGAGGAGACACATGAAATCGCACACCGGGGGGCGAACACATGCTTGTTCCAAATGTGACCGCAAATTCACCCGACCAGACATTCTCCTCCGACACCAACGGGGCGAAGAGTGTCGACAATCAAGCTTTGACTCTGAGAGTGTGGGTAAAGACGGAACTGACCACGCTCCTGTGCGGACAGACAGTCGGAGCGATTCTGTGCGAAGCCGCCGCGAGAAGATTACCTCATACCTGGACATCGACAATGATCTCAATACGCACCTGGACGACGTATCATTGCTGACGAACGGGAGTCATCCTCGAGGCGGCCGAAGCGCTGGAAGCTCGCTGCTTCGGACTGGTGATCCTGGCCCAAGCAAGAGCAGTCCTAGTGCTACAGTAAAGACCTCCGCCAAATCAAGGAGCGCGGCGCGAAGCTCCATTTCCAGGTCTAACAGGAGTGCAGACGAACAGCCCAACGCCACGACTTCCTATCCAAAGCCGACCAACGGTGCTGTCGAAATCTCGAGCGCCGAACCGTCCCCCTCGAACTCCTCGAACACAGATGACAAACTTGAGAAGCATAACAAGGTCGGTGTGGACGGAGCGCAGGATGCTCAGGCATCTCCAGCCGAGAAACACTCTCAACACCTTTCTGACAGCAGGAAAGGGATAAATGACCCGGAGGCAGAGCCAGCAGAGGGACAATCCCAACACGAGGAGGTTGCAGTGCATATTGATGGACCTCCCACCCAAGACAAGCCGCCCTCTGGCCAAGAAGAAGCCGGAGCCGCGCGTTGGGCAACTCAGTCTTGGGGCTTCGCTCGCTTAGGTCAGAAAGACAATACGAACAACAAGTCGCCCCAACATCAAGCGCCAGCGCCCGCAGCAGCAGTAGTGACACCGGTGACGGAGGATGAAGGATTTGCCGAACAGGATCCCTATGTCACAGCCCTCGAAGATAACAATATCGGATCGCAATCCGCTAGTGCAGTTGCATCCCCACGATCTTCTCCAGCTGCTTCCCGGCGCCCCGCTCGCTTCCTAAGTCACTCCCCAACACCCGATGCGTCGGAGAGTGAAGATGATACTGTAGAGGCCACAGCTGCTAAAATCCCATCGCCACATGTCAACAACAGAGAGGAGAGCGAAAGCGACTCGTCGTCGGACAGTTCTGAGGATGAAGATGGCGAAATGCCTGATCTTCCAACCGGACGGGTCACTTCTGCCGACGTCCAGGCTGACCTTCCCTCCTCACCTCCTTTAACGGCGTTACCCACGCTGTCCCCGAGGGTCCTACACAGCGACCGGTCTACTACCTGTCAACCTCGTCGTCTCGTTCAACAGACATCAATACTCCCGCCAACGCTACAGTCTTCCCAGGCTCCTCGCTCAAGTCAGTCAGTCTCTGTACAAGCTGTCGATCGTCGACGATACACCGGCTTCCGCAGCCTGCGAGAGCAATTGGCGGACACCAGAACTGCACAGGCTACGACACAGAAGCAGCCATTCGATCCACGGACCATGAATTTCGGCAAGCTGGTAAAGAGCACACCTTTGACTGGTCTGGGAGGCGATGATGAGAGTAGTGACAATGAAAGCAGTAGCAGTAGCAGTAGTGATAGCGATTGAGCCCTGGCAGCCACCGCATTCGAAGATACATGTTCACCAGGTCTCCATCTACATTGACAAAACAACCGGTGCAGCTGGATCAGTGGCTTTCGCATGTTTGCACCACACTGGCGTATGCCGTCGAATACAATGTCAGTTTTAACATTGCACGTCGTTACTGCTTGACACAATAATACCCTGTTATCTCCTTATATGTTGCCGGCGGCATCAGGTCTGTAACCTACGAAGTTTCAGTACTCAGCCACATGCCAGCCGCCAGAACCCTCGAGTAAAACCGTCAATGTCGGCGCCTTATCTCCTCAAACATGGCAGAAACGATCCGCGTACTGAGGCAGATTTTCGAAGCGTGTAGCTTGGCGGCTTCGACGTACGGCCTGTGTCGATTGGCGCGTGACCCATTTGGGCACGAACATCTATTGCTCAATCCAGATTCATAGTATTAGACGAATATTACGAATGCTACCTTCAGAAGATGATTCGCGCTCCAGTGCAGAGACCAAACACAGTATGAGCGCTATGTTTCAACAAACACTGGGGTGGAAGGGCTCCTTGTAAGCGTAGTCTCTGTGCTCCCGTTTTTGCGCTTCGAGTATAAGAGCTGGCTTAGGAAAACAGAAGATAAGCAGCTACGACATTACTTCCCTCTAATAGCGCGCAACCAATCCACGACTCACGATCCAACCTTTGCAACCCAACCACGATACATCGTTGAGGTTATTTCAACCTTCGAACAGCATGACTAGACTCCTACAATTTACCATCCTCTTCATATGTATGTACCCTGATACCTTCTAGTTCACTCACTGATGACGCGTGGTCTCTCTCCATGCCGCTGCCCAGGGCACTCAGTTTATCACGGGTCCCTGCACTTCAGATGCCGACTGTGCATCCGCATGCTGTGGTTTCAAAAGTGGCAAGTGTGCCGGTCCTGTTGTAGCACAAGAAAGAGACGGGGGATGCGGATTCGGCAACGCCCAGCCAAACAATAATGCGGCTCTTGCATTGACGGGAGCTGCCCCCTTGAGCGCCCAGGCGGAAGTGCCACCGGTTGCTAGCCAGACTCCAGCCATTGGCAACGGTTCGGCGCCATCAAAAGGCTCGCAGTTCATTACTGGAGTCTGTACGAAGGATGCCGATTGTGCAAGTGCATGCTGTGGGTTCAAGAGCGGCAAGTGTGCTGGCCCTGCAGTTGCGCAGGAAAGAGATGGCGGTTGTGGGTTTGGGGAGAGCGAGCCGAACGACAACGCCCTGAAAGCGTTGCAGAGAAGGGTTGTTATTTGGTAGACACTGTCGAATGAGCGGAAATAGTCTCATCTACGTATATTGCAGCTGCATTCCCGTCAGCAGAAGGAATCGATTATCACGCCACAGAACCTTGACTCAACGTACTGGCTAACTGCGAATTACGAAAACCTTCATTGACTAACCACTCCGATTCATTGTCAACTTCTCCGCTGCGACAGACGTATATCTTCCCCACCTTGGCGTCGAAGTACGATGCTGACGATCGCTCGCTTTAGTATGCATGAAGACACAGGGCCGTACTGTGCTTCCACGTCACTTAGTTGGAGTGTTCAGATACCACCTACAGTACTTGTTTGATGCTTTGGTCTCTTGTGTGTTGCTAGAGATTGTCATAGCTGGGACCTGCTAGTAGGTTGCGATCAATTTGAACGTGCTTCGGATGATGGAGGTGAAGGTAGCTAGACTAAGCGAGCTGGCCACAAAGACTCGGAGGCTTTCATAGAACAACACTTCAACATCGCTAGCAAGCTGTATTCTCCGTCATGGCGGATCATATCTCCAGATTACCTGATGAACTCTTGCTCAAGATCGCATTCGCTCTTGGTCACAAAGACCGACTAAACTTTGCTTGCATCAACCGCCGCATTTCCGGGCCAGCAGCTGAAGCGCTCCTCTACGACTCCGGTCTAATCCCACAGTACCTCATCCCGTGGTATATCTCTCGAATCAGCCAGAGCCCCGAATGGGCCAAAAAGGTTCGCCACTTGAAGATCAAGCAATCAAGACACGATGCGGTCTGCTATCTCTCGCATGAAACGGTCAAAGGGTGCAGTCAAGCATTCAATTACGTCCTCCAGCAGTACTCCGGCTCGCGAGCTTTCGTGCAAGAAGGCGAGGACGTCCTCGGCCTCGACATACCGCAGACAACGACACGCGATGCTTCGTCTTGGTGCCTCCTTTTACTCATCGTTCTGCGAAATGTGGAGCGGCTGACGCTTATGTTACATCCCGACCCGTTCCAACATCAAGAGGAACCCATTCTCGAGTGGGGCGATCATGTCCAAGTCCTTCGACACCTTGAGCTGCGATCCCTGAGCATCTTCTGCACAGGGCAGTACACGGGCTCAGATATCATGACACGCTTCAACTTCAGCACATCAATCCAGTCAGACATCTGGAGATTGGCACGGATGTCCTGGCGATGATCGAGCCGGGTCATTTCCCCCCTTATATGGACAGTCTCTGCATCTTCGACAGGAAGTCCCTCTGCGACTTTCCCCATGCCCAGTTGGCAAAGCTCGTTCATCGTCTGCGCCAGATCCGTATATATTTCGTCTGTCCTGAGATCCGCAGGGTGAAGACGGATATTGTGCGCAGCTCCCTAGTAATGATCGAAGATGTCATGGCATCCTCGACGGCGGTTTGCCGTATCTTCTACACGCTGAAAGGACTGGAGGATAGCAATCAGTTCGACGCGGCAGTCTTCACAAAAGAGCTTTCTGGCCGCTTGGAAGAGAAAGTTGCGGTACTGAGAGCTTCAGCAGAGGCACGCGTGGCAGAAGAGAGACGTAAGTGCCTGATTCGACATCAGGACGACCTACTAATACCTGCAGATGTTGACTGCAGCGCTATTGCAGATCCTACATTCGCAGACAGCGCTGTCGCCAACTCGGCCCCAGATGGTACATCCTCGCCTGTCGCACCGCATTCAATACACGCCCTCGCCATCTCAGCGACTCCTGTTCCCTCTTTGGCAACAGCTGTTTTCTCCGAGCTGGGGTCAAGAGCCTCACTGTCGCCCAAGTCACCAAGCGAGAGGCCTTCATTGCGAAAGGCAGCGGCGTCGATAAGCCCAGCACGCAAGATAGCCACGGTCCACCTTCCGTCCACCGACTCCAACGTCGCACCGAACTCCCGGCCAGCGACGGTCGCGCAAGGGGAGAACAAAGGCAAAACGAACAGAAGGAGTCATCGCGACAGCACAGCTCCCAGGGGGCAATGAGGACCACAAGTTTGCAACCACCAGCGGAACAGCCAAGGTGGGAAGCGTTGATTAGCAGGGGAGACAGGGAGGATCTGGGACCAAAATACAAAATCTGGGGTACAAGAGGGTTGTCGACAGAGAGGACACCAGAGGCAGTACACGTGCGAGTTTCGACGCTTGACGCGGGGAACTGCCTCCAGGTAAAGAGCTGTAGACGATGACACCCGCTTGCATACAGCGGATAAAGTCAGAGTAACATGCGGGGTCAACGAACTGCTATTGTCTGGGCTTGTTCCTTCTTTCCAAAAATACGCTGCGCTCCTTCCCTTTGGCTTCTAGCTGAGAAGCGCCACCTTCCTTTTCGATGCTCTTGATCACTCTGGTATGTACGTTTGTTCGCTCCTGACTGGCATATGTCGATCATAGAGACTCGTAGCATGTCCAGTCTTGTACGTGGCTTTCAACGATGACTCGAGTCAAATGAATCAGCAGTGATCTGCTCAGACGAGGGGAGAAGTGGAAGAGGAAACGATCGAAAAGGGGGTAGATTATAGAGACAACTTGGTGATGGTGGCTGGGGTTCGATGTGTTTACCAAGGACCAGCCATTTCACACTTACGGTGAGGACCTGACAGCGAAGCAGCGCATTGGCCAGCGGGGACCTCAGGTCTCAGCCGACATGGAACTTACAACGCTCGTAAATCGAACAGAGTGTATGGAATGGGAGACATCGATCGTGTGGTTCTCGGAGAGTAGCAGACAATAATCAAGACGACGCTTTACAGTGTTGAGGCTCCTTGGCGTTGAGACGGACGGCGGCGGGGTTGCAGTTGCAGGAGGCTGCCGCAGCATGGTGTTGCACTGTTGCACTTTCCACTAGAACACGTCACTGCAGCACCACAAATCGCTCCACGGCTGGCACTGCTTGCACCAGAAACCAGCACCCGTTCCCTAGCAGTGCGGCTCGAGACCCAGATGGCCGTATGATAGGCGCAAGGCCGAGTGCCACCCACGTCCCGCGGTCCAATCGAAACACTCCAACAGGCGCGCGAGCGGCAGCGTACCACGGTCGAGCTTCGAGCCGACCCTTGCAGCACGCCGAGCCGCAGCTACTCCACCTCTCGACCGCAGAAGATGCTCAGCGCATCAGACTCACATCGCCGCCGCAAGAAGGACAAGGAGGACGAGCGCAGCAAAGACAAAGAGAAGGAAGGCGACTCTCACCGCCGCCACAAGAGCAGCCGCCCGCACAAAAGTCGTTCGTCGGGCTCCAAGGACGACGTCGCTGGCGTGCGCGAGCGTTCCTCCAAGGAGCGCATCAGCCGGACCTCGTCCTCGTCCCACAAGATGGCCGGTCCAGCGATCCCCGAGCTGGGCAGACGCAGCAGCATCGACAGCGGCAGCGGCTCCAGGATCAGCTTGCCGTACCCGACTGTCAACAAGAACTACAGCAAAGAGAGCATCTACGCGCGTGACGATGTGGACCGCAGGAAGGCAACCGTGACGCCAGACAACGATGCGGTGCCGCCAACGCCCACACGAGCGCCTCCCCCTCCCCCGCGCGCACCGCCCAGCCCGCCGCTGACCGCCACAAACTCGGCAGATCTGAGGAAGACAGCGAGCACCAACAGCTCGCGGAGGACGTCGGAAGCGCTGCACCGGGAAATGGAAGCAGGCAGACGGAGCGTGGACAACTCGACCCGCGTCTCGACACCCTCCGGCCAGCGGCATACGGCCTCTCGCTCGAGCGTCAGGGAGCAGGACTCCATGACCGACCTGACGTCCACAACAGGCTCTCAACCCAGCACAGTCCGCGCAAAGTCGCCCAGGGCCAAGTCGCCCACAACAGTGCCCACGAGGACCAAGACCGCCAGTCCAGCAGGCAGCCGCACCAGGACGTCCGGCTCCAAGACATACAAGGCCAAGACCAAGCCCAGAGGTTCGTCCGAACTCACTCTCGACTCCGAGAACACCTCCGTGCCCCTCTACCACGCCCGCCGAACACGCTCACCAGCCTATTCTGACGCCTCACCTGCATCTATAGTCGACTCGTCTCCACGAACGCCCACACAACATTCCGTGCTGCCCTCGGTCATCTTCGATGACAAGGACCGGCCAGCCACTGTTGAGATTCTGGACCCCATCTCGCGCGAGTCATCGGTCAATCATAATTATGGATCGCCCATGCCACCACCTCCTCCACCCCCGCCGCCGCCGCCGCCAGCCATGTCGGGCGACCCGCCACGCGTAGATTATCTTCTGCAGAACGGTGGCCTGCCTCGCCCAATCCCTCGAAGCTTGCTAGGAGCCATAGAGGGCGCATCCGTCCCAGCTTACTCGTCGTACATGTCACCTGCGACAAGTGGTGCCCAGGGCCACGATGTACGAACCTTATTCCGCCCACTTGAAAATGTCCTGAACCAGTACAACACCGTAATCGATACAAATGGTTCCCTTGCAGTTGCGACAGGGTATCGATCGGTGGCTCGCCGGCTGCTTGATCGTCTCGAAAATGTCTTCGCGAGGAACATCTCTTCTGAGCACTGCAAGTGTCTGATGTGTTTCGACCAGCCAATTCCAGAGGAGAGCCCGGGTGTGAACTGGGGCGAAATCCTTGAGCTCGTGTCTGGGCGCTGCGAGCTGCCATCGTGGCCACCTTACAACGACCCAGTAGCGCCTGGATTGGGCATCTCGGAGCTAGGAGAGCCTTGTCAGCAGATCGATGTTGACGTGCCAGACCAGTATCGAGCTCATTACGAGAAGCAGGCGAAAAAGACCAAATCGTCAGTCCAGTCGTGGCTGACCGATCAACAAGACAACTCGCCGGAGGATGCAGATGATGAGACCTTATCTTTCATCATGCTGACTCGCCTTGATCAGCCACGGCGACCTCTCTTCTATGCCCTGCTATGGGGCCTGGACAAGTTGCCCAACCCTCGCACGCAGAAACCTGAAGCAGGCACACCACCATACCTGGCGAAAGCTGGCCTCGCTTTGCAACGCCTGTACCGCCTAGGCAAAGAACCTCGCGATCAACTCACTGTCATGTATCTGATCCGCAACCCTGACATGCACAACATACTCGCCACCCTGGCAGCAGTCACGAAGCATGAGTGGGAGATCCTCGTGTCTGGACGCTTTGATGGCTTCCTCTGGTCTGGCGCTGAAGACGCGATGCCTGGTCAGATCCCCTCAACTGATGGACCCCAGCGCTTCGCATCACCCAGTCCTGGCCAGGCCTTCCAAACCTTCAGTCCAGGGCCACAGTCTCGTCCTGGTTCTGTGCGCCCAGGGTCTGTTCGTCCAGGGTCAGTGCGGCCCGGCGCTGGAGGCCCTGCACCGGTACAGATCGACGAGGAGACGGAAGTCGCTGTGCTCGCTGAGATCGAGCGCGAGATCTACCTCGGTATGGAGGCCATGGAGGACGCATTCGAGCATCTGCACAATCAAGCCGAGCAGGTCCGTAGACGACTTCGAGAGCGTGCCGCAGCGCTGTCAATGGTAGCGCAGCAGCGCCGAGGATCGGGCATGGACGATATTGAAGTCAGGATGAATACACCTGCTGGCTTCAAGGAGCAGGACGACAGCTTGGACGATCTGAGAAGCGAAATCGGGCCTGACGATTCGGCGAGCAATGTCAGTCACAACAGGAGGAGGAAAGCGCATCGGGCACGCGAGAGGAGAACGCCAGCGCCCGTCGAGGAAGAGAGTGAGGGAGAGAGTACGCTTGCAGACCGGATTCGCAGACGATTTTAGCACGAGAAATGGCGCGGAGGACTTTGGCATTTGCTTCAAATCTTGATCAACGAGACCATCCGCGAGGATATGATTATGGCTCATAACGGCAGTGGCAATATACCCATGAATTGTGTAAATGAGGAACTGTACGTAGGTCATGGTGGTTCGAACGCGCCGCTGAAACAGGCGCAAGCCGAGGTGCAGGGCAATTGTTGACTCTTGTGTTCTTTGCTGTTGAGAGCCAATCACGACGTGCAAGGCGTGAAATGACGAGACGATAGCGACGGAGCTAAGCGTTCTCTACCACGACAGAGCAAGGCAATCATGGCCCATTGGCACGGCCCATTGGTGGCTGTCGCGTCGGCAGGAGTGCAATTTCACGGCCACTGGTTCACCGATTCCAATATTGCGTTCGTGAGGAAGCTCCCCGCGCTCCTGCAAGACATCCTTGCTGCAGCACCGCATGCCAGCCCTCCATGACAACGGCAACAAACACGTGTGCTGCGCCGGCGTCCTCGCGTCTGCTCTCCTGTCGGTCCATTGTTCGCAGCAAACGTCGCCCACGCGTGCTACGCCGGTGCTCTTGACCAAGCGCGCTTGCCCCGCCTTCCGTTTCGTGGTTGTTGCCGCGCAATAACTGGCTGTATTTACCAAACACCGCGTGGTCGCGCGCGCTGCCTCCCACAGTCCGCCTCAACACAGCCGCGCTGGAGCACTCGACCCTTTTTGACTCTTGGGGTCGCGCATTGCAGCGCATTCAGGCACACGCACACAGGGCACAGCCGCCGACCCTCCTTCCTCGAACCACGCTGCCCACGCTGCACTCGCTGCCCACGCTCTCTCCAGCACCCACGACTCGCACCCTGTCGCCTGCGCCGCAACAATGGAGGAGTCGGTGGACCCAACCACGCTGTTCACAAAGCAAGAATGCATCGGCGGCGGCAGCTTCGGTAAGGTCTACAAGGGCTTGGACCGCAAGACGGGGCAGACGGTTGCGATCAAGGTCATCGACGTTGAGAACGCCGAAGACGAGGTCGAGGACATCATGGGCGAGATCATGATCCTCTCTGGCCTCAAATCGCCGTACGTCACCAAGTACTACGGCTCATATCTGCACGGCTCGGACCTCTGGATCGTCATGGAATTCTGCGCAGGCGGGAGCTGTGCCGACCTCATGAAGCCTGGGCCCCTGGCGGAGGCTGAAATCGCCGTCATGCTGAAAGAGCTGCTGATGGGCCTGACCTATCTGCACGAGGACCACAAGCTGCATCGGGACATCAAAGGTGAGTGCCTAGCCACTCCTGCTCCTCAGCTTCTATCCAGAGAGACTTGGCATACTGACTGGCATAGCTGCGAACATCCTCGTCACTGCGAGTGGCCAGGTGAAGCTTGCGGATTTTGGTGTGTCTGGCCAGCTATCCGCGACCATGACCAAGAAGAACACATTCGTCGGCACGCCGTTCTGGATGGCACCCGAGGTTATCAAGCAGTCGGGCTATGATGGCAAGGCGGACATCTGGTCTCTCGGCATCACAGCACTCGAGCTGGCCAACGGCGAGCCTCCATACTCTGATATACATCCTATGAAGGTTCTCTTTCTGATTCCCAAAAACCCACCGCCCATACTGGAGGGCAGCTTCTCCTCATCGTTCAAAGAATTCGTTCAGCTCTGTCTGCGCAAAGACCCGAAAGAGCGTCCGACGGCCAAGGAGCTGCTAAACACATCATTCATGAGGAAGGCTGGCAAGCCCGCACGCCTGCAGGAGCTGATTACAAGATACCAAGACTGGAGGCTCAGGCATCCAAAGGAGGCCGCTGAAGATGACGAGGAGGACCATCCAGTTCGGAGGGAGCCTGTGAACGAGGATCTGTGGGATTTCGGTACCGTCCGACCAGCTGCTGGTGGCAGAGGTCCAGCTCTTGCGCCCTTGAATAATGCTGGCGCGAATGCGCGGAACATGTCGCCGCAGCGAAAACCAGTACCGCTACAGCGTGGCGACGAGAACGATGACACAATCCGGGCAAGTCCACCGCCATCGCCAACGAAACGCTTAGCGCCTCTCTGGACAGGCGCGTCGCCCACGACCTCACTCAATACCGCCTCGAGAGTGCCACTGCCACCCTCACCTGACAAGAAGAACGCACCTGTATTCCCGCCACCTAGACAAGAGCCTTTGCGGACATCTCCAGTGCCAAACCCCTTTTCGCCACCCCTTAACCGTGGCTTGGTAACACCGACGACACCGTCGAAGCCTCAGGGGCCACGTCGGCAGACTCCACTCGCACACGCATACGAAGAATACATACAGAAGTCCGTTACTGATGACATCGCGGGTATAGACATCACGCCGCAGCAGCGTAATCTTACACCGAGGGGCGCCATCCCAATGTCTATCCCAGAAATACCTCCATATAGGGGACCCAACTCGAGAGGGAGCACGCCAACATCAGCGCACTCGAAGCCACTACCAAGCCCTGCACTTCATGCAAGTCACCAGTTGCCCATTCTGCAGGCTCAAAAACCATTGCCGCCACTGGTAGGTCAGCAACGACTACCATCACTGGCTGACCAGAAGCCTTTGCCATCACCACACCAACAACTTCCGCCATCAATCTCGCGGCCTGCCTCAGGTTCTTCGAACGACCTCTTTGGTGGTCCTCTGCCTGGAAGCAGACATCAGCCGCCTTCACTACCACCTCATCAGAACGGTAACCAGTCGGTCTTGAACGGGACTTTGTCGCCTCCCCCTAAGTCAAACCAGGCTCGCAACTCATTTGGCCGAATTAAGCCTCAGCCTACAGATCTTGCGTTCTTGAACCCACCGGCAGCGAATCAGGGAGCCGAAATCACTGCCCTTACTGGTGTCGTCGTTCCAGCGCTTGAGGCGGCATTGTCACGGAGAACCTACCACCTGAACCTTATCAACAAGCAAGACGCCGCATCCGTGTCGACCATGCGTGATCCCGACTCGTACTTGCGTCGTAAAAAAGAGCGACAGGAGTGTCACGATAATGTCAAGAGATTGGTCGGGCGCATTACAGAGCACTTCCAGGACCTGGATCAGTGGGACGAGAGGGGCGAGGTGGGCATGGGTGGGGAAGTGGCAGGCTTCCTGGAGGGTTTTCTGGAAGAAGTTTTGGTCCGGGTGGAGCCGGCTGATGACTGAAGGCGTTGTGAGGATATGTTCTATGACGGGTATGATACATGATTGCATTGCACTGTTTGGAGTACGTGGGTTGTTTGCTCGCCAGATTGGTGTTTGGCATTAGCCTGGCGTTATGGGTAAGAAGCATACAGGATTTCGAATACATGCCATTTCGCTCACAGCATGTTTTTCCGTTTAGTCGTATCTGGTAATGCTTCCAGGCTTGCGGATTGGTTCAGCCTACTCGCCAGCGCCATGTCAGCAGGGCTGATGGCCGTAAAACGCGGGGGAGCTACCGCACCTCGGGAAGCAGCGACGGGCGACCGTTATCAAGACTTGGCAAACGGACATCAGTGCTCGCTGTGACATCTGGTATTCGACGCTCCTGAATTCAAATTTCTGCTACCAGCATTCACCACATCACTTCACTCCTCTTTGAGACTTTCCAGATGGCTGACCAGATTCTCCAGCCACATTGGTCCCGCTTTCTAGGCCCCAATCCTCCAGACCCACACACATACCAGTACCGGCCTCTTGACGAACCACTGTTTTCGAGCCCATTTGGTCCGTTTCCACCTTCGCCGGACGACCTAAACATACACGAACTCTGCTTCCCTCCCAATAACCCGCTCCCAGAAGACTATCCACTGATCATCAACGCTGTTACGGAGGAGGCCGTAACCCTACATCAGTTTCATGAGCGCACCTGTGCTTTGGCACGAGTTTTGAGACATGATGGCCCCAATCCGCTCAAACTTGGCAAGAGCCCTGTCGATGATAAAGAGGAGGGTGAGATCCTGGGCCTGTTCTCAAAGAACCATATTCATTACCCCATGGTCGTGCACGCCTGTTGGCGGTCTGAGTTGGTGTTTGGAGGCATCAGTCCTGCGAGTACGCCGTACGAGCTGTGGTGGGTACTGAGAAAGATGCAGATCACCTCCATTATGATACATGAAACACTGCTGCCAGTATTAAAAGAAGCCATGAAGCTGGGGACGGGGACGAAAGACGATCTTCCCTTGAAGATGATATTGGACTTGAACAAAGTTATCGTTCTGAGCGAGAAGCCGCACCTCGACACGGTCTCAGGTTATCGTACGGTCGAGAGCTTAGTGCGAGAAGGGACCAATCTGTCAGAAACAAAAAAGAAATTGCGCGGCGGCAACAGACTGGCGTACCTGTTTCAGTCTTCAGGGACCTCGGGTCTGCCCAAAGCAATGATGATCACGCACTCGAATGGCTACCATTCCGGCATTCAGACCCTCACTACCGCCGTCCAGGGGGCGCGCTTCATGGGCATAGAGCCTTTCGCTACGCACTCCGTGACGCTGGGTGTGATCCCAATGTATCATTCTTACGGCATGATACTCTGGAACCTGCGCGTGAATCTCGTGCGCAACACGACGATCCTCTTGCCAAAGTGGGATCTGGAGCTCGCGCTTCGCTCAATCCAGAAGTACAAGATCACCGCTCTACCACTCGTCCCGCCGCTCATCCGACAGCTTGCTCAGAGCCCGCTGACGGAGAACTACGATCTGAGTAGCGTCATCGCAGCTGTCTCTGGTGCGGCGTATCTTCCGCCGGATGTCGCGTATCAGCTTGCGAAAAAACTGCCCCAAGGCAAGGAAGTTCCCATCCCGTCTGGATATGGGCTGAGCGAAGCTGCGTCCATTGCCTCGCCGGCTCCACCTGGCATTTTCGGGCTTGAAGCAGCCCAACCAGGCACAATTGGCTATCTATTGCCGGGCATGGAAGGTAGAGTTGTGGATCCTGAGACGCTCAAGGATGTCAAGAAGGGTGAGAAGGGTGAGTTGTGGGCGAGAGGCGCAGTGGTGACACCAGGCTATTTCAAAGATGCCAAAGCTACCGCTGACATATTCACGGAGCCGGGCTGGCTGCGAACGGGTGATCTGGTGATGAGAGACGAGAAGGATAGAATCCATTATCTGGATCGACTGAAGGAGATGATCAAGGTCAAGGGGCTGCAGGTCGCAGCTACAGAAGTCGAAGACACACTACTAGACCATCCTGATGGCCTGGTGCGGGATTCATGTGTAGCAGGCGTCGATAATGGGCGTGGGGATGGCAGTCTTTTTGTGCGAGCATGGGTTGTGCTGACCGAACAAGGTAAGAAGTTGGGTGAGGATCAAGTGGCGCAGAAGCTGGACGGCTGGGTCAAGAGCAGATTGAGCAGACACAAGTGGATAACAGGAGGGTTCGAGGTTGTCCATGAGGTAAGACTCTGGGTTGCATGGATAATTCGACAACGTACTGACTGGGGTAGATTCCACGAACACCGTCAGGCAAGATGCTCAGGCGAGAGATGAGGGACAGGTACCATGCCATGTTGAAGACGCAAGCGAAGGCTAGGCTGTGAACGAAATTATCACTACTACCTCGAACGTTATGTCGATGTCCTCATTGAAGGAAGCAGGTCTGCTCTTATAGAAGGGCAGCTCTTAAGTCTGGCTATTCCTTTCACCTGAGCAACAATACGGCGGTGTTTTCTTGGCATTGTCGTCGCTACCTGATTTGTTGAGATATTCCTCTCACTTGCGTTCGTCACTACCTATCAAACTGTTCAACTCTCTTCAGACTCTCAAGCTCGAGCCATGTCTGCGTGTGGGATAAACTGCAACCGCAACGAATGCAGTCGTCTCGTCCTCAACGCCACACCTATTCTTGCATCGCATGTGATCATCAGCTTCGATACCAGGGTTTACTGCTCAAGGTGTTGCGCTGATCACTATCTCATCGGTAAAATCACCGGTCGTAGTTACCACTGTTACAGGATGATTGCGCGCGAGGTGTATTCCTCCACTATCGAGCCGCAAGTAATCGAAGTACACAAGTAATGGTCGATAGCGTGTGCGCGATAGTCCTATCGCTATGCGCTTCCCGAAACATCTGCGCTATTCTCTACCTGCGATGTCTGCGCAGACGACAAGCCCCTGACCTCGTTCGTACGTGTCATATGCAGATATGGTGAGGGGTCGATGCCAACGTAATATCTCTTTGTCAACAGAGTGCTGGCGGTTTCACTAGTCATTGGACATTGGCGAGGCGGAACGGCGAAGCGCGGAGCTCACGGCAGAAGATGCAATCGTGAAAAGATAACATGAAGATGTAAAGAGTTGGTAATGCGTTTGACAAGCCGCTCTAGGTTTACCTTAACTGGACGATCATCCTTGTCTTGTCGATTGGCTTGCTCGTAACACTCATGGTCTGTTTCCTTAGTCAGCCAGTTAAGCGGTCATGGAAAGATGTAGCAAACTCACACTGATCAGCTCGGACTTTGTCCTGTACCGGCCGCTTTCATCAACAATTGGTTTGCCGGTCTCGTCTGTGTCCACCTCACCAACGCCGACCTTAACAAAGTCATATCGTCGCATCACACACGCTAGGATTACCCTAGCCTCCAGGTTGGCCAACTCTTGACCGATGCAGTTCCTCGGTCCGCGCTCGAACGGTCTCCAAGCACTCGCTGGAATGTTTCCCGTTGGTGTAGCCGTGCCGCTTATATCGACGTTGGTAGCCGTACTGGTGTCGGTGTCACCTGTCCATCTCTCAGGAATAAACTCGTTTGCAGTTGGTCCGTAGACATCCGGATCGCGGTGAATGAGGTGCTGCATGGGATAGATCACACACTTGTCCACCAGCACGTCGTCCCCTTCCTTTGTTCGAATCCTGAAGTCATCGTGAGTCATGCGCGCTGTTGCTGCGGGCGGCCAAAGTCTCAGCGCTTCCTTGATGCATGCACTTGTATATGAAAGCCCTTTAAGGGTCTCGTCAGGCTTGGCGAGAAAGACGGTCTGCGGGTCTTCGGAACCGAACAGCGAATCATGCTCCTCGCGGATCTTCGCAAGGCGGGACGGGTCGATGGACAAGGCGTAGAAGAGGCGTTGAAGTAGGATAGAGGTAGTGTCGTGTCCAGCGAAGAGAAACGTCTTACACTGGTCGGCGATGAGCTGACTGACATCTGGAGTGAGGATTTCCACGTCTCTGAGTGCAAGTGCGAGTACAGAGCGATCTTTGCTGCTGGCTTTGTCTTCCGTGTTGCGGGACTGCTGAATGTCGTCGAACTTCTCCTTGATAATCTTGAACAGCGCAGCATCCATACGACGGCTGTAGTGATACCGCTTGAGTTGTATATACGGGTTCAATGCCGCAAGTCCCAACCCAGTGCCCGAGATGTAGGTGTCCAATAGCAAACGGAAGTTGACGATCAGTTCATGAGCGAGGCCTTCCTCCTGCGCATGAACATTCACATCCGTGATAACTTGGCAGATGATGTCGAAAGTGAGATTGACGCAGTAGCTGTCCAGTTCAGTGATCGCACCTGATCGTGCAATGGCATCCATCTTTTCAATGAAGATAGCCGTCTTATCAATCAGGACAGGTAGCAATGTTACAATATGCTGTGGCGCAAAACCTGCATTGAACAGCTTACGCAGCGCCTTCCAGCTCTCGCCTTCTTCCGTCAAGATGGACTTCTTCCCCACCAATGCACCGTATTCCCCTTGTATAGTCGGCGACTTGCGAATACTGTACGGATGCGACTTGGTGGTTCTTGTTAATTGCTCAGCGATCTCGTGGCTGGTAACGAGCAATAAAGGATATTGCACGGGTCTGAAATCAAAATACATGAAATCAGGTCGGCCATGTTCGTTCCAGATATCCTCCAGAATGTAGTCTGCCCGAGTCAGCATCTTCTCTTCCATTCGTGTTCTTGTCTGGCGTTACCTGGGTGGACCTTTGAGTTGCCACGTTTCTGGAAGCCTTTAGCCATGTATCCAAGGTGGCCAAGGAAGAGATTGGGTTCCAGCGGGGACGGAATGTGGGCATAGGTCTTGAATCGATATTGCCGCAGCTGAAAATACAGAAAGCAGACAGCCAAAGGTACCAAAGCCAGCACAGTATACAATGTCTCTGCCATTCTGGACGTTTTTGGCCGTCAAAGACCACGGTGCAGAGTTCGACGCGCTGGGCAAAACAAGTATTCTGACTGCAACGTATTCAATAATCAGTAGTGCTGGCCGCTGGCGCTGTTCTTACAATGAACCAGACGACTCCCAGTTGATGTAGTGTCAATGCACCCAATGCTCGCGTTTCGCTCCTCATAGAGGAGTGTCAACTCGTTCGACGCGGTCATGACGTCTAGTTCGTCTCAAACCGCCGGCAAGCCGCGCTCTTAGCGCATTATCTCGCTCTTTCCCTTCTGGCGCTCCGATCGACGTGCCATGCGGTGCACACTCGACCCTACAAGGTCACAGTCTGCGCAAGCAGACCTGGGCAAAGTAAAGCCAAAGTGGTTGTCTTTACCTCGTTTTATAATGTTTGCTGTGCGAAGCAGAGCTTTGCACTCAAAGATTTCTCTTGCATCATAGCACACGCTAACCCATTGCTAGCGGGAAATTGCGAAAGACTGCGAGAGTGCGAGGTCTGCAGGCGCCCAGTTTGCTATATAGGAGCAGACACATATTCCGCTGATTGTTCGTTCTGCCTCTTCCTCATTCTCCACGCATAGCCAAAAGTGTTGAGGCTGGGGCTCCGCGCTCCCCGAGTTTTCTTCTGCTCCATGCCACTCCGCCCTCCACGTGTACTGCAATGTTTTCCTCGGGGCCCCATTCTTTCTTGACATGTCTTGATTCTGATCGACGAATTCAACAACCTTGAAAGGCCTCCAGCACTATGGAGCCGATAATTCTCGAAGCTTGGCACCGGATCGCGAAGGCCGGCACTGCCCCGCTAGCATCCTGAATTAAAGCTAGAACGGCAATTGCGCGCTGTGTATTGCACACCACCTGCCAGCAACTCGACGAGAATCCTTCCTGGAGAGCCGCATGTGGGGATCATGCGAGTCAGCCTTCAGCCGCAATGCGGGATTAAAGAGCCGGAGTGGAATTGATGTGGAGTTGTGTCGCAGAGCCTCACTAGAACCTTGGAAGTGTTGAGAATGGGCACAGACAGTGGATACGATGACTTACTCCCTGTACTCCACCTCATCAAGGGGAATGTCTCGCGACAGTAACTGGGGTACTCGACTCGAGCGGAGGCACACGACTATCACGGAAAGCGCGGCACGACGGTGTATCAACGGTCGCGGCACGTTGGCAGTTGACTAGTAGTTTGCGGGGAAGAAGACATCAGTGGCTTGCAGCCAACGATCTCAAGATGCCGTGCTAAGCAACGTCGAAGCTGGGAGGAAGCTATAAATCGCAACTGACGCGTGCAAACCTAATGGCGGTGGGTATTGGGGCTCTCCGGTCATGTCGGATGTTCATTGCTTGGCCTGGTCGAACCGCGTCTGGTTTCCCCACAACACTTCTGCTTGGAGCAACCCCGGCGTCACACAATCAAGACACGCTATGCGCCTTGTAGAAGTTTCCGAGATTACTGTTGGCTGTAGCAACCGACCAGCCAAGGTTGCCTCTGCTCATGGGTGACGGTAGTGGCGCGTATGACGTTACTCCCCAAAGTTTTGTCTCGGCATAGGCTGGGCGTCTGGGCATGATCACACGGTCTGCACAACAATGGCATTCGTACTTAATGCCCGCAAAAGAATCGGGGGACAGACCCCATTGAAGGCGGTTTCAATTCGCACCAAAACAACCAGAAAAGCTACAGGCTCACTGCAAGCATGGGTCTCGGCAAAACATCTATCAAGCTGCGTGGTGCAGAGGTTGGCATCGAGGCCATCATGTTAGGCTGCGTCACATCGATAGGCGGATTCCTGTTCGGTACGTTGGATTGTCGGCATGCTCAGGTGTCAATTGCTCACATATGAACAGGCTACGATACTGGTCAGATCTCGAGTATGTTGCTTTTCAGAGACTTCAGGCGCCGTTTCGGACAGTACCAGAACCCTGACGGCACCTGGGCATTCGACACCGAGATACAATCTCTAGTCGTTGCCATGATGTCCATTGGAACACTCGTCGGTGCACTTGCGGGTGCCTACACCGCCGATTGGTTTGGTCGACGACGCAGTCTGTCTGTCGGTGTCGCTATTTTCGTCGTCGGGAATATCATCCAGATCACTGCGATGTATTCCTGGGTCCACTTGATGGTCGGTCGAATCGTCGCTGGTCTAGGTGTTGGTATCCTCTCAATTGGTGTACCGATGTTCCAGTCTGAATGCTGTCCTCGTGAGATTCGAGGTGCAGTTGTCGCTTCGTACCAGCTCATGATCACCATCGGTATCTTGATCTCGAATATCATCAACTTCGGCGTTCGCGATAGCCCTGGCCAGGACGGCGATGCTTCGTGGAGAATCGTCATTGGGCTAGGAATTTTCTTCTCTCTTCCCCTTGGCATTGGCGTCCTCTTCTCACCTGAAGTAAGTGCTTATTTCGTTCGATATCAGGAACACCACTGACTTGCGACCTAGTCTCCGAGATGGCTCGCAGGCAAGGGTCGTTGGGAGGAAGCCCGCATGTCCCTAGCCCGCCTCCGTGGCAAAAAGGACACTCCTAACGACGAGTTCGTCAATGATGACTTCAAAGAGATGCAGGAGTCGATCGCAGAGCAGGCTAAGGCCGGTGAGGGGACATGGGTCGAGTGTTTCACTGGTCAACCTTCCAATATTCCTCGCCTCGTCTACCGTACCTTCTTGGGCTGTGCGCTCCAGTTTCTGCAGCAGTGTAAGTGTTCAATTTCCTGTCTTACAAACATCATTAACATCTCGCAGGGACTGGCGTCAACTACTTCTTCTACTATGGCGCCACAATCTTTGAGTCCGCTGGTATCGATGACCCTATCCAAACACAGTTGATTCTCGGCGCTGTCAACGTCGCCATGACTGTCCCTGGTCTCTGGATGATCGAGCGTTTCGGACGTCGCATGCCTCTGGTCTTCGGTGGTCTCTGGCAGGCGGCTTGGTTGCTCATCTTTGCCGTCATTGGCATTGTCCGCCCACCGACAGAGTACACATCTTCTGGCATCGTCATGATTGTGTGTGCCTGCATGTTCATTGCGTCTTTCGCGTCGACCTGGGGTCCCTTCATTTGGGTCGTCATCGGCGAAACATTCCCCCTCCGTACTCGTGCTAAGCAGGCTTCGCTCGCGACTGCGTTCAACTGGCTGGGCAACTTCTTGATCGGTTTTCTGACACCTTATGCCAACGAAGGTATCGGTTACGCTTTCGGTTTTGTCTTCTTCGGCTGCAACTTCGTCGCCGCAGCTGTAGTCTACTTCTTCGTCTTCGAGACCAAGTCTCTTACCCTCGAGAGCGTCAACGACATGTACATGGACCTTGGCGTCAAGGCTATCAGCAGCAAGAGCTGGGTTCCCGCCGGCTACGTTGACCGCAATACACGCGACGAGTCTTACTGGCACCGTCGCCCTTCGATCTTGGACGAGCGCGCAGGTGCTGCCCACGTCCCTAGATCGGTCGATGAGAAGATCGATGAGAAGGACTCCGACGGCACTCCTCGTAACAGGTCCATGCATCGCGAGACTCTTGGTGATGACAGGGTAGTGTAGGCTGCAGGGTGGACTCGGTTATCTACATATGTTCAGCCTCTTAGTGAATCTGACCTGACTTGCTTATTTCAATTCTTAAAAGCCTTGCGTGTAGGCCAACCTACTAACATGCGTGGACGTGCTTCACGCCTTATTGTTGTTCATTCCGTGAGTGGCTCAGGTGCAGCCGTCTCGGAAGATCGGCGAATGCTCAGCCACATTCATTTTAGAACAAACGTGGCGCGCACGTACGCGTGTCGACTGTCAAACCACCTCAGCCGGCCATCCTCAAATGCAACTCAAACAGCACTGTCGTCCTCTCCTGTAAACACGATCAAGAATCCGGATAGATTCGCTACCTTTGGTTTCCACACAGGCATGCCTCCGACCTTGGGCAAGCTCGCGCGTCGCGCTCTCATTACAGCGGGTCCAGCGATGGCTCAGCCACACCTTCACACCTTCGAGCGTCGTGGTTTAGGTGTGAATCACACGCAGGGCGTCACGTTAGGAGTTTTGATCGCCTACGTCGTCGTTATTGCCCTTCTATGGAACCTTCCCTATGTCCGCTGGGTTTTGTGGCCCTTCAAGGTACGTCAAAATTCTCAGCTGCACGTTCAGCTGGACGCCTCCTCTTCGCAGGCACACGTGACTGATAACAACGACAGATGCTTGTGATCGCTTTCCACGAGTTTGGCCATGCAATCACGGCCTGCTGTACGGGTGGGCGCGTCGAGTCCATCAGCTTGGACCCGCATGAAGGCGGCGTAACGCACATGCGCGGTGGCAAGCAGTTCATCACGCTGCCCGCTGGGTACCTTGGATCGAGTCTGATCGGTGCGCTGCTAACGTTTTGCGGTTTCAACATCGTGGCGAGCAAAGTCGCGAGTATCGTACTTGGTGTGTGCTTTTTGTTGACATTGTGGTGGGCGAGGAAGGATTGGTTGACCATTATCACGATATTATTGGCGGTGGGGTTGCTGGTCGCTTGTTGGTTCATAAAACATGCAGAGGCGTTGAGATTTGTTGTGGTAAGCTGAAGAATCGACCTCAGGCGCCTATTCACTGACTCGCATCCAGCTTTTTATCGGTGTCATGTCGAGTCTCTACAGTGTCTGGGACATCTGTGACGACTTGGTTCTCCGGAAAGTCAACTCGTCAGACGCTAGTGTCTTTGCAAAGAGGTATGGCGGCTCCTCGCAATGCTGGGGCGTCATCTGGTCAGTCGTGTCGTTAATCCTGATGATTTGTGGTATCATCGCTGCCCTGGCCGCTTTTCCGCAGGATTGGGACCAGCAACAAAAGGATAGTCAGGATTTCATCCCTACCGTTCGCATGCTGATGAAGGTATAAGTGGAAGAAGATCGCTGGGGAGAACTGACAGCTGCATTTGTTCGATACAATCAAGCGCAGTACTTTTGTGCACTACTGAACTTTTTGAATGGTTCTTCCAATTCTCTTCCTGTTGCATTGTCCGTGAGATTACCAGCAGATCGTACCGAGGTCTCAAGTCAGTAAGTATCCGGTCCTTGCCAACGCTGGCTTAGTAATGTGTGAACCGGGACGGTAGGTTCTGTGAAGTAGGACGGCGAGACATGACTACAGCTGTCAATGGCGATTTGAGGATGAGAGTGATGTGTTGTGTACCCCTTGAGGGGAGATGAAGCTTGACAATTACATGTAAAGTACAGAAGCTTGCCTTGGGCGTTGGATGGTTTTGGTAAACAATATGAAAGTGGCCGTAAACGCGCCATAATGCCATTGCTAGCGACATGTCAAATCACTGTCGCTCGCTTGCAGTGCACTCAAGGAAATGTTGGGCGCTCTCGCCGGTGTATATACCTGCTTTGCTACTCGTTGCAAGGCCTAGATCTGCCTAGATCTGCCCACGCTGGTGTCGGCCGGTCTTCAGGTTGAAGGCACGCTGGTCCTTCAGCCACCGCCTGTAGCCAGCGACGCTGCCAATCTTCTCGCCGTAGTAGTCTGGCGGGGGGTTGGCGAGCGAGGAGACGGAGGGATCGACGCGGTGACGCTTGATGCGGTTGAAGAAGGCCGAGTCTTTCTGTTCTAGTGTCAGTGCCTTGCTGCCAACGACGCGCACAACCGACATACCGCTGTGAACTCTTTCAGCACGCCTCGGTACGCCAGGTTGAAGACCTGGTTGCCGAAGATTGGCCCAATCAGCCATCCCGCGGCCAGCATGCCCAGCGTGCTCAATCCCATCAGCATCATGGGGTCGAAGCCGCCCAATTGCTCAGACAGCACAGCGTCATAGCCGTTGTTGATCATGAATGTCAGGCCATAGTACGTCACGCCAATGGCGCTGGCGCCCGAGCACGCCTGTCCGATCCGCCGGCGCGTCCGGCGCAGAGCGAAGAAGTCGTTCCACGTGAGAGCTGCGGTGCTCGGGGTGGTCTTGGCGCCTGCTGCGGACGGTGCTGTCGAGGCATTGCGGGCGGCGGGCCTGCGGAGAGTGGCGCGTTGTTGTGTGGAGAAGCGTGGTTGCGACTGCTGCAGGAGCTGTGCGGGTCGTGTGCATGTGGAGAAGGGCGCGGCTCCAGTCGCGCATGGAGCAAAAACGGCGGGCGGGTAGCGGTGGGCGAATGCCCTCGCCGGGCATAGGGCGCTTCGAGCGAGCATGGCGGTGGTGTTGGCGATGGACGTGTGGTGGTCGCGAGCTCAAACTCGGTCACTTTTGGAGAGCTGCGAGCTAAGCTCGACGTCTTGGCGGCTCGTAACCCCGGACGTCATACCTCGCCTACTTAATCAGCATCGTGGAGCTCGGATCAGAAGATCAGCAATTGGGCAGGACCACCTGACCTCCTCCACCTCAACTCAAGTCCAATTGCACTGGCAAGTCAGACATAGTGCACACCCGAAGGCCTACTCTGTCCCCAACCTAGCTACATCCACCAGTCGGGTTGGCACCCTGCCACTGCTACCATGTGCGGGCCCTTGCGCATCATCAAAGAGAAGTGGCCCTCTGCAGCAGCAGCACCAGCAGGCAATATGTGGGCAGGCTCGAGGGGTACCGAGCAACGAGCACCAGCGGACAAGGCTAAAGGCCCTGCGCAGCAACCACAATCGCTCAACGCCATCGAAGCAGTCTTGATGCCGCAGGTGACGAACCACTATTCACGCGGAAGGGTGGAAGACTGGCTAGATTCCTGACTGACCCTTCTCACTCTTATCGCGATACCACACACCACCGGACTGCCCCTGGCGAATGTCTACTTTCTGTACACGTCACCAGTCCTCCGAATCTCATCGTCAGCGTCCTTGCCGCGGCCCTCAGCCTCAAGCTTCCTCACCAGCGGCAGTACCTCCTTGCCATACGCCTCGATATCATCCTCGTAGTGCAAGAAGGCCGACAGAACTAGATTAACGCCCAGACTCTTCAGCAACAGAATGCGATCAGCAATCTGCTCCTTCGTTCCAATCAACTTCGTCTTGAACCCGTCGTTGTACTGCACCAAATCCTCTACCTTGGAGTCCGCCCACATACCCCTCTTATTCCCTGTACTAGCCCCTGCCTGCTGGACTGCGTCCCGAAACGCCTCCACCGCATCCGTGTCCGCCTTGCCCTGGATCTCCCGGAGAACCTGAATGGCCTCCTCCTCGGTTTCTCTAAGGATGACGAAGCTGTTGACTGCGAATCGCACATGCTGCTCTCTCCCGACCTTCCTAGCCCTTTCTTTGACGTCTTGGATCTGCGTCCTGAATCCGTCCAGATCGTTCCCGTTCATGAAGTACCAGTCGCTGACTTGCGCACCGTTGTCCCGCGCATCATCGCTGTTTCCGCCCTGGAAGATTTCTGGATGTTCGCGTCCATCCCACCTTAGCGGCTTAGGACTCAAGTTGTACCCCCTGTATTGGTAGAAGTCGCCGCCGTATGTGAACCCTTCTTCGCCTGCAGTCCAGATGCCCTTCAACGCCTCGATAAACTCTCGACTGCGACGGTACCGCTCCGCATGCTCGAGCCACCACTGGCCAACGGCCGTGAACTCACCCTTGAACCACCCAGAGACGATGTTCACCGCGATGCGCCCATTCGTGTAGTTATCGATACTGGCAACCTGTTTCGCAGCGATGGTCGGATTCCACGGACCCGGTAGGATCGCGGCAATCAGCTTGAGGCGCTCGGTCTGGTGCAGCAGCGCTTGCGAGAAGGTTACGGACTCGTGCTGATTGGCTGCGCCGTAAGAGGCTGTAAAGCGGATTTGGGTCAGTGCGTATTCAAAGCCTACACGCTCAGCGGTCTGCGCGTAGCGCGTGTTTGACTTGAGATCCCAGGAGGTGCGTTGTGGGATCTTGGAGATCACAAGGCCGCCGGAGACGTTGGGGACCCAGTAGCTAGGGGCTGTTAGTAGAAACAGAGCATTGGGGTAGTTGTGCGTACGCGAAGAGGACTCGAACCGGATCTCTGTTCAGTTCATGGGGTGGAATAGGTGTGTGGCCGGTCGACTCGTTCGTGCCATTTGGTGCGGCCATCTTGAATTCTGTCTTACACTGGCGGTGATGAGAAGGGTGGCGCGTTGCGTCCCTCTACTTATGAGCTGCTACAAGCCCCTAATCCGATGCACACCCATCAATTAAAGTTTCCCGGAAGTCCTCCGCACTATAATGGTCGATGGTGAGCGATCACACAGAGGTACCGGCCACGGCCATATGGCTCACAACATACAAGGTCGCAATTGCGTGCTGCGACACTTAGACTGCATGCTGCATCAACGAGTTGCGGGGTCGGCGACTCGTGGAGTGCCTTTCAGGCCGAGCAAGTGTGAAAGATCTGCACAAACTACCCTATCGTGCGTGCATCGGATGGTGTTTTGGTGGACCGGAGCTGATCGGCCAATTACGCCATTGCGGCAGTGAATAGCGAATCGTGCTCACATGCTTACAGACATCACAGCGAGGACCCCAGTATGAGTCCTAGGTATAGCAAAGATTGGATAAGGAGCGGAGAAAAGAAAAGTGATTGTGGAGTGACTCTGTCTACTTTGCAGCTCAAATTCAAGGGAGGATCGATGTCTGGGGGTTTTTGTCCGGGTTTGCAATGGAGTCGGTGGTTCCGGGAGTGCATCGTAGATCCTACCTCGCAATGATAGAATGTAATCAAACAACTATCCGGTGGTGCACAACCATGTCCCTCCTGGTGTCTCCCTGCGCTCAAACATTTGTGTCACGTCGGAAGCATCTTCAGCATCGAAGGCGGCAGCTGCGGCAGCACCTAGGACTATGACAGACAATGGGATCCGGGAGTCTTAAGGTCCTTCGCACGTACAGTGCCAGCTCACAGCTGCTCGATACTCTCAATGACCTTGTCAAGACTCTCCTCCGAATCGCAGCTCATCAGGCTTGTTACCATACGCGACCTGATTGAAGTTAGCATGTCACTACAAACAAATTCAGTAAAACTTACAAGTTGCCAATCTTGCACGCTGCCATGCTGTCTTCCAACTCAGCACTCTTCACTCCTGCAACGTCAATGACCTTCTCAGGTACCCTGGCTAGTCGCGCAACGTTGAGTCCGTAGGATCTGTGACTGGTTCCTTCGGCCACCTCGTAGAGAAATACAACTTCCCTACCACCGTCACGCTCCTCGAAAGACATGTGCACATTCTTTAGCTCGCCGTTGGTGAATCGCGAGTGAAGCTTGGAAAGGTGTTGGTAGTGGGTGATGAAGAGAGTCAGACTTTGAAGGTCGCGAACAACAAAGTCAAGTACTGCTTCAGCGATGGCAACGCCATCAAATGTACTAGTGCCGCGACCCAGCTCATCAAGGATGACGAGAGAACGGGGCGTCGCGGACTTCAGGATGTCAGATGTCTCGTTGAGCTCCACCATGAATGTAGATTCGCCCTTGAGCATGTTGTCGAACGCCCCCATGCGCGTGAACACAGCATCGAGCATACCAAGCCGTGCTTTTGTAGCAGGCACGTATGACCCGATCTGACCCATGATGGCGATCAGAGCAGCAGACCGGACGTATGAAGACTTGCCACCCATATTGGGCCCGGTGACTAACAAGGCACGTGTAGCGGCGTGCGAGAGATTGAGATCGTTCGGCACGTAGCTGTCCAGTAGCAACTGCTCGACCATGGGATGTCGACCACCGGTGATGTTGAGTTCGATGTCGTCTGTAAAGGTGGGCTTCACGTAACCAGGCTGATTTGCGAGTATAGCCAAAGAGAAGAGCGCATCGAGGGTAGCAATAGAGTGGACACAGTCTCGAAGCTCTTGGTACTTGGAAGAAATTTCATCCAGCAAGCGCTTGAACGCAGCGTCACAAGCCGCAGCAAGAGACTCCTTGTACTGATCACGCTCTTGGCACATACGCTTGACCTCAGGCGTGTGGAAGCGCAGAGTGGCCTTGGTCGCTGAGATCTGTTGCCACGAGGCGGGAACCCTCTTCTCTTGCGGAGACTTCCGCTTGACCTCGATGAGGTATTCAATACCAGCAACGGTAACATAATCGACCTTGGTTACACCAAGCTTTGCAGCGGCGTCCTTACGATACGTGTTGAGATCGTCTTCGACTGAAGCAATGCTGAGCTTGAGGTCGTTGATATCTTCTGCTTCATGTGCCTCTTGGAAGAAGTTGTACTTATCGTCGGCCTTTGCGGCACTGGCGTTGATTCTCTCCAGGAACGTCACAAGGTCATCGTAGATTCTCGGGATGTTCGCCACAGCCTCGCTGAGTAGAGTCGATGAGAACCCGCTTTGTTTGGGTGACTTGACCTGCGGATATTGACCAGAGATGTCTTGAAGTGCTTGTAATGCGGCCAAAAGCTCCGGTCGTGTGCACTTCTTGTAGTAGATCCTGATAAGTACCTTCTCAAGGTCGGTCCGGATCCGGCTCAGCAGAAACTTCAACTTGTCAAAAGGAACGGTGTTCTCTCCGTTCTTCAGCTCCTCAACCGCCGCAATGCGCTCCTCTAAGCGCTCCTTGTCAATCAGTGGTCGGCCGACCCACTTTCGCAGCAGTCGTTGCCCAAATCGAGTCTTCGTCCTGTCCATGGTCCAAAACAAGCTACCTTTGGCTGTGTAGTCGGTCTGATTCTGGTAGATCTCGAGGCTAGAAAGTGTGTTGCCGTTCAGCAGCATGTAGGATCGCGCGCTGAAGGGCTGGAAGTACTTCGTCAGATCGAAGACATGCTCCAACCCGTACTCACTCAAATACGTGATCATTGCCGACAGACAAACGGTGACATGTTCAGACAATTGATGGACTTTGTCGAGGACAGCACTCTGGCTGGATGATGGCCCGTCCTGACTGGCTTTCATCTTGCCAGCGTAGAAGTTAGAGATGTGACCGTACGCCTGAGCAGCCATAGTCTTCGGCTTTTCTACTCGCTCAACACGCGAGCGATCTCCAAAGACGTTGGTCTTGCTGGCTGAAAGATGTTGTATCAGTTTGTCTGTGGCCCTCGAGAGGTCACCGACAACCAGGAATTCAGCGGGGGCGATGTGGAGTAGGCGTGTCTCGATCTCGCTCCGCATGAAGCCATCCTCAAAATCATCATAGATGACGTCTCCAGTCGCAGGTTGTACGGCTACTAAGCCAACCTGCACCTTCTCGTCGGTACCCCAACCATTCGCATTGGTTTCCGTGATGCACAGCAGGTAGCCTGTTGCTTGCGCGCCAGGGCCTTGTCCCTCAGGGCCCGTCTCCAAGCCTTCGACATCATCGACGTACGTGCCCTTGGTGTAGAGATTTGTAAGCTTGCGCACGAATGGTGTGTTTCTGTTGTCCCCAGCTGCCTTCAGCGCTGCTGTCTCGATCTGTCTGACCACTCCGACCTTATGGTTTGCTTTTACAAGACGCTTGACGTGAACCTGCAAGCGATGTACTGGAAAACTTGCGGAGGCGAACCTGTCGAGGTGTGCCTCGGACGGATGCTCATCGTACCTCATCTTGCCTGGTATGCACACGATTCCGAGCTCTTTCGAGGCTATCCTGGCATCTTCACCAAAGAACTTGAACTTGTAACCAACCTCCATAACGATGACTGTATCGAGGTGTTTCCGCTTGATGTCCAGGTATTGCTTCTCCATTGGCGTTAACTTCGAGGCTGTCTTCTGCATAGCCGCTCCTTTCTTTCCTTTGGCGACAGGCTTTGGCGCGTCCTCCTCATCCTCTTCGGCTTCAACTTCTCCATTAACCTCGTCTTCAGTAAGAATCCTGTTCCTCCTGCGCAGCTCGGCGAAGCTGTCTGGCCGCCCAAGCTTCTTAACGAAGCTCTCATGCAACCGTTCTTTCTCTCGCTGAGTTGCTACGGCATCGTTCTCTTCGGTGGTCGTCTCATTCTCGTCGCGATGCGGAGGAGATGAGGAGAAAAGGAACTTCGACGTTCTCTCTGTGAGCTTGGTAGGCTTGGGCGTGTTCAGACTTGCTGCAGTCGCCTGACCGAGCGATGCGCGAGCGTCCTCACTGCCCGAGACTCGCAGGCGCTTAGGAGCCTCGCCGTCTTCGCCAGACATAGGCTTTGTGCGCTTGCGACCTAATATCGAGTTGCCTAGAGGCGGAGCTTCTTCCGCGTCGTCATCTTGGGTCGCAACGCTGGTGACAGGAGGCGCAGGCTGCGGAGGTGGTTTGGGCGCGGCTTTCGGAGCTTGTGACGGATTCGGAGCCTGTGAAGGTTTCGGCGTAAAGAAGCTTGAGATCGACTGCTGCTTCGTCTTTTGTGAGGCGCTCGATGGCGGCTGACTGCTTTTCGGTGCCATTGGGTAGGTGTAGTAGTGATGGGCCCGTCGCGCGCGGAACGCGTGGGCGAGTCGTGACGCGCCTCAAAATCACGGTGTCACATGCAGTTCCACTTTCACACTTCCAGCTTCTTGGATTTATAGACAAATTCGGCTTTGCGTATAGCAGGTCACACGCATCCATAACGCAGCATGACTGTCTGCTTGACAATGGTTGACTTGGCCCTTCCTGCGCTCCTTCCCTCTGCGCTCTTTGTCCCTTCCCTCTGCTGGAATGATAGAGACAGTTCTACTACATACTCCAGCCGCGCAATAGCTCTCCGAGCCCCTTCCAAAGTAGCTTCACCATGAAGACTGGCTGTTGCGCTCTGGGACTGGCTTGATGAGCATTTTGCACAGTCCAACATTACACAATTGAGCGGTCAACACGCAGCCTCGCCTATCTGTCTTATCGACGGACATGCACATCCGTTATCTTAAGCACGATAGTGTCACCTACATGCGCTCCGTAACTAAGGCGCAAGCCTACGCGGCCACAATGCTGCAATCCCTTCTGCGATTGCGTATGTGGACTCGGTCCACCACCTCCGCACTCGGACGTCTTTCGCAGCTGCCTCATTCGTATAGCTTCTTACCAAAACGGTCAAGGCAGTGATCGTCATTGTCGTACGGCAAGTATCTATTAGGGCCGGCCGTTGCGAGGGGTTCTATAAGTGCAGGGAGAGCCCAGCAATGGCTCCCGTGCTTGCTGAGCTTGTTTCCTCCTTCTGCCGCGAGAACATCAATATGGCGCGTGGTACAATGCTGTCGCGGTGCTTGACCGGGCTGCTGACGCTGCAGTCAGTACTTGCAAATCCCGTCCCTTCAGGTTATCCTGCACCGCCCGTGATCAAGCATGGTGAGCTGGGCGCTGTGGCCTCAGAGAGCGACATCTGCAGTCACATCGGGGTGGACTTGCTGAAGCAGGGTGGCAACGCTGCAGACGCCCTGGTCGGTACCGTGGCATGTGTTGGCGTGATTGGCATGTATCATTCCGGTATTTTTTCCAGCTAATGTCCCATGTCATGTCTTCAAGAAGCTGACAACCTCCAGGCATTGGTGGCGGCGGTTTTATGCTTGTCAGAGCACCCAATGGCAGCTACGAATTCATCGATTTCCGCGAGACCGCGCCTGCTGCTGCTTTCGAGGATATGTACAAGGACAACGAGGATGCCAGCATCAACGGTGGCCTGGCTTCCGGTGTGCCTGGTGAACTCCGCGGCCTGCAGCACCTTCACGAGAACTACGGCAAGCTGTCTTGGGCGACGGTCCTCACGCCAGCAGTCAAGGTCGCGCGCGAAGGATGGCGAGTGAACGAGGACTTGGTCAGCTATATCAACTCTGCGACCGCCAGCATGAATGCTTCGACCAATTTCCTACTCAATGATCCTGAGTGGGCCATTGACTTTGCACCGAAGGGTCACGTCGTGCAGCTTAACGAGACCATCACTAGGAAGCGCTACGCCGATACACTCGAGACCATCGCCAACGAAGGCCCCGACGCGTTCTACGAAGGGCCCTTGGCGAAGGCAACCATCAATGCTCTTCAAGCTAAAAACGGCACTATGACGCTGGAAGATCTCAAAAACTATACAGTTGCTATCCGCAAGCCATCGACCATCACGTACCACGATTACAAGCTCACAGCCTGTAGCGCTCCCAGCGGTGGCGAAGTTGCTCTTTCCGTGCTAAAAATAGTGGAGGGCTACTCTGGCTTCGGTGACCCAACGGCCATCAATCTTACCACTCATCGCCTGGACGAGGCCATGAAGTTCGCTTACGGCATGCGCGCTGAGCTCGGTGACCCGCTGTATCTTGAGGGCATCGACGAATATCAGGAAGACATGATATCGGCTGCCACCGCAGCAGAAGTGCGCTCCAAGATCAGCGACACTCGGACCTTCAACGTCTCGTACTATGATCCCAAAGGCCTTGAATCACTTGAGACGCCTGGGACGTCACACGTCGTAGCTGCAGACAGGGATGGTCTCGCTATCACTCTGACAACCACCGTCAACCTGCTTTTCGGCAGCAAGGTTGTCGTTCCTGAGACAGGAGTAATCATGAACAACGAGATGAACGACTTCTCCATCCCGAACACAACCAACGCATTTGGCTATATTCCTAGTCCAGCCAACTTCATCCGTCCCGGCAAGCGGCCGCTGTCGTCCATCTCACCCGTCATTGTCGAGCATCTGAATTCCACACTAGCCAATGCATTCTACGTCGCCATAGGCGCGGCTGGAGGCAGTCGTATTATTACTACCACCATCCAGAACCTGATCCACATTCTGGATGGCAATCTGACGACTGCAGAAGCTCTAGCTCAACCCCGTATCCACGACCAACTGGTACCAGCACAGGTTAGCTTCGAGCCCACATTCAACAATGGGACAACGGCTTTCCTTAAGTCTCTGGGCGCCAATGTCACATGGGCAGCAGCGGGGAGCACAGCGCAGGGTCTCAGGAGGCTGAGTAACGGCACATTTGAAGCTGCAGGCGAGCCGCGACAGAAGAACAGTGGTGGATTTGTAGTCTAGACGTCACTACTGCAACCTCCATCAACAAGAACGACTTCAGATGGGTCAAAGCCCTAAGAACTTTACCAAGCCATCAATATTGCAATGAATGCTCGATCGCTGGTGATGTGGTACCCGTGAAGATCAGGCAAGAATTAAGCGCCAGTCACGTGGGATCTTGGGAGGCGCTAAAGCGCGGCTCCCAAAGTGGGCCGCCAGCTCCGCTTTCGAGCTATCAATCCTTGGTTCATCGCAGTCTCGCCTGCTTCTGCATCCACCACGGCCTCTTACCAGCCCGCATAATTTTACTTTTCGCGCCTCACAATTGAGATCAGGCACCTGGCACTGATAACGGATCACCGGACAACGCGAGAATATGTTGCCTAACGGGCGCGGCGCCGTTGCGCATATCGAGTACACGGGCGAGGAGGCTGCACCTGAGATCAGAAAGCTTCTCAGCGCAGTGGTAGGCTGAGCGCAACACAATCTGGCGACGCGAACTGACAATACACAGGTCGAGAATGAAGACGAGTTTGATAGATGGGAGGCGCTCGTCACTCGCGCTTCTGAGCTTGAGGGCGGCGTTACCCGCAACTCGAGTCCCTCAGCCATTGAACTGGTGCGCAACGCCTACGACTGCTTTTTGCAGAAGTTTCCATTGTTCTTTGGTTACTGGAAGAAGTACGCGGACCTGGAGTTCGCGATAGGAGGCACAGAGACCGCCGAGATGGTCTACGAGCGCGGTGTATGCGCTGTCACCACCTCAGTCGACCTCTGGGCCAACTACTGCACCTTTAAGATGGACACATGTCACGACAACGACATCATTCGAGAGTAAGTTCTGCCTTTCATCCTCGGTTCTGAGACTCTTATCAGCCCATAGCCAGCAGCAAGCTCTTTGCGCGTTGGCGATGCGTGTTCAGGTCTGATCCACTGCCAAATCCTGCCGCTTCTTGCGCCGCCTCGTTCCCACCATACATTTTGCATCGCATCAGGTTCTTGCGCGCATCTTCGAGACATTTGGAGGTCAACGGCGCGAGTCTCATGGAGATCCAGTACCCTCTTTGCAAGCTCAACCCCTCCCTTCCCTTTCCCTTTCTTGACTTGTTAGAAGATGCTGACAGTATAGACTCTTCGAGCGCGGCGCTCACTTCGTCGGCCTCGACTTTCAAAGCCACCCCTTCTGGGACAAGTACATCGAGTTCGAGGAGCGTGTGCAAGAACCAGGCAATGCGACAAGGATCTACAGCCGTGTCCTGCTCCTTCCTATCTACCAATTCTCGCGCTACTATGAGAAGTTCACCGCGCTTATTGGCACACGGCCAATCGATGACCTCGCCGAGTCGGACGTACTCGAAAACATCAGGAACGCAATGCAGCTGGAGAATCAAGGGTTCCCGGAGAAAGCTCCTCTTGAGCTGGAACGACAATTACGCGAGAAGATTCACGCATACTACTACGAGTCCTACTCCCGCACACAGCAGGACGTCCAGAACCGCTGGGCTTACGAACAGGCAATCAAGCGCGCGTATTTCCATGTCACGGAGCTTGAAGACGCAGAACTTGACAACTGGCGCAAATATCTCGATTACGAGGAGAAGCAGGGCGACTTCGAGCGCACCTCGTTTCTCTATGAGCGTTGCCTGGTTGCTTGTGCCCTCTACGACGAGTTCTGGCTTCGGTATGCCCGCTGGATGTTTTCACAGGGCAAGGAAGAAAACACGCGCATCATATACATGCGCGCCAGCTGTATCTTCGTCCCGATCGAAGCTCCTGCAATCCGTCTCAACTGGGCGCGCCTCGAAGAGAAGCTTGGCCGCATCTCTGTCGCTCGTGAGATATACACTTCTATGCTCGAGCAGGCACCAGACCATGTTGAGACAATCATCTCCCTGGCTGGCGTCGTGCGAAGGCACGAGGGTAACGACGAGGCTGTCAAGGTCCTTGAGGAGTATATCGGTCAGCGCAGCAGCCAAATTGGCGGCGTGTTGGTCGCAGAGCAAGCACGCATCTTGCTGCAATGCAAGAGCGCGGTCGATGAAGCTCGCCGGGCCTTTCAAGACAAGCACCAGAAGTTCTCAGATTCAAGGGACTACTGGTACAAGTACCTGCAATTCGAAATCGAACAGCCTGCTTCTGATGCCGAGGAGGCTCATAAGCGAGTAAAGGCGGTGCACGATCTTGTCCGTACCAAGGGACGACTCCCCCAAGAGGCATCTAAGAAGCTATCACACTTCTATATGGACTTCCTGCTGAACCGAGGGGGCAAGGATGCGGCGGAGGAGTATATGAGACTGGACAAGGAGGTCAACGGGTATGTATCATCTGCTTCAAGCGAACCCTCCCAAAACCATCCCTCGAAACGAAAGAAGCAACCTCACAACGCAGCAAATAAGCGTCAACGCAAGTGATTGCTGGGACCAGACGACAGATAGCCTGAAACGTCGCGTGTTGTCAGTCGAGTCAGCACTGCCCTAGAGACCTCGTCACTTCATTTGTTCGTAACCTCCGCCTTTGCTCGTTGCTAGCGAAATGTAATACACCTCGATTCTCATCCCGCTTTGACTTTGCTGACCTGGCTCCTCCGCTTTAGAACCAAATCGCCAGAAGACATCGCTGCTCCAAGCCACACTGCAAAGCCAGCGCATCGCACACGCTTCTAGAAACTACGTGTTCATGCCGGAATCGCGTCCGCTTTGGCACGTCCTGGTACGCTGACGACGATTCGCCGTTCTGTGCAAGCCTCCTCTTCGGCAAGCGTGTTTCCACACGCCAGTTACCCCTTGTCTGCGCAACTGCTGCTCTTGATCTCGAAGCAAGAACGCGTAAGGTTGGATAACTACTTCGGCCCAATAAGTACACTCAGCTAGGTTTGGACCGTTCCCTTCGTCTTTTGCAGAGTATTCCTGCATACGGAGATCTTCACAACAAGCTCTTGTTTGCAGGCTATGCTTCCCACACTACCTACCAATGACCAGCCAAATGGCGAATATGAGCGTAGGTTTGAATTACGTCATTGCAGTATCATTCCGGTCATGGGAATTTCGTATTCATGGGTAGGCTTATGCCGTTCATATAGAAAAGCATCGTGAAAACACTCCCACTCCAGGCACTGTTCCAGGCATTGTACCTCTTTGTCTATGGTCGTCTCATTCTGTCCAGGTCTCGCCCCCCAAACTCGACGTTGTGTGCCATCGATGCGCGACATTCTTGACTCTCGAAGCAATGACTCTCGCAGCAATGCCTCTTTTACTGCACCATTTGATCGTACAAGAGATAAGTCATTCTGCACCTCTAATGAGTCTCAGTTTTCACCGAGCAATTTCTTAGTCGACTACAACAAACAGCTCTCCAACCAAAGACATCATCAGCCACGTCGAAACGGGCATTCTTAAGAACGACACATCAAAGACGGCCATGCTTACTTTGACGCGGCGTGAGGCTAATAATGTGCTCTTGGCGACCCAATGAGCCCATCTGGACACTGGCGTCCACAGGCAACTACCCAGACCTGGAAAAGAATGAGACTGGAGACGGTATGTGGGTGTGCTGCTCCTGTGTGCGTGAGAGTGTCCTCGTCCATGTCAAGGGTTTGCACCCACTCAAGCTCCTAGACTGCACTGGCTGCGGACACGTCCTGTGCGAAGCTTGTGAGACGACCGACATGATCGTTCCGTGGGACCAGAACCGCATTGATCCGCCGCTTAATCGAGCTGCGACCCATGAGTTGCGACTTTTTCAAGTCTGCCTGGTCTATGGACTGTCTCATCGCGTAGTCATCGTTCGCGTCATATTTGATTCGAGTCTGCGCTGAACCCATCTAGCTGCGAGTCAAATCTCCCAAAGTTCAAAGACTTGCTGGGCGAGGGTGCATCTGGATTTTGTACTCGAATGAGAGCATCATCGCAGGTTTTTTGACAGGATAGCGAATGGATTGGGTATCTGTAGACTCAAGCATCCAGTCTGCCTAGCCACTCCATCCTGTAGAGGTATCATGCGAAAACTCGATGCTGCACACGCGGCCTAAGCCTTGCCAATTTCCCTCAACAATACCGCAAATAGCGAAAAACGAGATAATGTACAATATTGCCAGCCAGTCTTGCCCCGTGAATCGAAAATAACAAAAGGAAGAAACTTCTCAGCTTCGTTCCACCACACTCCAGACTCCAGGGTCGTCATGTCTTCGCCCGTGGGTCGAGAGACGCGTTCCTGATCGCGATGATAGGATTAATATGTACTGTTGAACGACACACTTCCATGCCGACCACGTATCGTGATAGCAATGCATGCAGTAATGCTGGGGTCGCCAAATCTGCATGATTCATAGGTACTCATTGCTGTGTCTGAGTATTCACATGTTGCTGAGCCAACTGGGCACGCAGAGTCGTGATTTCGGTCTGCAGTGTCGCGATCTTCTCGTTATGCTCCTTCTCCATTCGGGCCATGCGAGCTTCGATCTCGCGAACATAGGTCCAGACGTCCATATTGTTGCCCATAACCTCACGCATGCTGCTTCCACTGCCACCGTGGCTGGACATGCTTCCAGGCTGAGACATGCTTCCAGGTGCGGGCATTTGCTGGTGCTGGAGCATGCTAGGGCCTTTGCTGCTCTGCGAACCCGGCTTGGTCATCCCGGCTAACCCAGCCAACGATGGGAGGTGAGGTCCGTTGCTGGTGTTTGGAGGCTGCAGAGTTGGCGGTGTGGCCCGCGCGGTGTTAGCGCCACGAGCATAGTTTTGCAGGTGCATTTGCTGCGACATGCTTGGCGATCTTGGGTGGCTACCCTCGTGCGCACCCAAGCGATAGTGATCTTGCTGGCTTGGCGAGATGGGCTTGGGGCTCTCGGTCATGCCTCCTTGAGCATATGCGCTGGGCTGGTTGGCATTGTGGAGGGAGGAGATACTGGAAGGAGCTAATTTTGGCGAGATGTTAGTGGGTTGAGATGCTTGCGCCGGGTAGTATGGGCGAAGGTTGTTCTGACTGTTCGACCCTTGGTTCGAAGGGTTGATTGGCGGGTAGGTGCTTCGATGGTGACTATACGAACCTTGCGTAGAGTTTCCAGTGTTCTGCCTCTTACGCGCAGGCTCGCTGATGCGGCGGCCGTCGTCATCTTCATCGCCCTCTCCGTCAGGCTCGTTCGTGTAAACGACACCGTCCATGCCGTCATCGCCCTTGCCGTCACCCATATCTTCATCGATGCCGAAGCTTGACCGGCGGCCAGCACAGCCACCCTGACCCTTGTTGTGTCGCGCGAGCGCATCGCCACGAGCAAACCTGCGGCCACACTTGAAGCAGGTATGCGGACGTTCGCCGGTGTGTAGTTTCGTGTGCCGTTTCAGATCGTGCAGTCGCCGGAAACGTGCTTGGCAGGTGGGGCACTCGTAGGGCTTTTCTTGACTGTGCGTCAACAAGTGACTTTTGAGGTTGTGGTGACGCGTAAAATCGGTAGAGCAGTACGGGCATTTGTGGCGTTTCGTAGACGGCGACTTAGGGTTGTTCTGCCCGTATCCTGGAAGGCTCATCTGGCGGGCAGGGGCACGTGGATCGTCCGGCGGCATCGGTCCTGGAAAGGTGAAAGCGCGGTTCCCTGGATTATCAGGATTGGGTGCGATGAGCTGGTGCTGATGGTGATGCGACTGGTGCTGGTGTCGCTGGTGCGCACCCTCGTGTTGTCCCACATGTCCTGTAGGCCCTGCGGATGCTTCAACGGCAGACGCGGACGGCGCAGCGGTGCCCTCCCCATCGCCAAAGCTAGAGAGACTGACGGGGCTTGTCTGCATGTTGTCGCCCGTAACTCCAGTGAGTTCCGGAATGATGATCGGTGGCTTCGTAGCCTTCCCTCCCTGAGGTCCTCCCTGAGGTGCTTGGGACTGCGGCGCGTCTGAGGGACGACTCTGACCGTTGCCCTGCAGGCTCTGGAGAGCGGTCACAGCTGGGTTTGGGCTTGTCTGGCGTGAGGTGTGCTCTCGGTAGCGGCGCTCGTCAGCCAGCGCGGCTGCGCCTGTGAGGGGTGCTGGAGACAACCTGGGTGATAGCCCCCGCGGAGACTTGACGAGATGTGTGCCGAACGTCGCGCCGCCGTTACTGTTGCGCGAGGCAGAGCCTGGCGTTGTCGGCCTGTTGGGCGCAGAGAACGGCCCGTTCAGAGTGGGCGTGATCGCTCGCGTGGTGGCGGCCATGGTTACTGACGCTTCACGGACGTGGTCTTGATGCAATTGGGCTGGAGGGGGCAGAGCTGGAGGTGCGCGCTGCTGCGAATCGCGGATGCGACTGTGGCCAAGGTGATCTGCCTCTAGTGGCCCGTATGAATCTCCACCAACGCGCGGAGCGTAGACGGCGAGATGGACTGCGGCTGACGGGGATCGCAGCAGGCAGCTGGCAGCTGGCAGCTGGCGGTGGTTCCTGGTGGTGGTTCCTGGACACGCGCGTTGCGACGGGAGCGTAGCAGCGGGTGGGTCGGCCGAGGTGGTGGAATGCGGCGCCTCAGCGGGCGAAGAACTGCCAGTGGGTGAGTCTGCAGTAACAGTAACCCCAAAAGGCGCAGGCGGCAAATGCAAGCTGGCAGCGACACAACGCGTGCAATGGGCGGCACTGCGTAGAGGGCCTGTGATTCTGCTGCGACAGATAGGGTACGGCGTCTCCAGAGGCGGCAGCGCGCGTAGAAGTGCTGGTGTGCTGGTGCGCGGAGCGGTTTCAAAGGCTGGTGGGAAGTGACGAGTTGTGGCTGAACCCAGGTCCTAGGGCAGGTGCGGTGCGCTCACGGACCCACGAGGTGCGGAAGGTGCGGTAGCTGCAGCTGGCCTTCTCTTTCCCACATTCAAGAGCGCGCGCGCCCAGGAGATGGCTGCGAAAGATGAAGGGGGGCGAACAGATCGACAGCAGAAGCCACAGGAAACGCAGAAGAGACACTCTCTCGCCGATATTGAGTCGTGCTGGCAGAGTGGGAAACTTGCGTCTGCCGCGCGTGAGTTGAAGGAGGCTGTGTCGGCCGGTGGGGCCCTCGAGCAACGGCCAATTGGCTGCGCGGATCGCTCTTGAGCAGACAAGCCGCTGACCAGAGGACGCTGACTTGACGCCACTGCGGCGTGTTCTAGCTACGACCGCCTCAGCCTGCCAGCCAAGAGCACGATTGCCCTGTATTCTCGAGATCGCCCACTTTCAAGTTTCAGGACGCCACTGCAGAAGAGTCTGCGGCGACGAAAGCGGCCATCTTTCACAGCGCTGCCAATCCTGCTCGCGAAAATCATGACAGGCCAGTGACCAGGGTTGCGGTGATGCACTGCGCCACCGCCATCCGCATAGCCGTCTGCCGGTGTCGTCGGCACCTCACCACTATGGCAACGGAGCCTGCGGAAGCTTATAGCAGGTGAATGCATCAACACACTCCAGATGGAAGGTTGAGCACCTGACACCTCCAAGGGCTCCTTTGTTCGAGAAGGAGCACCCGGGGCTAGAAATGTGACTGAATCAGCTCATCAAGTCGACGTCGTGTGGTACTGTCCCAGTTTTCTCAGATATAGCCACACACTATCCCGCACTGGTCGTCCTGGTAGTCCTGTTTCAGGACAGTGATCGGCATACCCGACTCGACTTGCCTGCGACCAGCCTAAGGTGAACATTGCATTGCCAACAGCCACTGCTTGGAGTGGATCTTCTTGCCTTCGACTGGGCGAGCGAAGCCACCGTTACACAAAGCCTCTCGACCGCCGCGCGCTGCCTGTTTGCTCGGTACAGCTATCCAGGAATCATCATTGTCGCAGCGTACCATTCAGGAACCAGACCCATGTTGATCGTCAGGAACGCTGAGCCCAACAGATAAGATCCAAGGCAGTGGCGAAGTGTGGCAGTATTCCGCGTCTGATGCCGTCTCGAGGCAATATCGATAATCTCGTTTCCAGAATGTATGCAGACGCGCAAACAGGTGGATCTGGCACAGAACGCCGTGTAACATTCATGTCTTAATCTCAAACGTCTATGCGAACATGCTGATCCAATGCTAATGCCATTCTCACAAAGTTTTGTCTGTGTGGACCTTCATCATGACACCCGTGGTTTGCGTTCTGCCGCTAGCAATAAGGAATATAAGCCTCCCTCACTGAAAACGACCAGTGTGACAAGGCGGTCGCAATCACTCTTTGATGAGGGACGGCGAAGTAGTCGACTTTGCTCATTCACGCTCCATGCTATACTGTAGCTTGCAGCCTCTATAGGTCTTCTGCCATCATACACGATCCACCTGCGGACGAGAGAATACGCCGGTTAGGTCTCCTTGCAGTTTCACGACGCAATCCCCCGGCCGTTCGTCTGGTCTCCCAAGCCAAGTCTGTTGCAATCCCCTTCGCATGGACGTGATGTTGTTACCGGCCTTGATGCAGGTTGTCTGCTACAAAGCCATCGAGCGAGAGCTGCATCTCTTCGGACACGTGCGCCATACACCAAGGTAGCACCGCGAGCAGAGCATCGCACATGCGAAGCAAGCACGGAACATGCATTGGCTTTCGCGAACTGGGTTTAGGCACGATATGTCTCAGAACCAGACGTTCTGTCTTACAAGAACTCTGCGGCTTTCGAACTGGTGACGCATCAGCGAGGGCTATCAGCAGCAACCGGATTCTCTATAGTACATGACAATACATCAAAGTACACATAACAGGTAGCAAGCAAGTTCATACAAGAGATGGGTCTAGAGATCGGGAAGGTGCTGCTTGCGAAGCTTCCTTCACCTGCTTTACGCGCTAACGTGGTTCTGCTCGTACTCCAAGGTCACCTCTACCTATAAAACAGTAAACCTACGCTTTCGGTGCAATTCAACCTCGAACAACGTCGAACTCCTGGCTGCCCACTGACCGTGGACAACACTTGCGAGCAGTTGTGTGCCAATACACGCCGTACTACACAGTACAATTCCTCGTAATCCTCGCCACACTCTTGACCCATCCTCATCGCGATACGCTGCTTCATTCGAGCAATGCAGCCAGAAATCAAAACGAACGTCTGCCTCGTCTGTTACTGCGGGCGCCTGGTGTGCGCTGCTCTGCCACTGACCGTCCTCCCACCCTTCCACTTCGACACAAAGATGTACTGCTCGCCTAGATGCGCTGAGTCACAAGTTCGTGGCGAGCACCGTACCCCATCTGGTCCGCTCATCACTTGCGACGTCTGTTGCGAAGACAAGTCGCTGATCGAATACATCCACAAGACAAACGAATACGACATTGTCACTGACAAGTGGAACCTTCTCGCTCCTTCTGGCTGCCTACCACATCTAGCACCAGAGCTCCTGAACTTGGAAGAAGGAACATGTACAGAATGCTTGCGATCACACATCCTTACCCAATTCGAAACTCGTGGAGCTATCAACATCAACTGCATCCAGTCACATGCGACACCATTGCTGCCGCCAGAGCTGGACTCAAATGAGCAGAGCTTGCTCTTGAGATCAGAACAGTGGCTACCTTATGCACAACAGTTCCTACCAGAGGATATGCATGATATGTTTTACCAACAATTATTCGACCACTTCATCCACAACACGACGGCAACACTTTGGATCTGCCCTTCCAACTGCGGCTACGGCGACGGCATCCTTCAACCCAGTGATACGCCTGGCTTCCCGCATGTTGAGTGCCCAGGCTGCCACGGCCACTTTTGCGTGAATTGCAAAGTACTGTGGCACGACAGACAGACCTGCCAGCAGTATCGTGCACAACACCCTGAGCTCCGCGACAGGGACGAGGTAAGACAGCTCCATGAGATGGCGCGTCTAGGCGCCCGACGCTGTCCACGATGTCAGTTTATCATTGTCAAGGAAGGCGGTTGTGACCACGTTCATTGCGAGCAATGCCGTTTCGACTTCATCTTTCCAGAGGCAGAGCGCGTAGTTGCTCCTCTGGACTACGTCCCAGCGCCCGCAGACAGTGCAGCAGCCAGCTCCTTCAGAGGCTGGGGGCAGCTTCGCCAAGCGCAGCAGAACCACATTGATCGCAACCGTACCGCAGACGAACCTTTCGATATTGGCATCGAAGCCTCACAGCACGAAGCAGGCGTCTTCTACTACGACCCTAATACTAACCTGTGGGCACCTGAAATGTGCGAGCTTGATGAGATTGCCGGCCGAGCGGAGGGCCGCCGATATGTGCGCAAAGAAGATCGTGATCGACACGACCTATGGTCTTTTGTTGCTGTAGAACATGGGCAGCAAGGTAGTGTCAGCTTGCACGAAGCTCTTTTGCTGGAGCTGCAGCCTTCTGCTTCGCCGATCCCCATACCTGCAGAAATCCTTCGAATGCTGGAGTGTCCACTTTTGAACGGCAATGCGGACAACATGGTCGAGCATCCCCTTCATATAGCCTTTGGGGATGAAGACCCAACAGCACCTGCACTCGCAGCTCTTGACCAACTCATCAACAATCTCTCGGCTGAAGAAGGGCCACACGAGGCTGAAGGAGCCGGAGGTGATGAGGACAATCAAGAAGCAGGAGGAACTGAGCAACCGATCCGGCATCCCCTCTTAGATATATTAGGCCCACCTCGAGACGCTACCGATGCTTTTATCGACCATATTTCGATGACTGCCATGCAGCCGGGCGTGGGGCGGGTCATGTTTGGATTTGGTCTGGGAATGCCGCCCATGCATTTATTTGAGGGAGATGAGGACCAGAGTCAGTCTTGATCCCAACAGGAAGGAACGGTTGTAAGCAAACAAATTAGCACAGGTCTGGGGTCGAACACAGCGTCGCTGTATGGTCAGGGCAACAAAACTGACAACAGAAGTCAGCCATATTGTGATGAATGACGGGCGCGACTTCAATTGTGAAGGTCTTTGGTCCTGCCTCATTCGAGGAAGAGAAGTGTACCTGCCACCACCTCCCTCACCCTGATCATGCTGATCTCACATGTCAGATTCAATAGTTAGCTGGCAGCAAAGCGCGGCAATCATCATTATTGAGTAATCAACTCACCTGAAAGTATGCCTACCTTCCCTGTTTGTCGCACGCATAAACTCTATCCTGACACGTCAACCGACTGGCCTCAAATTCCGTGATGTCCAACCACATCTCTACTTCCAGCATCGCATCCTACACCGCTCCGATCGCTCTAACCCCAGACGCTCGGATATCATGCCGAAATTGAGGCAGCAGCTCGTAAACGGTACATCTGAAGCTCAGCGTTTCGAGTGCTAGTCGGCGTGGTGACCGTGGGATAGTGGGTGGGCTCTGCCTTATTGCTTCCCCGCCATATCCCCATAACAGAGTCAGCAGGGCAAATGAGCACCCCGCCTGGAGAGGATAAAGCTGGGTACAGTGGACATCGTGTGTGCATCAACCGCCGCTATTGCTTGAAATGTGTTGATAGCGGTGTCGCGAGTTGCGGCGAAAGTCCGGCCATGACGAAAACCACCGGACATTGGGTAGAAAATTTGGGGCAGTGGATCCAACCAGCTGCAAGAGCCGCAACGGGGCGTTACACCGGTGCAAAATCTTTTGCCTAGGGTCTCCGATACGTCATTCTCATATATGGATCGATTGCTGATAAGGACGGCGTGGAAGGACACTCGCGTGCGTGTCGACACGTTTTGAAAGAGAAGGAACTACCCAACCTACCAACAGCACCGGACGACTTTGACGCTCACGCCATTGTAAACCCTCAACCACCGTCGTCATCGACAGGAACCAAGGACATTGCAATTACCGCCAACATGCTTCCAAGCCGCCAGAATTCAGTCAACTCGACACTGTCGAGATCGAGCTCGGGAATTATCGTACCCAACATGAACAAGACCGTTCGGCCGGGAATGGAGCGCGCACCCACAAGCATGGCCCTAAACAAACCTCTCTCCAGGCTGCGACTCGACGGCCAGGTCGCTCTCATTTTCGGCGGCGGCGGCAAGATCGGTATCGAGACTGCCGGGCGATTACTCGTTGAAGGCGCGACCGTTGCCATTGTCGACATTGACCAGCCCGCGCTTGAGGGCGCCATCCCTGTGCTGAGAGCAGCGTTGCCTACTGGCGTGCCTATCGAGTCGCGACTCCTCACCATTGCTGCTGATGCAACAATAGAAGAGGATGTCGAGGCCTGCGTCAAGAAGACCCTGCAAAGGTTCGATCGTCTGGACATCGCTCTTCTTAACGCTGGCGTACGAGACGAGGCCAAGAGCCTGTTCGACCAGACAGAGGAGGACTACATACACGTCATGGACGTCAACGTGAAGTCAGGTAAGATGCAAATCGTGAGCTTTCATACCACCAATTGCTAACAAGTGACATAGCTTTCTTCTGCGTCAAGCACGTTGCAGCAGCTATGCGCGTCCTTGGAAATGGCGGCTCGATCATCTTCAGGTCTTCCATTGCTGGACTCCGAGGGTTCCCTGACCAGGCCATTTACTCAACATCGCGATTTGCTGTTCGCGGTCTCGCGCTTTCGGCTGCCGAGGAGCTTGGCCAGTTCAACATTCGTGTCAACACCATCCACACCAGCATCATCGCCACGCCAGGCTACAAGGAAGGTTGGAGCCCTGAGAACCTCGCAGAAGTTAGGGAGGATACCAACCTCCCCCGCCTTGGGCAGCCCGACGACGTTGCGAGTGTAGTTGCGTTCCTTGCCAGCGACGATTCGAGATTCATGACCGGAGGTAGCCTGAAGATTGATGGTGGCTGCGTAAGCTACTAGGGGGTTTGTCGTACGCAAGATTTATTTTCTTCACGCATTGATGGAGTTTGGGACATGCATTGCATGGGGTCCGCATCTGGCAACACTGCAGATTGCTATAGGCCATAGAATTAGATGATAGACATGACACGCACTTTAGCATGCACTCAACGATTCGACACCCAGGTGGTGTCGCACCCAACAGCCTTACGTCTTCTCATTCTACACGCGTCTGCCCCTCATCGCGTGCAGATCCTACTGTGATGAGTGATGTCATATCGTGATCATTTGCCCCGCCACCCCACCGCCCTGTCCACAACGAGAACATCACGATCTTCTCGGTCAGAGCTTCCAAGAACAGTAAAGCTTGCTGATCGACTGCTAAGCAATGGAGAGTGGTTCGGTCGCTGTAGCTCCCGAGCTAAGCTTTCAAAAGCGCGCACGCGTGAAAGCACATCTTCGGGATGGTCCGGAGAGCCTCATTGGAAATCGTGATGCTTGTTGGAAGCCAGATTATGCCACAGCCAAGCAGAGATGAGGGAAAGATCCATTTCACAAAATCGATACACAAGGTCTAGCGTGAACCCTGATGTGACGCTCCTTTCGAACGTCATGGCGCTCGACCAGCTCCGAACCTTCCGTCCATTTTCAAATTTGACGAACATATATTGCCTGACACCTGCCCTCATACAACCACTCAGCCTGTTCCAGCAACGCATATCCCAACATGCCTGAGACTCACTTCCACCCCAAGTTCGCAGACCACCGCCCTGAACAGGATGGCTACCAGTACGAGATGGAAATCTACAATAAAGGCCTCTCTTTCGAACGCCCACCACTCACATTTCAGGCCGACAAGTGGGAAGAACTAGCGAAAGCACGCCTGTCATCGGAAGCAACAGGTTACGTGTACGGCAGCGCAGGAACGCGAGAAACCACGGACAAAAACCGCGCTGCTTTCAAGAAATGGTCCATCGTGCCTCGGCGCCTCGTCAAAACAGATGACTTCCCAGACCTGACCACCGAGATCTTAGGCGAAAAGTTGCAGTTCCCAATTGCAATGGCACCCGTAGGCGTGCTCAAGATCTTCAACCCCGACGGCGAGATCGCAGCGACCAAAGCCGCCGCAAAAGAAGCAGTACCATACATCTTTAGCAGTGCTGCTGCTGCTACTATCGAGGACGTTGCCCAGGCGAACGGCGAAAATGGTCAGCGTTGGTACCAGCTCTACTGGCCAAGCCGCGAACACGACGATATTACCATATCTCTCCTGAATCGCGCAAAGAAGGCGGGCTACACCATGCTCTTCGTGACCCTAGATACGTACATCCTCGGCTGGCGGCCCAGCGATATGGACAACGGCTATAATCCGTTCATGCGCTCCGACCGCATCGGCGTGGAGTCCGGACTTACGGATCCTGTGTTTAGGAAGCAGTTCAAGGAGCGCCATGGCGTCGAGGTTGAGGAAAAGATGGACACCGCGGCACCAGAGTGGATGCGCACGATCTTCCCGGGAATGAGCAAGGGATGGGAGGATATCAAGTTCCTGCAGGAGCACTGGGATGGCCCCATTGTGCTCAAGGGTATCCAGACGATTGCTGATGCGAAGAAAGCAGTGGAGGTGGGCGTCCAGGGTATCGTCGTCAGTAACCACGGTGGACGACAGCAGGATGGCGGGAACAGCAGTTTAGGCATGCTGCCGCATATTAAGGATGCTGTTGGCGATGGACTAAGTGTTTTCTTTGACAGCGGGGTTGGGTCAGGCGCCGATATTGCGAAGGCAATGGCACTGGGTGCAGACTGCGTTCTCATTGGGAGGCCTTACGTCTACGGACTCGCTCTTGGGGGCGAGCAGGGTGTTGCGCATGTGCTGAAGAGTCTATTGGGTGAGCTGGAGTTGACGCTACATCTGTCGGGCATTCCCAGCGTAAGCAAAAAGGACTTGAATCGTAGCGTGCTGGTCAGGGAGGACGATTTGTTCAACACTGTCAAGGGCATTGGGATACATTAGATTTTTGGCGAGTTGAACGACCTTATCAAGCGGGATGCAAACCTAAAAGTCAGATGAAAACACTGGTCTAGTCGGCAGAATCATACACTGACAGCCTCGCAACTTCTGCCAAGATACATTAGAATTTGCAAACAACTTGGAAATGTATAAGCCTTGATGCGCTCAGTGACTTCTTCGTTCATATTGTTTGGCCCTCAACACAGTGCCGGTGTAAGCGCTAGGTCAGAAATTGTTACGCCGAGTGAGCCTAGAGGCGGAATTCCACAGACTGTAGTACTGGACTGTCAGTTTACAGAGAAAGCCGGCCATGAGAATGGAATGTTGAGAAATATGGGAGGCAGTCAGAGGCCAACCGTGCACCATCTAGACTGTCACGTTCGCTCTGGAGACTACAATTGTCTTGGTGTTACGGCTGATTACTTCTGCTGGCGCACGAGGCCTCAGTGCTCACAGAAACTGAACCGTTCATCCTGGGATATCTGATATGCGATGGCCTCATTCATCCTCCCACGCTCAACCATAAGCTCTTCGCGAAGAGTCTTCGCGTCATCCGAGCCAATGGGAAAGTCTTTTACGCCTTCAGCGATCATGTCAACCAGCTCTGCAGGCAACTGCCCGACCCTACTCTCGCCCAGCTTAACTTCTCGCGCCCACCAGTCACGCTGCTGCGGTGGTACGTTCGCAGTCGAAATGATGGGAATCGTGGGTGCAACCAGGAACAGTGCCAAAATCTTCCGGTGGCCCGGCTTCGCAGGATCAACGAGCTTGAAGTTTCCAACGCGGTGCTGGAATCCGTTTGGGAACGCAATCAAACGATCTTCGCGCGTCAACACGCTGCCCAAGACTTGCTGACCCTGCGCGTTATTGTCGACGCCCCAGATTGTTCGGAAGCCGACGTCGTCGCTCTGCTGATAGCTGATGTCGTCGGCAAAGTGGCTTGCTTCGACCTTGGTCCGGAAGTGCAATCTCGAATCGGTGATGTTATCGTTGTCGTAGTAGTACAATGCAGTGGCGACGATGTGTTCGTTGAGTTGGCCTTCGATATGCCAGGCGCCGCCTTTATACTCCGGCTTCTCGGGCGTCAGTTGAATGTTGGCTAATTTGACGATCACCTGCAGCTTCTTGTCTGTAGGCTCTCCCTCTTCATTATTGTCATCGAGATCGAGGAAGTTCCACTTTTGCTCTACATCAGCGATGGTTATGTCGTGCTCTGGCGACTCCTTGGGCTCTGGCAGATTGTAGATCCTCTGGCTTTCGTTGTATTCCCAGAGATCCCACTCGGTCTCGTCAAAACCTTCAGGTTTATCTCCATTATAGCCATCTGGATACTTGTAGCTGACCTTGTCGCAATTGATGCGTAGACTAGTTGCCAGCATCCCGTGGTTGTGGACGCTTTGATAGGCAACGTTCCAAAAAGGAACGGCCTTGGTGATGATTTTCTCGAGTACGTGATACAGGTCTTGGTGGTCCTGAGGGTGCAGATTGTTGATATACGAATCTATGTGTGCGTTCTCTCCGTCAGGGAAGGAGACGTTGCAAGGAAGCCACTGGAATCGATGTGACCAAAGCGATGTGAGGGCTGGGTGCCGTCGCCCCTGACTTGTTTCGTCGTCAGGATGATCCACCGGTACTGGCACTACGATACCTTTGCCTATGCTGGAGAGGCTGTTGTCGAGGGTCATTGTGAAATCCGAAAGTATACGTGAGCGTCCGTATACAAGTGGAAAGAGCGAAGGATGTACTAGATCCAGTACCGTACCTTCGGATCCAGGATGCCAGTCTTTCTGATGTTCAGGAACTGTCTCGAGTGGTGCAACTGCCTTGCGTAATGCCTCTTTCAGCTCCAGGGGCATCGCCACATCAGACTTCAAGACACAAGATGAAGCATCGAGCACAGGCATAACGCCAGTTTTCTGGTACAAGTCGGCCTTGTGGCGCAGTTCCTCAATACACTACAAATCGTGAGTTCGTAAGTCGGTTTTCGTGTCTGCAACTTACGTAGGCGAACATCCTGTCCGAGAAGTCACCACCCTCGACACACTTATCCCAGTCAAGCTCCTTTGCCTCTTGCCGCCACCTAGAGACAACGTTCTCATCGTGTACTTTGCGCGTCCAGTCCGGTTTGTCCGATATGCCATCAATGAAAAACAGCATGCACCTCTCTCGTATTGTCGTGACATCGTGAGCCCAGTCCATCACGGCGGAGATTGACTGCGCATAGGCTTCCGTATCCTCGCCCCAATCATCATATGGCAGGCCGAACCCTGGGAGCTGAAGAAGATCAGTAATTTCTCCTGCATTTGCGGTTGAGTCTTCTCGCTGGCATACTTTGATAGGGGCAGTAGCATCGTGTCCAGACGTCATGGTTGGTCGCTGCTCATGTGAGTCCGCGATTGGTCTTATATATCTTCGGTCGCATAGACGCTCGGATGTCAGGTCACATCGCCTACTGGAAATTGGGCGGGAGTGCCTCTTCAACGCGCCGCTAGTAAGAGCCAGACGCCTGACGCCTACAGAAGTGGAGAATTTGGCAGGCGGCAGTCGCCAAACTATGGCCAAAACCTCAGTAACAGTACGTGCCGAATTCTGAGCAGCAACAAGTCGTTAGGAATCTGGACGCATAGACTGCCATGGTCGCGACGATCGAAATGGCGGTGCTGATGAGGCATGAGGCACAAGGCACGAGGCGCGCGCGGGCCAAGTCGCGGTTCGAAGGGCGGGAAAGCGCGCTAACCCAATCGGTAGCTCTTAACGCGTCGCGACTTCGGGTTTCGCGTTCGTGTCGTGCAGCACCTTCCTCTCTCATCCAATCTTGGGTGCACCTTTCCACACCACGCATTGCACCTTCCACAAATCCAAGATGCCTTCCACAGTTCTCGGTAAGAGGACCCGCAGCGCCGCTCGCACAGCGAAGCCAGGTAAGTGCCATTGACGCTCCTCTCTCCCGCAGAACGCGCGAAGCTCACGCGCTCAGCAGACGTCACTCCCACCTCGAAGCGTGCGACAAGACAGACGGCCTTCGTCATCCTCGACGAGGCAGAGAACGAGAATCCTTTCATCACACCTAAAAAGCAAGATGCGCACGTTGGGCTTGGATCGGACGTGGAGATGGACGAGGATGTGGAGGAAGAGCCGCGCTCAAAATGCGGAAGGAGGACCTGCGCAACACCCGCAAAGACTGCTGTATCGCGCCTGCCACTTTCAGCTGCAAAGGAGAACTCGCCAGCCAAAGCCCCTGCCCGAATAGAAAAGATCGCCTGCACGCCCTCGACTCCGCGGCACCGCGATGCGCTGTCCAGCAAGGTCGCAGTCACCCCTTCACGACGCCTCATCATCGCAGGTCGACCATTGACGCCTCGCACACCGCACACGTCCGGCACACCCCGAAGCACAGCGCCCACGATCTACAATGAAGCGCGCCAAGTCTTCGCACGCGGATCTGCACCCACGGTCCTGTTTGGACGCGACACCGAGCGTGCTGAGCTGCACAGTTTCATCTCTACGCGGACGAAGAGCAAGAAGTCTGGATGTATCTACGTCTCAGGCCCGCCAGGGACTGGCAAGAGCGCGTTCGTCAACGACGTGTGCCGGACGGTTGCGGCTGACGGATCTGTCAAGACGGGCTACATCAACTGCATGAGCATCAAGAACGCCGTGGACTTATACAGAACGCTTCTTGAGGAGTTTGTGGACATCACAGAAATAACCGAAGGTAACGAGATGGAAGAACTCAGGCGACTGTTCGTACAGCGCAAGACGTCCTATGTGGTCACACTCGACGAGGTCGACCACCTACTTGAGCTGGACATCGACCTGCTGTACAACATCTTCGAATGGTCTTTGCAGAAGTCCTCGGGCTTGATTCTTGTTGGTATCGCGAACGCCCTCGACTTCACAGACCGCTTCCTGCCTCGACTGAAAGCGCGTGGCTTGAAGCCTCACCTTCTTCCGTTCCTCCCATACACCGCACAACAAATCTCCTCGGTTATCACATCAAAGTTGAAGGCGCTGCAGCCAGCGGGATCTGATCAGCTGCCTTTCGTCCACCCGACCGCTATCATGTTCCTGTCCAAGAAGGTCGCAGCACAATCAGGCGATCTGCGCAAAGCTTTGGATATATGCCGAAGAGCCGTCGATCTGATCGAGGCCGATACAAGGAAGCAACATGCCGTCGAGGCTGCCGAAATCACCCCGTCTCCTACGCCTTCCCCCTCGAAAACACCTTTGGTCGAAAACGTCAACCTCTCACCAGTTGCCGTCAGATCGCCGTCTAAGCAAACAGCGCAGAATGTGCTTGCGGCCTCGTTGGCGGAGCTCACGGTAGAGACCGCTCCTCGGGCTACTATCGCCCATATGGCAAAGATCACCGCCGCCGTCTTCAGTAATGGTACGACTCAGCGTCTGCAGAACCTCAATCTTCAACAGAAGGCTGTTCTTTGCTCTCTGTCAGCCATGGAGCGGAAGAAGCGCGCCTCGGCGGGTGATAGCGTCCTGAGCACACCATCAAGATCTCACAATACCGCCCCGACTATCAAAGAGTTGTTCGAAGCCTACACGCTGCTCTGCAAGCGCGAGAACGTTCTTCATCCCCTCACCAGCACCGAGTTTCGAGACATCGTGGGCAGCCTGGAGACGCTCTCGCTTATATCGGCTGTCGAGGGTAAGGCTGGCTCGCTGGTCGCTGATGCTGGTACGCCCAGTAGAAGAGGCAGGAAGACAAGTGGGTTTCCTGGTGTTGTCGTCGAGGATCGCAGGGTTGCAAGTGCTGTAGGCACTACCGAGCTTAATAATGCTCTTACTGGTGCTGGCAGCAGTATTCTGAAGAGCATCCTGTACGACGAATGAGATTCGGTGGGTAATGTAATGTTGGGTTTCATATGGGCTGTTAGGCTTTGGCCTCGCCATTTTCGATCCGCATGGCGTTCGTCGTTTGGCTTGCATTTGGTTTTAGCATAGCGAAGCGTAGCATAGCGAAGCGGTCATGTTATCACTGCTAATTATCGTGGATTATGTTCCTTATCTGAGAACAGTGCTTCAATCTTACATCTTGACTGCCATTATCGTCATCATGGAGGTGATGATGCTAGAGCCAACGCTGCATTAGAGCACACCACGGTGATCTCTTGACTTTCAGACGGTCACTGCGCTACGACATTTCCAGATGATGACGCGAGATTTGCTCGGTTAGGGCTTCGCGCCTCCTTTGACTCTTTGAGGTAGTCACGGCCGAGCTTGACCGGTGACATTCTTCACATGTGCGTAGCCCGAACGCGGCTGCTAAAGGTGTGCAGACTTTCAGCGGCGTCGTTTCAGACGTGAGGACATCCTGTGGAGATTATGCAAATGACCATTTACCTGATATTGCATGGATCCAGTCGCTCATGCGTGTACCATGTGGTCGACGGGAAGGCGCTATGCTCGGCAGCTGCTTATTCCAAGGTTCGTTAGAATTGCCCGTTCAAACATCATGTCCGTTCTTACATATATCGTACCCCTGCTTCCATGCATTGTTCTAGTACCTGCGCCTCCTGCGCGTGTCTGCATGTCAATATGGAAATGAGGAATATAAGCGAATCAGGAGAGTGGAGGGTAGGCCGAAAGAACACTAGCTCTCCGATTTCTCCGCACTCCACAAGCTGACCTTCCCGCACCTCAGTGCTCGCACCCCATGGAGATCTTTCTAAGAGCAATCTCCTGCACACCATGATCCGCTACCATGAATTCATCAACTCAAAAAAGAGTCTCCAAAGCGTGCGATGCATGCAAGCGTCGTAAGGTGAAGTGCAACGGCCAGGAGCGATGTCAACAATGCAGTCACCTCGGGCTAAGATGCGTGTACTCGGCTACAGGCAAACTCAGAAGTCAAGGCAAGAGAGGACATATCATTTCTGAGTTCAGGAATCAAATGAACAATCCCAATGCGGCCTCCCCACCAACGATACTACCGGCAAATGGACAGCACATTCAACGGCACAACGGCTTCACGTATGCTGTCGACCGCAACGGGTTCGGCTCAGGTACGTCCCTGTCGACCAAGCTCAAGGCCCAATGTATGCCTATACTTATTTTGACCAGCACCGCCTGAGTCTCCTATCGCACCGCAGTACAGCAAAGCCTTCTTCTTGGACCTCATACCAGACTACATGGAAGGAGTCTACCCTGTGCAGCCAGTTATTGCCGAACACGAACTACGACATTACATCGACTTAATGGATCACGACCAAGAGATGCGGTCCTTTATATTTTCGTTCGGTGGCTGTACCCTCAATCTGACGCGGTATGGAGATCAAAGGACAGACGAGGTGGTGCAGACCATTGAAAACCTCATGGATTTGTCGATCGACACGATGAAGCCGCCACACAAGCTCCACCACTCATCAGTTATGCGAGCGATGCAGTCAATATTCATACACAACTGCCTCATGAGTTTACAGGGTAGCGACGCAGCATTCCACTGGATGAGGGATGCCATCAGCGCCATCCAGCTGCTCCGCATTGACAATCCAGAGCACGTCACAAATCTGACAGGCCCTGAGAGATCGAGACGACAGCGTCTGTATTGGCAAGCGTATATTCACGAGCGCTTCCTCGCGATTCTGGACTACCGTCAGGCCATCATGCTGCCACTCTACACTCTACCCGAAGATGACCCCACCATCCCTATGCAGGTTCACGAGGGGTTCAATCAAATCATCAAGCTTTTCCGACTGCTCGACACGGAATTTCTGAGCAGCTGGCTTGGTGCGGCTGGCCAAACCGGCCCCGTCACAAGTACATGGGTCGAGGCCAAATCGCGCGAGCTCGAGGGCGATCCGGAAGCCGATGCGCTCGAGCTAGCAAACCTTTCCATGATGCAGCGCGCAGACCTGACCATCACACGCGAATGGCTCCGCACACTAGTTTGGCGGCTCGCCATGGGCCAGACACTACTTTCGTCGCGATCGTCAAAGGAGTGCTTGTCTCTCCTCTTTCCAGTCCGATTATCGCAATCCCTGCGTCACCAGCTGTCCAGTATGTCTCGCCAGGACATCGAGGTACACGGAAGCTCGATCACGCAGAAGCTGTTCGAGATCACTGACACCATCGCTGATGTGCTGATCCACATCCCTGCAGCTACGCTGGAAGAGACAGCCCTGCGTATAGACGACTTTCTCTTCATCCTCGACTTCGTGCTGCTATTGCCCCAGCTCGACGCCACGCGCAGGGGCATTCTACTCGAGAAGCTCGAGCGCCTGCAGACCATGTTCCCGGAGGCGGTCAGCAACGCAAGCTCGCCAAATTTGCCGCTGGATCTGCAGAGCCCCTGCGCGAATGATCCCTGGTACCAAGTGGCACAGTCTAAAACGGCTGCGGGCCTCGAGGAGATGGCAGACGAACAAGCTTTGGGACAGGTGCAGACTGAGGGCGTAGGGATCCCGAGAGAAGTCAGGGTTGGTCAGCTCGCTACCTGGAATCACATATCGAGAAGGCTGTCTATGGCACATTTCAACACCTCTTAGGTCGTAATGTCCTGCAAATGCCCGGCTTCGTCCTTAAGATAGTTCTGTCGTAAGAGTTGTATGTATACCCATGATGACGGATTCTATTTAGAGCAACCGACACTCCAGATCCTCAGAACCCTAATTCGCAAGCAAGTAAATTCTGCCCTCCCAGGCAGACAACTCCTCTTCTACTGGTTCGTTGACGCTGCTGACAAGCAGATCTCTCTTAACGTTGTCGATCTCCTTTGGCACGTACAGCTTTTGCTTCTTATCCGTGAAGTTGCAAATCACGAACGCCTTCTTACCCTTCCACGTCTTTGTGAATGCATAGAATTCACGGTTCTCGACGTCAAGATCGTCATACTCGCCATGCACGAGCAGGTCATTGTACTGCTTTCGCACACCCAGCATGCGCTTCCAGTATGCCAGCACCGAGTTCTTGTCGCTCTGTTGCTGCTTCGCGTTGCACACGTCTGCGTCCTCGAGCGGCCGCATCCATGGCTTTACCTTTGCGTCAGGGGGCGAGAAGCCGTTTGTAGGTCCTGTGCTCCAGCTCAAGGGGACACGCGAGTGGTCGCGCGCCAAGTGCTGAAGAGAGGTGTGCGCAGCTTCCAGCGCCTCTGGATTGTTGTTGGTGCGGCGCGCTACCATCTTGTAGTAGTTTGAGCTGTCAACGTCTTTGTACTCGTCCATACTCCATGTCTTAGGGAAGTTGGTCATGCCCAATTCCTGGCCTTGGTAGATAAACAGCGTGCCCGACAGAGCGCACATCATCAGACTCAGCATTTTGCCGCCAGCGACACGGTGCTCAGGCGCATCGGAGGTGAAGCGCGTGATGGAGCGAGACTGATCGTGGTTCTCAAGGAAGACGGTCGTCCAGCCGTCGTTCCCACGAATCAGATCTTGAGTCCGCGCAATGGCCTCCTTGAATTGTGGGAGAATCCAGTTGCGTGGCGTAGTCTGGAACTTGTAGGGTCCCTGGCCAACGTCGACGACGTCGAACTGGAAGACCATGTTCAGTTGCTTCTCCTTGGCCGAGACGTACTCTAGCACACGCGCCATTTCTTTGGTGTTGGGACATTCGCCCACTGTCATGGCGTCGTATCTGCTAAGAACTTCATTCATCTCGCCAAGGAACTCGCGCATGCGCGGGCCATTGCAGTACTCGTAGCCTGCGAACTGCCACTCTGAGCCTGGATCTGTGATGGGAGCATCGAGCATCTCGCCCTTGCTGTACATGTTGACTGTGTCGACACGAAAGCCATCGACGCCGCGGTCGAGCCAAAACTCCATGGCAGACTTGTAGATGGCTTTGCGTGTCTCTTCGTTCTCCCAGTTCAGGTCAGGCTGCTCGGGACAGAACAGGTGCAGGTAGTACTCCTGTGTGTGCTCGTCCCACTCCCAGACGCTGCCTGTGAAGTTCGAAACCCAATTATTAGGGGGCTTGCGCTCCCCATCCACATAGCGGGCAGGGCGCCAGATATACCAGTCACGCTTTGGATTGTCTTTCGACGAGCGAGACTCAAGGAACCATTCATGCTGAAGTCCGTTAATTGTTTTCTTTTCGACGAACATGGGGATTAGACTTACCAAGTTGGATGTGTGATTGACGACGAGGTCGAGAATGATACGCATACCGCGCGCATGTGTCTCATCGATCAACCTCTGCATGTCGTCGAGAGTGCCGTATGGCGCATACACGTCTTCATAGTTGCGGATGTCATACCCCATATCGACTTGCGGGCTGTCGTACATAGGGCAGATCCAGATGGTATCAACACCGATCGAGCGGATGTAGTCCAGCTCAGATATGATGCCCTGGAAGTCACCTACACCATCGCCGTTGGAGTCTTTGAAGGAGGCGGGGTAGATCTGGTAGACGACGCCATCCTTCCACCAAGGTCTCTGTGTGACAGTCATGTCAGGTATGTGCTCAAAAAGTAGAATGCAAGAAGTGCGAGTGATGTGAGAGCAAGGCAAAGACTCGATCGAACCCTGAATGAAGACGGGCAAAGTCAAACGATTCAAGGCTTTTCTTTCGATAGTCAAGTGGTTTGCGAGACCGGCTCTTATACCAACACATCGGCCCCGGCAGAACGTGGGGTGGAGCAGACTGCGAGGTTTAGTTTGATACTCACCTGTAGTTCAGGATCCATTCTGATATTGAGGCTCTGCACACGAGGCACGGGACGATTGTCGGGAGGATTGCAATTGGCCAGAGCTCGGGCCGCGGTGTCGGTAGTCGAGCTGAGGAGGGTAGATGCCGTTAGGTGCGGTATCACGAAACGCTATCCTTCTCCATGGGGTGTCGAGTTGGGGTGCACGTTTGTTGTTCTCCACACCACTCAGGAAATTAAGCGAGGCAAGGAAGCGTTGGAGGCTTTTTCGAAGCTGGGGGCGGGGAAGGCACGACCAGTGACAAGAACGCCTCGAGATCAGCGTGCCGACAACGTGCGAATCACATCCCTTGCTTCGTCCGTTTTCTAGCTCAGAAGGCCGTCGAGCTGGGAACTGGGGTGGCGGCTAGTGAGTGAACTAGCATCTTGCAGCCCACGTGATTTTAGATCGCCACCTCTTCAGCGATATCGGGCAAGTCGGGCCGGCTTCAGACGAATCCAAACCTTGACTCAGGCCGACCCTTTTTTGCTGGGCTGGACCGTCGGCGCCTCTCCCCCAGACTAGAATCAGGCTATCCCCAGATGGAGATCAGGTCGTGCAGAATTGCAGCGGGCGTGGCTTCGTCGCCCCCAGTCCTCGCCTGTCTCCCCGCGTCATTCTCCTCACCACACCATTGGTATTCACTCACTTGGCGGGAGCATGGACATGGCATGAGACTCGCGTGCTGAAGCTCGAGCAATTGTATAAGACAACCTCAAAGCCACCCGGAACAGAGGATCATCAACAAGCTCGGGATCCAACTCCACGTTCCAGATCAAGCTCTGAACACAAGAGGTCTTAGTTGACTTGAAGTGCTCCTTCATCTTTCTCGGACAATTCTCGAACGACTCTATCAACACCGTCGCCACCATGTCTCGTCGCAACAGCAGCGTCGTCGCTGTCGATGTCGATCAGCAGCGCAAACTGTCTGTGGCCATGCCTGACCACAAGCAGGTCGCCCATGATGCCAGCAAGGCCACAGAGATGGAACAGAAGATGTCTCTGCGCGAGGGTATCCGCCTCTACCCAAAAGCCGTCGCTTGGTCCGTCTTGCTCTCCACCGCTATCATTATGGAGGGCTTCGACAAGGTCCTCATCAACTCACTGTTCGCCGCTCCCGCCTTTAAGAAACGCTATGGCTCTCAGCTCCCCAGTGGAGATTGGGAAATCACTGCCGCGTGGCAATCCGGCCTTACCAACGGTGCCTTCGTTGGTGAATTCTTCGGTCTTCTGCTCAACGGTTACATCGCGGATCGCTTCGGTTACAGGAAGACAATGATGGGTGCCCTTTTTGCCGTCAACCTCTTCATCTTCATTGTCTTCTTCGCGCAAAACATCGAGATGCTTCTTGTCGGTCTCATCTGCTGCGGTATCCCATGGGGCGTGTTCCAGACTCTTACCTGCACATATGCCGCTGAGGTTACTCCCGTTCCCCTGCGTCCCATCCTCACCACCTACGTCAACCTCTGCTGGGTCATGGGCCAGTTCCTCGCTTCCGGTGTCCTCAAGGGCGTTGCGCTCCGTCCCGACCAGTGGGCCTATCGTATTCCCTATGCTCTGCAGTGGCTCTGGCCAACTCCCATTCTCATTGGCATCTACTTCGCTCCCGAGTCTCCTTGGTGGTTGGTCCGCAAGGGCCGCGACGAGGCCGCTAAGTTCATGCTCAACCGCCTCACCTCCGCCGACAAGCACCCTGACTTCAACGCCGATGAGACTATTGCTATGATGCGCCACACTAACGAACTTGAGAAGGCTGTCTCTGAGGGAACCTCTTACGTTGACTGCTTCCGCGGAACCGACCTTCGCCGCACTGAGATCGCCTGCATGACCTGGTTTACACAAGCTTTCTGCGGTGCTGCTCTTATTGGAAATTCGACCTACTTCTTCGTTCAGGCCGGTCTCGATGAATCGAACTCCTTCTCCATGTCTCTTGGCCAATACGCTATTGGCGCTGTTGGTGTCTTCATTGCCTGGACTCTCATTCCACGTGTCGGACGCCGCACTCTTTACGTCTGCGGCGATTTGGCCATGGTGGCCATTCTCGTTGTTATCGGAGCTTGCGGTACCATCAACAGGGGCAACACTGGCGCTCAGTGGGCTATCGGAGCGCTTCTTCTCACATTCGCCTGCGTCTACAACATCACAGTCGGGCCCGTCTGCTATGCCATTGTTGCCGAAATCCCCTCTACCCGCCTCCGCCAGAAGACCGTCGTCCTAGCCCGTAACTTCTACAACGTCGCTTCCTGCATCGGCAACGTCTTAACCCCGCGCATGCTGAATCCTGGTGCATGGGTAAGTCCGCCTTACTTGGATTCCAAGATCGATCACTAACATCATGCAGAACTGGGGAGCTAAGACTGGTTTCTTCTACGCCGGCACTTGCTTCCTCTGCTTCGTCTGGGCATTCTTCCGCCTACCCGAGCCCAAGGGCCGCACCTACGCCGAGCTCGACATCCTCTTCGAAAAGAAAGTGTCCGCTCGCCACTTCGCTTCCACCGCTGTCGACAGCTTCCACACCGAAGGCGATTCTGGCTCCGATTATGGCATGGAGAAGGGCGCTCGCACGCACCTCGAGGCCGTCAACTCCAGAGATATGGCATAGACGCAGCGGTAATACTGAACTGCTGGAGATGAATTCTAGGTCGGATACAATACCTGAACGACTTGTTACGCTTTACGCAATTTTGTTGTACTTGATACCGATTGTATAGATCTTTCTTGGCGAATAACATTCCACCGCTTGTTTTATCATTGTTCACCCTTTGTGTGATCGCATCAAGGTTTTCCCATCATGCGCCTCTCATGCAAGCTAAAGTGATAGGAAATGCGGGCAGGGAAATCCCTGTCATTTGCCGAACGACAATGTAGCTGAGCTCTTTGCCCTGCTCACATTGCTTACGTATAGAGGTTACGCATGGCTTACTGAAGGGCTGACTGTATGTTCCTGTTTGGCTTCGAGGACACAAGTGAGACAGCCTCTCAAAGCTTTGTCTGGTCGCCCACCTTCGCAATACATTCAATCTCAACGTCAGTGCCCAGAGGTAATGCTTTAACGAAGACACAAGTTCTCGCCTACCAGGATTAGACTTGATTTGAGAAATGGTCTTGGCCCACATACTGGCTTAGGGTGCTTGAAGAACGTCTCGTAGATCTCATTCATCGGTGTGAAGTCGCTCGGTTCGACTAGAAAGATGTTGACTTTGTTCACTAAATCAAGACTCGATCCTGCGCTCTCGAGGACAGCAGACAAGTTCTTGAGGATTTGGCGCTGTGCAAGTTAACGCGTCTCGCCTTGCATGGAGAATGTAGGCTACGTACTGTTCGATCCTGCACTGTACCAGACACCAGTGCACCAACGGATGGATCAACGCCTACCTGACCCGAACAAAAGACGAGATTGCCATCGCGGATGGCTTGCGATAGGAATGATGGCGGCGAAGGAGCATTTGAAGAGCGGATAGCGGTTCTTGAGTCGGGCATCTTCGTTGGCGAGTTGGGGTGGTTTCTTGTAATCTCAGCGACTTCGAACGGGGATAGCTATGGTGATATAGTAAATTGGAAGATCTCCTACGCTGTGACTATTCAATGTTTGCTAATCAGCTGTTGTAGAGCCTTAGATACGGAAGTCGATACCCCGCACGCCCTGCGCCTTACACTCGTCACGCTAGTGCGATAACATTCCGAATTCGGCGGAACGGTCACGATCAAGAGTCATGTCGAGTATAAGTCTCTCACATACGTTCTGGATTAACAAATCACCAAGGCATTGATCATGGTAGAGAAATTCGAAAAGAAGCATGTTCCTGCACCAGAACATGTACTTCTTAGCATCGATGATTTAAGAGACGCCGCTTCCGCAAAACTTCCGGTTGGTGTTCGAGGTTCGTCGGTTTCTCTTTGGACTCACTGAGGGTTCCACAAAGAATATTGCAGCTGACATATCCAGATTTCTATAACTCAGGTTCCACAGACCAGATTACGGTCGCGGATAACTCCAGGGCATACCGGAAGTACAAGCTGCGTCCTCGAGTTCTTAGAGATGTTTCACAGGTAGACACAAGCGTGGAGGTCCTTGGGAAGAGAATTGACTTCCCACTATGCGTATCGCCAGCAGGAATCCAAGCTATGGCTCACCCAGACGGCGAGCTGGCCACGAGCAGAGCTTGTGCAAGGAGGAACGTCCACATGGGGGTATCCTCCTTCGCGAACTACTCGGTAGAGGAGATCTGTGGCGTCTCGCAGGCCATCACCCCTGTTGGCCATGTTATTCAAGTGTACTCGATGAAAGATCGAGCGAAACAGGAGCGCATCATCAAGAGAGCAGAAATTGCCGGCTGTGCAGCCATCTTTCTTACAGCTGACAGCCCGGTGCTCGGCGTAAGATACAATGAACATCGCAACGATTTTCGCACGCCAGAGGGCCTGTCTTTCCCTATGCTGGAGAGGACGTCTGAGGAGATACGCGCTGACACTCACGATGCCGGGTTCGTGGGTTTCAACAGTGACTATCATTCCTGGCCAAGGGAGATACCGTGGCTGAGGACTATCAGCAAAATGCAGGTCTGGATCAAGGGTGTTTTGACTGCGGAGGATGTGCTCCTGGCCCGCGAGTATGGCTGCGATGGAGTCATTGTTAGCAATCACGGCGGGAGACAGTTGGATGGAACACCAGCCACTATTGATGCGCTTCCAGAGTGCGTTGAGGCTGCCGCTGGTCAGATGCGTATTCATATCGATGGTGGGATTAGATCGGGTCAAGACATATTCAAAGCATTGGCCCTCGGAGCAGAGTGCTGCTGGGTCGGCAGACCGGCCATCTGGGGCTTAGCGGTAGGTCCTTACATCCTGATCGGTATGGCAGTCGCTGACTCGAACCCGCAGTATGATGGTGAAGCTGGCGTGAGTAAAATGTTAGACATTCTATATACCGACTTTCGACGGTGCATGCAATTGACGGGATGCAACTCGGTCGCAGAGATTAGCAAGTCAGCGTTAGGCATTGCAAGGAAGGATGGCCCACTGGCTCGTTTATGAGATCGATTACGCCTGATCACGGTCTGCTTTGATGGGGGATAAGCTCTACAATGATTGATAGTACTCTGTCGCAATTCCAATGCCTTCTGTTGACAAGTGACAGGCTCAGGAATCTACAGTGGCCATCTTTTCGCAGGTGGCTTTATGCATCCTCCCATTTGCTATTCACCAATCAAGAAAGTAGTCAATGCCATCGCTAAAGGCTGCACCGCCAACTGTTGCATGATAGCTGTTCGGAAACACGTTGAGTTCCACATCGCGCAGCACCGGGCTCTCAGCAAGTTCCATATAAAGTCTGTCTGTCAAGTCGGTCATTCTCTGCGGCACGAGGATACTCTTTCTGAACTCAAACTCGTCATCGGTTTCCCTTCGTCTCTGTTTCGGGAACTGTTCGAGCCCACCATAGCTTAATTGCAACGCCGGCTTAGTACCGTTGCTTCTTGACTGAGCGCTGTTCTTGAGCGGCGCAAGGAACTCGGTATGATTGAAGACGTAGTCGTCATTCCAGTACAGAGCAGGGGAAGCAGACAGAAATGTGTCGAAAAGATCAGGTCGTACGGTCAGAGCGTACAGAGTGAACAGACCGGCGAAGGAGTGGCCGTACAGCGCGTCTCTGTCGAAAGATGCTGTTATGAAAACCGTTTTCTGCACCCACGGGCGCAGTGCGGTGTCGATGAACGATATTAAACCGTCAGCATTGGACGGAACTCCGGGCATTATAGGGAATGGGCAGGTCGGACACACAGGTGGCTGCATGTCACTGTAGCGTTGTGCGCTGTAGGGCGAGTCTTTGATTGTCTCCGGGTAACCAATCGATACGGTGATGATGTCTGGTTGGTTGAACTCTACCGGTCTGCGTCGGCGGACAGCTTCAGTCGCTGAAAAGCCCTGAGCGTTACCGTCCAGAATATATCTTTGTAAGTCAGCTGGCTCAAGCTCTGCAACACAATTGTTGTACTCGACGGTCTGGAAAGGAAAGTCGTACATAGTCTCGACGGTGGAGTTCTCGCGAGGAGAAGTCCAATTCAAAGGCCATGACAGCTGGACCTGGTAGTCCCATGTTCCATTGCTCACACTCCAGAATTCAACGTTCGGAAACACAATGGCAGGAAGTTCTGTCGCCAGGGGACTGAAAGTCCAAGCGCCAGTAGAAGTGGTCATGTCAGATGAAAGTCGATCCCTTTTATCCGATGAAGATCCTTTTGTTAATTGACGACGGGCCTGTACAGTTTCCAGGTATGACGAGTCGTGAGACAGTTATGAAAGCCGGAGGTGGGGATATTGTTCAGGCCCTAAAGCAATTCAGGGGTGAAGATTCTTGGCTATCTCAATTGGTCAGAAGCCATGCAGCAGTCCCAATGAAGCCCAAAGATCTCGAGGGTTGATCGGGCCCGTGTGGTTACTCCACCAATGAGACGCGTCTGAGCGGCCGAAACCACCAGCATGTCGACCAGCATGTCTAATGACGTCGCACGTATAGCTACACACCACCGCCACAAGGTTATAGCGAGTTTTGAAGATTTGAGTGTTGAAACCCTGGATATGCCACGAACCAAGAGATGTTGTTCGATCCTATCAGAGAATCGGTGACCTGACTCTCATGTCGCAGCAAAGGCTGGTTATAATTCAGCTCGTTATAACCACCCAAAGCTGGAAGAACCCCGGAGGGTTTCAGTGTTAGTCCGGATACTTTTTGCAGGCCGATCAGTCTGCTGAAGAATACAGCAGATTGCATGGCCATGTCCCGCAAGATGAGAGACTGGATAGAATCTCAGGATGTGAAACGACGCAACCATGTGAACCTTCGTTCACGCCAAGCCTCATTACTTGTGATCGCGCGCGCGTGTGGGCGGCTGTAAGACTGGCGAGCAAACTACACTGTGCAAACCCGTCGTGTGATGACAATCGTTTTTTCATGATAGCTATTGTACAGTAAAACTACAACTCGCTCTAGAAGGCGCCTCTTCCTGGTAGAGGATCGTTGGTTGCAGGGCAAGCTTTGTCATACGTGTTTGCCTTGAAAAACGTTGGCTTCGGGTTGTTGTCGTAAGCAAGACCAACGAGAGTGTTGCCTGCACCATATTTAGCATAAACATCAGAGAAACTCATGTGAATCTTACCAGTCTCCTTGTAAGCAGGCCAACCGTACTGTGTCAGACCCTTCTTCGAATCCCGGGCGAATGCAGCGTACGCGCCCTGAATGTACTTGATTGTAGCATCCTCCACAGCAGAGTTAGGGAGACCAGAGTTGTCTGTAGCGGTCCCAAAAACAATGTTCAAATCGACCCCATGGTAAGCGGCACTGCCCCTGGGACTCAGACCAGCAGTCGAGTTGTACAAGCGAAGGTTATCAAAGTCGCCAAAGTAGCGGTAACGCCACGTAGGAACGCCATACTGCACCCTGTACTTGGTCGACAGTGCTACCGGACAGGTGAAACCACGTTCGGTGAAAAGATTCCACTGAGCGTTAGTGAAGTTCAGCTTAGCTGCCCAGCCTGAGATCCGATACCATCCGTCCTCCTGATCAGCATTGCCAGCCAACAAAGGAATCTTAGCGAAATTGCCAGATGCAGCCAAGCCTTGGTAGTCTGCGAAGACGGTGACATTGTCTACAGTCGGATGGAATGTTGCTTGAGCAAGCGCCTGGGTGGGGAGTGCGGGAACTTTTGCAGCAGCGGCCAGCAGAACCGAGGAGTCTTTGGTCCGAACACAGGATAGTACCGTGGCGGCATCGTCGCTGGATCCGCCACACCCGACAGTCTGTGAGACATTATACCATAATGTCCGAGCATAGTCTGGTGTATTAGGCAAGAAACTGAAAGAAGTTCCAGACATGGGGATGAGGCCAGCGACGATAGGATCTTTCTTCCACGCGAATGACCAGTAGTCGACGCTGGCACCTCCGGCACTCTGACCGAATATGACGATACGTGATGGGTCACCACCAAATGCCACAATGTTGTCGCGGACCCATTCGACAGCAGCACGGTGGTCTTTGAGCGCAGCGTTTGGTTCCACTCCAGGAGCACCCGAAAAGCCAAACATCCCAAGCCGGTAACTGTATCGGTTAGATGTAGTTCGCTGCAAAATCTCTGGGCACATACTTGGGTGTGACCACAACTACGTCTTGGCTATCAGCCAGATACTGGCCGTTGTACAGTGGACTGTGGGGTCCAGGGATCTGGAAGCCTGTACAATGCATTAGAGATGACTCTCTCCAATTGCAGGCGACGAATTACGTACGCCCTCCGTGAAGAAACACCAGGACTGGTTTCTTTGCCTTGATGTTGCCTGCACTCTTGGTCCAGATATTGAGCTTCAGACAGTCTTCGGACACCGGATTGCTGTTCTGAGCCGCGAAGTTCTTCCACACGTGGAGGCCAGAGGGTTGGGTGAAGTTGGGAAATGCGCTGACTGGTGGCTTGTTCGAAGGACAATCTCTGTGTCGATGTCAGATACAGGAAAGGTTGGACTGTGTGAAAATACATACGGCGACTATATCTTGTTAGTACAAGCCACAGAAGGAGCAGAGGCGAAGTTACATACCCACTCAGAGGCCTCGAAGACGGTGCCCGAAGGCGCCACATATTTCTTGGGAGCTGCGAACCTCAGCTCGCCAACTGGTGCCTCAGCATATCTGATGCCTAGGAACTCTGTGACGCTGGTCTTATTCGATGCACCATGACCGATGATGGTTCCGCCAGTGCTGGTTTGCACTTTCGGTTGCACAGGACCGGCAACGACCGAACAGACCAACGTAGCTATGGCGGCAGCTGTCAGAGTAAAAGGCTGCATCTTGTCAAATTGAAACGGCAGTGCTGAGCTCAACCGCCCCACGGCAGCGGGAGTACTGCACTCTTGAAGGGACGGCCCTTGAGCGACCTACTCGGCAACCAATACATTTCCTGGAAGACAGCGGGTGGAGCTGGGTCTATCCAGGTTACTCGCCACTTGGCGGTGCCTGCGTCGCGGCAGTCATTCCGGAGTGCGGTAGAGGCCAACGGGCGGTAGTGGTTCTTTCGAACACGGACGCCGTTGCCTGCTACGACATCTCATCTCTGCTCATGTCACCAACTGACTAGCCTCACAGTCATCTCATGTTGCGGAAGGCATCTGAATCTCGGAAATAAAAGACGTCATGTTTCAAAGCAACGAGAACGTTCATCTCGCTTGCCGTCGAGACGGGTCGGCCGTTCTAAAGTGACCGAGGAAGTCTGTGCACTGCGGAGACTTTTCCTAGTTCGCTCCTTCCCATTGTCACGGAAGCTTTCGCTTCGTTCGCCGGCGCGGTCCACCACTTGACAGCTTTGACAGCGACTGTTCCTGACCGCTCGAGTCAAGAACGTGCAACGTTGATATACAGTATTTGACTCAACCTCGGCTGAAATATCTAGCATCAGTAGCATGCATCTTCGTGAGGTGTGGGGCAGAGTTTTCAGTCGCCCACCTTCACGCTCATGCTGATCGACAGGACTAATGAAATCATGCAGTCTTCGCATTCGGTGGTTATGCCGCTGCGCACCATGCTGAGCTTAGGCATTCGGCCAGCGCGCTGCCGTGCTGCCGCGTTACTGTCTGCATCTAGGAACGGCAGCGATGGCCAATGGAGCATGGAGGAGCAATCTCAGGCATGCTTGCTCATTCGTTACGCAGCTATCTTACTCCGATGTACCGTATTGCGCCTCCTTCACTTCGCCGGTTACCAGAAATTGACCTGCTCTCAGCCTTGCCTGTGCGGGCCTGAGAAAAAAGGTTCTTTGATCTTATGTGTGAGCTTATGCCCATGATGCTTGAAGGATCCTTTTGTGTCGCTTATGCCTCCTTTGGACCTGACATCTACCACCCCGCCGGTACTCCACAGCGCCATTCTCGAGGTTTGACGGGCCCTTCTTGATGGCGCCAAATGTTGGTCTTGGTACTGATGGACCTGTACAGCGAGGATGGGGCCTATGGCTCACCTCTGTGCTCGCAGTCGTAATCGCAGCGGTTTTCGTGAGCGCGCGGTTACTGCAGAGGCTCATCAAAAGAAGTGGATTGGGGATGGATGATTACATGATTATCGCAGCATTGATCTCTTCAGGTCTGCTTTCTTTGACAGAATGTCAAGGTACGCTTAGTCCGACGACGAGGTCCATTTCATTTCTAACGTGTTCCTCAGCTGTTGTGTACGGCTATGGTCGACATTGGAACACCCTTCAGCCCGACACGCGTATGACCGCCCGCAAGTGGTTCTACGGTGCCAACATCGTGTACAAGGTCGTTCTTATGTTCAACAAGATTTCCATCACCTGTCTGTACTACAGAATTTTCGCGGTGTCCAGCAATTCGTTCCGCATCGCCTGTCATTTCATGAACGCCTGGGTCGTGGCTTCCAGTCTCGCTTTCATCATTGCGACTATCTTCCAATGCACGCCAATCGCTGCTTTCTGGGACAGGAGCATCTCTGGCTTTCGATGCTTCAAGAACGAGCCGTGGTGGATCTCGTACGCCTCGACACAGATCTCCACCGACTTCGCCTTGCTTTTGCTACCCATCTCGGAGATTATGAAACTGTCCATGGGCCGCGCGGAGAAGCTCGGTATTTGTTTGGTGTTTGGCACCGGTGCTTTGTAAGTACAGCCTCGCAAACGCTTTCATGTTGCACAACAAGCCGGCCAAGACACAATGGAGTCATTACAGTGTCCAAAGCTTTTATCGCAGGGCAGATGCTTTGCTGACTGCCTCTGACTGCCTCCCTTTCTCCAAAGGGTCTACTTGTGTGGCCGATTCTATGCAACTGGAAGTGTATGTTAGACGACACGACTGACGATTAGCAGCGTCACATTCGCATCAATCTATCGCGCGACTACCATTGCAGCATCCGCATCTGATCCTGATCCCACCTGGGGCCCGATTCCAGCAACGATCTGGTCGGTCATCGAGGCCAATGCTGGCATTGTTTGCGCTTGCCTTCCCATGCTTCGTGGCCCATTCGTCAGACTGTTCGGTCCCATTTTTGGACGCTCACGAAAAGAGACGAGACCCGGTGGATCCTATCATCTCACATGGCGTAGCGACAAGCCGCATGCATCTGCCACTGTCTCTAGTCGTAGAGGAGGTGCCGATGACACCATTATGAACCCCGAACGTGACAGCGAGGAGGGCTTTATGGTTAACGAGACGGGAGTCACCATGCAGGCAAAGGAAAACAGAGTGGTTGTACGTGGGCGTAGCCCCAGCGGCATCTTCGTCCGAAAGGAGTTCAGCGTAGATGACAACCTCGTCAACACAGCCAGCGACGGTGACAGGAGCACTGTGGCAAGCGTCTGCGAGGACAAGTCGCATGGCAAAGCACCATATTCCCTCATATGAGGCTTAAAGTCTGGACAGGACGATCAAGCAGGCCGTGTACGAGACAGAGCTACGGCTCTCACGACAGCGATGGCTTCCAAACCTACGGCATAATTTTTGTTTGTTTTTAGATACCCCTTTTCGCCCAGTCGATCCTGTTGGCTCTTGCCGTTCCAACTACGACAATACAGAAGCTGCACTGGACACCCTAATGGAAGATATGCGCAACTCGCAATGTTTTGCCATGCGAGCGCGCCCAAATGTCGTCTCTGAGACCGTCGCGATCGATCACCATCTGTGTTCGCCAGTCCGGCCCTCCGCCAATGTCGACCCTGCACACGATGCCTGCTATGTGCGCTTGGTAAACATTGGCACCTGTGAGACAGGTTTGCAGCGTGACGGTCTTCGAACAAGCCTGCAATCCTTTACCAGCCTCCTGGCATCCCGCCTGTAGCCGTCAGCAAAGCATGCGTGACTGTTCGAATTTACACGTGTCGCGCCACAGCATATGGCGGTGACGAGTGGCTCGGCACGCGCAATTAGAGTATTGGAGCTTGTTTGGTGTTGTAGCACCAAGCTCACGAATTGCAGCGCTTGTAAAAAGCCTTTCCATGGTGATTGATCGGCTGCCCCGCACCTTCGCTTCTTGGGTGCAGTCTCTGCGCCACACTCAACGCAGCCATTGACCAGGCTTGGAGCAGCTCCTCAGACGTCATGCGCACAGAAGTTCAACGGATACTGCTTTAGCCTCGTGAAGAGCCGTTTTCTATTTCTCTGCAAATTAGTTCTTCCTCTCTTCCTGCGATCCTTGAAGTTCTTCACCGCTAGCTGCAAAGCTGTGTAGCAACCCCGCCCCACAATGAGCTCCAAAGCAACCACTGAAATGATCGAGGGCGATGCGCCTGGGCCGACGAAAGCGCAGATCTTGGACAAAGTCTTCTCACTTGCTACACAGTTCAGTACTTGTGTCGAGGCCTTCAACCTCATTCACCCTTCGAAGGAGAGCGACCACGCACAGAGAGTCGCGCTGGCAAAAGTTGGTGTGCAACAGAGCAGACTGCTCATCTTTGGTGATGCGGTTGGCATCTCAGCCCCACCTGCAACCATCGCCAGGCACATGATTCCAAGCCATCCCGGACTCACGAATCCTGACCCGCATCTTCCTGTCAACTTCGGCGTCAGAGATGACCGCCTGGACAACGACGTGATCCATGAGAAGGTCAGACAAGCCCTGAACGAGATCGCTGGCCGACCAGGCCACCTGTCAAGGGATGAATTGATGGAAAAGTATGGCCTAAAAAGCCCAAAGCGTTTCAACATGCTCGAACATCCAGCATTGGACACAAACCGCATGGAAGCTTTTCGCGAAAAGTACGGACTGCTGCAAGACCTCGTCAGGCAGAGCGGTGCTCGTGCGAACATCAAACGAAGCATGAGCATGACTACAAACCACTGGACTGTCAAAGACACTGCAAGATTTGGTGTATTTGTCAAGGCTGTCCGTGCCGAAGTGGACGGGCTGATCAACCTGCTCGGCGTCAATGAGCAAGTTGATCGCGGAATGAAAAGCGACATCCGGTCAATGGCCTGGCACCCTGAGCTTTCTGGGCCTGTCGTTCAGCAGGATTGGGAGAAGCTGCGTCTCATTCGCGAGGCTTGTGAGATAGACTATCCACAGTACCTCGAGGTTGCAGACAGGGCGCTATTGTACTTGAACGAGGAGTTGAGGGAGACAGTTGCTGCCAACCGGCGAGCGTCTGTCGGAGTTGCACCCATGGGCGGTGCGGGTGGACGGCGGAAGTCAGACTATGAATTGAGGGCTCATCCTGAGGTAGCACAGACCGCGCAGAAGAGAGGCTCTACTGGGCCGGAGGAAAAGACAGCCATTCAGTTGGCTGCTGAGGGTGTCTACGGTCCACAACGGCGTCCAAGCAACAGCAAGAAAAATAGCTACAATAGCCAGAAGGAGAAACGACCCGGATGGCTCAGTGCATTCAAGTTCAAGTCCTGGTCGAAGAGTCACAAGCACGAGAAAGAGCGATCGAACAGTCTCCCAGAGGACCCGGTGCGCTCCCTGTCCGTGCCAGAGAACGAGGTGCTGGACGTCACTGCCAAGGATGATGGCTTCCACAGTTTGGAACCAGTACGATCCAAGAGTGTTGGCGAAATTCCAAGTGGACCAGCGGCACTAGACCTCGATACTAGGCTGCAGGACCTATCTGTCAACGACAAGGGAAGTGTTGACCGACAGGAGCCGAAGATATCAGTGGATAGCCCGAATCGAGCGACGTTTGACCAGAACGAGCTCGAGCAGATCAAGACTGTTAGCAGTGACGGTATGCAGGATTATGTTGTGCCCGCCACGACGGTGAACAGCCTGATTGATCGCCACGACATGTACAAAGGCATGGGTCGCATCGAGACGAAAGACATCAGGAGTATTGCTCACATCCCCAGGGGCGGTTATGAGTGAGGAGGTGATGTATTTGGGAGCTACTTCAATGTTCTGCGTAGATACCAAATCGCCGTGTTGCGTGTTCTTATTTCATATAGCATCTGATATCATTCCAGATTAACGCCAGTCATAGTTGAAGTTAATTGCGCTCTAAGTCTTCCCGGCACTACTGCCGATAATTCTAGATCAAGTCTCTAGAGCTCCATGTCAATCAGCGCGACTTCAATGTGCGTATGCCTTCATTGCTTTGCAGCATCGAATGCCGTCTAGTGTGGACAATGCACGACAGCTATTCACGACGAGGGACCGCCTACGTCACTTGAGATCGACATAAAGCACTGCATCTTGCAAGGTAGGGTGGAAGTTCTCTGCTTCTAGCACGCTACTCCGCTCGCCCCCATGTGCAGCCCTCTTCTGCAATGCAGGGACGGCGCAAGCCTAAATACTTGTCAGTACCTGCCGTGTCGCGCAAAGTGCCAAGCCATGTCCCCTGTCTCGCTACGCAAGCCAACGTGTTTCGAGCACGTCCAGATCGATGACCAACCTCGAAGGTCTGGAAGTTGAAGCAGATGTTGATAAGGTCGACGCTGCTCCTTCCGCTCCGAGCTTTTGCTGGGACTTGCGTCATCGGCGCGTCCCAACGCGAGTCGGCCTTCGAGCTCCAACGACCTCACACGCAACACGGCCCGACAGCTGAACACAGCGACATCTTCCGATTCGCAATCATCGAATGCAAACAGCGCACCTGGTGGGCGTGGACTTTATCATATGGAGAGTGGATTTTCGATATCGCTGCGCGCTGCTTTGGGAAACTCGTTGCGCCACTTGGCAAAGGCTTGCCCGGCAAACGACGACATGGTTGGACGAGTACCGCACAAGAAGGACCGATGTTGCTACCATCTTGTCTCATTGTTTAAGTTGAGGGCTAATATGCGCGGCCCACGAGACGTTTGCTCAATCCTGAAGGAAGACCGCCGGCCGCTTCTCTAGAAACGCTGCAATTCCTTCTTGGCAATCCACAAAAGAAAAGCTCCCGTAATACGAGGTCCGCTCAATCTCCAACCCCGCCTCCAACGTGGTGGTTTCGGCTTGTTCCTGTCAGCTGCAGATCCCAGAATGAGTGCTCGACGTCTTCTCACCGGTTCTAACAGCGTGCTTAGCAAGTCTGAGCGCAGGCGCCGACCGTCCCGCGATGATGTGGGCAACACGGAGGGCTTCCTCAAGGACATCCTGATGCATCGAGACGACTTTGTTCACAACACCACGTTGTTCCATCTCTCTAGCTGTCACAGGCAACCCGGTTAATATCAGCTCAAGGGCCTGCGTATCGAGTCAGTCTAAGCGCTCGAAAAGTGGATGCGAAGTCAGGGTTTCAAGGGAGTGCCAACCGGGCCGATCGCGTACTTTCTGCTTTCCAACGGTTTTGCTCAGGCGCTGGGTACCTCCCATGCCGGGAATGGTGCCTAAACTGATTTCTGGAAAGCCGAATCTGGCATCCGCTGCGGCGTAGATCATATCGCACTGCAGAGCACATCTCTCAGTCAGCTATTGCTCAGCAATTTCTCATACAAGGCCAAGCCTTACAAGCAGTGCAAGTTCAAAGCCGCCGCCAAACTGCTGATTGTTAGTGGCAGTTCTGAAGTCACTCGATGCCCTCCTTACAGCAAAGCCTCGGACGGCTGCAATGATCGGCTTGCGGAACCTTGCGAGTGAATCGTTCAGATCCTTTAGCCATCCACGCCGGAACGCCTCGGTCGTGGAGATGTGGGCCAGTTCGGCGAGGTCTGCGCCTGCTGTAGGAGCATGTTAGCGAGCACATTTTGATCCTGCAAACGACATACCGGAGAAAGGCCCTTGTTCACTTCCAGTAAGGACAACGGCGCGCACCGTTACGTCCTTGTCCGATTGGGATAACACCTCGATCAGTTCATCTATCAGATCCTGTGACAACGCGTTGCGCTTCTCTGGTCGGTTTAGCTTCACTATGGCCACATTGCCCTCTCTGCTCGATACGACGAGGCCAGATTGTGTCATTGTGTCTGTGCCGATGGACCCGGGTAGTGTTGGATGCTATGATTGTTTCACGAGCTGAGGAGCGCGCCTATTTATCCTGTTCGATCTCACGTTCAAACCCTGCGGACGTAAGGATCGAGTCACGCGGTGGATTCCAAGCACCCCGGGACCACACACGGTACATTTGCCGGAAGCGTGACGTTTCCGCACGAGGTGATAGAGTGGTAAAACGGTCGTTTCAACGGCACACGTTTTGCTTCGGAATACGAACACTGTGTTCATCCGTGTTTAGCTGGTAGGTCACTATTTGCATACTCCGTGCATGAGCCGTATCTTAATGGGTCAGTCTGTTGGCTGACCGAGACGATGGTTAACTGTATCGACACATGTGGCGCCGAAAAGTATGGACGCAGGGGTACTATGCCGAGCATCTACAATTTCTCAACTTCTTAACTGGAAGTGCTCCGTACTGCACCCTAGATGCGTCTAATCTAAATCCCAGCAGTAAAAACGAGACCAACAGGTAACAGAATCAGCGATCATACACGGAGTTCGGGCATGCAGCATGCTTGGACACACAGGCCAGAGCTCTACGAAACCTGCCTACAGTATTGAGGCTACCATATAAAGAGAAGGCTGGCAAGGCTTATAGATGCAGCATTCCAGTCACCTTTCTCGATCTGCGCTTCTTTGCAGCCACTACACCATGTCGAATTTCAAGCTCCTTGAGGGTCTCTCCAGTCTTTCTCATGGAGATCGAATTGCTCTTTCCCAGTTTGGACAAGGCCCTCATCGACCAGTACCTCATTTGAACGTCCACGGAGCCTTTGAGAGCAAGGTTGATTCCCACCCAGATGTCACTGCAGCGGTCTTCGAGCATACAACTGTCACATACCAGCAGCTGGATACTGCAGCAAATCGATTAGCCAACTATCTTCTTGCATCTGGCTTGCAGCCGAAGGAGCGAGTTTGCCTGGTTGTATCGAGGTCCTTGGAGATGCTTGTCGGTATCGTCGCTATCCTGAAAGCGGGCTGCCAGTATGTGCCCATCGACGGCGGCGTAGCATCTGACAAGCAACTGGATCACATCTTCCACGACACTGCTGTGAACCACATTCTGTGCTTGCCCAAATTCAAGAACCGGGTCCAGCTGTTTGCTAAGGCGAGCGCTCGCATCACACTCCTCGCCTTGGGGTCCTATTTTGAGCAGTCGTCTGAACGACCAGTGGCTAAGTGTGACCCATCACATGGATGCTACGCCATCTACACATCAGGTAAGGGGCAATATCTCGAGTATGTGACGAAGTGCCAGCTTACAAGCTCGATAGGCAGTACAGGAACGCCGAAGGGAGTCGATGTCTCACATGCCAATGTCACCAATGCTCTGTTGCTGGAGCCAGCCAATCTTGGTATCAGAACCGGCTCCAAGGTGGGCTCTGTATTGAGCATTGCTTTCGATATGGGAGCGTGGGAGATACTCGCATGTCTCATGAACGGTGGTACACTGTACATGAGAAGCTCAAGATGGGAGGATACACTCAAGAAGGTGTGCTCAGATCTGGCACCGTTGCTGATCGTGCCATGCTAAGCACACTTATAGATTGACACGTTGGTCTCAACGCCCTCCATTCTGTCGAAATATCGAAAAGCAGACTATCCGAACATCACAACAGTAGTGACTGGGGGCGAGCCATGCCCGCAGAGGTAACAATCACGACTCTATGCTGACAGAAGCTGACTGCTGACTTGTCGCAGTCTTGCAGATGAGTGGGCCGAGAACACTTGTTTCTACAACATCTGCGGCCCCACCGAGATCACGATCCTGAACTCTGCGCACCAACACACGCCCGGTGCTGCACTGTCAATCGGCAAGCCCCTTCCCAACACGACGTGTTATGTCTTAGACGAAGAAGAGAACCCAGTCGCGCTTGGTGCGAAGGGATCTGCCTGGGTCGGAGGGGCAGGAGTGACCAGGGGCTACATCAACCTGCCGAAACTGACATCAGAGCGTTACAAGCCTGACAAGTTCAGAAATGATGGGTGAGTCCTGTCTTTCCTATTGCAGAAAACCCCGGAAACAACAGCAAAATCATTGTAGCCAACAGTGCACCTACCTGCATGCAACGTATGCAACGATAGGCACTGGTTGCCTCCTGATTCTCATCAGATCTAGAGCTTGTCTCCGGCTATTCTGCACCGTGCTACTTCTGCTTAACGACCACGGTGCGCATGCTAAATACGCTAGATCCATGATGTTCAACACGAACGATATCGTTCGATGGCGAGAAGACGGGTCTCTCGAGACATTCGGCCGGGGAGACGATCAGGTCAAAATCAAGGTGAGGAGGCTTTTATCTTACTTCTGCGCATCTGCTGATCTTATCTAGGGCTTCCGAGTCGAATTGGATGGCGTGTCCGCTACCATCGAGAGATTCGATGGCATCTCGAGAGCTGCCGCTTTGAAGATAGACGAGAGCCTCCACGCATTCTACGCATCCTCGAAAACAATCGTAGAAGAGGATTTGATCGCTGCCGTCACACATGCGCTGCCTTACTACTCCGTCCCGACTCGCTGGCACTTTGTCTCTGCGATCGCACTCACGGCCAACGGAAAAGTCGACAGGGTCGCCCTTCGCAGTTTGGCCGCAGAACGTCGCGTCAGAGCAGACTCTGTGACAGCTAATACCATAAAAGTATCAAGGATTGATACCGTCACGTCCAGCATCGAGGTCTACCAGCCCACGCCATCTTCTTCGAGTGGAAGAAGTCTGGATCTCGAGAAGCAGCCAGAAGTCAACGAGACTGCAATTTCGACACCAACCTCAGACTTTTCGAAGAGCATCATCGATATCGAAAAAGGACCGGTCGTCATCGAGACTGGCCCGATAGCCTCCGAGAAACCAGATTCGCTTCCCAAGAAGCGTGGTCTCCACGGCCAACGATGGCTTCGGCACAGAGCCTTCATCCTGTACCGCCGATTCTTCTCGTTCGTGCTCCTTGTCAATCTTGCGGCAGCCGGATTCATTTTGTATCGCAAGATCGCCCTGGGTAAGCGGGTGCTTGCAGACCTTGCTACAGCTTCCGCATCTAATCTCTGTATGGCTGTATTGATGCGTTCAGAGCCGGTGGTCAATCTACTTTTTACCATCTTCTGCTCGGTTCCAACGTGGTTTCCACTTGCAATCCGTCGACACTGCGCCCGGATCTTCCACATTGGAGGAATCCACAGTGGATGCGCAATTGCAGCGACCGTCTTCTTCACGATCTTCACAGTCACTGCTACTGTAGAGGTACTCACGAAGGGTTTGGCGCAAAGCGTGTCTACAGCGGTTCTCGTTCTCTCATACTTGATCATGGCTCTGCTCATCGCCATTGGGTGCATGTCGCACCCCACTATTCGTGTCAAGCACCACAACATCTGGGAGATGAGCCACCGCTTCGGTGGCTGGACAACGCTCATCTTCCTCTGGGTTCAAATCTTCCTTGCGACCAAGGATCTCAACCCTAACCCCGCTCCATCAGCAGCCTACCTCAAGTCGCCTCCGGTGTGGCTGATCAGCATTGCCACTGCAGCCATCATTTTCCCCTGGCTACATCTCAGGAAGGTCCCCGTTCGATCCGAAGTTCTCTCGAACCACGCAGTGCGCCTCTGGTTCGACTACACAACACCCGTAGTTGGTACCGCTGTGCGTCTCGCTGAGCGCCCTCTGGTCGACTGGCACGGCTTCGCTACCATCACCAACCCCAAGACTGCCGCGAACCCCAACGCCAAAGGGTTCTCACTCATCGTGAGTCGCGCAGGCGACTTCACAGGCCGGCAGATCGAGCGCGCGCCAACGCATATATGGGTTCGTGGCATCCCGACGTGCGGAGTGCTACGTATCGCCACACTGTTCAAATCAGTAGTGCTCGTGGCCACTGGCTCAGGCATTGGGCCCTGTCTTGCTGTCATTCTGGCGAAGAAGGTGCCTGCTAGGATTCTGTGGACGGCGCCGAACCCGGAGCAGACGTTTGGAAAGGAGATTGTGGACAGTGTCCTGGATACGGATCCTAACGCTGTCATTCACAACACGAGGACGATGGGGAAGCCGGACATGAGTCTTATGGCGTATAAAATGTGGAAGGAGAGCGGGGCAGAGGCGGTGTGCATCATCAGCAACAAGAAGTTCACGACGAAGGTGGTGTATGACATGGAGGCGAGAGGCATTCCGGCGTATGGAGCGATCTTTGATTCGTAGCGATGGTCAGGTTGTGTCGGTGGAGTTCTGGTATGGTGTCGTCTGGAGGTTAAATGCATTGCGCGAATCGATGATGACAGCTTCGTAGTGTTACTCAGTGCGAGCACAACAATCGATATGTTCCCACAGCACTTTGATGATGTTGGTGTCGCAGCCCAGACGCGTTCGCGCGGTGACGCCACTGTCCGCCTAGCGCGTCCCCACAGCTCAGCCCTACGGCCCGGAAAGTGTCCTCAACTCGCGTGGTGCAGTGGCTCGACTCCTTGAATACCTCCACACATCATGATCCAGGACTTCTTGCAGCGCCTGGCTCGCTGGCTCGACCGGCCGCTCTTCCCGTGGAAGAAGCTGGTCGTCGGCTTCTCGCTCGCCGAGTTTGCGCTCGAGAACTGGCTGCTCTTCCGCCAGTACCGCGTTCTGCAGCGCACGACTGTCCCCAAGGCGCTGGACAAGGAGATTGACCAGCAAACATTCGACAAATCTCAGGTACGCGATGCGCCAGCGAGGAGTCTTTCACAGCAACTAACAGCCCCAGGCATACGGCCGCGCAAAGGCCAAGTTCAGCTTCGTCTCCGCTCTCTTCAACCAGGCCAAACACCTCGCTACCCTTTACTTCAACGTCTACCCGATCCTCTGGAGCGTCGCCGGCTCGCTCATCGTCCGCTATGCGCCCGCCAGCCTCTCCGGCGAGATACCACGCTCGCTGCTGTTCATATACCTGATGACCTGGGCCGAGACCATCATCGGCCTGCCCTTCTCGTACTACCACCACTTCGTCCTTGAGGAGAAGTACGGCTTCAACAAGATGACACTCAACACCTGGGTCACGGACATGATCAAGGGCCAGGCTCTCGGTCTCGCCTTCGGTATCCCCATTGGCAGCGCCTTCCTCGCCATCATCCGCAAGACCGGCCAGAGCTTCTTCTACTATCTCTGGGTCTTCATGCTCGGTGTCCAGATCCTCGGCATGACCATCTACCCCATCCTCATCGTGCCTCTGTTCAACAAGCTCGAGCCGCTCAAGCCCGGCAAGCTCAAGGACTCGGTCGAGGCCCTCGCCTCCAAGCTCGACTTTCCCCTCTCCGAGCTGCAGGTCATCGACGGCAGCAAGCGCAGCGCCCACAGCAACGCCTACTTCACTGGTCTGCCCTGGATTGGCAAGAAGAAGATCGTCATCTTCGACACGCTGCTCGAGAAGAGCTCTGAGAAGGAGGTCGAGGCGGTGCTGGGCCACGAGCTCGGCCACTGGAAGATGAACCACACATCACGGCTGTTGTTCATTGCGCAGGCACACCTGTTCTACACTTTCGCGCTGTTCTCCGTCTTCATCAACAACCGCTCACTCTTCACCGACTTTGGCTTCTACAGGGAGCAGCCGAACATGATTGGTTTCATCCTGTTCAACGAGATTTTGTCGCCTACAGACGCGCTGTTCAAGCTGGGCATGAACTTCTGGACCCGCAAGATGGAGTACGAGGCTGGTATGTTCTTCATGGTGTGATACTCTATATTCAACAAGTAACATTCGTAGACGCCTTCGCTGTCAACCTCGGCTACCGCATGGAGCTTGGCGCTTCCCTTCTGAAGCTGCAGATCCAGAACCTGTCCTCGATGGACGCCGACTGGTTCTACTCGTCCTTCCACCACTCGCACCCGATTCTCACCGAGCGCCTCCGAGCTATGAACTGGTCCAGCAACGAGAAGGTCACTTCGGAGAAGGCGAAGGACGAGGACAAGGCCGTGAAGGCTTCTGGAACCGAGTTGTAGAAACTTTAGAAGAATTCGAGTAGTGAGATGACGAACAGCGCCATCGTGCGCGACTGGGTGGTATTGGGCGGCATTGTGCAAGTCGCGGTGGGGTGCGTGCTAGGCCTCTCTGGCACGGCCTTCATCATCGTGTCAAAGCGTCACTCTCATCGTTCCGGGAGAGCGTGCATACCCACAGGCAATAGCTGCCTGCAAATCGCGGCACTGGCTGACTCAGCTGTTCCCATAGAAAGTCCAATCCCAAACGCCTCGCTGTGGTATTATCACTCCCCTCGTGCTCAGGCCTCCTCCGTTCCTGCCTTCGCCTTTGCCTGCCTCTCTTTCTCGTTGGTCTTCTTCCTCTTTGCATCCCTCTCCTTCTTCTCCTTCTTTCTATCCTCCTTGCTCTTGCGCTTCTCACCCGTGACCTCGACCTCAGGCTCCTCACCACCCTCCTGTACGACATTTGTCCTGTCGGAGATCTCACCGACCTCGATCTCGCCTTGCTCCTGCTCATACACCTCTTTGTCCTGCCACTCAATCTCATTCTCGTCGATGAAGGTAGTCTTCTTGCCCTTGCCCTTGCCCTTCCGCGTCTCCTCTCCCTCGGCGAACTGCTCTTCGGGCTCGGGCGTAGGCTCAGGCTCGAGGAACTCCCCGCGCAGGCCGGCTGCGATGCGGCGCAGGTTGTGCATGACGACGCCGCCTGCGGGGCCGCCGTGTGAGCTGAACGTGACGCCGGTCGGTGTGATGAGCGCATCGGGGTGCAGGTGCGGGTGTGCTTCGGAGTTGGTGATGTAGTCTTGCAGTATGCTCGCCGCGGTCGAGACGTCGACGGGAGTGGAGGAGACGAGGCGGTGGGGTGGGGGCGCGTCCGGGACCATTTTGGCAGTTTTGTGTAGGTGGGCTTGAGGGTGGGAAGTGCGCAACTGTAGTGACTGTAGAATGTGGTTTTGGTGTTAGGACGCGGAATTGGGGAAGCTCCAACTTTTTCGCACAGGGTACGACTAGCGCCATCGGAGGTCTGCGGCGCATCGCAGCATCGCAGCATCGCCAACCGTCGCAAGACCGCTCAATACCTGCAAGAGATCATTGCAACGTCTCGTGCAAGACCAGTCGCAATGAACGCCCTCCGCTGCCTGCGCGCCGTCGCGCCAGCCTCCCTCAAGCCCTCCATCGCCCAGCAGTACGACCCCCCGACCGCGCAGAGACAAGACCACGCATACTAACAAGAACAGGGCACGCAACATGTCTCTGCTGAGCGCCCGCCGACCAATGCTATCCTCCTCGACGCCGTCCACACTCGCCGCGCCCGGCGCACCCGCCACAGCCCCCACCTGCTCGTCCGACACGCTCGACATCATGGGCAAGATCTCGGCCTCGGCCGCCTTCGCTGGCACACAGATCCGCTGCGGTCCCCGCGACACATACAACCCCTCGCACATCGTCCGCAAGCGGAGACACGGCTTCCTGAGCAGACTGAGGACGAAGAAGGGGCGGAAGCTGTTGATGAGGAGGCTGGTCAAGGGACGCACGAATCTCAGCCATTGAGGGTGCTGGAAGAGGAGCAGACGTTGCATTTGGCGTGGCTGCAAGGGGAGAGCAGCTGCGGCAGTACTGGCTGAGAGACGCAGGAGAGGAGACTGTATATCATTGTACATTGCACGCATATCCGGCGCCTCGTAGATCCTGTATAACATCATTTTGGAACACACTATTGACAAAGACATCTATTTCCGTTCCGGTTCGTGACATGCTACTCCCTCGTGTCGTCCTTACGCGTATACTTTTGGCAAGCCCAATTCAGCTCATGGGTGCTGTGAGAAATTATCTGACATGAGTACTTCAGCTTTGATGATTGGTGGGTTTGTCAAGCACAGGCGACTGATGAGATGGAGCTGACCGTCAACTGATGTTGAGTCTACTGATCTGTTCATTCGGTCTATCTGCAGGAGGCATACCCAAGTCTTGCGTGCGCAGCTACATCTTTCCGCTGTGTCGGCGGGCTTCAGGATGTTCCGGCAGACATTGTTCCTCAGGGCCCCGATTGACGTGTATCTCGTCTCTGGCGCTTCCCTGCATACGTCGCTCTTTGCTGCCTTCTTCTGACGGAACGTCACTTCGCCTGAACCTTCTTTCCCTGTGGCCAACACACTGGTCGCGGATGCCTGGAGTCTTTCCGTTCATAGACTTTCGGCACTCGTCGACGCACGTCGGCTCTCGGCAACAGCTGTTCGTCTTGGGCGATGCTTCCATCGTGGGGTTGTGCGTAGTGGCATCAGCGCAGTCTCAGGCTCACTTAACCCCCTCTGAAGTCGACCCCACATGGTTGGTGCCATTCTCTGTTTTTGGCTTTGCGGGCGAGCCTGTATCGTTCGGCTCGTGCACAACAGCGTTCTTCGGGGTTTCCACCTCATCCAAGTCATCAAGCGCATCATCAGCCAACCCGTCAAGCACCTTCAGGTCCTCATCGACCTTGTCCATCTGTCCCAAGATCGCCGCAATGGTCGCATCTCTCGCCTTGTCCAGTCTCTTGAGGACATCAAGCCCCATCTTCCCATAATCCATCGGCTTCAACGGTGTCGCCGGCGCTACCTCTTCACCACTCAACTTCGCCTTCTTCTCTGCCAACAGCTTCCTGAGCGCCGCAATGCTCTGATCCCTCTGCGTTAGCTCTGCCACCAATTCCTGCTTCTTCGCCTCGTCATCGAACTTCTGCTTCTTAGTCTGCTCCTCCTTCTCCGCTGCTGTAGCTGCAACCTTCCACTTCCAAATTGCTTCCTTTGCACAGTTTTCGATACATGTGAATCTCACAGGACCGATATTTTGCCCGCCATACCAGCGCGCAACAACGACGGTGCCTTCCGCTTGTGTGTCGTTCAGCACACGTGCAAGTCGGCCGCCAGCCCAAGACTCTCCGTCGTCATCATGATTTGTGTCAAACAAAGGCTTTGAAGGAGTCAAGGATTTCTGTCGTGAGGGTTTGCGCCATGCTGCTATGCGGTGTGTTGCTGTGCGGAACTCTGGGAGCCGTTGCAGCGCAGGTGCGCTGAGCGTAGGGGAGAAGACGCCAACGAAGGAACTGGTTTGCTCGACTATTTTGGCAGAGTGAAAGGTCTCGGGGATGGATTCAGGGTGCGCGCGCTTCTGAGCCATCGGTCGTGTTCCCTTGGTGTTGCGGGATGATGATAGTGATGACGATGGTCATGTGTTGGATAAGGAAGGCAGCGCTTGGGAGGGAAGGTTTTGGCGGACTTCAGGGAATGTCGAGCCGCCGCGATTTGAAACTTGGATTGCAAGGTCGTTTCCTTCTCTAATCATTTCCTTTCGTCTCGTCGCCATTTCTGCATTAAAGGCAGAGTTCTTTTTAGGAGCATTATTTCAAGATGTCTTGTTGTGCGCCTAGACTGTCAAATTGCACGAACAGCCCAGCGGTGCTAGTAACCTCTACTTTGATGGACCACGATTGATGCCTGCTGTGAAACGTGCTCCACCGTCGCCTGACCATCCTACACATCCGAAGGTAAAGGTACGACCTGATGTGAACGTCTCCGTTAAACCGCGCCGTATCTTCTCCTGAGCCAAGCAGGAGTGTCTTGAGACCTGAAGATTGATTGCCGTAGTTTAGCAGACCTCTATTTAATCATAGAAATCTAACTGCAATCACGGTGGTGAATCTTTGCGAAACAGCAGAAAGCGTTGAATACGTAGTAGTAGCCGTCAATACCTTCACTTGCTCCGGAAGGCGCGCCCCACCAAGCGTCAAGCAGTCTCACTGACAGGTTGGCTCTCTCGCGCTAGCGACTCACCGGGTGCATATATATCGCAATCACTCACGAAGATCGCTTCTTCTCTCTACCAGAACCGACATCAACCAAGGTAAGTCAACCCTCTTTCCTCTTGCGTGCTTTGTGATGAAGCGCAGTACTTTTCCGTTGCATCAGTCAAGTGAAGCTTCGAATCACTAGCCAACTCGAGAAAGGGAGGGAGCCAGTGCCTATCTGGGCATCATCCAGAGGGATACTGATCCTCTATTGGCTACAATAGAGTCCTGCTCATGGAGCGGCTTGCTGATCCGAAGATAGGATCACATTCACATCTGCCAACGCTACCATGGGACGCTTCGAGACACTCAACGCGGACACCCAGGATCTGGTGAACTGCCTCCTTCCTGCGCTGGCTTCTGACTTCCACGTCCAATCAGCCCTTGAGATCATTCCAGAGGATATCCGTATGCGTACGTGGGACTGCGAGCGCCGGGACCACATCAAGGACCAGACTGAGAACGATCCTCGTAATTGGGGCGTCCAGTTCCTCAAAGACCTGAAGTCCATCGCACGCCTCAACGGGGGAAACCTCAAAGAGTTTCACTATCGCCTCAGGGCCAAAGTCGATGAGCACGAGGCAAAGCACCCGTGGTGCCGTCTCAACGACATCAAGGCCATCAAGGACGACTACGAGCATCCCGATCGGCCAGCACCCCAGTCTGAATCCGAGTCAACGACATCTTCTATAGATTCGTACCTCCAAGAGCTGCACGAGCCAGAACTACCAAAGGGCACCAAGGGCGGACGCAAGCGTAACCACGAGATCTACGAGACTCGTCTACAACTTCCTCGCAAGCAGGGTCGCCTTCGACGCGCTGAGAATGGCACGCTGTACCGCAAGGAAAAGCACACTGACAAGCGCCGCAAGGTCAGCGAGTCGGTTGAGCGCAGCACCAGCACTCCGGGACGCCGTGTCAGCAGGGCCATTCAGTCGGACGATGAGGACATCGAAGACCTCCGCGCTCGACCCCGATCCACAGTGTCTGACATTGCAGACGCTGTGAGCATGTCTAACGAGCCTCTCGAGGTGCAGAAGCTTCAGGCAGAGCTCGAGGTCGCCGAAGCTGAGCTCAAGGCTGCCCGTCTGAAATACCAGTACATGCAGGCAAAGGAGGCCGCCGAGCGGAACGGGGCGCAGTGAGTCGGTGAGCGTGCTTCTCAGAAAGATCTGACCACCTCCAGCGGGTACAATGGTGTGTGACCCTCGTATTGGGCATTTCCTTTGAGAATCGGACTTTTTAGCGTTCTAGCCATACAGATTATATGAGCCATGAGGGTCCTGAAATACCTCCCAGGTGAGCGTAGTCATCGACTTTCCTTTGGATGGCATCCGCTATACGCTGGTAGTTCAACGTTTTGTTTCTTGAGTTATGCGTGACAATGCAAACATTTTTCTTCATTTCGTCCATGACAGACACTGCAAGGTCCACATTGCTTACTGCGGAGTTTCACTGCGTTTGCCTCTCCTTCCTTCCTTGGCTGAGCTGGAACCTTCCTCACGGGCGTGCAAACGCTTTAGCCCCACACTCTACTGCGCACCAAGCTGTCCAACAGCGCGCGTCTCACGGCTATCGTGAAATTTCTCGTGCAAACGATTGGCTTGGCGGCGCCTCTCGCACGTTGCTCCATCTACAGCTACGACAAGCACCTTTCCCCCTCACCCCACTCTTCCACCGTGACATCAAAGAAGGATAGAACATGTCCGGAAATCAGGTACGCACCACCAACAGCAATGTATTGACTGACTCCTGGCTCACGCGCGTGGTAGTACTCGAACGGCTACGCAAGTCATACTCGCAACTCGACCCAGTTCCAGACCGCCAACCCCTATGCGGCTCTGGTTGCAACAGCGGGGCCTGAATATGACAGAAGGAGCTCTTCCCCAGGCTCACCACCATCGTCTGGCAGCCTTAGCTCGCGCACAGCGCAGCAGCCTGTGAGCTTGACTACCTCCACGCTCCTATATTGACCTTAGCTGACACTTTTGATTTGAGTACTATAACACGCCTAACCGCACTGGCTATGCTGCGCGTACCGCCAACCGCGACACCCTCCGCACTGGAGGCTGTCCCTCTGTGAACTCGCTGAATACCTCCAGGGCCGTCCTTCCGCCTCACCAAACTTCCTCCCTAGTTGGTGTGCCCGACTCTGTTGCCGTCCAAGAGATGGCTTTCCGTCAGGGCCAACGCGACAGTGCTAGCGCCTTCGACGAGGTACCGGCCAACCCTTTCACGCAGCAGTTCAATCAGCTCTGGGCTGCATACTACAAGCTCGGCAAGGAGTGTGGAGGACAGCGTGCACCCACCCCCGTCAACCCGTCCCAGCAGAACTTCGCCTGGACCGTACTCATCAACCCGTACACACAGTCTCTCAAGAATCCGAACGGCAGCCTCGACCCAGCCTGGACTAGGAAGATGATCACGGTTGCTCTTGACTGCATGCACGAGTTGATCCGCATCACATGCCGCCGTAACAATGGCTGGGAGAAGACGGTCGCCGACATCCCTCTTCCCGCCCAAGAAGCTTTGGCTGCGTTTCCCGACCTTGCTCAGGAGTATGAGCAGCTCAAGCGCGATGCTCAAGAGGCCCGCGCAGGCGGCCGTCCTTATGGCTACTAGGCCACAGTCCAGCTACTGGTGCTCTCTGGAGATCTTCGATGACGATTATATCGTCTTTTGTCTCTCGGCGTTTCTCAGGTATCAATGTTGTCTGCAGCAAGCAAGCAAAGGCGTTGGGGAGAATGAGGCGTTCACGGCGGGCTTGTTATTGAAGACAACGTTTCGGCGATGTTATACGATCGAGTGGAGGAAAACACGTTCCAAAATTACGTGTACTGAGATTTTGCAAAATAAAAGTGTCAACTGCGATACAAACTCCCGCCTTACATCCGTCTCTTGTGATGCGCAAGTATGGTCTAGATGGTGTCGAGGTCTTGGGATCTACTGACCAGCTCTGGGGCCGTGTATCGTCTGCATACCAAACGCCTTCTAACAAGGTCGAGGTGGAGTGACGACATCTCGCCTCTCGTGTTACAGAGCAAGTCGGATACAACAGCAAGGTTATTGTAGCCATCAGAGAGTCTATCTGTGTGCGGACGATGCTTTAGCAGACGTTAACTACCTCCTATTTCTCTAGGACATAGGGCTTGCGTCCGACTTTTTCTGCAACTTCCAGGCACCAATAAACGTAGATGACCGTAGCCACCTGCTCATTCATCACTCTAGCACGATCCGCTTGCGGCTCTGCGTTGCATCTCGTTCAGCCGCTTGGCTCCACTCCACTCTCCAATGATGTCTGCTGGAGACTGTTCAGCCTGGAAATTCAGTCTACTGAACTATCGAATTTTATCTTGCGCATGCCGACAATTCGGATGTAAAAGAAGCTGCGGGTCTATGTTCTAGACTGTATTGGATGAGGCTCCGCGGGCGCAGTTGTTTCTTGCCTTCTTTACAGAGGCGATGATCTTTCGACAAAGAGACTTGGGCAAGTGCTTCACAACTGGTGGCGCATGCGTTCAAGAGCCTGTACTGACTTCAGCACGCAAGAGGCTCCACAAACTGTGCTGCTTTTTGCATACCTACAAAAACATTATTCCCGCCTTGTCGAAGTTTGGTTCGGCTTGTGTGCCTCGGAGTGCGCCGCGCAGCCGAACGTTGCGACAATTACCTCATGCGGCAATCCGTGACAGGCGCAGGCTTCCTGCAAGATTACTGACGCGCAAGGCTGGTTCCAGGCTCTTCGACTCGAATGCACCAGGAAGACCCCTCACGTGGCGTTTTATGAAGCGCAGGGGGCCTTGGAATCAGCCCACAGACACGCAGTTTCGATGCCGCCCAAAGCGCGTTTGTGTGGTCGGAAGTTTTCATCCGGAAGCCACCACCGTCATTGCTAGGCATAGTGCTTAGCAAAGCTTCTTCCGCCCAGCCCGACGATCACGAAAGTCAGGCCCAGCAAACCTGGAGATCTCGAGATCATGTGCGCAGAGACTGCGCCAGAGACTCGATCCAAAGCTGACGGGCGCAGATGTTCATGGCCCTCCTGCGCCTGTTCGCGACTTCTCCAACTCCATGCCAGCTGTCTCCATCTGCTCGAAAAACATTTTGCGACTTGCGCGTTCGATGAAACCTTGACATGCGACACGCCTCCAGCCCCACTCAAAGCCGTTTGGTTGAAGGAGCTTGCGAGATGGCTGGCTTTCTGTCCGCAGCGGCCACCCCGACGCTAACGAATCCTGGTGCATGTTGGGGTCATCCCCATGGAGAGCTCAGCACATGACAAGCTCAACTCCACACACGCTAAGTCCAACCACAAGGAAGCTACGGTGGACAAGATCTCTGGGCACCAGGCTTGACTGTTCATTCTCGGTCGCACAACCCCCGGTTCCATAGTCGTTGCCATGCGCCATCAGGAATGTGCTCGGGCCTGCGATTGTGAGAGAGGCTGGGATCATGCAGACGAGCATGGTACAAGCGCCCCTCGAAAGATCCGTTGAGGCTCTGATAGACCACAAAGTTTGCCGTGCGCAGGGAGCACTTGATGCTGATCATTTCCCTTACGGCCTAGCCTTCATCGTGGTCTGCCTGGCTAGCGTGCGCGCGGGCAGCGTTGCTGGACGCTTGCATACTTTCTGGGGTGAAGATCCGACCGCTTAGTGCGGAGACCCCTCATTTCCTACCGCCATGATGGTTGCATAAGTACTCCACGCTCTCCCTGCGTGGTGATCGACTCAGCTTCAGTGTTTCTGCATCAGATTCCCATCATGTCTGACAACGGAAAGCTTCAAGCTGAGCGACAGGATGTGTGAGTCTTGCCTCCATGCTATATCTTCCAAGAAGCATCACTAACCACTTGCAGCATCTACGAGGAGAAAGGTGTGGTCAACGCGACCAACCCACAGAGTGGGGTAGCATCTGCGAAGTAAGTTGCTGCTTGTCAGTCCATTCAACAGTAGCTGATATCCTCACCAGGATTCAAAACCCACTCGTTCATATGAGCGAGGAAGAGTGCCTTGCCGATGTCAACGGCTTCGCCAAAGAGTATGGATTTGAGGATATCCACCCCCTGCTCGTCAAGGGCGCACTCATCTCGCGCGACCCTACGAACTTCGCCTCCGTGCCTGGCATGATGGAAGATGAGAAAGTTGCGATTGCCAACGAGACGCTCCACAAGTGGCGACAGCCTCGAGTACTTTACTTCACCATTATTCTCTGCTCTATCGGCGCTGCGGTTCAGGGATGGTAAGCAAGGCTTCATCAGCATCAGGCGAACAACTTGCTGATCATGATCACAGGGATCAAACCGGCTCGAACGGTGCCAACTTGTCTTTCCCTGATGCACTGGGTATCCCCACCAAGGACAACCCAAATGCCGCGCGCAACCAGTGGCTGCAGGGGTTGATCAACGCCGGTCCATATATCGCCTCTGCATTCTTCGGGTGCTGGTGCTCGGATCCCCTGAACAACTTCTTCGGGCGTCGTGGCTGCATTTTCATCTCTGCTATCTTCTGTGCCCTGTCGCCTATTGGATCAGCTGTCGCTCAGAGTAGGTTTTCGAAAGAGAGTACTGTGACGAACAGATCTAACAAAGAGTAGCATGGGAGCAGCTTTTTATTACTCGCCTCCTTCTCGGTATCGGTATGGGATGCAAGGGCTCTACAGTACCTATCTTCGCGGCTGAGAACGCCCCTGCTTCCATCCGTGGAGCTCTTGTCATGACATGGCAGTTGTGGACTGCCTTTGGTATCTTCCTTGGAACTGTTGCCAATCTGGCTGTAAAGGACACTGGCAAGATCGCCTGGAGGCTACAGTTCGGCTCTGCCCTTATCCCCGCTCTACCTCTCCTGATCGGTGTTTTCTTCTGCCCAGAGGTATGTTGCTATATTCTCCTCCAACAATTTGGCGACATGACTAATTGACAACCTCCAGAGTCCAAGATGGTACATCAAGAAGGGCAAGATGCAGCAAGCCTATACGTCCCTCAAGCGCCTCCGTAATACTGAGCTTCAAGCTGCCCGCGATCTCTACTACATTCATGCTCAGCTTCGTGCCGAGGCCGGTGCCTACTCGGTCAGAAACAACTACATCACCCGTTTCACCCAGCTCTTCACTGTACCTCGTCTCCGACGAGCCACTGTCGCGTCCGGCACTGTCATGCTTGCCCAGCAGATGTGCGGAAGTAGGTTGCGCTACCATACGACGAGTACCATGGGCTAACATCGCATAGTCAACATCATTGCCTTCTATTCCAGCACAATTTTCGAGCAGGCTGGCGCCAACAACACGGAGGCTCTGCTTGCATCCATGGGCTTCGGCCTGGTCAACTTCCTCTTCGCATGGCCAGCTATCTGGACCATCGATACCTTTGGTCGCCGAACCCTCCTCTTGTTTACGTTCCCTCAGATGGCCTGGACCTTGCTTGCTGCAGGCCTCTGCTACTTGATTCCTGAGACTAACAAGGCCCATCTCGGTCTCGTCGCCCTGTTCATTTACTTGTTCGACGCCTGGTACTCACCTGGCGAGGGACCTGTGCCGTTCACGTATTCGGCAGAAGTCTTCCCTCTTTCTCACCGAGAAGTCGGCATGTCATGGGCAGTCGCGACTTGCCTATTCTGGGCGGCCGTTTTGTCCATCACCTTCCCTCGCATGCTGGCCGCGCTTACGCCCGTCGGCTCATTTGGTCTGTACGCTGGCTTCAATCTCATCGCCTTCGTCATGATCTTCCTTTTCGTTCCTGAGACCAAGCAGAGGACACTCGAGGAGCTCGACTACATCTTCGCAATCCCTCAACGTACTTTCATGCGCCACCAGTGCTTCACCGTTCTGCCGTGGTGGATCAAGACATGGATCCTCAGGAAGAAGATCGGCCCCTGCCCCGCACTTTGGAGCTTCGAGGGCCGCGATGAGAAGGAACAGCAAGAGGCTGTGCGCCGAGCTAGTGTTGCTGCTGCTGGTGAGGACTCAGCGCAGAGGAGGCCGAGCATCACGGAAAAGATCTCTGGCAGGTTTTAGGCACGATCTATGTTGAAACAAGGACTGAGGTGCGTGTGAGAGAACGAACTCTATACGTAGTACTGCAGGATTGAAATGTTCATTCGATAGCTCTTTCCTATGCTTGTGTAATACCGCACCGCGTGTGAGGCTGCCTCTGCTTGCGACCGTGATTGCACAGAGTGTACTAAGACAGACCTTGCGAAAAGTTCTTGCAGACTTGGCAACCTCCACGATTCCATTTGCCTCAGATCTCTTCCAGGCGCTCATGTTCGAACCTGCCATGTCTTCATTACCACCGAGAGACGACCTTGACAGGCGGCAAGCCCGGATCCCGCTGAGCACCCGTCATGTCGATCGTGTTCGAGTATCCGTCTTCGGGATGAGCGTAGAAGCAATGGCGATCTGGGCACTTGTTCTCTCCCTCGTCCCAAGTCGAGCAATGCTTGCGCTTGCATCGTTTCTTGCCTTGCTTGCACGACTGGCATGGCGTGTTGTGGTCGCAGCTCAGGCCGTGAGCGTAGCATTGCGTGCAGGAGACGACATTGCGTAGGTGGGGTGAGGCGAGATCCTCTATCTTCCGTTTCTTCGAGGGAGGATCCGGGTAGTGAAAAGAAGAGCTGCTCGTAGAACTTGATGATGCTGTCAGTCCATGCATGTACTATGAGCGGAGAACTCACGAGTGTTCAGTCCCATTCGAATCATCAGATGTTACCTCAGCTCTATGGTTGATGGTGTACTTGTGCAGCTGCTCATTATGGTCTTGTCTCTGACGAATATTTCGCTGAGCCATCTTTAGCTTTGCATGTAGCATCCTGGCTGCTGCCAACGCCCATGTTCGCTCGTTCTCTTTTGCGGCCTGCAGATCCTCTCCTTCTGCCAGCTGCTGAGATAGCTTACGCACAGACTTCTTGGACGCGTCCAATTCTCCTCTTAACTCGAGGTTCTCGGTTGACAGATGTACCAGCTCGGTGTGCATCATGCGAATGATGTGTATGTAAGAGGTGATGGCAGCTTGCGGGTCCTCTTCGAGTCTGCGAAGCTCAAGGTTGAGCAGGCGAGTATCAGGATCGGAAGCGAAGCCTTTGGTAACTTGTGTCATTTTCGCGGCAGAGAGATAATCGATTTGTTGTAGTCGAATGTTTAGGTGTAGGGAGTGTTTAGAGTTGAAGCGTCATGGAGGAATGTATGTGAGAAGTTTTCGCTATGAACACGCGCCGGTCGCTTTCACTTCACCGTCGCGGTAGGCACGTGAAAGAGCTCCAGACGGCGAAATCAAGCTATAAGCCGCTGACTGAACAAGCGGCCTTGATAAGTCGTGTTTTGAACTGAAAGCTCTTCCTCAAGGGGCACCGTTAAGGCGACACTCGATGAAAAGCAATAAGTGACCGAAGTCCGGGACACGGCTCAAGACCGGCCTGGTGCATGACCTGCGAGCACGCACTCTCTAGTTTCAGGCATATACTCCCTAGTGAACTGAGATCACGCAAGTGTCTCGAGACCCTCATGGTCAATCACGGCCCGCAAGCTGACGCTGAGTGACCACGCCCTGCGACCGGCCAATCAGCCTAGATTAGGTCGACATAAGGCAACTCAAGGTCAACGGTGAAATCCCTCGATAAATGCGGTCCCAATCCGTCACTGTCGCGGTCGTATGTCTACAGTCCAGGGATCACTAGGCGTGAGTCATCTCCGAAGCCTTTGAGTGCAGACAGTGACGTCCGAAAGCAGTGACGGATGCCCAAAGAGGGCGAAGGTTGCTGGACGTTAGTGAGAAGAAAGCTGGTGAAGCCGCGTTCGCACCAAGGTAGTTGGCGAGTGATGAAGAAGACTAAAGCAGTTTGAGAACCCAGGTGAGAAAAGAAAGGAGTTGGAAGGGCTGACGGTGCGCTTATAAACCGCTCAGGCAGCTCGAGCTTGGACCAGCGCACGAGCGCGATGACGTTCAGAAACACGGTGAAAGTGATACAATGAGTGTTGATTTAGTGTGCGGAACAAAATGTCACAGATCCCCAGTGAAAGGTGATGTGGGCCCTTCTTGATGTCGCCCGAGGGGGTGTGTTGGTAGTGCCCAGCGCACGAGACAGGCCAAACCCCAGTGGCGGAGTTGTGATGACCTTCTGAAAGTCCTCTGCATACATACCAAAGATCACTGACGTTTGTACCGATCAAACGGCTCTAGATTTGGCCGCGGAGTGACACCTGTCTACCACAATGTCGACGTGCAGAAACGCAAACTTCTGGTCTATCGGAGTTGTTGAGGGGCCTTTGAACGATTAGACACGTCGGCGCTTATGAGCTTACCCTTCACTTCAACAACGTGCAGTCCCAGTGCCTCGTGGGGCCACCGAAAAGCACTAGTTCGCAACGCCCATTTCACTGCACCATGTACACTTCCAGCCACCCTCCACGTCAACCGAACCCAACCCCCGCAACCGATCATGGACTCGCAAACGATCATGGACCACGACTCGACACCGAGCGATACTGTTGCTGAGGGGATGAGTGCCTTCTTCCAACTTTGCCTTATCGCACTAATACCTGCAAAGTCCCTCGCAGTACTCCAACCTCGCGTTTTTATCATGAGCTGCGCCGCCTCGGTTATGGCAGCGTTTGTCTGGATCTAACGTCGTCGATTCGAGCGTTCACCAAGTCTTGACTGGCTCGCGATATACTCGGAGGTATCAAGTGGTGGTTGCTTAACGTGTTGCCTCTTGCAGTCGCGACTAAGATGCCGGTGTTGGATATCCAAGGCTTCGTTTGTACCGCAATGAATGGTGATGCCCGTCTATGCCTGGTCTCGAAGTGACGTCTTGATTGCTGTTGTTCATTCATGCTCCCACAGCACCCCAGAAAGCCTTGCCCTCATTGCCCTGCTTCACCTTTGCAACGCTGAGCTCATTCGCATCAGGCTGCATTCCCATATATCTTTGCGCCACCTTCAACCATGATGCTCTTTCCGCTCGACTAGCCCCACTTCCTTCCCACACCCAAATGCTCTTGCCCACATCCAGCAGGAACACATCGCCACCGTCCAAATCTTCCCTTCCAATACCATTACCCTCCTTAACCAGATCAAAGGCAAGCTCACCGCCAGCATCGCTCAGCCTAAACAGCTTCTTCACATCGCGCTCAGTGGCAGCTGACACTGGTTGCGCGCACTCGAATCTCGTGCCAAACTCCAAGTCACGACCGCCGAGATGGTTGATAACAACCTTGCTCCTCGCCTCTTCCTGACTCAGTACCTCGACACCGACGTGCTTGGCAATCGTCAGGTCATTGACGACTTGAGCAGCCTTCAGCTTCTCCATTGGGGCACACTTCTTGCCCTGCCAGACCAGTATCTTGTCGCCCTTGTCGAGAATGAATACATCGCCTTCGTCAAGGCTCTGCCACGTAGGCTCTACTTCATGCACGAGGACTGCGTCGCGGCTGGCGGTGGCCCTCGGGTTTTTGAACACACGGAGTAGAGTATTCGTGTGCTGAGCTTCCTCATTGGTCTCGACATGATTGAACCCAGAGCGTACGCCGCCGCGCAAGATCTTCAAGCGTGGGAAGAGCGCAGAGAAAGCGTCTGATGGCGCAGCCTGCAACTCGCGATGCTGCGCCGCGGCGCCGTGCAAGAACTCGTCAAGCTCCACAGTCTTGTACGCTGCGGTGCCAGCCTCGTCTTGCGTTGTCGCACGACCTAGCCAGAAGAAAATGTCGTGGATGAGATGTGTCTCGGTGTCGCCTTTGACTTCTTCGGTGTGCAGGACGATGTACGAGTCGCCCTCGTAAAAGCTGCTGTACCTCTCACGTGGCCAGGGCACGACTTCGAAGTCTTCTATGCGCCAGATGAAGAGACCTGCTTGGATGCCGATGGCGCCATTACTCCATGCTGGTTCGCTGGCCGCAGATTGGTACTTGACTTTGTGGTCGATGTCGGAGTTGATGAGGGCGACATTCGAATCCCGCCAATCATATTCTTGTTGGTGCACGAGACCTTCGTGCGGCGGCATATTTTGAGGTTGGGTAAGACAGTGCAATGTGAGCAGAGCGACGAGTAACAATATGAGTGTGAAGTTGGAGGTTGAGGAGGTTCGAAGTGGCTGGCTCTGTCAGGGTCTCGATGATCGACAGGGCAGTGGGTCCTCCCGAAACGTGGATCGTGCCAGCTTACGTCACTGCTGCCACCCGCACAAACATTTCTCTTGGCTCAAGAGCTACATTTCGTAAGGCGACCGCGTTTGCAGCCATAGATGCAGCAGTAACACACCATGGCTGATTGTGACAGCGCTCGAAGCAAGAAGGCCGCTGTTGGAGATATCTTTGCATACAGAGCATCAACTCCGCGCTACATCTCGACATAGACGGCCATTAATACGTCTTGGTTGGTCTGTGTCTTTGATCTTGCAACTCATTCTTCTTTGCTCATCGATCTTCAGGGTGCTTACATTAATATGTTTCAATAGCCGCTAATGATGTTACAATGACCGTAGTGGACGTGACATGATGTTGAGGATAGGTATGCACACGCAACAGCGCAAAGCCATCCCAACGGCTTTCACCGCTACTTCCAGGATCTGCTGGGAGCAATAGAGGCAGTATGAGTGTTGAGAGTCCTACGACTGGGTTCGCTATATTGATGACCAAAGAGTACACATATCGTTCAACTTGTGACCACCGTCAAGGCTGGGCGAGGGGCCTGGCCATTACATTTGGTAGACGAAGCGGCGAAGTTCCCCACAGTGTGAGTTTCGGTCTTATAACGGCGTGATGTACTAGGCAGCAGCACATCCGCCGGCTGCAGTCATCAGAGCGGCTCAGGAAGGTGGACATGCAGAATTCCAGGCCGAGTCCGCTGTCAGCTGCCGCTGAAACTCTACAGCAGCATCGAGTCATTTGCACGACGGTGTGAAGAGGATAAGCCAAGTATTAAGTTGACATTTCAGTACATGGTGGTCGCAGAGCCAGGGGTTTCACAGGTCGGGGTAGAAAGCCGATAGAATGTGACAGCAAGCAAGAGGGAGACCGCACAGCGGTACTACGTTGTGCGCTGTTCAGAAACGGAATGTGTCGTGACTGAACGGTAGGTTGCAATAAGTTGTGAAGCAAGCGCATGCGCGTGAAAAGCCAACCTGGAGGCAAGATGCGATTACAGACCCTTGTAACATCATAAGTGACCAAGTTGGGCACTGTGTAGGCGACAAATCCGGCGGCTGGATCAGATCACAACCACATAGCATGCGGCCACCCACGGATGGTCCATCCTGAGCGCTATTACCACTGGTCTCTTCTTGGGAACCCGTGCATATGTAGGCATGCAATGTTGACGCTGCGCAAGGCTAGGGACTACGGAAAGCCGTTGTAGGGTGAGCGGACTGGCACGGATAGTTGTTGACCCGTCTGCAGCAACGTCCAGTACCATGGCCTCGCCCCAACGAGTTGGGGATCCCCGGACTGATGTTGTACATGCGCGTCTAAGCGAGGCTATAGTGTCTTGGGTCAACTTACCGTGAGCGTTACGGTGTGGGTACAAACCCATTGTACTACCGTAAATGTTTCCTAATTGGCGACGTGACGTTGAGCGTTGAGCCGTGGCTCTAGACTAGTGTAAGCTTTACCTGCACGGTGGCCGGGGAAGCGCTCCCGGAAGTAGGGGTATGAAAGACTCGTTACCTAGGTAAGGCTTAGCTCAAGCATCACATGGCAATCCATTCAGGCGGACTTGCCCTGTTGTGACGTGATCAGCTAGGTGGCACAAGGGGGCAACCGGTAAGGCGGCCTGAGACACGCGCCTATGATAAGGTGCACAGCCGAAATCCTTCCGTTGGAAACAGTGAACTGCACTGGTCGAGGTACATGTCATACCACGTCCTGTACAAGGTGATATTGCCGACCATAGGATGATAGCATGATTGCTGACCTGCATTTGTGCGATTGTATCAGGTACATTGCATGCCTTCATCGCTCCGCTTTACAAAGGTCTTGTGTGACGAGAGGAGAACTCTTGTGGAACTTCGCGAAAAGCAATCCGAGCAATAAACGGATCTGCTGGCTCGGGCCGGGCAATTCTTGACTCGACGGAATGCCGCTATATCGTCCTCTCGGCAAGTGGAGACATAAGGGCAACGAGTTTGCATGTCGTGGAGACATTCCGAAGCCACTGCTGGGATCGGGGATGGTGGACAACCCTGCAGGCACTCAAAGGTCCAACGTCCAACATCGCAGCGGGTCATGTCACCGTGCCTTCGACATCCCAAAAGGCAGGTAATGGATACGGCGATATTGGCTGGACCACCAGGATGAACGGGCATAATGCGTCGCTTATGCTCATCATTTTTGCATGAATTGGCGAAGCGAAGGGATCTCCGTTCGTGGGCCGGGTAGTGTTGCAGCATGTCACCATGCAGCTGGCCATAAGAGGCAGGCAGAACAAATGAGGTTTGGCCGCGACCTGGTGTTTCGTCCTTCGCCAGAGCTGAAAGTGGCAGTCTCGGTAGTCGAAATCAGAACCGCAAGGCTCAGGCTGCATTCCAGAAGGCAGTGCACACCGCTCGATGTCTCGCAGCGTGGACGTGAGGTCCTTTCTGGAGAGGCTGAAGTTGAGGCCCACTACCGCGCTGTGATTGGACGAGGGGTCGAGCATGGGCCAATCAGAAGATTCTCGGTAAGCCGAAACGCAACGCTGTCCATGTCGGCACACGAGATGGAACGCAGGACGCAGCCGACCCGCGACTCTACTCGCTAACCTCTGCCTGCGATCGGTGAAGACTGAGGCAGCGCAATCTGAAGGTGGCCTACGACATGTCAGACTCGTGTGTTGAGCGTTACCAAGTGGGCAGGCGCGCTAGCCGAAGCGGGCGGCATGGGAAGGATCGAATCAGCACTCGATGCAGACACGGGATGTCCAGACGAGGCCTCGCTGAGGAACCACGCCATTTGCAGGTGCGAGGATTCATTGTTTTGATTATCTCGCTGCGATGGTTTCGACGCTGCGGTGAACTGACTGCCTCTTCCAGAAACCCGTTCAATTCGGTGCGTCCCGCGGCATCAGTGAGTCGGCTACTGCCGCGCGGAGTGGAGGTTCGCAGACAGGGTCACTTTGGGCAGCGGATGAGGGTCGAGTTTCAGGTGGCCGGGGTGAGGGAGGAGTGTGCCTGTTGCTGCGAGGTGCAGCAGGACGTTGTTTGCCCCCTGGCGCGCAATGGTGCGGTGCAGAATAAGCGGGCAGCACGGCTGACGGGGCGACTGCACGAATTCGGCTCTCACAGAATGAACGCAATATGATGCGCGCGCGATCAGGAGGTGCATGAATGTCGTTGACAAGCAGCGATGGGCCACGAGCCTCTGGCTCTGGAACCGCGGGCTGCGAGCCGCACCCAGCACAGCTCGCCTGCGCGCCGGTGCCCACCAGCTGCGGCGCGCTGCAGCGTCCGCGAAGGGAAAGTTCGGTATGTTTATCCGTGGGCCGCTGGGCGTGGTTGCGGTATAGCTCCGTCTGACCAGCGCCGCCCAGCAGTGACCATTGACCAGCACCGCCCGCCCACCCCTGCGCGCGACCAAGGCGGCGCGGATGCGCTTCCAATGCTCCCGTCGCCGCTGGAGCCAGGCTAACCCGGCCTAAGGTATGCCTTGCATCGTCGTGGAATCACCTCGCAGCGGTGGATCCAGCACACGGCATGCTCCACAAATGAAGGCCTGTTTAGAGCCAGCTAAGAGCTACGCCAGCAGGGAGTTCATCCATCGTCCACGCCGCAGAGCGGAGACTCCAGAGCGACGGAATGGCAGGACCTTGGACCCTTTCGCGCCTGCCCGTTGTAAGACTTGTACTCCTCCTCTTGTGCGACCGTCGTCCTTTACGCTGCCACGCTGCCCACAGGCCCATATCAACGCTGCCTTCGCTGCAGCAATCGACTTGAAAGGACTCATGCCCGCCATGGCTGGCGACTGGCCTCGCGATCCTCGCGCCTACGGATCGCCGCAGCACACCGAGCCACCCGCTCCCGTGCGAACCCTTCCCAGTGTTGCTGAGCTGCTGTCGACACGCCCGTCCGCAAACAGCACCATTCCTGCGTACCACCACCGCCCAGAGTACTCTTATGCGCGATCCACCCCACCGTCTGCCTCTCTGCCACCGACTACTGCTTCCTCCACGGCCTCACCGTACTGGAATGCAGTGAACCATCGCCAGACCAGCCCTCCGGTCAGGTGAGCAGAACCCACCCCATTGGTGACGACCTCGTGTGAACTGACCCTGCTTTCCAGCCCTACAGAACAGCGCCCCCCAACAGAGAGCGTCAGGGTGTACCAGCAGCCTGTTCTTCGTCGCCAGCACCCGTCAAAGGCAGACCCAGCGCTTCAACAATCGGCGTTGTCGTCAGGTGTGCACAGCGCTTCTCATTCGACGGTGCAAGCGCGCCAAGATTCAGCTATTGACCAGCACCGCTTCGAGACGGCCAACGATACCCAATTGTCCAGATCTAACATTTCTTATTCGCACCAAAGCCCAAAGGACGACACACGTCACATCAGTCCAAAGCCCAGTTCTTACCAGCCCGCCTCTTCCACTCCGGCCTATGCCCCATCTGCTGTCCCACATCAGGGCGGGACTCACCCAAGCCAAGCAGGAGCCCATTTGCCAGCTCACCAGCACTCCAAATCTCTGTCTTCAGGCGCACCTTACTCGGAGGCGTCACCGAGGTCACATGAGCACAGCTCAGAACGCACCGTTCCCGTTGACATAAGGAACGGCTCTGATCCAAGACCTAACATCACTGGACCCTCTTCTCTCCCTGAACAGTTCTTCACTCAGCAAAACAACTTTGGCACACGGCAACAGCGTTACAACGTTAGGTTTGCCGCGAACTACACCTCCGAAAACATGCCGCCCTCCCAGAAGCCCCGCAATGAACCACCGACACCACCCACTGCGCCTGCAGTCGTTGCTGAGCCAGAGCAGCCACGAAGTTCTCCCATCCTAACGTCTGCTTCAGCGGAGTCGCCAACGCCAGCATCCAATGGAAGCAGTCGTCCAATTGAGCCTCAACCATCTCGACCTACCAGAGAATCTAGGGATCGAGGAGACCGCGAGCCATCCGTCGAGCGCTGCGTTGGATGCAATGAGGCTTGGAGACGACCAATTCCTAACATGGAAGACAACGACCGCATTGCTCCTGCTCAAGACAACGCTGAGTACATGAGGCTCGCAGGCAACCTGATTGATCGACTGCGTAACGAAAGGAAGAAGGCCGACGCTGCATACGAAGACTGGAAGTGGCGTCACAGCCATTGCTACCGCCAGCCAAGCCCGCACTCCACAGGCTCTGTGGACGATGCATCCAAGGCCTCAGCTGCGACGCCTCAAACTGATGGAGCAACCAATGGGCACACTCCCACTACCAGTACTAGCAACAAGCGCAAGTCCGAAATTCCACATGAGCCGCATTCTGCATCAAAGCAGCAGAAGCGATTGAGCATGAGCCCTGCACCGGCGGTCCGAAAGCCCGACTCACCATAAACCTCGACATCTTAGCAACATCTTTCTCCCTTTGGCACACGACTTGCATCTGCATATTGACTTGGTGTTGGTGTTGGTAAAAGAAGGACATCCGTTATACCCCTTTGATTTTTGTCTGCAAGTATCGTCCTTGGACATGCGCCTTATCGCTCTGCATGACCAAGACTGGAGCATGAGAAAGGGCCATCGATCGGCGCCGGCATATTGATTCGCATCACGGCTTCGCAATGTTCCTGCAAAGCGTCACCGCGAGACCCTCGACTCCTCCATATATTCAAGTATTTCCTATCTCTCTTTTACAACTACATATTTCGCCTTCCATAACTCTTATGTACTAGACGATGTACGCAACCATACACTTCACCGTCCCACCTGGACTTTCTTCACTCCACTTGTGGCCAGCCCAAGGCTGAGATGATGCACCATGTACTGTGTCACACCGTTACCCGAATCTCATGGCATTTCCGACCCCAGCAATTGTGCTTGCACTGCGTCTATTACAATTTCCGCTCTCGACAAAACTGTAAGGAACCTTGTCCACGCGTCGATGACATTGGGACCGAAGGGTGGACCGAGCTTGGTTGCGGAAGGGTGCTCGTGCGCCCGCGCCAGCGTCAAAGCGGCCCGTAAACGAAACTCTACAATCTGCCAAGCGGGTCGACGCTAATTGCACAGAATTCAACTATCGATCTCCTGAGCAGCAGCAGGCGGTCTTTGCTTACTGTTCACCGGAACGCGTCCGACTCTAGCTGCAGACCATCGGCAACGGATCAATGAGAAACACGTCCACAGACAGGATGTGCAGCAGCTCTGCTCATACAGCAACAGAATCATTCTTGCTGACCAGTCAGACCGTGCGGAGACAGTCTAAACGCACTATAAGATCACTTGCATGCAGCTAAACCGCCCTTACATGCTCCTGACTTCAACGGGCCTAGTGATGGCGGTTGTCGAGCGGGGCTACCCGAAATAAGAATACTTGGAAGTGTATCCGCAACGAATCACAACATTTCGCACACGCTCCTTTTCCGACTGGATGGAGAGTTTGAAGGTGTTGGGAACGTGGGGCAATTGACTTCGAGAGCGAGATGGTGTCGCGGAAGAGTGCATGGAGAGCTGATGGTCTCCTGAACGAACACATGTAGGGGTCATGGGCATGCCTGTCCCATGCACGCCGATGCAGGAGGGTCAGCGGGCCTGGCTATCCAGAACATCCGGGACTCCAACGCAATGATGCAACCGCTGTGTCAAGCTGTCAACAACGACGGCGATGCCTCCCCACATAGCAATGATCATGCCCTCAGCCTCATTGCGCCTTCACAGGTCCCATCACAAGACTTGCCTCATCTCGTGTAAGACCGACCGTCGGCATCTCGTCAACTCGCTCGGCAACTTAGACCTCTATGAGCAACCAGCTCGTCCTATTCGTTTCCATCTGATCGGTTATTTGGCATCAACGACATTGAAATGCCCCAGCCTCATGGATATTCATAGATGTCGATCGCGGAAGAAGATCCGCTTTGGGTAAGCCACTGTGTCGATGAGTGACAAGCTTCGAACTGTATCGGTGGTTTAACGGTTTGCGTGCTGACCTGGATCTTGGTTGGGTGAGATGGTAGCGGCCGTCGAGAACCCGCAAGTACGAATTCGGACCGTAACGTGACGTTGAGATATTAAGGCTGTGAAAGGCTAGTGTGACGAACGAACCACGCGTGGAATGTTAAACGGTGTCGATGATGTCAACGACATCTTCTGCAGGCACAATCGCTGCTCGACAACAAAGATCAAACACCTCGAACGATGAATGTCACCTCACGGCATCACCCCCGAAGCCACGTCAGCGCTCGTCGCGGAAGCGGCCCGTACGAGTATCCGCTCAGGGTCTAGGGATCTGGACGAAAATCAACATCCCAACATCACAATTCTCGATATGCATGAGCGTCCACAAATTCAGAAATATCGGATGCCCAACGCTCGACTCATTTCTCGATTCGGATTCTGGAACAAAAGTGTCATACCGCTGGCTGCCGGCAGCAACGACGCATATGGGCTGTCAAACCGCTTCCCCATCTTGGCAAAGCAGGTGCAGATTGCGCACAGACAATCCTGTGGTATCAGGCCATCATGCCATGCGGAAGTGTTTCTGCAGCGAAACAGGAAACGAAAGATTGTCTGCTGATCTGACTTCGCCACTGGGACAGCCACCCCAAGTTGTTGCGCCTGTAAGCGAATGGCGGGAGGAGATGTGGCAGCAGGCGGCTATCACGAGCCTAACTCGACAAGGAAAGGGCACCACTTGCCATCCTGAGTAAGCGCTGAAAGCGACAGGCCCGCGGGCTCGGTGCAACATCGGTGGTTTGAATCAGGAGGACGAGAGGCGTAGGAGCTGCGCAGGAATCAATCTTGTACAGTACCGTCGCGCAACCCTGTTCAACGATTCCTTAGCGAGCAACAAAAGAAAGGCGAGGCGACGGGATGCGAGGATACGCAAGCAGGAGCACTTGCGGGATCTCAGCGACCTGCTTTTGCTAACGGCTGAGCAGATGGATGATTCCACCCGCCCAACGTTAACGTTTTGGAAGTCACCGATCGGTATTGCAGTACGTGGACTTAGTTCTCGCCTTCCCTTGTTCAGCTCATCTCAACCTTGCTTGCGTTGGAGAGCTGACTCGGATTTTGCAGCGGGAGGCAGCATCCGAGCCTAACCCCGGTTTTAAACCCGCTTCGAACACCGCGGCTGCACGAAAAATAGCCATAAGAGAATTATTGCATGGTCATGGTTGCTGCGGCACGGAAGAAAGCTTGAGACAGCGGTTCGTCTCGTGTCATGTCATCGAAACATACATCTCTGCAAGGCTTCGAGGCCGTGGCTGGCCTTAAGACTCGAGATGTAAGGTGTGGTCTGGATGTTTCGGAAGCTGGCACGGCAATCCTGCACGCAGGTCTGCTTCAGGAAAGAGTCGTGTTTATCCGCGGACGTATCAAGGTGGGTCAGTGATATAGAGACGTGTCAGTTCACGCTTGACGTGCGGGATCGGGATGGGGATCAACGCAGGGTAATGTTGTTACCGCGGTACAAATTATGTGGAAAGGAAGGCACGTGAGGACCCTGAGTCGCAGTGTCTCGATCGCGATGACGATGCAACCTTGGAAGCTGTGCATGCCAGGCGCAAGCAATGCAACAGCAGGCCCATCTCGACGTTCAGGCACAGTCGTTTAGCATCGCACTCTTACCCATCAGCACGCCGTTCGCTCGCTCACAGAAGCCGAAGCACACGACATCCTGGATGCTGTCGTGCTATATCATAACAGGGCGGCCACCGCAAATATATCCCCTGCGGAGCAAGAAGGACGGTAAGCGGCTGGTGTTGCATTGCGTTTGGGTGGACCTTTTCCGGGCTCTCAAACAGGACCTTGTTAAGCTTCGATGGCGTCCATGTCAGCGTCCATGTCAGCGACCACGTCAATACTTCGGACAACATCAAGTCGTCAGCTTTGTTCAACGGCAGAGCCCCTTCCCTTGCGATGTCACGATAAGCGCGTCTCGGAAGCTACGCGGTTGGCTTACGGCAAAAAGCATTTAAAAATGTAGGCCCGGCACGCAAGTCTATTGGCTGGCAAACTACACCGGACGTTGTGTAATTCGCTGCACCTGCATAAAAGGTGAGGTAAGGAGCTAGTCTCTTATTCTTGTGTTGATCGAGGCAAGTCATGGTCGATGACGAGGTGCCGATAGATTAATGTTGCAAGGAGCTGAATCCTGCTCATGGGTTTGTAGATGTGGTCGCGATCGGGGCTGCATCTGTTGGGCGTGACTCGGGGCTAATGCGGGACACGATGACACGTCTTGATACTCAACGCCCGCGAATTTTCCCTGAGGGTGTGAAGCGGGATGATTGACATCTGACAAGCATGCAAGGGACTGTGCAACTGACACGCCGAAAAAGGCGAATCAGACCGAAGTGGAAGGGCCACAGCGGCACTTGACTGGTCGGGATGTGATAGCCGGCCTCCACTCTCGGCCTCCACAGCAATGAGTAATCAAGGACGATCTCATCGGAATTCAACTCACGTTTTCTCCTATTCTACGTCGTGGTACACCATCGAACCCTACTTGTGTTACAGCCAGCTCCATGGAACCCCCAGATTCCCATAGCCAAGTTTCTCTCGGACCGGCGTCTTTCGCGATCGACCGAAATCTTATCATTTTTCCATCACTATCATGAACGGCCTCTCACACGCCCGGAACGTGCCAAATACTTTCTTCTGCTGCAGCCTCACAGGCCCGGAATCACTCGCCGGCCGTCCATTTCGTAATTGCACTTGATGTCGTGGCGCGCAATGAATCGTGGTACCTGGACGGGAACGCCGGAGATCTTGATGTCTTCGTACCCCCCACAAGGCACGCGATCTAGCATGTGGGCGATACGAGATCTAGGCTTGGCGATAGATTCAGATCTTGATAGATGGCGTTTGATACCTTCTGCGTTGCCCGAAAGGGCGTCGAGGCGGGGCTTTGCTTCGTGCGGCCCAATGCGCCGGATGTATTTCATTGGATGGCAGGTCTTTCCGGAGCTAGCAAAGCAATGCGCGCCCCGACGTTGGACAGACTGGGTAGGTGTGCTTACTTTTGCTCGCTGTCCACGCATGGTGGCATGTCAGGGATCAAATCAGGGATGCGTTGGGCACGGAGATGCAAGGTGTGGGGCGCCATGCTGCTGAACATGCATATCTCGGATCCAATATCAATGTTGGTACGCGGTTCGGCATCTGGTCGAGCTTGCGCAGGGCCGGATCGACGTGAGGCGACACACGGCATGTGGAGATGTGACAGCTGTGGGTTTGAGACATCGCTTGTGTAGTCGGGGAAGTCATGATGTAAGGATCAAGAAGTCTGTGACTCCGCAATCCAGGGGAGCATCCAAGCTCATGCTGAGTGACTGCCTCGTGCTACCGGAAGAGGACAGGGGCAGAGCATGAAGTGAGCAATGCTGGGGAACTATCCTTTGATTCTGCGCTTCCCAGCTCTCCATGGTGACCGCTCCGTTGCGAGAGGCACGTAAATCTGCGTATGGACTGCGTATGGACTGCGTATGATATTTGCGAAGGAGAGGAAGAACTGGAAGGAGCTCGGCTACCGAACGAGACTACACATCGCGACTGAAATACCGCGGTAGGACATTATCTTCTAGACTGCCAGTGTGTCAGGATTCCTGTAAAAGTGTCTCAGTTGCTTGCCGCACCGAGCGCTTTTGAATTGCGGTGGTCGACATTGTAAGCAGTATCATTGTTTGTAGAGAGTCCTAGGAGACTCCACCTATTCTGCTACTGACACTGCGACAATGATATGAAAGATGGAACCTGAAGACCATTGGGCCACACCCAGCCCACCAGCAACAGATCAGCACTGTGTTGCTATCCCGAGCAATTTCGCTCGTGAAGAGCGCGATGGAAAGCTGACATACACCAACGTCACCTACGCCAATGTGTGCGGTTTTCACTGCTGCGAATTCTAATTTGTTAGCATATCCAGATCTGTGTCCCAGTTAAAGATGTAGTCGTCATAATAAGGTCTTGGACTCTCCGTCGCAAGGATTTACTAACACACTTCTCTGCTTAATTATCCTTCCTTTCGTCCTTTGTAGGGGCTAGCCTTGTTCCTATAAGTAGCTAGCTACCTCTACACCATAGCTAGCTCTCTATCTACTATATCATTCTTTTACTAATTTTAATTATTGACTAGATTACTAACTCCTGTGTATGCGAAGTTAGCTTCGCACAAAGAGACTCGTCCACATTGCAAGCTGTTTATTGATATACCCTAGATTGAAGCCGTTTGGACGTAGTGAGAAGATGCTGGCATCTTCGGAGTCTCTTTAGCTTACACTTCGTTCTTATATAGCGCGCTGCCACTGAATTCCGAACGTGGGGATCAACGAACCACTGCACATATCCTCTAGCTCAATGCAAACCTCTACCTACTAGCAGACCGATTTTCCGAACATGTTCCCGGTTTGCTCCAGATACTGCCTTCGTAGACTTACCAATGGCATTCCTGATCCAATACCAAATATGGACTGCAAACTGGAAGCGAATACGACTGCTCACTTGACAACCGGTTTGATACCAATGACCGATCTTGTGATTGACCCAATGCATGTACAGTATTGCTTGCGGATTTACACAACCTAGTAAGTCCTCACGACTTTAGTCAGCTTGAAAACCAACGATGACACCTGACGCCATTGTATCTTGGCGATGAACGGAGGGGGCTACCGAAGGTGTTTCATTTTCGAGTTATCTAAAACAAGATACCATCACGTCGTAGTAGTATGGGTGGAGTTATACGTACAAATTAATCAGATGCTTTCCCTTATCTACACGCTTGAATCTCGACGTCGTTTACTGCCCACTTCCCACGTGCGCCTCAATCCCTCCTCTTCGCTGCTCGTTCCATGCTACAAGTCCCGCCAGCGACGGACATAGACCCGACACTTACACCTCAAGCAGTCGAAACGAGCATCTTATGGCGGCCCCAGGGATCGGCGAAATAGTGTTGATGGACATCATGACAGAATTTGTGCCAGCGACGACGAGACCGACAGCAGTGGGGTTCGAGAAGCCAACGAGAGCGGACAGGGTCGAAGAGTAGTACCTGTGAGATGTTGAGCTTCGAGGCTTGTGTGGAGAAGGTTGAATCCTGAAGGGGACTTACATGAGTGTGTTGAAACCTGACATCTGAGAGACGACCATCATATCACAAGCAATGACCAAAGCGCGGAAATGCCTGGAGTTGGTGTGAAGCTCCTTAATAATCTGCCATCGTGTCTTTCCCACAGTTGCGTGCTCGGCTTCGGCCTGGACATCTTGATGAGCGGGGGTGGCCTTGTAGCAGACTCGGTGAGAGACAGCAGCGGCTTCCTCCTCACGACCCTTAACGATAAGCTGACGTAGCGATTGTGGTATGAAGGCAAGCAGGCAGGCCAGTACGATAGAAGGAATGTTCCGTATGAAAGAACTAGTGACCCAGTTCACATCGATGTTTGACGGTTGTTGCGGATTTGCCTACCACATCTCGGCTGTGCCACCGGCACACGCATATCATCAAAGATCGAGACTGCGGCTGAGATCTGAGCGAGCTCGGCAGAACACTATTTCCTCATCCCGTACGATTTTATCCAGTATTGACATATGTGCATCACCCTTTGGCCGGCAGAGACACCAGTTGCTTCACATGCTGTTGCCACAGTGCAACGAAATCTTTACGATCAGACTTGCTCTTGAATCTGATCTCCAACTCATTGTACCCGAAACGGTTGAGGTCGCCCACGCGATTGCGACCTGATCGCTGCCTGAACAGCGACCGAGATGAAAGGTTCGATGTTGACGATACAATCGATGTCTGAGTATCTCTGCGGAGAAGGGCTGTTATGCCGGGCGATGCCGGCGGACTTCGCGCTGATTGACCTGAGTCTCGTCTCGATATCGGGGATGCATCTGCGACTGCCGATATCGACGCCGAGGACGACTTTCGCCGCTGAAAGAGCTTGTCCCTATTCCACTTTCCAGGCTCCTTGGAGAACACCAGAGTCAGCTTATCACTACTCTTCGCACATGCATCGTCGGTCAGCCACTGAAAAGCGTAGTGAGGTTCTTCCACCCAATGCGCTTGTTCATCTGGTAAAGCGCTCGTGTAGAAGAGCAGGACCAGTACGTCTGCAATCTTGTCGTTCTGCTCTTCTGACTTTCTCCACAACCGAACATTCTTCCCACGGCATTCTGGCTTGTTCAAGTTCGATGACACCGTCAGGACACATCGGTCGAACAGCAGATCTGCCTCTTCTACGCCATTATTCGTATATAATAGAGTCTGCATCTTACTGCTCGTCTCTTGATTGGCGAATGTATACTTGATATCAGTGCACCGCTTATCGAGGCGGCCGTATGATGCCCTTGGGAAGTCTATAGAAACATCTCCATCAGGGTAAGCTGTCGTGAGCGGGATGCTTGGGCCTGTTGCCGGGAACGTCTGCATAGTCCAGGCTTTCACCTTTTCGCTAGAGCGATAAACGGAACGTATTGCTATTCCTGCATCTTCGTTATAACGCCAGTGGATATCGCACTCACGAGACTCTGCAGGTCCGGAATGAGGCTTCCGCTCGACTTGAACCTTGCGACACAGTGGCTTCCAGTCAAGAGCACTATCGCCTAGAGCGATGGTGGCGAGTGACGCAATAGAGAGACGAGAGCTGAGCTCAGGCGTAGTCTTGTACGATGTCGCAGGCGTGAACGGGGCAGATTGCGCAGACGTGGGTGAAGCTGCATAACGCGAAGGACTATCGGTAGGTACATTTCCAAAGTAGGACTGGTCCTGCAGCCCTAATTTTGGCGATGCTTTGGGCGATGGTGTAGTGTCGGTAGGTCGTATCATGCTCCCTGATGTGTTTAAATCTGAGGGTGCATCGAACCTCGAGAAGATCCCCGAGAACTCTGTATCAAGCGTGTATGTCCGCAGCGGTGCTGGCGGAAGGCTTCTAACTTCTTGTCGCACAGCATCGCTCGGCGCGAGGTGTGTGCGTCTCTCCACTGCCGCTCTTTTCGCTCGGTTCTCTTCGATCACAATCGCATCCTCAAGCTCCCTTCTTAATCGATACAACGCAGCAGCGGTTTGCGGATCTCCACTTGACGCTGCTGCAGGGGTGTCTCCCAAGGACAAGGGTCTCGTGAGTCCGGCCTCTTGAGCAATGCGTTCATCTTCGCTCTTCAGCCAACGACTAAAGACTAGCCATTCTTGGTACAGCCCGTCTGCATCATCTGTCGCCGGAAGAGCTCTTGGATCTGTGCGCGACGAGCTTGCGAAGGCGTTCGAGGTATACCACTGTCCTCCAAGACTCATGGAGCGGAAAGGAGCAGTATCAAGGAGTCGTTGTGTCTGTTTCGTCGACTCAAGGTGTAGTCGACTGAGATGCACGGTCAGTTCCGCAATTGCATCCAGGATAAACATGGGGTTGGAGGCACTCACAGTTGTAAGAAGGAAATGCACATCTGCAAGGCTTGGTAATGTCCGGATATCTGTTTCCGCAGTCCGTCAATCTCCTTCTCCTTTCCCATGTACTTGATCGTGTACACCATTTTGCTCAAATTCATCTTCTTGTCGATAAGGTTCTCAGCATACGGCTTGATGCTTTTCTCACACCTTTCGATTGTGTCTTTGAAGTCATCGAAAGGGAATGGCAGCGGCTTCCCATATTCTCTCATCAACTCATCGAGCTCGATCAAGCACTGGTGGAAAGCCGTGAACTCCCGCACGAGACCTCCCACCTGAGCTTCAGAATTCTCGTTTGCATCTTCGAACGCGGTTAGCGAACTATCACAGCGACCGGACGATGGGTGTGGCATACCTTTGAAAGCCAAGTAGACACGTGTGGACACCTCTACTAGCTTCACGACATCTGAAGGGCTGAAGCCGAAGGACATCACCGTTGATCCGCGCAGCGCTCAAGCGCAGCCCGAGCTTTGCACAGCTTCTCATACACTGGAATGTGGTTGCGAGAGTAAGGACCCAGTATTAGCAAAGCACTGGGCTCCCATGTAGTGCGAGAGGAGACAGGATCAGAGATCATCTCGAAGACGGGGAGGGCTACCCCGAAGGCAGATTGGAGCAGGCGCAGCATGGCGCCCAGGACCCTGTCGCGGGCCAGGCACGCGCCCGCTGTCAAGCTCATCGGAATCGGCCCCGGATTCATTGTCGAGGCTTGACATGATACGTTGCCAGTTGCGTTGTTGCTGAGAGGCGCAGCGCGCGTGGTTCGCGTGTGCAGGTGCAGCCGAGCAATGAAATGGATGATGATCAGCACGTGGGGTCTTGAACGGCAGTCCATGACCGTCGAACGCGAACACTGCAACTACCCCGACCGCCACAGGAGACGAACCATAGCCCCCTTGCACCAGCACTGAGCGACTGCTATCGTTGAAGGATGGAAAGCAAAGGAATTTGCACGGCAAGCTCGCTGGATTCTCGAGGACCGCGCTCAGCTGTCATGAAAGTCCATTTGCACAGAACCGTGCTGAGAACGACTGACTGCGAACATCAGGCGCAGATGAAGGTGAGGCTTTACCTCCGCACGATTGAGGGCCTGACGCCACCGTGAGCTACTGAAGAAGCGATGCCTAAGAATGGAACAGTCAGAAGGAGATGAATCACCCGCTGAACGAGACGAACCCTTTGGCTCACCGGTGAGCCCTCCTGCAGACAAAGGCTATGCAACTGACTCAATAGCTTATGTGGAGGCTGAGATGCACGCCAGATACGGGTGCATGATATGAGCGATGTCCCAGTTCATGACCAGGCTTTCTTGCACTGCACGAAAGCCAAGTATAACAACAGATCGTTGTAGGCTCCGGAAGCTCTCTTGGCTCATGATTTACGAACAGACTGCTATAGACTTCCTCCGCATTGTTTAAGATCCCGCAACTTGCAGTCGACTTTTGCGACACAGGGACCTCCACCAAACGCGCATCAACAAGGAAGCTTCCGACACCTCCACAACAGGAGCCCACAAGATATCGATCGATTGAGTCTGAGAAGCATCGAAATATGGGTGTCCGCAAATGGGTCAAACGTCCGACCGTCGGTGGTTACCACGTTGGCGTCGAGGACTTAACAGAGGGCCAACAAGGCGTGCCGGTACGTAGAGTCTGTTAAGGAGACATACAAACCTTGCTGATGAACCTAGGAATCGAAACGACGGAAATGGGCCTTACAGACCATTGATGCGTCTCCGTTCCAGGTATGGGTCGTCATTGTAGCCGGCATTGGCTTCTTGACCGACTCATTTGGCCTCTTTGCCCTGAACGTCGTAACACCCATGATCGGCTATGTCTACTGGCCTGACAACTTGGATAACAACGGCGTTCCTCAGGTGCCTTCGTCCGTGAAGACAGCAATGATGTGTTCAACCCTGGCTGGGACGATGATCGGCCAAGTCGCGTTTGGCTTTGCAGCTGACATCTTGGGCCGACGGAAGATGTACGGCATGGAGCTGGTGGTCATCATCGTCGGTACAATGCTGCTATTGATGAGCTCCAGTGGTGAGAAGAATAGCATGAACGTAGCCGGGTGGCTCATTACTTGGCGCGCTGTCATGGGTGAGTGACGGATGCTCCGAGACAGATTTGGCTCACGCTGGTGCCGTGAATGTTCTAGCTAACAGTACCAGGCATCGGCATAGGAGCAGACTATCCCCTCAGCGCCGTCATTACAGCTGAGTTTGCGCCACGCAAGTTTCGTGCCAGAATGATGAGTTGGGTGTTCTTTGCTCAGCCGATCGGTCAGCTTCTCGCCAACGTTCTGTCCTTAGCGGCGGTCGAGGGTTATCGTCCGTACATCACGAACACCGCCAGGTCATGCAAGGCAGGCGGAGTTGAAGACTTGGAATGTTTTCGTTCCATCGACCGCTTGTGGAGGCTGGTCATTGGGATCGGTATTGTTCCTGCCGTTCTGGCGCTCGGATTCCGCTTTACCATACCAGAAAGTCCCCGTTACAAGCTTGACATCCTGCAAAACGCATCGACAGTGTATGAGGACACCAAAAACTACTATGGAGCTCCGGAGCTGGACCCCGAACATGGTGAGATGGAGGTGATGCCTGCACGGCAAGAAGGCCAGCGTAGACCATCCACGTCTTCTGAGATCGCCCCAGATGACGTCGTCGATAGCGACAGTGAAGATGAAGGGAGGTCAAGTGCCGCGTTCGCTAGACCGGCCGTGCCTTCGAACGACCAGCTTCCACCAGGCGATCCAAACTACGTCCCTCCATTGGCTTCGTGGACTGATGCCAAGACCTTCTTCATCATTGAGGGGAACTGGCAATACCTCTTGGGAACTTCGCTATCATGGCTGATGTTGGACTTCGCATTCTACGGACTTGGTCTATCGTCGCCACAGATCGTGAGCCACATCTGGCAGGACCCCACGGACGATAGTCCGAATGTCTTCGGCTCATTGCGGGACAACAGCTTGCACACACTCGTCATGGTCTCGATTGGCACCACGATCGGTGGCCTCCTGATGATCAAAGTAATCAAGTATGCCTCGCCCAGAGTTATTCAGTTCTGGGGTTTCCTCGTCCTGTGCGGGCTGTTCCTCGTCACGGGAAGTGCGTGGACAAAGCTCTTGGACACCAGCAGATCCGGCCTGATCGTACTGTACGTTCTCAGCCACATCGCGTTCAATCTTGGACCCAACGTTACCACCTTCATCGTAAGTCCCATTCGATTCAGTCCACTCAACCAAGCTAACGTTTCGTAGATACCAGCGGAGATCTTCCCAACGCGTTACAGGTGCACATGCCACGGCATTGCAGCCGCAGCTGGAAAGCTCGGGTCATGGATCGTCCAGATCTTCCTGGCATACGCCTTCCAAAATGACGACCAGGGCGAACAATACGACTGGGAGCGCGAGAACTTCGGTCATGTCTTGCAGGTCATGAGCGCCTTCATGCTTGCCGGAGCAGCAGTCACGTATTTCCTGGTACCAGAAACGCGCGATCACGACAACAAGAGCCGGACTCTGGAGGTACTTGCTTGCGGAAAGAAGGTTATCGACGAGCTCAATAGGCAGCGACGGAGAGAGGATGAAGAAAATTAAGCGGCCAACATTTCGTATTCGCAATGCAATTCGAAGTTTCCTTGACTGTGCCAATGCTCTTTGATCAAATTTATGCTTTTCGAATGTCTAACTTTCGTGTTCGTGTTGCTCACCCAGACCTTCTTAGTTGTGAACGGAGACTGGCGTCAACGTGCGTGCATCGTGGCTGCCATCACAACGCACAGACCGCTGAACTACGTCACTGCACCTTCCCCAACCCCCAGGGTCGAACCAAGATCTCACAACAACCATTTTGACATTCCACCTGCAGCAATGATTCGGCGGCCCGGTACGATAGCCGCTGCCATCAACGGTGTGAAACAGGGCCATATCCCTGTTGCCTTGTAAACTTTACTTCGCGGTCGTAGTTCTTCAGCTTGATTGTCCCCACGCACGCTTCTTTCAACTCACTCAAGTACGCACTCTGTACAACAGCACGAATTCAGCATATTGTCCAAGCTTTCGGTTCGTCAGCGTTCTCGCATCGTCCTTTAGCTCTTTCGATCTTCTGCAATATACCCTTGTGATCATTCCCATCATGCGTTTCTACTCAGCTGTGCTTATACTCTCGGCATCCCTGGCCCTCGCAGCCCCTCAGTCCTCACAAGACTCCTCAGTGTCTGTCGAGTACACTTCAGACTCGAACTTCCAGAAGACTATGATCAATGTCACGAACCTCTACCGGCAACAACACAACGCCTCGCAGCTGACCTGGAACGAGTCGCTCGCTGAGTACGCAAAGGACTGGAGCGAAGACTGCAAATTCAAACACTCTGACGGACCGTCTGGAGAGAACCTTGCCTCGGGGTATCCAAATGTGACGGCGAGTGTGGAGGCGTGGGGGAATGAGGGGAAGGATTACGACTTCAAGAAGGGAGAGTTCTCGTAAGCTCATGCCGCCCACGTGTCTGTCTAGCTGAGTCGTGCGGACTAACTCGTGCAGAACTGCGACTGGTCACTTCACACAACTCGTCTGGCGCAATACTACGACTGTGGGCTGCGCACGCACGGAATGCAATGGAGGTCAGAAAGGCGGCAATGGTGATGCGCCAGGATGGTACGTTCACATCGATAATCTTACTTCTAATACCAACAGAGTCCACGGGACTGACACCGAACAGGTATATCGTTTGCGAATATCACCCAGCCGGCAACGTGCTCGGCCAATTCAAAGACAATGTGATGAAGCAGGAGGGTGCCGCAAGCAGCACACATGTCAACTTGTTGGCGATGGGAATAGCGCTTGCCATTGCGTTCAGTAGCGTTTTGTGACATGATCGTACTGTATCTGTATGAACAAATGAACTAATATCATGATGAACGCATCCCCGCCTCCGTGACCTTGCAGAGCACATGAACGGATGTTTGTGATGATGACTGATGGCCAATGTTGTTGACTGAGTTCCTGCAAATATCGAGCACATTGCGCCACATGTTCTGGACTGCAGTGGGTTTGTTTATGTCCATTTTTGAGTATACATACATCACATGCGCGGACAGCCCACAACTTTGCTAGCTAATTGTTCACAGCCGCTGCGTGATCTAGATGTATTCGTTGCCTCACAGCCGCGCTGGATGGAAATGGTCCCCAGAACCAGCTACGGACTGTCATTTTGGCTGCTGGCCTGCCGACAAGTCTTGCAAGAGGATCTTCAGCAGGTTCGACACGAAGCGATGTGGAATATCTGGCCAGTCTTCAGAAGCGGTGGTAGCATGCTCATGGCTCCAAACTTTGCGCGCTCCATATCACTGCGTGATCTGGGTCTGGAGGAACTGCATTGGTCGTGGTGCACCAGATGGAAGCAAAAGGTGATCCACACCTCCTTAGCCAAAGTGGGCGCGAACTGGCTCAACCACCTTGCGGCCAGTCTTCAGACAGGTGATCAACTAAAGAGCATCAAAACATCGTTCGGTGTCTCGCATGGCGGAACGATGTCGACCCTGTGGATGTCGAGCTTAGACCTTGGTACATGGTGCTCATTGCCTGTACTCGGGGTGAGAAACTGGCCCTAGAAGTCTGGCGGATGCGGATGACGTATGGCGGACGTCGATGGCACGAAGCTCATAGGGATATGACAACTCATGTCTCCAATGAGGTATGGGACTGTGCGAAGGCATCGACGGCGAAAAGGCTTGAGTCGGAGTTCGACAAACTCGATGGAAAGCCGGAGGAATGCATCCGCGTGCTCCAGGAGGGTGTTTAAGCTCCATTGGCGCCGGTGTCGTGGTTTGCGCGAGGCTACCGAAGCATCGTTTTTAAAATCGTTATGTCTTCCGGTAAAGCCGCCTTCAGCCAATGTTATGTTTGTCCATCTCTTCATCGATCCAGCTACCCCTCGGCTTGCCAACCCGTGACCTCTTCCGCCATCTCTCCCTCTCTTCTTCAGTTGAATTCTCCCAGTCTCTCAGCCCACCATTCCTGAAGAGCATATCGGCCCTTGCATGCGTGAAGTCTCCGGTATATTGTCTTGGGTCCACAAAGTCGGGGTAGTTGCGCGTGTCCGCTCCGGTGATGCTAAGGCTGCCATACGGGTTGGCGAGAACATGCCCGGTACTCGTCGAGCCGTTACTTGTGCCCCTGCTTGTGTCGCCGCTCTTCGTCTTCTCGAGTGTACAGCCTGTACCGCGTCGTTCACCAGATCCTGTTGCACCTCCGTCCATGGGGCTGTTGCTCTTCGAGCTCGTGCGGACCTTGACAATCTGGACGAGCTTTCCGAGGACGGCGAATTCAAGCTTGAGCTTGATGGAGTAGACGACGCCTTTCAGCGTGGTTTCGATCAGGTAAAGGTTTGCAAACTCAGTGGCGAGGAGAGCAACGTCCATGATAATGATGATCACGTTGATGGCAAGGATCTGGTACATGGTCTTGCGGACGCTCGCTTTGCGCAGTTGGCCGGTGCCGTCGTCGAAGGAACCGATGTCGTCCTTGACAGACTCGCCGAGGCGCAGCAGGCGGATCGTTTCGCGGATGTATATAATGGAGAGGATGCATTCTTGGACGAAGAAACCAGTCATCTGGATCTTCTCCATAATCGAGTAACCATTGACAAATCGTTCCAGTACGGTCGGAGAGAAGCTGTTTGCGTTCGAGGCGAATGTCAGGATCGTCGTGATCGAGTGGAGTAGACCTCCGTTGACGATGATCATGTATAGTGTCCATCGAAGGACCCTTCGTGAATTGGTAAGAAGATGCAGGCGAGACCAAAGCACCACCGATTGACCTGATTTACTGTTAGCATACTTAGCACAAGGAAGGGATCATATATACCTGAGACCATGGTCCACCAACCGATGGTGAGAAGTACGACGGCAACATAACCAGGGTCCGAGTTTGGGTCCAGCAGCTGGAAGAACTTGATCACGAACCCGAGCGAGTACGGCAGCACTCCAAAGCCGGCGATGAGCAAGCTCCAGAAGTACAGCCCATGGTAGCGCTGGAAGGTAACAAGGACCAGGATGATGAGTTCAACAGCATTGTACAGAGATAGGCCAAGAAGCACGGAGATGATTATCTTGAGACTGAGTGAATCGCCGGTGTAGCCTTGGATTGTTAAATCGACTTGTAATGCGGGGCGATTACACAAAGAACATACCTCCAGTAATTCCGGCGCCTGCGGACAGCAGTGCACCTTGAGCGGGTGTCGACTCCTCCGGAAGGGCGGATTCTGTCGAACTTGGGTAGGCGCTCATCGATACTGATGCCATGGCTTGATCCTTCTCCTTATAGTCTTTGACCCTACGACGCACCGACACATCGCACCACTAACCCTGGAACGGCAGTCGAAGTTTCTAGCCTGCTGGTGGTCTACGCAGATGCGCAGCACAGTTCTTCCGCTCTCCGGGTCGTTTGCAGCGTAGCTGCCGTTGCACAGCAGGAGTGTGTCCGTGGAGTCCAATTCGCAGTGGAGAAAACTCTGGTTTAAGCATACTGGCGGCTCCGAATGGTGCGCACGCTGGACCAACTAATTACCGCGCACGCGCGCATGCCCAATGTGTCGGAAAATCATGTTGGATGATCGTGGTTGCATGACGTTAGAAGCTCCACCTGCTAACGGCTTCAGGATTCGCTGAGCTGGGGAAATCGCTTGCTCGAACAAGGAGACCCTCGTTATTCGATCTGCGCCATCGGCGGCATCCTAGTTCGGGCAACTCCTGCCAACTTCGTCCCGAACACTGACTGAAGGGATATACATATTCTCCGACCGATTTTCCAGATCGAGAAACATCAGGGGTTTTGTTCTTGAACTGTGAGAGTTGTGTGTCGAGAAGCAAGGGTACCCGGCCCCTTTTGCTGGTGAGCTCAGGAGGTACACCGAGACGAGTGCCAGCAGAATGAGGCCGGTTGCCAGCCGAAGCACGGTGAAAATATAATCGGACCTTCCCTCCCGCTGTCGAAGTCCTGACAATCCTCGCTTTGTCTTCGCAGAGAGCCCCGTTTCACACCGTTGGGGGGCGCCCAAAGTTTGTAGACATGAATCGCGTAGCGATCGATATGCTCTGCAGCAACGAACACCTGGCGTGCGCTCTGCGTCTTCAGTTGTCGCTTGCGTAGGTCCGGCGAAGCCTCGAGCCACAAGCTTCACCGCAGATCGACAGCCTCCTCAAGTGCGCGGCAGACGCAATACAGCGTGACCTTGGCTGCCACTCAGAGTCGACACGTTGGGAAGGTTACGCTTGCCTGCTGCCGTTTTGAGACAAGCCGTGGCTGTGCGACTGGGGATGAGCGATCGAGTTCTACCTGATATCGAGTTTGCGCGGCTGGTAGTGAGCCTGTACAGTGTACTATGCTTATTAGCATGCATGACCAATGCAACCGGAACCAGCGATCTCGCGTTGGACGCGTATCTGTGCAACTGCGCCGCTGCTGGGTATGAGAGTGCGGTAGGGCCTGCTTGGAAAGGGGTACCGTGCAAGGGCCGGTGAGCGCTCCAGTGAGAACGACGGGAAATGAGCTGTACTTGAACGGTTGAGCTCAGCACGGGATGGCACGAGGTCCTTTTGCTTCCTGATGATGCCAGCTTCCTTTTAGGAAAGCTTTAGCTATCAGACAGGCGCCATCACATCGTCGTTGATCCTACAAACTGTTGCACGAGCATCAATGCATCGATGCGAGACATGGAAGGATAGTGTATATTCGAGGATCAGAAGTCTTGGGTAATAATGCTAGAAATTCAATCGCACAGCAACATCGACAACACCTTGCACCGCCCGCCAACAACCGCAGCATACAAACAACCACCATCATTAACCATCTCATCGTCGCACCATGTGTCTCATCGCTCATCAATCATGTTAACGATACTCCCGCTGAACGCCGCAAACCAAAGGGGTAGTCCATAGCCAAACAACAACGCTCAAAGCAAGGTGCCTGACAAATGGTATGGTATCCAACTTTTCCTTCTCTTTTCCCGAGGTGGCCCAAAGCGTATCTCATACTTCTCGAAAGGCTGCATGGGTATATGGGCAAGATGATAAGGATGCTTAGAAGCGAAAGCAAACAGAATAAAGCACAGATAATGAAAAATGATACGAGCAACCCAGCCCTGTGGCAAACAACGCTGAAGAACGGCTTGCGATGCGAGACAGCAATGTTGTTGACAAGACCTACAGTGCTGAACCTGCAGCAAAGCCGAGTTCGGTGAGGATCCAACCAGGACGACCAACATCCACTTGACGACACAGGACGATGAACACCAGAGCAGCTTGACCGCTGAGACAAACCATCAAATCGTCACTGGTAGTTCATCCATCTGTATGTCGTCACGATGCGAACGTTCTCGTCGCTGGCTGTGCTCCAATCGGACTCGTTCCACTGCAAGGCACGTACTGTAAGGGACGAGTCAGCGGCAAGGTCTTGATCAGAAGTCATTGTGATGTTCACGACGACATGTATGAGGCTTCCACGACGCGCTGCTGCCACGCAAGGATTCAGGCCTTCTTGCTCTTCTTGACGGAGCCAGATCGGCCATTACCGCCAGCTGCCCAGGCAAAGAAGCCACCCGGGGCGGGCTTCTTCTTGGGCTTGTGAGACGACCCACTGGTGGAGGGTGCGGGCAAGATCATTACGCCCGGTGGAAGGCCAGAACCACCTGGTGGTGGGGGTGGTGGGGGAGGAGCTCCTCCGGGCACCATAGGGGGAGGGGGCGGCGGAGGCGGGAGATTGACGACGTGCGCATCGGGTACGACCTTGGGCATCTTGTGCTTACTGCTTGATCCCTTCTTGGACGGCTTGCCAGGTCTCCCTGAGTGTCCCATGAAGTGCGCAGCATCCATTGGCATTGGCATCGGCGGTGGTGGTGGGGGCGGCAAGTCCTCCTTTGGCTCAGGCATTGGCCACATGTGCATGGTGATGGCCCAGTCAGGCTGGATCATTGTTTCCCAGACCTGAGGCAGGATGATCTCACCGTCAGGCCCAACAAGATCATAGTGGCCCTGGTGCACGTGAGGGCCAATAATGTCCACATGCAGGAAAGCCTGCTTGATGAGCTCTTCCATACCCTGCGTTCGTTAGCCATGGATCACAGAGCGGTTTCAAGACGACGTACCTTCCATGTCTTGCACAGATGCCATGGGAAGCTGAACTTGCGACCAACAGCGTCCTTGAACTTGATGGGCGCCTTTGGTGCATCAGACGGCTTGAGCTTGGCTGCTTCCTCTTCAGCAGCCTTCTTGGCCTTCTCGAGCTCCTCTGCGGCGGCCTTGGCCTCGGCCATAGCTTTCTCGTGCGCCGCTTTAATCTCCTCGGCTTTCTTCTCCGCCTCCTTCTCGGCCTCCTCGCGAGCCTTCGCGGCTGCATCAAGGAGGAGCTTGGCGGCTTCGGCTGCAGCTTTCTTCTCTTCTGCAATCTTTTTGGCCTCAGCATCCGCTGCATCTGCTGCAGCCTTGCGCTCTGCTTCCGCCGCTGCCTCACGCTTGAGCTGCTCATCCTTCTGAGCCAAGATGAGCTTCTCGAGATTAGCGAGCTTGTCTTCGTCCCCCTTCGTCTTTGCTTCCGCAGCAGCCTTGGCAGCGTCAAGAGCAGCTTGCTGCTTCGCCTTGTCCTTAGCAATTTGCGCTTCTTGCTGTGCAATGAGAAGACTCTCCAGGCGGTCAAACTTAGCCAGCTCAGCAGCTTTCCTAGCTTCTGCTTCCTTCCGTGCCTCCTCTTCAGCCTTGCCAAGAAGAAGATCGTTCAACTTCTTGAGCATGGCGTCCTCCTTCGATGTGTCTGGCGGCGGTGGGGGCGGTGGGGGCGGAGGTGGAGCGGCTACAACAACTTGTTGTGGGGGTGGGGCAGGGGTAGCTTGAGGGTAATCGTCGTCAGAATGATCAAAATGAGAAGATTGCGGTCTCGGTGTACCTCGATGCGACTTAGATCGACGGCCGTGTGGCCGATCTTCTGGGGGCGGAGAGTGATGCTGCTGGTATGGGTTGAAGCCCGGCGGCATCATCCCGTAAGGAGGGTAGCCATAGCTTTGTGGTGGGAAGCCTGGATGACCGCCCATTGGGTGTTGACCGTAGGGCATCATGGCATCTGAGGGTGCGGATGGTGGAGCTGGAGGTGCGCCCATCGAGCGACGGTTCGCGCGAGCACCTCCCTGGGCGCCTTGGAAGTAGTCAGGCCCCGCCGCGAATGGGTTGGGTGCTTGTGGACTGAAGCCATTTGGGCGGTTGGGATCGTAGCCGTGGAAGCCTGGTCCGACTAGCGCGCCTGCTGGCGAGGCTCCGCCGTAGTAGTGAGGGTCGTGATATGACATCTGGCTGGGTGCATAGCCGGGAGCTGGCTGGACATGCGACCACTGCGAGCTTGGGTGACCTGGAGGTCCGCCGTGGTGCGGTGGTGCACCGTAAGGGTAGTCGTCACCAGTGTCTTCCTCGCCCAAGCTGTCAGCAGGCGGCTGCTGGTGCGACTGCTGGCGACGGCGACGCGGTCGGTGTTCACGCGCCAGTTCGGGACCGCGGCTCCTGCTTCTGCTGCTGTGGTGGGCAGAGTGGGGGTCTGGCGCGGCAACTGCGTGACGGGAAGAGGCGCGGCGCGACTGGCGAGGACGGTGTGCGACTGGCGCAGACGGAACAGAGGGAGCTTGAGGAGCTGCGCGGTGTTGCTGTGGACGATGACCAGCGTGGTGCTGAGGTCGTGAGGCAGAGTCCGAGGGCTGCACTTCAGCATCAATGAGGTCCCAGCTGTCCTCGTCCTCGGTCAGGTCGTCCTCGTCCTCTTCTGAGGTGTAGTCCTCACTGACGAACCTCTCGTCTGAGAGCTCTTCACTGTCGTCGTAGCTATCCTCGACGTAGTTGCCGGTGTGGTTGTCGACTCGGATTTCGATATCCTTGCCGCGGCGAGCTGGTCTGATGGTGATGTTAGTGTCGCGTTTCGTAGCAGTGTTGCTCTTAGTGCTGGTGCGTGCAGGAGAAACAGAGACACTCGAGGGGGCGGTCGAGCGGGTAGCAGTAGTGCGGGTGGCAGTCGAGGTCCTGCTGCGGACGGAGCGGCCTGAGACCGACTGGCGCGACGACGCAGCAGAACTGACTTTGCGGGGACGAGGAGAGACGTGAGAGTGCATGGCGGCGGCAGAGGGGCGGTCTGACTGAGGAAGGGCGATGACTAACGGCATGAGGCTGATGTGTGCTTGGGTATGCCGTACTGGGCCCGTTCTCACAGAGACAGGCCGAGTGCGGATACCGGGAATGTGCGGGAGATCGAGGGCGCAGGGCAGTTATCACTGAAGCAGGACGGGCTCCTGGGTTGGGTTGCGCCTGGCTGGGCGGCTGACGATGCGCCTGTGGTGGGGTCTGCCTGACCGGTCGAGTCGCCAATCGCGGGCCGAGGAGCGCGCTGCAAGAGCTGCAATAGCAGGTGTCGCTATGGGCGTAGTGTGCAAATGTGTAAACAAGCCAGTCCCCGAGTAAACAGGCGGGTTAAGTACTCGAGGGGTTCTGAGCACTTCGAGTCCGAGGAGCAAGGGGCCGCGAAACGAGTTCCCGCGCAAAGAATCCGCAGGGCTGATTCGCGAATGTCGCAGATGTCCGGCTGAGGCAGTCCTGGTCCAGCGTCCCTTGCCGCTGTTTGGCGTTTCGACGTGCGGAGGTCTGATTGCTGTGCTAACACTAACCTGACGCGGGATGGATGGCGGGAGAGGAGCAAGAAGAGGGACAACCCGGGCACGGGCAATCGATAAGAACGAAGCGAGGCGATGCGCGATGCGCGATGCGACACCAGGTTGCGCGCCACTAAATGGTGGGTGCGGTGCAGGCACACAGATGACGTCTGCTGGGGACGTCTGACGGTCTGGTGTGGCAGGTGTCAGACCGCTGAGCGTTGTGGAGAGGTCGCACAGAAAGAGGGCCGCGGGATCGGCAGAGGCGATACTGGAGAGAGGTGCTGCGGCCGTTGGCCTGGTGCTGTTTGATATGTGGAAGAATGCGTGTGTGTATTTACGCTGTATGAGCGTGTTCAATGCTGGGTGTTCAGGGCCTGCGCCGTACTCTCCGAATCAGATAGAAATGTGCAGTCTCTTGAGCTGGTTCGGACATAGGTAATGCTGCAGCTGGTGAGTGGCTAGGTGCAGATGGGCGAGCTGTGGGCGATGTCGATGCAGACAACTACAACGGCTGTGAGGATATGCAGGTGCGGTTCTACTGCGCCTGCCTGCCCGATTCTCTCTTTATTCATTGCCTTGACCGGCGACTTTCCCTCGAGCAGCAAATGCAAAACACGCTACACACTCAAAACTATGACTCCAAGCATCCCAAAACCCGAATCGCTGCTACGTGGTGCGCTGCAATTGCTGTGCGGTGGATCCACCAGGGCTGCTTTGGCGCCGCAGAGCCCAATGCATGCCAATGAGCCTCGAACGGGAGGCGTCCTGCAGCCCAACGATCCGGCCGCTGCCACGTTGAGCCCTCGCCTCTGCCATCTCATTGGCCTTTGTGCGCCCTGTAAATTCCATGTCATTGTCAGAAACCGGTGTTGAACCCTTCTCCACGACGCTCAGGACGCTCCACGGCCGAGTTGCGGGCTCCTCACGTTCGCGCTGTTCCACAAAGGAATCTATAATTGCTTCTCCCCATTTTGTACCCTTTGTGTGGTCGTCGCTTGAGCAGCAGGCCGTGTTGCCTGCCACGTGTGGGTGCCGCTGTTCATTGACCAGCCACTTGGAAAAGGCGGGCGGGTGTAGTGTGAAGCTCGCCAGTCTTAGCTGCATGGCCCACTGCGGTGTGAAGCGGAGCCTCGTGTGTTGGGCTCACCGGTGAACCACTATGTAGCGAAAGGACGCCCACACGGGCGATCGAAGAATGAGAATTCGACACATGTGTTTTGTGAAACGTCGACGCCAGTGTTTGAAATGAAGCGGGGAGCGTGGTTGGAAGGCATTGTTCTTGCCCATAAGGCTTCACCGTTGTCATGTGTCAACACAAAGAACACCGGTGAGGGTTGCGTGGCAGGGAGCTGCCTCCACACCACGTGCCCAGGCTTCCAGAAGCTCTCCACCGCGGCGAAAAGAAGGCAAACCAGAGAAGGCACATCTTGCAAAAGCTGATCGTGCGGAGATGAGGATGAACAAGTGAGGTCGTGTAGATTCGTATGCACATTGACAGCTCAACCAGGGCCTCCCAACCTTAATAATGCATGCAAAGATGCCCTTAACGCCAGCATATATGGTATCAACAATCATAACAACAAAGAGAGTCCCGTCAGCACGCCTAATGCCCGATGCTGAGGTCCGCGCTGAAGTCCTTCCTGATGGTCAAATTCTCGTAGTTGGGCGTATTCTCGATGACCAAGCCTTGCTCGTTGGCAAGATGCAGCGTGCAGATGAAGCAGTAGCTGGTCGAGATGTCTGACAGGACCTTCTGTGGGTAGACTTGCTTCAAGTTGTTGACCACATCGGTGAAGTTGAGCGTGCCGCTGATGTCCTTCATGGACGGGTCGTCGACATCTTCCGGCGCAGGTGGTGCAGTGATCTACGCGTTGTTAGTTGTCTGGTCTTCGTATCCTGTGTGTGACATAGCTCACCTTCTCAAGACCCATACTGCTCCACAGATTGTCCTTCAACTTCTTCACGTCGACCTTCTTCGCTGCGCGTGCATATTGCACGTATTCCGGTCTAAACCTCCGGCTTTGAGTGATGAGGTCTGCCCCGAACGCGTTGGCCTGAGAGCCCGGCACCTCCGCAGCCTGAATGCCGATTGGGATCTGTGACGGCACTGGCGAGAAGTGGTCGCGAGCATCAGCAAAGTCATCGTCATCGTCCATGAAGCCGCCGCCAGCAAATGGCAGTGCATCATCGTTGAAGAAGTCGGCGTCGTAGTTGCCTTGTACTGGAGCCTCGTCGTCCGCAGCAGCATCCTCCTTCACGCGATTTGCCCAGAAGGCCTCGTTGATCTCGCCGTTAGCTGCGTCGTCCTTCTTTGTCAACTCTTGTTGTCGCTTCTGTTGTCTTCGCGAGCCAACGCGGGCCTTTGGCTTCAGGAAGAGCCGCAGCAAGTTCTTCGAGTTGAAGTGCTTGTCGTCGGGAAGCAAGTTTTTGCTCTTCGACTTCCACTGTACCTTGGGGAGCAGGATTGTGGAGGCTGATGCTGCGGGTGTGTACAGGGCGTTGGCCAGCTCTTGCGACATCGGGGCCAGGAAGTCGATCTCGAAAGGCTCCTTCTCTTTCCTCTTGGTAACTGGTGCTGCTTTTCCGGCTTCCTTGACACGCCTGATGCGCCAATGCTCAGGTCCTGCCCAGTTCTTCTTCAGCGCTTGGTCGAAGTAGCTCAGGATATTCTCATGCTCTTGATCGCGGGCATGATTCATAGTAAGCATATACTGCTGCTCGTCGGTGCCGGCCTGCCCCTCTACGCTTTCGATAGGCTCGTCGCCTTCAGCTTCTTCGTCGTTCTTGTGTACGCGGTCATTAGGGATCATTGCCAGTTCTTGTGCAAAAGCCTCGCCGCCTTCGCCGAACCCAACATCATCAGCCATCTGAAATCCGCCCAGGTTGTCGTCATCGTCGTCGAAACCACCGGCATTGTTATCGTCGAGGAACACTCCCGTGACGTTTCCAGCCTCATCATCTTCTTCATCCTTCTCGTTTTGCCGCCAGTCTTCGGGCGCCTTGAGGAAGGGCAGGTCCATGGAGCCGTTGACATCGCCGAGATCGAAAGTCTTCATTGAGGGACAGACGTCCTGTTCGTCGAGAATCGCGAGGTTGGGAAAGTACTTGGCTGCAAGTCCGGAGATATCCACTTCCATGCCCTCGCTCGGGACTTCTTCTGCTGCTTCCTCTGGCGCAGGCGTCTCTCCCGGCGCAGAGTCGTCTGCCAGTTCCTTCGTTGTCTTATCGCCTGCATCGTCGCTGCTGTCGAATACGATTCTGCCGTTGGCGTCGATTGCCAGGTGGTTCATGAGCAGACCCTTGGCACCGCCCTCGTCGAAATCCGCCGTAGCTTTCTTGAACAGCGGATCTTGTGCGAATTCCAAGTCCATCTTCTTGTTCTGCAGCTGCTCGAACGATGTTGCCAAAGTGGCTTCGGCCGATCGTGCCGCCCGCTTGCGCTTCTTCTTCTGACCATCTTCTCCCTCCTCACCCTCTCCTTCTTCGCCATCCTCGTCTTCCTCGCCGTCACCACGACGCTTCTTGTTGCCGTTCTCTGCTAGACCGCTCAGAAGCTTGCCCGTGTCTGTCGCAACGCTGTCAACTCTGCTGGTGTAGATCTTCACACACCCGTCAAGCGTGCAGCTGGCCTTCTGGAAGTTGACGCCATCGCCTTCCTTCAGCAGGGACATTTCGTGGAAATAGTCTATCAAGGCGAAGTTCCAGGAATTCGTCGCATTGATCTTGTTGTCGGTCGCCATCTTGATCCAGTCTTCAAAGTTGGACGCGAGCGGCAGGACGCGCTTCATGGGGGTGACGGCGTTTCCGGCAACATCGGGCATGTCATGGTCCTGAGTCGGCGTGGAGGGATCGATGACCTGCGCTGCGAGCGACCGGCGCCCTTTCTTCTTCGAGTTCGGCGTCGAGGAGTTTCTGAGCTCATTGCGCTGGCGCTCAGCAAAGAGACGGCGGCGACCGGCCCTCTCCTCGTCGTCGTCGTTGAGCGGGATCCTGGGGCTGTCAGTACATGAAATACTTGTGTACAAGCTATTTTCTACTTCTGTCCCTTCGCCGGCGTCGCCTGGGGCGCAAGACTGTGTCGCGAGCGTGCCATGGCTGCTGGCGTTGTCGTTGATGTCGTCGTCGGCGGCTTCGTGTTGACAAACAAAGGCACCAACGACGCGGCAGGAACGACTGCAGCCCGCAGGAGTGGGGCGCGCTATTCGCTAGCCCCGCAAAGCCACAGTGGTAGGAGCCACCGCCACAGCATTCCATCACCAAGCTTCACAGCGGGTTCCAAGATATGCCCACGGTGCTTAAGAGCAGGAGTCCGCTGCGCGTGGCTGTCCCCATCATCTGGCTGTTCACTGCCCACTATTCTTAATCGCGGCGTCCTCTCCCGCCTGTTTGCGACCCCCTGCGCTTCACCCTCCGCGCTGTGACGCCAGCGCATCAGATCGCCGCAGTAGATCAGATACCGACCGAGATACCAGACCGGGCGTCCCCCTCAGGCACCGCGCGCATGCAGCAGAATGTTATGACAATGAACGAGCGCTCCATCCTGGACACTGTGCAGCGATGGCGCCGCACCAAATACTCAGCGCGGCCCTTTGCGCTCACGATACTCGCTATCAGTCTAATTACGCTGCTCGCGTGGGCCCGAGAGCAGCGCAGTGAGGCACCCGGCAGTGAGCTGCTGCGCAAGAGAGATGTGACGATACTCGACGAGGAGGTACATCACACCACCACACACTAGCAACCCACATGCTGACTGCTGCAGTGCCGCCTCGTCCACCATGCCCACGACCAATGCGCCTTCGTGCTCGCCAACTGCCCTGACGAGGAAGCCGGCGTCATATCCTACCTCACGCTCTACTACTGTCGCCTGCCGCACGCCAAACCGGTCGCCTTTGCTATGATGACCCTGTGGCTCGCTTTGCTCTTCAGCACCATTGGCATCGCCGCCAGCGACTTCTTCTGCGTCAATCTGAACACCATCGCAAGCATGCTGGGCATGAGCGAGAGTCTGGCTGGCGTGACGCTGCTGGCCTTTGGCAATGGCAGTCCAGATGTGTTCTCGACCTTTGCAGCTTTCCGCACACATGCTGCCAGTCTGGCGGTGGGTGAGCTGATCGGTGCCGCCAGCTTCATCACTGCCGTCGTCTCGGGATCCATGGCACTGATCCGCCCCTTCAATGTCGCCCGTAAGAGTTTCGTCCGCGATGTGGGCTTCTTCATTGTGGCTGCAGCGTTCAGCATGGGCTTCATTGTGGACGGCAAGCTGCACCTGTGGGAAGCGGTGTCGATGGTGGCTTTCTACCTCTTCTACGTTGTCTTCGTGGTGGTCTGGCACTGGTGGCTCAATCAACGCAAGGCACGGAGACTTAAGAACCTGAACAGCCGCAGCCACTTTGTCACACCCGGCGGAGAAGAGGAGGAGATCCAACAGTACTTCGACGATGACGATGCGCCTCCTGCCAATTCCAGAACGCCTTCACGTGGCGTTTCGATCGACGACTTCAATGCGCTCGAGCGTGCTGGCGAAGACGACCGCATTGATGCAGACGAGAATGAGGAGGAGCGCGAGCGCTGGATGGGCGAGATGTCGAACAACATGCGTGTCAGTCGCCCGCCACTGGGCCAACGTCGCCCGACTCAGACTCCCATTCGGCCCAGTCTGGTGGGAGCGTTGGAGTTCAGGGCCGTACTCTCGTCTCTGCAGAAGTCTAGGAACATCCAGTCGATGCCCATCAGCCTGCGACGCTACTCGGACGATCCAACGTATACGACTGTGCAACAGCAGGACTTCATATCTACCGCCTCAGATCCGGCGCCTCGGCCGCCCTTCGATGTCGCATCGGTCTCGTCAGGAAAGTCGCCGAGCATAGTCAGGCCAGCATTGGAGGTGCAACAGAACATGACCCGTACGAGAGCCGTCTCCACGAACGATCTCGACAACGTCCGTCTCCAGCCCAGCACTTTGCAAGGCAACCTACCGCACATCAGCTTCGCACCAGCAACTCCCGACTTCCGCGACAACATGTTTCCTCGATCTGGTGAGGCACCTCCTTCGCCCAGCATTTCGCTGTCACCACCTCCTTCGCAATCGTCTCGCGCACAAAGCCCTGCCCCTTTGAGACACCGAGGCTATTCTGACCTCCTGGCCCCTCCTGGTCTCGACTCGCAAGGCCTCTCTCAGCGCTCCGGGCAGTCGACTCCAAGTCCTCTATCGTCGCCAGTCATCAATGCTGGTGATCGCCCTGCACCGCCGAATCTCAAGCTGACCGTCCCTGGCGCTGCATCGCCGCCTATTCCATTCCCAGCATACACCGACTTCCCGTGGTCAGCACATAGCTCGTCGCGAGCGCCGAGTCTACGGTTACCTTCTCCGAGTGCATCCCCCGAGTCTGCTTTCCACAATGAGAGCCTGTTCGGCGTCTACGATGTTGCTCGTACACCACGGTGGTGGCCGTCTTCGATCCTTCCTGCACCACATGTGTTCCTGTCGACCTTGTTCCCAACTTTGACTAGCTGGCGCGACAAGAACATCTGGGACAAGCTGCTAGGGCTCGTTGCTACATTGCCTGTTTTGCTCCTGACCATCACCTTGCCTGTCGTCGAGCCGGCTAGTAATGATGATGATCAGCAACTCGGTCAAGGGCACCCAGACTTTGGTCTCCCACCGGCCCTGACACCCATCGGCGGCACTTTCGACCCTCAGTTCCGCCTCGATGGCTCCGCCCCTCAAAGTCGCGCTGGCACCGATCCTGCGAAGCTGCAGAAAGCGTCGAACCCGAACGGTACATCCTACCTGTCCAACAACACGACCGTCTCCGCGCCGCCGCAGCTCCTCATCACCACCGAGAACAACGTCATGAACTCCCCAGAGGAGATGCCCGAGAACCCGCTCTCCGCTCACCCTCATCCCTCTACAGAGCCCAAAGAGTGGAATCGCTGGCTGGTCATCATGCAGGTCTTCACAGCGCCCTTCTTCATCGTCCTTGTTGTATGGGCCAACGTCGAGCCTGAGAACCCACGTGCTCTCCTCCGACAGACCATGTATTCCCTCATCGCCTCCCTGGTCATGCTCGCGTTCATCCTGTTTACGACAACGCCCAATCGGCCCCCGCGCTGGCGCCAATTACTCTGCTTTCTCGGCTTTGTTGTGGCGATTGCATGGATCAGCACGATTGCGAACGAAGTCGTCGGCGTGTTGCGCACGTTGGGCGTTATCCTGAACATGTCCGACGCCATCCTTGGTCTTACCATCTTCGCTGTAGGCAACTCTCTTGGCGACCTTGTCGCCGACATCACAGTCGCACGCCTTGGTTTCCCGGTCATGGCGCTTAGCGCGTGCTTCGGCGGACCTATGCTGAACATCCTTCTTGGTATTGGCTTATCAGGCACATACATGATTCTCACAAAGGGGGAGCACAAGCACGAGAAGCATCCCGACGAGCCGTTGCATTTCAAGCCTTACCACATCGCGGTGTCTACGACGCTTGTGATCAGCGGAGCTAGCTTGCTCGTCACTCTCGCGGGCTTGCTGGTCGCGGTGCCGGTCAGGAAGTGGAGGATGGACAAGTGGATTGGTTGGGGTCTGGTTGCCACGTGGGCAGTCAGTACCGCGGTTAATGTGCTGGTCGAGGTTCTAGGTTTCAGCAGCGATGTCAGCTGACTGTGAGTGTTATCGGGAGTGTTCGGTGTTTTGCATACACCGCGAGGCATACCTTGCAGGCGTTTTGGGTTGCGTTCATATACCACTTTGCTTATTGTACTTTCTTCGCTTCTAGGTCAGTACATACACGCGCGCTTGAGGTCCGCAGTCTATATTATTACCATACTATCATGCGCCTGTCCTCTTCTCCTGGTGCGCTCCTCTTCTCGCTCTAAACTGCAGCTCACTTGCCTCGATCCTGAAAATTCATACAGGCGAAAGAACCTTCAACCGTAAGCTTCAAACCCCGTGACTACCGGACCTTGCCACCGTCCACGTACGCTCGATAATTTATGGCGTCGAGGGCAAGCAGGCAGGCAGCCGCGCTGGCCCCGCCTCCAACTACACAGTAAACATCAGCCCTCCGTTCGCAGCATCACCCTCACAAGCGTCGACGATTTCAATGTTCTGATTCCATGGATTCGGTGCCTCGTTCAACCATCAGCAATTCAGACAACGTTCGATGCCACGGTCCAGACCCGATCTCGTTCTTCGATCTGGTCTTCTCACGCGATAAGCTTCGATGTCGTTCAACCACCGAGACATGTACGCAAATCGTACTTGTAGCCGGGCAGAACAGTAGGAAAATAATATTGGTAGGTATGCTCACTGTTTCGCGTCACTGCAGCATAGTATTATCCGCCACCCGAATTAACCTGGCTATGCTGTACCTAAATCCGGTAAATCCCCAGACTGAATAATGATGTGCATTGAATGCTGGCTTGGAGAGCTCTAAGCGCGGGAACCCAGCGTACTTAGGGTTCACTGACGCGGCTGGAACTGATCACTTGAAGTAGTTCGAAAGCTTTGCGTCATTCACAACAACAAAATCGGCACTCGAATCGTTTTCATTGCCGTGGCGTCTACGTGTCATTCCCAAAGTTGACAATTGAAGTCACGTAGCAGCCTGGTGTACACTCCCTATATGTAGAGCATGGGCTATCCATGTTCAACTGGATCGAGACGCGCGGCTTGAGTTGCCAGACTGAACGCGACGAACACTCAAGTAGAAAGAGTTCCTAGTCTGAAGGCAGTCTGATCCAATCGGGTTCTTCCAAGAGCTCTCTCGCCGTTCGAGGTGAAGGAAGGGCACGCTAGCGTTCGGGGAATCCCACACAATATTTTTCGCGCCTTTTGTTCACCTCCCAGTCACTCTCATCGAACGCAGATTTTGACTCGATTCGAAAAGACACCCATCAGCATGAGTACGAGGACGCTCCGCAAACGCAAGGCGACAGAAGATGTTGCTTCTCGTCTACCGAAACAGCCCAGCCACACGAAGAGTCGCCGAGCGACAAGCCACGCGAAAGTGACAGCAGCCATCGAGAACATCGAGAACATCGAGGCCGTCATTCGAACTGGATGGCACAGCCTCCCACGTGAACTGCGAAACATGGTGTACGAGTACCTTTGGGAGGATACGCACCGTGTCCAGCCAACACCCGATCGAAGCGCTCCAAAAACCTTCGAGGTTCACTACCGCGCTGTCAACACCTCCGTTGGTTCTCGTCTTTCTACACTGCCCCAATGGCTTTGGGTCAGCGCGTGCTTCCTTTACGAGGGTATCGAGCCTATGCGCAGACGTGGTGTATGGCTCCTTTGGTGGGACATGGTGGGCGGTTTAGACGCCCCTGACTCTTCAGTACTGGGCTCTGCCACCGCAACCAAGCTCATCGTCAAGACAAACAGAGCGATCTCGGTGTTAAGCATCGATGGCCAGGACTTGACGTGGGCACTCCCAACACACCAGAATCGCCCAGATGTGGCTTCCAAGCTCTCCTCTAACTTTGGTAGCACTCTACGAGATCTTACGATTGACCTGCAGATGTGGACGTCGGCCAAACGGATCACTCTCCAGGCGAAAGACGTAAGGTGGAAACTCGACCTCAAGGAGCTTGACCGCGTGAATATGCGCCTCGAAAGCCTCACCGTTCGCGGCGCTCTCTGCGCTCCCGGCGATCCCAAGTTTCTCAAGGCACGTTTCCTTGGTGCTTATCAAACCGAGGTTACTCGGCTTGGGAAGATCCTCGTGGGCGAAGGTGGATTCGTCGACTCGGCGGAAGTTAACGTAGAAATCTCGGACAAGTGGAAGTACCATCTGCTTGACGTCCAGGTCAGGATCCGCAGGATCACCAATTGAAAGCCAGGCGTTCGGCTGGTTTGAGGTGTCGTCGGTCTCTAAAAGTTTTGAACCTCCTCGTTGCGGCCCCAGCAGAGGACGGCCTTGATTAGTCACGCAACGCGCGCTTGTACCTAGCTTCATCATACCAACGTGCATTCACTTTGTTGTTTAGACTTTGCTTATGACTGCCCCGTGATTCGAGCCCATCGACCAAGTGACAGGATGCTGTATCTCGAGTCAGTCCTGCAACATGACTTCGCCATGGCCACTTCGCCATGGCCATTCCGCCAATGCCAGCGGCTTTGATTCTTATCCTTACTGGAAGCAACGATGTTCAGGCAAAGATACGACAACAGAATTGTACCACTCTTCGTGAGAAGGTCTGTATTGCGACTGCGGAATTGGAAGGTTAATGCTTGTGGGTGAGGTGGAAGAGACCTGGGAGGACCACACGCAAAGCAGAGAAAGACTTCAACACGAGGCCAGTAAAAATGAAAGCTCAGGAGCGTATTAGTACGCCTACTGAGGTTTCGAAAGGTGTAGTGATAGGTATAGGGCAAGGACGTGCTCTTCTGAGTCCAATCTTAGCCCTCTTTCATCGATACTGTGATCTCTCGGTCCGAGGCCCCATGGACCTTCAAATGACCTCCTTCATCATCCCGTCCCAACCATGTATCTCTCTCCACAACGCACGCTTGTTGAGTGGGAGCGGCGATCTGATGATTCAGCTAGTCGTCGTGGGTTATGGGTCTGCAGGCCGTCAACATCAAGTGACGTACGGCCATACGTTGCCAGTACGGGCCCACGATAGCACTGCGCAAGTACTTGACGTTCACGATGGGGGCGTCCGTGGCGACCTGCATGGCGTAGCGGATGTCGCTAGCAAGGCCATGGACGACGCTGAACTGAGTCTGTGTACGGGAGTGTAGGTCTGGAATATCTCGGAGGCCGATCTCGAGGGTCTGCAGGTGGCACAGACTGGAAAGCAAGCTGCTGATGGGGGTGAGATCAAACACAGCGCCCCATTCTTGCTCTGACTGCAGGATAGGATGGTTGAACCTCATGTGGAGTTTCTCGAGGCGGTTGCCTTCCTGGAAGAACGCAGCAAGGCTGTTAAGCCACTTGATATCGAATTCGTGAAGGCGGAAAACGAGCCCTGTGCCAGTTTTCCTAACACGCGTGAAGCTGAAAGGTGCAATCTTCACGCTCTGCAAGAGGTTCGGGACCAGATGTGTGGTAGCGGAGAAGGCCGTGCAAGGTTTGCGGGTTCTTCCAAGACTGCACTTGCTCTTGTTTGCGAATCGCGAGACTCCTTCTTGCAGGATTTGCACGCTCGTCAACAACCAGGTCGGTAATCGACCATACATCTGGTGTTGTGATCGAAAGGCGCGTTCAGCCAGGCTTGCCCTGTAAGTGGAAGTCGTGGCGTCGACTTTGCGACAGCGCAAAGCAACCCCAGGTGCCTTAGCATCACACAACAGGATGTCGTAGATCTGGTTTCGTACTTCTGCGGGCAGCCTGAGGACAGGCGACGATACAGCGTTGGTGTGGAAGATTGGCGTACGAATTAGGGCACGACGCTGTTCACTTGGCTTCTTTCGTTTCGAGCTCTTCGCGTGTTGTTGAGGCATCGTTTGTCGAGACGTACAGTCGGAAGGCAAGCTGTGGAGAAGGATTGGGACTTTTTCTGCTTAACAATGAGGTAAGATGGAACAGTCGAGCTGGATTTTGTGGAAGTGCGCGGTGTTCGCGCTAGCTCCCGAACGATCAGTGCGAGAGTGAAAGGATCCAGCGACGACCGGCGAGACTGTATCTGATAAAAATCTGCGCAACGTAGCACAGGGTCTTGGTTCGCCTTTCAGCTACATCTGATGAGACCGGCTTCGCGCTGGGGTAGTCGCAAACAATGGTTCCTGCTCGTGTCTATGCCTGTCTAAGTCATGAGTCTAGCCCTGCGCCATGCTTTCGCTGCTTCAAAACGCTGCATCAACTCAAGAACTCTTCTTCGCAGGGATCTGCTTGTTGGCCTCGCCGACCTCCTCAACCTGCGGGTCCTTCTTCGCCTGCTCTTCCTCGACCTCAGGCGGGAAGTCGCCCTCAACAATGCCGAATACACCAACATCGCTCCTTCCCATGCCTCCACCCTTCTTCTCGGTCTCCTCCCACTCCTTGAGGACGTACTTGCCCTGCTTCTTGGTCTCATCCTCATCGTAGTCGAACACCCGCCAGTCGGCGTTGAAGAACATGCGGTTGCAGACTGCTGTGCGGAGGAAACCAGAGTGTGTGACGACGGCAATGACCTTCTCAGGCCTGTTGTACAGATCCTTCAGACAGGTCTGGCCGCGGGCAACGATGGCCTTCTGTGTGAACGCGTACGGGTTGGTCTTCAGATTGCTGGTCTTGTCGGGGTACAACGGATCCACACCTGAGAAGTCGTACTGTGGATATTCCTTGGAGATGACGTCCATGGTGTTGCCGGTATCGCAAGGCTTGTCGGCGTTCTCGTGCCAATTCGCATCAGGGTGAACGGGCACACCTTTCTTGATCAGAAAGTCCAGTCCGATGGTCATGGTCTCGAGCGTTCGTCTCATAGGGCTGACCACGATGAGCTCGGCCTTGTTTGCTAGATCACTAGTCTTCAGACTCTCATGGAGCTCAGCACTTTGTTGGCGCCCCAGGTCTGTCAGCGGCGGATCATGGATCGACTGGTGTTGTTAGATCCTGTCATTATGTGTGTCTGACGGACAGTCATACCCAGTCGCTTGTAGCGTTGTGGAGTGCCTGCGCATGGCGGATGAGAATGAGTGTCGGCGGCATGATTTGAGAGGAGTTGTGAATGTAACAGGTGAGGTTCAGGATTGTTGATGATGCAGGAGTTTTAATAGCCACGAGGTGTTTACCGGCGTTTGACTGGTGAATGACGCGCCTGCCCCACCAGGCTCCCGCTAGTCAGGAACTCGGCAGGGCGACGCTCGTGTGCATGTCTGCGTGTTCGAAATCAGTTGAGCTCAATGTCTGCACACAGCCTGCCCTGCTCTGATGTCAGAACTGCCTCGTAGGTTGGATTTATCAGTACACGCAAACGTGGGCCGTTATTCGTCAATGTGCTTCGTGAGCATTTCGTTATCATGGAGACCGTCTATGCGTGCCAGTGTAGCGTGAGATGTGCCTAATCGTGGTCTACTCCTGCATCTTCTCCTCGTCGTCGTCGTCATCGTCGTCACCCTCCAGCGCCTTCTTCGCGAGCCTCTCGGCCTCTTCCCTGATCTCCTTCGGTACCTCCTCGTGCCTGCCCTTGGTGGGTCCGTCCAGGTTGCTGATCCAGGTCAGCTCCAGCTCGAATTCCTTGTCCTTGTTGTCATCGTGTGCGACATAGATGATGCGCGCGGCCTCCTTGACACCGTCTTGCAGCGACAGCTCGCCCTCGGCAAGGTTGAGCTTCTCGAGTTCGGACTTGGCGATCTGGCGGCCCTTGCCAGTAGCAGCGCCGTAGTATCCCTGCATGCATTAGCTTGATCCTGACTTCGCAACACTCCACAACATACCCAGTACAGACCGCTCGGTTCGATCATGTACAGAGAAGGCCCGCCGTGCTTTGCGCCCTCCTTCTTGCCACCCGAGCCGGCCTTTGGCCCTGAGCCAACCTGTGCGTCGACTGGCAGCTCAGCCTCCGAGTCCCAGCCGGCGATGATGGCTGTGATACCAAAGGGTCGTACACTGGAGTAGAGCGTGTATGCCTGAGCGTAGCTGCCCATGCGGTCGGCGAGCGAGGCTACGGGGATGGGCGCCTTGTACAGCTGCCGCCATTGGGCTGCCTCGTCGCGGGCTCTGGAGACGAAGTGGCGGCCGTCGGGGAGGAGACCTGAGGACACGATGCCCATGTTCCTGTCGACTGTTGCTATCCTCTTGTTTGCGCCGGCCTTGAGCAGCTTGCTGGTGACGAGCTTCTCGAGGGCCAGCACGACGCCATCCTTGCACCTGATGCCGACCGCTGTGCCACCGTTCTCCACCGCCTTGACTGCATATTCGACCTGGAGAGTGAGTTGCCGCTCGAGTATTACGGTGGGTAGACGACGTTACCTGAAAGTTGCGGCCGTCAGGCGAGAAGACCGAGTTGGACAGGTCGTAACCCGTGCCTATCGATGTCTACATAGCTGTTAGCATGACGAACAAACATGGCGGCGGAGGGCTGACCATGGCGAGGGCGAGGGATGTGTGTGTGAGTGTGTGAGTCTATCGAGCGGGTGAAGCTGGTCAGATACGGCAATCGAGTCGGGGAGTGCAGCTGATCGGCGAGCTCGGTGATGGAGTTGGTGCAGGCAGTTGCGTTGCGTAGAGCTCACGGCGCCTTCCAGCTAGCGCGGTGGTCCATGCTCGCTGGCGCCTCGTTTCTCAGGCACTCTTCCGCCCCATACAGCACCCCGCCAAATGCAACGAGGGGCACTTTTGGACTGTCTATGCACTGATCTCGCCAGGATTGCTGGTCACTCACGGACGTCAAGACTGACACCCTCGCCAGGGCATCGGCGAGCTGCTTCTACACCGGCGCCTCTCACGCCTCCAGCCCTAGCGATCCAATCGTGGTCCCAGGCGGTTCGAAGACGGGCTCCGCTCCAGCACGTTTGATGAGTTGTCGAACATAATTTGCAGGCACCAGCAGAAACCCATTGGCTCTCCACCTATTAGGCCGAACATTTCGTTTCAGTCTGCTGCTAACTGGACGTGGGCGACAAAATCATCCCGCCTTTTCTCTGATTTGGACCCAACCGCATGACCCATCACCTGCGCGCTACACAGTACTTATAGAACTGCTGCCACGCCACCTCATCCACCCTCTCCGCGTCCTCATACTGACACTGCTACTCCTCTGTCCGCCCAAGTGCCTCTGAGAAATTAAACAAAGACGCCGTTGTGCAAGAAAAGACCCGTTGTTGCAGGATTCAGTCAGCGCCCAACCGACTTGCCAAGCATCACCAGACACGACACTATCTATATCAAGAGTCCTCGCGAGTCTTGACGAAAGCGAGCTGTTCAGCTGCTCGACTCACCTGCACGAAGTCCTGACGTCTTCACTAGCCCTTGGTGCATCTGGCGGATCTACGTACCCGACTTATATCAGCAACTGTTGAATTGCCCACACATGCAGCCAATGCTTGTTCACTACTGCAACTGTACTTACAACACAGCTGTTGCCTACAGCCCGTCTGCCTTCTCCCAGAACATCGCCTGCTCACATGTAAGGTCCCGACCCTTTGACATGTTGACATGCTGATGGTTACGTCATAGTGCGGCTCTATATCAACCGGCATCAACGTTCGCTCAAAGGCCGACGAGCAAGCCAACATGCAGCAAGACGAGCTCGCGCAGCTGTTCGCAGCTAACATGCACCTGTCTCAGAATGCACAGCAGCATCAACAATATCAGCAATCGCAACATCAACAACCGCAGCCTGAACCAGTGCCGCAGAAAGAGCAGGAAGCACCAAAGGCGATAGTGTATGCTTCGAGCCACTACACCCATTCACACCATGTCGTGCCCGCTCGCAGTGTCTCCGAGCCGCCGGCCAGGACGCAGATTGAACTATCTGAGCTAGGGGCGATCCTCCTTCGCAACAGCATCAATCCTGACCTGCTGTTCCCGTCTCAGGTGGAACTCTTCCAGAATGCAGATGACGATCAGCGACTACGATTGCTCGAGCTGTGGCGCATCTCACCCCCGCAGGGCCGACAAGGCTATCCAGAGGGCTCAGACTACAACATGTCAAGGCAGCTGTACGACTGGCCACCGACGAGTTTGGCGCAGGAGGAGGCCATGGCAAAGCTGCGCTACGAGAACGATCAGCAAGAGCAGAGGGCGCGCGAACTCAGCACCTCGCCACAGGTCGCCGAGCCGTACATGATGTCTGGCTACGACATGCTGGCAAAGCGCGAGTACGAGCAGTCAGCGAAGGAGCCGAACTACAACCAGGCCACGGATCCTGTGTACAACAGCAGCAACAGCAGCGGACTGTGGCAGAAGAACGTCGGCAGCGTCTCAGACATGGAGAACAACTACGGCGCGTACGCCTACGCCCGCGAGTGCGGCTTCCAGCAGCCCATGTACGCCGACGAGGAGATGGTCATGTAGGCAGGAGAAGCGACATATGGATACGATGACAGCATAATGGCGTTTACCTTGTTGAAGCATTTGAAGGCGTGTTAGGTCGCAGGGCAGTTGATTCACATTAATCACGAGCGGTCTGGTCATTACCATGTTGTTCATCGTTACACACACGACGGTAGATTTGTTATTCACCGCAGGTCTATCTGTTGTTTGCTTATCCTTCTCGTAGCGAGCACCTCCTCCAATCCAGGTCAGATTCCTCGCACTACTTCCACGGACACAGAGTCGGGTAAAACTGCTGGCTCGGCCGCTTCACTCCTTCACTGCATAACTATTGTCGCTGTTGCTGGGCCACATCCTGGACATCCTGGACATTCTGGACGACATGATCTTTCTGGGCGGGGCGCTGAATATGAGAATCCTTTGTTGTCGCCGGCGGCGCGGCTTCCGAATCGTGCTCGTCTGCCTTCGCTTGCTCAGTGCCGGCGACCAAGTTCTCGTCTTCGGCCTTCAGGCGCTCACGAAGCATGTCGAGGCTCTGCTGGTGAGACTCTTGTATCATGGTCATGCCTTCCAGCTGCACCTTCTTGGCTTTGATGTACTCCTCGAGGTTCGGTTGGTGGGCAATGATGTCCTCGATGATCGCCTGACGTCGATTCAAGGCGCGGTCGAGGTCGTCTTCATCGTCGTCGTAGTCGCCGTCGGGGACTTTGAAGTCGTCCAGGTTGATGCTGAACTCCGGGGACGCGAGCAGCTCGCGGATCTGGTCGGTGGCGTAGTAGCGAGACTGCTCCCGAGAGCGATTTCCCGCGGCGATCGAGTCCATGGGCGCGTCTTGTGAGCCGGACATGGTTGGAGTAGTCAGGGGCACAGTGTGGTGGGGTGGTTGCGAAAGAACGTCCGCAGCGGAGAATCAATATTTGCAAGCGTGTGCGACTTGTCTGGTCGAGTGAAAGAGTCACCCGCTCGCAGATTGCGGATGTTGATTGGGCAAACATGTTTGTGCGAGCTCAGACGGCCCGCCGGTGGAGAGTGAAAGCAAGTGACTGTTCGTTCATTTGCCAAAGGCCACGCCCGCTCCGGTATGTCCACCCTCCCGTCCCCGCCATCAACTTGACACCATCGACACAATGCCAGACTCGGATCCTGATGTTTACGACATGCGCCTCGGATGAGGAAGCCGACAGCGACACAGCCCCAGCAACCGTAGGTGTTGACGGTGACCACTATGCGTCCCATCACTGACTTTTGCAGAAGGGCGGTGGCTCAACGGCAGCTCCAAAGTCTTCCAGCGGCGCGAAAGCCAAGCTCAAGAAGCCGTCCTCGGCCTTCAAGAGCGCTTCCAAGACTGCTGCCAGCTCCAGGCCGGTCAGAGCCGCCACCGGAGCTTCGCGTCGCGTCGTCACCACCTCGAGTGAAGAAGATGACGACGAGGATCCCCTCCAGGCCCCTGACCCCATCATCGACCAGTACGGTCTTGAGGTCGAAGTCGATCCAGGCGAGGCCGTGGATCAAGAGACGGTCGACCACGGAGAGTACATGGAGCTGATGCAGCGACTTGACGAGTTTGGCTGGCTGCAGCTGGTCCTTCTGGCCTACTCGCATGAGGAGTACGTGAATTCGACGTTCATGATGGGCTGCTCGAGGCGGGATTTCATTGCTGCCAGCGACACCACACTGCTGACAATGCACGAGGGTGTCCTTGAAGAGATCACCAAGCGCTTTGGCAACCTGAACCGGCTTGTCATGATGGGCCATCCCGGCGTAAAGAAATGGGTCGACATGCTCGAGACGCGCAGCGGCGAAGGAGAAGGCCATCCATCCATCTACGTCCGAGCCTTGACACACGACAAGAGCAACGGCAAGGATTACGACGCCTTCAGCCTTGCGGAGGCCAAGCACATCGCTGACCTGGCCCTAGCTTACGCCTCGGATCTGACCGACTACAACAGGAAAGAATACAACAAGATCGGCTGGCGTGTCGACAGGCTGTGGAGCGACCAGTGGACACAGTCGGCGAGCAACAAGGGCGAGCGGTTCTTCCTCAAGACACAGAAGAACAAGAACAACGACAAAGTCCGCACCTGCCAGTTGAAGACGTTCGCCCGGGTACTGCAGAGGAGGATCGCCGAAGCCGAAGCCAGGCAGGATCCGACCGTCCCCGTCATGCACTACGTTGGCTACGCAACCAACGCGAAGAAGCGAAAGGCCGACCATCAGCGCGGCGGAACCAACTCCAACTGGCTGATGCAGTGCATCCGGTACATTGCCGAGGCCGCAGGCTACAGGATCTTCATTACGTCGTGGACTGTGGCTCTGATCAGCGAAGAGACGGGGGGTCCAGTGGCAGAAATGCTCCTCACTCGGATCGCCCGCGGCTACTACTTCGCTGGCGGCTTCAGCCTGGGCCATGCGGGAGGGAGCATGAACAGCATCCACAAGCAGAAGATGAACGAGAAGGAGTACGAGACGTGGTGGAGCGACCACCAGACGTTCGTCAAGAAGCTCCCGAAGTTTCAGGAGCGCATGCACAGTCAGCTGTCGCTGCGGAAGAAGTTCCACGAGTCCAAGGTCGCTGCCGAACGCACATCGAAGCAGGCTGACATCGAGAAGTTCCAGGCGGAGATGGCCGAGATCAAGAAGGCTCACAAGGAGAACCTCGCGCTGCTGGGCGACGACGAGGAGCGCAAGTTCATCCTCGACTTCCTGGGACCGGGTGCGGGCGCGTTCGACGAGGTCACCGAGTACATCGAGGATGTAGAGGCGGCGCAAGCAGGCTCGCGCTAACGGCCAGCTACAAATGCTACCCAATCCACTGATCGTGTCCCAGCCACTCCAGGAAGGCTACTTGGACTCTTTCGAAGCTTTCCAGGCCTCTGTTCGCGCTCTGCCATACAGCCAAAAGCATGTCACCGCTATCAACCGCAAGTCGCAGAGATGGGTGCGTATATGCGGCTACATCCTCAGGGTCGTTGCTATCTCTAGGCGCGTTTGCTGAACTGCGTAAAGAGTCGTTAGTATAACAAATTAACATCACGCCCAACAACAGCTCCAGAGATTGGCGCAGTGCGCATTCACTCGTATTTCTCAGTGTCTAGTTAAACCCGCGTTCCGCGTCAAGCCTTCTCGTTGTCTATGTCCGTCTTCTCTACCCTTCCTTGCTTCTTGTCGGCAAGGACGTTGTCAGCCTCTGCCAGCAGCGCGTCCGAGGCTCGGAGACCCGCCTGGAGGTCGAACTTGTCCTACTCTTCTTGCTCCCGCTCCATGCGAGCCATCTTGGCCTTGAAGTCGTTGTTTATCTGAGTCGATGTGGTGGATGGGGAGTGTTTTTACGGTCAAGTCGGGTTTGTTGTGCGTGAGCGAAGCTGTGGGCGGGCTTTTATTGTTGCTCGGATGCTGTGACTAAGCGCGTTTACTTTCACTCTCACCTGGCTCTACTTTCACATCCGCCCCGACGGCATGCACGTCAAACAAAGTAGAGACTTGGCAGCTTGCGAGCCTGAGCTTTGATCTGGGTACATCTAGTAGACGATTCCCGCTGTCGACGGCGTGGGTGGATCCGATGCGACGACTCGACATGGGGAGAGGTTATGGGGGAGACACTCGGAGCGTCTAGATTAGCTCAAACAGACGAGACAAACATGCTCATGACACTGCGCATGGTTGAAAGAGCGGCGACCCAGAGTGCAGATAAAGTGATGTTGCATCGCCCTCTGATATGATACAAAGCAGACAGACCTGCCTGAACGCCATGGCAATATGCTCTCGTATCCAAACACGTGGTATACAGCGGCCCAGAACGCCAGTCCCAGACGCAACCTCTTCGATCCATCTACTTCTTCGCCTTCCCGCTGGGCCACTTCTTCCACCCGCGGCCGTGTCCTTTCTGCTCCTGTCAGCACGTTCCGTCGGAGAGAATACGAGGGCGCTCACCTGCTTCCACTCCTGGATCAGGCGCGGCATGTCCAGCATGGCCTGTCTCCGCATCTCCAGACGGCCCTTGAGCGTGCGCTCCCACAGCTTGCCCTTGACGCGCTGGCCCTCGCCGGTGCCCTTGACCGTCAGGCCGCGCTCGATGCGCCGCGCTTCCTTCTCGCCGGGCTTCTTGATGGTCCACGGCAGCAGGTCGACGACGCCGTGGGTGCTGGCGAGCTTGACGAGGTCGGCTTGCTTGCGCAGGCCGTAGACGGGGCCGTGCCAGCGCCCGGTGGCGAAGTTCTTGGTCGGCAGGAAGGGGTTGGGGAGGGAGACGTCCTCTGGCGTTGTGGCCGCGGCTTCTGTGGGTGTGCTTTCTGTGACGGGCGCGGTAGATGCTGTGCTGTCGGGCGGTGTCGCGATCTGCTGGGTGATTGTGGGGAAGAGCTGCGGCGGGGGGTAGCGCTGGAAGAAGCGCAGCAGCCGCGGGGGCAGCGTCTTTGCGAGCTCGACTGTGGACATGGTCGCGTTTGCGGGGGGAGGTGCTGCGGTGCTGGCCGCGCGATGGGAATCTTTCGACTGACTAAGCGTGCACGGGCGCGGTGATGGCGGCGGAGCTGCGTAGCTGCTGCTACCTGGGGTGCGTCAAGAGCATCAGAGCATCCGAGCATCACCACCGCACCCAGCACCCAACTTCTCCACGACGAGCTTCCGCCGCACAGCAATCACAGCAACTGAGCAGCCTCGCGCATCCGCCAAACCCACCACAAGAAGGCGTCCCGGCACAGCATGGTAAGCTCCCCGCCGCTTGCATACCGCATAGCTAACCACCGCAGTCGTCCCCGTTCTCGATAAGTACGAGTGCCGCCCTCCTCCCCGCACAACCACACTAACACAACCAGATGGCGGCGCCTGCGTGGCCATGGTCGGCAAGGACTGCGTCGCCATCGCCTGCGACCTGCGGCTCGGCATGCAGGCGCTCACCGTGTCCAACAACTTCCCCAAGATCTTCCAGTACGGCGACGTCTTCCTCGGCCTGACGGGGCTCGCCACCGACGTGTCGACCGTGTCGGACCTGTTCCGCTACAAAGTCAACATGTACCGCCTGCGCGAGGAGCGCAACATCGCGCCCCAGACCATGGCCAACCTCGTCTCGTCGTCGCTGTACGAGAAGCGCTTCGGCCCGTACTTTGTCAGCCCTGTGATTGCCGGCATCAACCAGACCACGGGGAAGCCGTTCATCTGCGGCTTCGACAGCATCGGGTGCATTGATTTTGCCAAGGACTTCATCGTCAGCGGCACCGCGAGCGACCAGCTGTTTGGAACGTGCGAGGGGCTGTGGGAGCCGGACCTGGTACGTATTGCGCGCGAGGAGCGAGCGAGCAACACCCTGTCTCGGTACATACCATGCGTGCTAATTGTGGCAACAGGGCCCCGACGACCTCTTCGAGACGGTCTCGCAAGCGCTGCTGAACGCCGTCGACCGCGACGCGCTGTCCGGCTGGGGCGCGCACGTCTACATCATCGAGAAGGACAAGGTCACCAAGCGGTTACTGAAGGGCAGGCAGGACTAGTGGTGGTATGACACGAAGTGACGAGCTCGACAGCTAAATGACGATACGACACGGCATCAGCATAATTAGAGATGCTCTACATGCAGGGCATGACACAGGCAGAACTAATTGATCTCCCTGAGCTATAACCATCTAAAAGCTGTGACTATTCGTGCACGTGACAGCGTGACAGCCTACCTCCGCGGGATGCGGGAGCTTAGCTCAACTTAACTATACATTCAACTTACGCTCAACTCTACATACAACTACGCTCCCTCCACGCTCACTCCACGCTCGTCCTGCACCAAATTCCTGTGTTCGAACTCCCAAGACCTCGAGTAGCCATCCACACACGCAAATATTGCCATGGACTACGCAGAACCTCCACCACCACCACCCAACGTCCCGCCGCCGCCCAGCTCGGATGCGCCGCCCCCACCGCCGCCCGAGGAAGAGCTCGGTCCTGCACTACTGCCGAAGAAAGTGAAGAAGGGATGGGCGTCGCAGAAAAAACAGCCGCCGAGCATAGACGACATCCTCAAGGCGAAGCGCGAGAAAGAGGCGGCGGCGGCCAAGCCCAAATTTTTGTCGAAGGCCGAGCGCGAGCGGATCGCGCTGGAGCGGCGGCAGAAGGAGGTCGAGGCGCAGAAGAAGGCGGCGGCAACGAACGGCAACGGGTCACAGAATGGGGTTTCGCATAGTGGAGCAGGCGCAATACCGACAGGGCCGCGGTCGATGAGAGACCACGCGCCGAGAGATGCCAGGGAAAACACACGACGAGACATGGCGCCTCCCCCGATGCCGGACAAGACGGACAAGACAGACAAGACAGACCGCAAAGCCAAACGACCGCCCCCCGAGGACGCAGAGGCGGCCCTGATCCGCAACCGCTACATGGGCGCCGAGCAGAACCAGTCGACCTTCTCGGCCAAGAAGAAGCGCAAGCGCACGACGGAGAAAAAGTTCAACTTCGAGTGGAACGAGGAAGAAGACACCAGCTACGACTACAACCCCATCTACCAGCAGCGCGCCGAGGCCAACTTCTTCGGCCGCGGCAAGCTGGGCGGCTTCACCGACGACGCGACCGAGCGCAGCACCACGCAGTTCATCGCGGCCATGATGGAGCGCGACCCCGAGTCCGGCCGCGCGCGCGCAGAGGCGATCCTCGACATGGAGCGCCGCCGCAAGGAAGAGGGCAGCCGCGCCCAGCTCGACAAGCACTGGAGCGAGAAGAAGCTCGAGCACATGCGCGAGCGCGACTGGCGCATCTTCAAGGAGGACTTCAACATTGCGACCAAGGGCGGCGCCATCCCGAACCCCATGCGCAACTGGCACGAGGCGGGCCTGCCGGACGCCATCATGCGCCTCGTCGACCAGGTCGGCTACAGCGAGCCGTCGGCCATCCAGCGCGCCGCCATCCCCATCGCCCTGCAGTGTCGCGACTTGATCGGCGTCGCCGTCACGGGCTCCGGAAAGACGGCCGCCTTCATCCTGCCGCTGCTCGTCTACATCAGCCAGCTGCCGCCCCTGGGCCCCGCGAACCGCAACGACGGCCCCTACGCGCTCGTGCTCGCCCCGACGCGCGAGCTGGCGCAGCAGATCGAAGTCGAGGCCAAGAAGTTTGCCAACCCGCTCGGCTTCCGCACCGCCGTCATCGTCGGCGGCCACAGCATCGAGGAGCAGGCCTTCCAGATGCGCGACGGCGTCGAGATCATCATCGCCACGCCCGGCCGCCTGGTCGACTGCATCGAGCGCCGCGTGCTCGTCCTCTCGCAGTGCGCCTACGTCATCATGGACGAGGCCGACCGCATGATCGACATGGGCTTCGAGGAGCCCGTCAACAAGATCCTCGACGCCCTGCCCGTCGGCAACGAGAAGCCCGACGACGACCGCGCCGAAGACCCCACCGCCATGAAGCGCGGCATGTACCGCCAGACGATGATGTACACGGCCACCATGCCCACGGCCGTCGAGCGCATCGCCCGCAAGTACCTGCGCCGCCCGGCCATCGTGACCATCGGTAACGCGGGCGAGGCCGTCGAGACCGTCGAGCAGCGCGTCGAGTTCGTCCCCGGCGAGGAGAAGCGCAAGAAGCGCCTGTCCGAGATCCTCAACTCGGGCGAGTTCGCCGCCCCGATCATCGTCTTCGTCAACATCAAGCGCAACTGCGACGCCATCGCCCGCGACATCAAGCACATGGGCTTCAGCTCCGTCACGCTGCACGGCTCCAAGACGCAGGAGCAGCGCGAGGCCGCCCTGCAAGCGCTGCGAGACAGCCGCGTCGACGTGCTCGTCGCCACCGACCTGGCCGGAAGAGGTATCGACGTCCCGGACGTTTCGCTGGTGGTCAACTTCAACATGGCGACCAGCATCGAGAGCTACACGCACCGCATTGGACGCACGGGTCGCGCGGGCAAGAGCGGTGTGGCCATTACCTTCTGCGGCAACGAGGACGCCGATGTGCTGTACGACCTCAAGCAGATGCTGTCCAAGAGCCAGATCAGCAAGGTGCCCGAGGAGTTGCGGAAGCACGAGGCGGCGCAGCAGAAGGGGGGGCGGAAGAAGGAGGGCAAGAACATTACCTGAATCAATCGAGCAGACGAGCGGAGCGAGATTTGACAGGAAGTATACTATACACTATTGTGGGAAGTATATTATACACTATTGTGGGAAGTATATTATACACCATTAATGGAAGTAGATATACCATTGGGAAGTATGAAAAGCAGCACCATTCCACTCGACCCTCCAACGCTCAACTGCTCAGAACCATCACATCGGACCACTCACTCACTAGAGACAGACAGACACATGGCAAAGAAGAGAATAATGCCGCCCATGTTCGAGAAGATGACTTGCCAAAGAAAACCCCTAGGCTGACCCATCCAGCCTCACCACCCCTCTTAAGATCAGGATCGACCACTGTCGGCGGCCCATTCTTCGCCTGGCCGCGCTGCATACGTCACTGGCTGCAGCATCTTCCACTTGTCCTTTGCCTCGAGGGCAACGCGGTGTGGATTCTCGCGGATCCCGTGCACCGAGCCGATGACAAAATGCGCCCACTCGGGGCCAAATGCACATCCACAATGGCACTTATCAGGGGGGTGCAGACTGAGCTCACGCCTCGCAGCACGGAACGACAGCGCGCACAGCGGACACACCACACACCACCGCGGGGCTCGCTTGTTCTCGACATCCTTCTTCTCGACATCCTTCTTCTCAGCCGGATAGCTGCTGCGGCCTCCAGACAGTGCGCGCACGAGTCCCGACGCAGTCGTGCCGCAGCGCCGGCAAACCACGTGGTCGCAGCGATAGCACATGGCGTACTTGAACGGGTGGGCGCCGACGAAGTGGACGAGCGTGTTCTCGTGCCCCGCGCAACAGTACCACACGGCATCCGCTTCGCCCAGCTCGCCCATCTCACTCGGCCCCTGTGCGATGCCGGCGTTGGAGCGGTACGCGTGCGGATCCTGCTCGGCGCGCTTCGCGACGCCCAGGGTTCTCAGGAGCCGTATGATAGTTCGTCCGACTTTCATGGTGGTTTCTTGTTTGGAAATTGAAGATTGAGTTGGACGAGAGATAGGGTGAAGCAATCGGCAGATTCTATATACAGTCGGAGTTGCGGTGTTGATGCACATCGAAGATTGAACAATGCCTGATTTGAGCTATGAAGGCTCTCGAACACTGCGTGCCAGTCTTGCAAATAATCAGATTGATAACTGACAGTGGACTGCCATGCACTGCTCGTCCTCAATGTAGAATGCAGGAAACCAACACTGTAGTTCGTCGAGTTCAACACTGCGTAGTTCGTCGAGTTCAACACTGCGACATGGATGTTGATATATCAAAATTTAACAAGACGTGCGTGAGTTCGGATAAGCAACTGCGAGTTCCTCTTTCAATAGTCTCAGCTGCTCCATCACCAGGTGGTCGGGAACCACTGCGATGTCCGTACAAGAACGTCATTGCGAAAGATAGGAGCGGAACTGTTGGAGGTAGTTTATTGCGGAGGCGTGGCTGAGATCTGTCATGCGATTACTCAAATACGGCATTACTGGTATAAATTACTCCTAAATAGCATGCGTCTGCACCGAGATCTCGCTCGTCTTGTAAATGTGGCCGTTCTGACTGCTCTCGCCCATGCTGGCCGCTGTCGCTGACCCATCGCTCTTCCCGCTCAGACTGCGCGCATCCACGCCGCTCCCGACTTCCGTGTATGGCCCGTCAGCGGTGGTCAGTGCTGCGTCGTTCGTGCGCTTGTTCATGCGCGTGCTTCCGATCGTGGTCCTCCACTTGGATCCCAGCCCAAGCTCGATGCCAGTACTCGCTTCTCCGGTCGCTCGTGTGCGCCCCCTCGAGAAGGACGATCCAAGGATCTTCGGCAAGACCTTGACAACAACAGGCTTGACGCCAGGGGCAGACGCACACAGCAAGCTGACGTAAATCTCCGTGGACGTCCAGATCGACACATCGTACGAGTCCCAGCTCGGTTCGAAGTTCGGCCTCGTCAGTGAAGTGCTGACCCGCACCATGCGGACTATGCCAGCGACAACAGCAAGGGATCCAAGAAGCACAATGCCAGTCAGGGCCCACCTCTGGCGCTTGTGCAGCTGCAGCTCGAGCACCCGCGGCAGCACTATACCCATCAGCGCAACGTCGACGAGTATGTTGAGACTACCGCTGATCAGAAAGCCAGCAAAGTCTTCGAGACATTTCGCCTCTGGTCGCCCCTCGGTCCAGTACACCTCAATCGGCCGGCACTGGAAGGCGACCTCGAACATGAACGGGAACGTCAGGAGCACGAGAAGAACCAGCAGGGCTCGGATCATGTACCGCCCGCGCTTGTCCTGGTAGAAGATGCGCAGGTATGTCAGACATATGCTCATCTTCGGGAGCGCGAGTGCCGGGAAGAGGAGGATTTGAGCTGCGTAAGCGTATTGTTGTGATGTTATTGGAGCCCTCGGGTTCTGCATGACGATGGCGACAGCATGGCGTCCAGAGCCGTTGTCGATCTGGCCGTACTGGCAGACGCTATAGCCAGTACAGAAGATCTGTCGACTATGAGTTTGGATCTCGACGGCAATCACTCAATGACTTACCCAGGCCAGTAGGAGAACGTAGTCTTCTGCGCGCCACGCTTTGATGATGGCGACTCGGGAGTATGCCCTTGCAAAGAAGAATAGAGACCCGACGGCCTGGACAACAACGTTGCCAGTAATCATCTGCGGTTGGCGTGTTTCCGCAAGAAAGCTTGGTGGGAACTGCAGATGTGTCAGTAATGGATGTTTGACGGTGAGCAGCGCTACAGTACCCCCTGGCTCCCATCGTTCTGACGCACGACATGGTGAATGAGACCCATTGGTCTTCGCTCATGTCTTCGAGTGCAGGTGAGGTTGATACAAGGTCTGTCTGTCAGATTCTGCGGGGGCCCGAGGAGGGTCTTTCGAGAAGGGTGCCTTCCCGCCATCAGGGTTCATGCCAGAGCCCAACCTTCCAATGTCGAATCAGCGTACCCCGACGCTGGTACCCCGATGTTAGTGCCACTCGCTCGCTCCCGCAGTTTGAGGCCACCCTAGTCAGCAAATAGAGTTTCGGTGGCGCTGTCGGTACAGCTGCTACAGAATGCAAGCAATCGAGTACCATAATTCCGGTTTGACGTGTCTCATGCCCTGGAGTGAGCATCCTGCTTGCTTGGTTTTGCATCGTAATGTGGAGGCAAAAGCGCACGCGGCCCATGGGTAGCTGGTTCCGGGTTCCACAAGGACGATCCGGCTCCTGCAATGATCGAATATCGTAAGATTAATCCTGGTGAACATCGATCTCAACGGCTGGACTGCGGTGTGCAAGTGCAGGTGAGAGTCGAGACCAAGTGGATCACGAGCGCAGCTAGACACCTACGTTGATTTGAGACTGATTGTGATCGGCCGGGCAGGGCGTTGTGTCCTGCCGTTGTTGCGACTTTGTCAAGAACTTTATCAGGTTCTACCTGAAACCACAAGCGCGACAAACACGAGGAGTCGCGAAATGATGCGCTTTGGGGCAACTCTGCCGCCCCGTCTCAGCCATAGCAAGCCTCATCATGATCACGCTTTAGCCGGCGCTCAGGAGGCTGGAATCTCGTCTGGTTTGTGCAGAGAAGACAGCTGGTAAGTCGACAATCAGTGGCGATGTGGCGTCGTCTTCAGGCTCAACCCTGCTTTGAGCGGTGCGTCCGCAGGGACACCGATGCTGCGGGTTGTGTTGTTGTAGCTGAAGAGCGACGTGCTCGGGCTCAGCCACATGCAATTTGCACATGCACGGCCAGATGTCAAGATTTGACGTCCGTGAGGCGCAACCATCGAGCGGGAACGGCATCTCCGGGGTTGCCTTCGAGTCGATGAGCAGAGCGCGGGAAGCAACCGATACAGGTCGCTCGATTGCCATCCAAGACACTGAGCATAGGAGGTGTTGAAGTTGTGGTCGAGATATGGTTGGTGCAGGTAACTGACGGAATTGCGAACTCGACGCCCCTCATTGCCGAAGCTTGAGCTTGAGCACCGACATGTCCGACTCCCTCTCCCTACCTCCACCACTCAATTGAGGCGCCGCAGCTTCCTCGCGCTCCAGAATGCTTCTCCAAAACCTGTCCCTGGTGTTCTTGGCAGTAGGAAGCTATGCAGCGAGCCTGCAGCCGGCTTCTTCAGACGTCACGACACTTGACCACTCGACGTCAAAGGACCTGCTGTCGCTGCACAAGAAGCTGGTCGAGATTGAGTCCATCAGCGACAATGAGCTCGAAATAGGCACATGGCTCACGACGTACCTCGAAGACAATGGCTTCACTGTAGAGAAGCAGCAGGTCGCGAAAGACCGCTACAACTTGCTCGCGTACGGCAGCAAGCGCGACACCACCATCCTCCTATCGTCGCACATCGATACCGTTCCTCCGTACTGGCCGTACTACTACAACAAGACCTCTGACATGATCGGTGGTCGCGGCAGTGTCGATGCTAAGGCTAGCGTCGCAGCGCAGATTCTGGCTGTGCAGGGCCTTCAGAAAGACGGCGAGGCGAAGTGGCTGCGCGACGATATCTCGTTGCTCTTCGTTGTGGGAGAGGAGACTGGTGGGGAGGGCATGAAGACATTCAGCGCCTGGAAAGAGCGTCCTCAGTACGACATCGTCATCTTTGGCGAGCCTACCGAGGGCAAGCTGGTCTGCGGACACAAGGGCATACTGGGCTTTGAGATCCATGCCACGGGCAAGGCTGCGCACTCGGGCTACCCGTGGCTCGGCGTGAGCGCCAACGACATTATGGCGGAGACACTGAGTGCACTGCTCGAGCTCAGGCAGCACCTGCCCTGGAGCGAGAAGTACGGCAACACCACGATGAACTTTGGCCGCATCCAGGGCGGTGTCGCTGCAAATGTCGTTGCGGAGACGGCGAGCGCGAAGATTGCGACCCGCCTTGCGGCCGGTACACCGGAGGTTGTGCAGGGCCTCATCCTCGACGCGACCAAGGAGATCAAGGCTCGCGCACAGAAGCAGGGTGGTGATCTGCAGTTTGATTGGAGCGGAAACGGCTACGGCCCGGTCCCTATTGACTGCGACATCGAGGGCTTCGAGAAGCTGACCGTCAACTACGGCACAGACGTACCCAATCTTGCGGGCGACCACAGGCGGTATCTGTACGGCCCTGGCAACATCTTCGTGGCGCATTCTGACCATGAGGCGCTGAAGAGGAAAGAGCTGGAGCAGGCTGTCCTCGACTACAGGAGGCTGATCATCCAGGCCTCCAAGATGGAGCAGAAGACGTACGCGAACGATGAGCAAGTTGAGTTGTAGATAGGCTTTGTATATCTGTAAATACGTTTGCGACCGAATGTGCATATGTTATCTGGATGATCAATTTGCTCTTGGGCTTGGTGGTTTGTGATTCAGTGGAACATCGGGGCGCTGACAAGGCTAGAAAAAGCCGGATACAAGCTCCAATGCCTCGGAGGATAGGAAGTCGTCGTGTATGTCTGTGCGTCTGTTGCTGTCTGGGGTCGATCGCTGTCTAGACAAGCACTGTCCCGACGAGGTGAGAGCACCATTCTCCAGTGGGATTGCGGAAACCTCATCGACATTCCCAAACAGATGTCCCAAACTCAAACAATAAGTGATATTAAAAATGCAGCAACATCGCAGCCCGGGACTATATCTCGTCACTCAAAGCTGATCCTGCGAAGGCTTTACCTGCCCCGCAGCAAGCTCTTGATGCCCCACACGTTGGCCTGCTGGTACAGATTCTCGATTCGACCAGATGCAACGACACAGTGGCAGCCAGGAAATCGAATTCGAGAATATAGATGGTACTTTTCTTCGAGCTTTCATCAAATCACAACAATTGGTTTTGTAGTGTAAGCAATAGCCCGATCAGATTCATCCAATCATAACTAATTCCTTCTAGGTAGCGGTTATCACTCCGGATTCTGATCACCTCAGTATCTTCCGGCAACCCCGGTTCGATTCCGGGCAAGACCTAATTTTTGCGCTCTGGCCTCCTAGATCCAAGGTCCCGATTGCTGGGAGTACAGGATTCTTTGCTTTTTGCGCTTCGGCTCGGGTAGGGGCGTTAGCGAGCCAGATCGGCGAACTTCCAGCACAGCGGAACCTGGAACATGACTTCAGGTCCGGTATTGAGGCGGTTCCTGCACGAGCGTGAGATGGCCGACGTTGATGTTGATAGCTGCTTCATTATCATCTCAATAATACTCGTCTAGTCTCCCTATCTACACTTTCCTTGCTCTAGTAATAGCGTACAACAGAAAACGTGTAAAGGCTGCGCGATGCAAAGCATGCCGCCTGGTATCAACTCCGGCCTGAAAGAAATGCGATGCGAGAACGCTGCAAGGAACAGACTGCGCCAAAGCGCTGCGCGACACTCCTCGTCAACACAAGAACTTGTAGACCTTCTTCCACCGCGGCCACTTCTTTCTCTCCTCGCGCTCCTCCTCAATCAGCGCCTCGATGTTTAGCTCTCGGATGCCCGTGTGCAGGTCCATGTTGTGGCTGCGCACCACGCTCGTGCGGTAGTAGAGCTTGTACGGGATGTAAAACGCGATCGTCACTGGGAGTGCGAGGTACACGCTGAAGAATTTCTGCAGCCTTACGCTCGTGGACAGGTCGCCGTACCCGCCCAGCGGCGCAAATGCGACCCAAAACTGCGCGATGAGTACGAGCAGGTTGAAGATGAGCCCAACGTAGGACCCGATGAGTCCCGGTTGCGAGCGGAATGCGAGTTCGGACAGACTGTGGCCTTGCACGCGCCAGCCCTTGCGGAAGCGGATATGCGCGAGGCAGATAGAGAGCCAAGTGAAGACGGCGGAAAGCGCGGAGAGGGCTAGGAGCCAGTTGAAGATGTCGTCGCGGAGGTTGTCGTCGGTGCCGGCGAGGTAGGCGAGGAGGCCGACGGCGAGCGCGACGGCGATGGAGACGAGGGGGCGGCCTTGACGGTCGATATATGCGAAGATCTTGGGCGCCTGGTGCTGTTCGGCGAGCGCGGCGAGGGTGCGAGAGGAGCCATAGATCGAGGAGTTGCCGACGGAGAGGACGGCAATCATGATGACTGCGTTGAACACAGACGGAAGACCTTCGATTCCAGCGTTTTGAATGGCGATGACGAACGGCGAGGCGACTGCGTTTACGCCGTTCGCATTTTGCAGAAGGTTTGGGTTGTCGTGGGCCACGATCAGTCCGACAATGGTGAGCGAGACGATGTAGAACAGGGAGATTCGCCAGAAGACCTGCTTGACGGCAGTGGGTAGAGACTTGCGGGGATTAGCAGTTTCTGCGGCCGCGAGACCAACCAGTTCGGTTCCGGAGAAGGCAAAGGCGGCGTTCACGAAGACACTGCAGACGCCCTTGAAGCCGTTTTGCTTATTGAACGGCCCTGGCTCATGCCAGAATTTCCCGCCGATGTAGCTCCCGTCTGGCCCGCCACCGATGTTGATGATGATACCAAGAATGATGAACCCAATCACGGCAGTGATCTTGATGATGGCAAAGACGAACTCGGCTTCTCCGTACCCTTTGACACCAAACAGGTTAATGACGACGATGAGGACGAGGAATATGGTGACGTAGACGTTGTTATCGACGATGTGGTTGTCTTTGGTCCAGTACTCGATGGTGAATGTCGCAGCAACAATTTCGAGTGGCAGGACGACGAGCCATTGCAGGGCGTAGTTCCATCCCATAGCAAACCCCCATGCTGGGTCGATGAAGCGAGTCGAGTAGGCCGAGAAGGATCCAGCAACGGGGAACAGCACTGCCATCTCACCCAGGGCGTGAACTGTGCAGTACAGCATGATGCCAACTAGGCAGTACGCGATCACTAGTGCTGCTGGGCCCCCATTGGCCAGTGCCTGCCCGGAACCGACAAAGAGACCCGTACCTGACAGAAGTTTAACAGTGCATCGTGACTCGCGCAGTCGAGCAGCATACCTATCGACCCTCCGATTGCAATCATCTGCAAGTGACGGCCTTTCAGCCGCCGCGCGAGTGGTGAGTTCGCTGTGTTCGCCGCCGCCTGTTCGACATCGTACACGGTTCCGTCCGCGCCTGAGCCTCCTTTCGGCAGCATGGTCGAGTTCGGGTCTCTCTTGAAACTGTCCAGCACCCTCATGGCTATCCCGTCTCGATGCACTGAGCTCTCGCCATAGTAGTCCGAGTTCTGCGATCCTCTACCGAAGCTCTTCTCGGTGCCGTACATGTCGTCGTCGACGACCATGATGATGTTAGGTCTCCAGTGCAGCAGGCGCTGCGAGCTCGGGTGTGGTGCTGCAGTGCAGCGTGGGCCGGCTGCTCGTTCTCGTGAAAATTCCTTGGGAGATAAGTCGTCTGTCGTGCTGACGCCAGAGAGCAGGGCCCAGGCTTATTTTACAAAGCTCGCTGCCCCAGCGGCCGGTGAAATGACCGGGGTGAAGTGACCGGGGTGAAGTGACCAGGGTCCAGGCAAACGGTAAGTGATCTCTTAGGCGCCGGGATGGGAGGGCCTTTGGGTTAGAGCGGCGGGCTGCTTCTCTTTGGTGCGCACTTCTGGCTGCATCTATCTCAGGGCTGCATGTCACTGGCCGGCAATGCAACGGCAGCAGCAGACGCTCCGCCGTGGAGACATGTCTGCGAAAGGGGAGTGGGTTGGCCTGTGACGCTTGCTGTGTCCCGTTTCCCACGAGGGCGCTGATCCCCCCAGCGGGTGCACGGAGGCGCAAGGTCGATGGCGACAGTTGGCCAATGTCTTGGAGGCGTCGAGTCCAAGCAGTCAAGCAGGCCCCCCACCAAAATTGCTGTGCCTCCATCCTCATCAACAGCGTCGTGCGGCGTGCGCCGACAGCGAACCATGGCACGTCAACTGTCACCTCAGATTGCCTGCGGACTGGCGTCGCTCACGTGTGGCACGTCCATCGCCGCTGTCTGTCATGACTGCCTCGGCGACCTGGTGGCGCCTGCCGTCCACGGTTCTCGAAGACGCCAGCCCGTGCGCGCCTGCCTTCGTTATCAACCGAGCGATAGATGCGGCATGTGCTCGCAAGACCCACGCTTCATCACGATTCACGCCGACTCGCGCTTCATGCATATCTTGATAGCAAGAGAGAGAGTCATGCCATCACGGTAGCCTTGCATCAGGCGTCGTTGCTCGAGTCCTGAGTGACATCTCACAACCCAACCTTGCCTTTGCGAACTATTGGCGGAGGGCCGCCGGAAGCCTGCGGTTGCTCCCTCAATACGAATCCAATATTGCCAGAGACACAATCAGGACCATCCCAGCAGGGCCATCTATGCACAAAGTGTGACCCCGCGCGATGGCTTGTCTGCGGTCAGCTCACGCCGCAATTTCTCCAACGTGTCAACATCACGAACGCGTGAACAACGCGTCAAACGAGGTGAATCCGCAGTGGCCAATTGGCAACGCAGCGGCTGCTCAGGAATCCTCCAACTGTGTCATGCAGGTACAACTCTGACAATTCAAACACTAAACGTGAAGGGCAGAAGGATCACTTCTCGTGCCGCGACCCGGCGTCCTCGAAACTCACCTTCCGAACGGCATGGTACGAGAGCTGTGTCACGTTCTGCGTCCTCGATTGCATCAGCAGCGCCCAAAAACGTCTGCGACCGCATTGTGCAACGCCTGAACTGGCGAGGCACGTAATTCTGTCTCAGCACGACTGTCCCTTGTATTTGTACCAAGTGTCTGCCCGCCATTACCAAGTCTTCCAAATCCCTTCGAAACTCCTGTCACAAGCAGCTGGGCGGGATGAACGCAGGTCCAGGGCTTAGATCATGCCTCGCGCTCGTGCCTTCCTGTCCCGGCTAACGTGATGCACGCCACCGCACCCTGCACTTTGCAACTGCAAGCGAGGCGATCTAACGTTTCTGCGTGCGTGAGGCATTTCAGGCGCAGGCCGTCCCAATCAAGAATGATTGGCGAGAGCCTGGCATGTGGCTGGAGGCCGCAAGACGGTCCGAACAATGCATTCACCACTGCCTTTTTGCTTCTTCTTGTCACCTTTCTGTACGAGGTGCCATTCGATGACATGCAGGTCTCGGTCTTCCTGTCTGGCGCCGCAGCATTGCGATGTCGCTGTCGACGCTGACACCTCTGAGGCCAACACATTGTTGTCTCGGCAGACTACGCCACCGACGACCAACAAGCGCTACTGAGATATCCATATTGTCTCGCTGCCTCTCGCAAGCATCACTCCTGCCGTGCACCGCGACAAGAGAATGCGACACGGTATCAGGCTCCCTCGTCAGGATGTCCATAAGAGACCATCATATAAGAAGCCGCGACCCGTACACTCGGCACTGGGCCTCGCACGTGCGCTCGCGTGGCCATATCCTACCTGACCAGATCTGACCATTCGGTGCTCGCCCTCCCTTTGCCAACGCAATCCTGCGCAAGGTGTTCGGTCCCCCTACTTCGCCCAACAACCAGGTATCAGCTCAACTCCCGCAGGGCGCGCAGATGTAAGCGTCGATGCCAGCGCACTACGATCTCGCAGCCGCTGATCGTGGATGTGCAGCAATGGCTGTAAGCGACCTGGCTCGTGCTGTGCAAGGTGGTACAGCAGCAGCCAGGGGCCATCTGATATCAGCGCTCACCGCAAGCAGTATACTGATCTGTCAAGACGCCACCGATTACCGTCGTTCTGACCGCCAGTTCATGGAGTCGTTGTCACCCAGCCATCCTTCCGCCCGAGGACAGCACGTATATATCAAACAGATCCGCATATACAACGATGCACCATGAAAGTATGACAGCCGGCGGCTCACCGCTCGATGATAGTTCAGACATGATGGTCAACATATCTTTACGTCGAAAAAAAAAACAATATAAAGGTGACACGAAACGCCAAATGCGAGCAATGCTCAAACCACCGCCATTCTGCACATCATATACTCGCTCACATGTTGTCGATAACGCAGTGGCTTGCAATGTCGAGCAGTGTACTGATCTTTCATGAAACGACAGAACCCCGGGCTGCCGAATGGTTGTCACATCGTAAGCTAATTTGCTATACATCAAGCAATGGACGGTGATACATCTTACTACCTCGCCTTGATGGGTACACCAAACATCGTCCAACCGAGCTTCTCAGGCTTGCATACGGATTGATTACTGGAATCGTCGAAGTGCAACGCGACTTACGTATCTCACCGTTGGCGTCTATATATACATACAACATCACAACTGTACAGCGGGTGCAAGGCGAGAGAGCCACGGTTGCGCCTTATGTGTTCTTGATGTATTGCTAGACTTGACCATACTGTCTCGACATTGTGAACGCGTAGTACGCTAACATTCCGCTGCAACCAGATCAAGCACACCGATCCATGAATGACTGTCGTCGGTCTTCAGAATGCAACTCTCGACACTGTTGACGCGCAATATATGCCATTCCGCATGACGCTGAAGGCGACGCTCCACTTACATCCACCGGCGATCGTCTGACACCACACATCATCCGCAAGCCATCGACGATGACAGTGAGTCACGCGCCTCGGCCTCAGCGCCGATATACCGCAGACGTCCCAGTATTGCCGTATAAGTGCAATACCGGAGACGTGCGTCGACAGGCTCTGGAACGAAGCCACGCGACTATGTCTTCCCACTGTATGATCGAAGAGACTGAGGATTCTGACAACGAGCCTGCACCACGCCAGGCTTCTTTTCCAGCACCGACCCTGCCGTCCAGGGTGCCGTCCGAGAAGAAGTGGATCGATGCACGCCAGACGATGATCGAGCGGGATAGCGATCACACTATTGATGAGCACCCACTTGATTGTGTGAAGGACTTTATGGACGGGGCTTTGCCGGCATTTTTGGACTGAAATCCGATGGAAAAGGTAAGTCCAAGTAGGTAATATAGCTCTCCGGGACACATGTGCTCATGGCCCCATGTTATACATGATGTGTGACCGATAACCGGATATTCGGCGGGTTCGTAATATAAAAGCAGGCGGTCACAGCTACAGCCGACTCGATGCCACAGGTCGTTCCCGACAAGCGCTTCTCGCCGGCGTGAGAAGAACCTTGTAGGTGACTTCAGCCAAGCAAATGCACCTCATCGTCCATCAAACCCTCCTTCCCGACATCGCAGATGGCGAGCCAAGATCTGCCCAATCCTCTTTGCCGTCCACAAACGTCTCTTTGAACGGGAGCGCATGCTCTAACAAGAATCGCACCGTCCATCGATTCAATACATACGCATCAGCAGCCGGCTCGCGCAGACAGCGATTCTGAAACACAAACAAGCGATCTTTCATGCGCTCCACGCACGGCCAGTATGTCGTCAGCTCTTCGAGAGCCTCGAAGTTGAGCGTCAGTAGTGTGCGCGCTTCTTCGACTTCTGCGGCGTCCCCGAAGAGCAATGAGTGCAGTAATACGGACGAAGATACGACAGTCAGATGCGCGACGACGAGGTAGACGACGTGGCAGTCCTTCTGTCTTCGTGCGGTATGGAGCAGGCGGCTGAAGGCTAGGGCGTGGTGCTTAGCTCTGTTTGCGTATATCACGGCCTTGTCGATTTCCTGGTGACTTGGGTTCAGGAACTGGAAGTAGAGGATTATGGAGTAGTAGTGGTAGCCGAAGTACAGCGCGATGAGACTGCCGCCGTGGCCTTTCGTTCTGTATGTGTTGAGGTTGGCGTCATTCATGAGCATGATCGGAGGGAGTGAATCGTGCCATTCTAGTAAGCGCTGCGCGACCATGTCGACGTGACCGGTCATGGATCCATCGATGTCGTTCGCCACCAAGATGAAATTGATGTCCTGTATAAGTGCGAAGATGCTCGCCAGAGACGCATGGTATGCCCATAAGCCCTTCCCTCGGTCGGCAGGTCGAGTTTCGTCGGTGGCGTTCAATTGCTGGAAGACGAGCTCGTCCATTGGCAGCTTGTGAGTTGAGTCAGCACGTAACGTACGGGGCAGTCCAAGACTCGAAGGACACCAATTGTCTGCTATGACCAGGGACCACCATATCCGTATTTTGATCTCTTGCAAGACGGATGAGTCGTGTGGATTGGGCTCTTGAATCTTCAAAAGAAGCGCGATGCGATTTGCAATACCTATCGGCAGTTAATAGATGTGGGTTGCATCATGAGGCAAGACTTGCCAAAGTAGGTAATTTGTAGGTCGGCATTCTGCACTGCAGTGTACCAGTTGCCCAACAAGATGCATGTTTGTACGTTCTCAACCGACGAATGATCAAGCTGCTGGTCGAGCAGTGCTCTGGACTGGACTGCCAAAGTCGGTGCGAGATCGCGCTGGCCCTGATGCGGGGCAAAACGGCAGCCCAGGACGCACATAGCTCTCCAAAGATGTTCGGGCAAGGTTCCATTGCGAAGGGCTTCCCATGTTGATTTCTCGTGGAAGAGACTGTGCGGTCGGTCGTGTATGTACCGAAAGTACAGGTTGATGAATTCAAACTCCTGGCCAGAAGGTGTAGAAGTGGAAAGATGAACAGACGTTGCTGGAAGCGTCAAGGGCTCAGGGCGAATAATCGAGCCGCCGAACGTTGATGCAAGAGGCATGACCGTGTTCGAACAGTCGATCCTCCGCGACCTGCACACAAGGCATCGGAGCTGTTTGCCTGCTGGATCAGGAGTGCATTTGCGTTTGCCGACCCTGCACTCTCGGCAGGACGTTGGCAGTCTCATCGTTCGCCATGCGCGAACACATTGGTTATTTCATGGGTCTCGAGCATCTCTGAGAGTAATGGGAGGTGGTGAGTTGAGCGGATGGTCGTCTGAGTTGATGGCAAGAGGTGCCGGGGCCTTGCCCTCCGAGCCGAGGCACGTGGGGAGATGTCTCAAGTCACGAACTCTAGTTGGCTTGAGCCGTGAACCTTCGCAGAACCGTGTTAAATCCATTGAGCATACCTCAGCTTTAGTGTCTACACGATGACGACTCTTCGTGGCTTTCAGTTGGGCCAATGCGTCATCAGATCAGCAATTGAAGACGTGGGAAGTGCCTTGATTAGGCAAGCAGAAAGTCGATGTCGCATCTCAAGCGGCAGTTCCATGTTCTGCATCCCGTCCTGCACCGCCATCTTTGCGACTTCCCAATGTGGTGACCCTTGCCATGAGACTTGGCTCCTCCCTCTCCTTCTCCATCTTCGCATGCCAATCTGCCTCAGCCTTTGCAGCGTTGCGCTTGACCCTTGCAGTGTTCCAGCGCATGAAGTAGCAACACACCGGGAAAAGAATTGTATCGATGGCAACCCAAGCGAACAGAATGCCAAAATTGCGCCCGACATGGGATTGCTGAAGATCGAAAAGTGTTGAGCGGGTAAGCTCGACGACTGCAATGTTGTCAGCGCTTTGATTTGCAAGAAAAGAACGGGTCCGAGAGCTTACTGTTGTGCATAGGCCACGCATAGCCCCACCTGTAGAAACTAGGCGCGAGATCGAGGGCGTAGAAGCCGGTCGCGACATTGCTGATGACCCAGAAGATGAGCCAGAGAGCAGTCCAAGGCGTTCCAAGAAGCATAGCCATGTTCTCGCTCGCCAGTCCGAACGCGGTCATCCCCACCCAGTTGCCCATCCAATACACGACGAACGTCCCACGTCCGTATGCGTTGGCGTTCTTAGCTGGCCAGACGTGACTTGCCGGTTGGTTGGACATGGGCATCAAGAACGCCAAACTGACGAAGCTATACACAAGGGACAGAAAGAAGTAGCTCATGACAGTGGCGATGTAGCGCCAGGCGATGAGGTGGCGGAAGAGTAGTGGAGGATGGCCCTTTGGAGAGAGGTACTTCATGTGGATGGGCAAGAAAAAGGTAAAGCTGAAGAAGGAGATGATGATCAAGTAGATTAGGCCGATGCTGACTGCGGGTGTGGCGATTGGGGGCCCGAACCGACGCAGATCGTAGGTCGTGAACTCGATACCAGGGGATAACGCTTGTGGCGCGTCAGTGATGCGCAGGGTCGGCACGACGTCTCGAAGATGGAGGATCCATGAGGCGCCGAAGGTGGAGACCACGCGTCTCTGGAGTGCAGTCAGGCTTGGCACGATGTACGATGATGCTACTGTCTGATCGCGAGCTGTGTTGTAGATGACCTGACAGGCTCCGGCGGGATCATAGCTAGCGTTGCCTTGCCTGATGGCCGAATCCAACAGTGAAGTAGCATTGGCGTTGATGACTACTGCAGCCCAGACGTGCATGTCATACACCGCTTCTCGGACTTGAAGTGGGTCGTTGTTGAATTCCTCAGGCGACTTGAAGATGTATGCAGGTGCTATGCCGCCAGCTTTCGTCATATTGTCGACCGCCTCGGTGACAAAGGGACCAACGAATGGAGCCATGCCCGTGTATGGCGCTACCTGGCCGTCGAAGTCGACCACAAGGATCTTGAGGTTCTTCACGTTGTCGTTCTGTCGAAATAGGGCACCCCAAAAGAGGCACAGACAAGCCATGATGGCGACTGCCAGGATAAGGTCTGGTGAATGGTCAGCATGGGCCATCTTGAGCTTTGTGGAATGCACCTACTCGTTCGGAACCAAAGCTTGAGCACATGAAGTCGTACACCAGCCTGGCAAGTCAGCCTGGCGATCTCCAAACCTGCGCATATCTTACCATTTGCCAATGCCAAAAGCCGACTGGAGCTTGCGGGCCGGCATTGCTCCTGCGTCTCGATCTCTGAGTGTTGATCTTGGATAGAGCTGGGGTGATGCCACGTGAGTGTTGTGTTTCTGCCTTTTCGATGGCCAGTGCATCGTTAATTGTTCCTGCTTCTATCGGGCTCTCAGCCTCGCTCTCGGTGTCAGTGGAGTCGCTGTCGCTATTGTATGGCCACTGCTCTTGGTCATAGTTGGGAGCAATCTGGCAACCGAGTGTGGGCTCAGGCATGTTGGCTGGTACTAGACCAGAGCGAGCTGTGGTTGAGGATCGAATTGACGGTCGCCGTGAAAGCTGGGAATCAATGGAACTTCGAACTGTCTGCATCCTGCGCTCCATCTCCTCTTGAGGGACGTGACTTGGGCGCGCCGCCATGTCGCTGACTGATGCTGCAGTGATGCAGCTAACGGGAGGAAGGAGCGGCGATTGGGCAGTAGGTAAGCGCCACAGATTGGTCAGACATGCAGGTGAAAGCTAAGCTTTACACATCACTGGGCACCAGGACGCCTATAAGGCACCATCGGATGAGGGTCTATGATCCGCTCAGGGATCTCGAGCAAAAGTCGATGCTACGAAATTGCTATGACACAGCAGCCGCACAGGGCACAAAGAAATGTTTTCATGCCGAAGACGCGGTCGCCGAGTCGGCATGACAAAGCAGCGTGGAGATATACGAAGGCGCACCAAGAGCCGATTACAGGCCGTGACGGTGTTCGAATGTTAAGGAACCATTCTCGATGCTCGTGGAGGAGTGGAGGTGAAGTTGAAACGCAGGCGGCTGTCCGAAAGGCAGGAGCGATTACGTCAGCGCCTGAAACGTCCACACAGCGACTTCACGCGTGGTGGATGCTCAACCACCATGATTCGCCATGACGCGTCGTAACAGCAATTGGTCGCTGTCGACGCGACCGAGTAGATCTTGTTTGCTTGCGCCGTTGGATACGCGCACGATCGGCGGCCCAGCATGTCCATAAGAGGCCCTCGTGGCCGCGGTCGTGGTCGCGGTCGTGGCAAGACAATGGTAGTAAGTAAGCAATGTGCTCACAACGCAACTCTCAGACTGACCTCCGCAGTGGGAATGGGAGACATACACGCCCTCGCCCGCCGTCTACGACAACATTTGGCACGTCCGCCAGGCGCCTGTTGCAGTCACGCCCACGCTCCCTTCAGACTGCCCCATACCCAACGCCAGCACCAAGATCCTCGAGCGCCGCCAGACCGAAGACGGGTTCGGGCGCAACTTCTACCTGGTGGAGGTCACGAAAAACGGCACTGAGGTCCAGACGGTCGGCGTAAGCCGCATCTTGCAGTATGTGAGCCCGAGCGAGCTAGAACGGTTCGAGAATGAGCAGTTCCGCGTTGAGGCCGAGGCGCAGGCAATTGCAGACAGAGAAGAAGAGGAGGAGCAAATCAGGCGCAGGATGGCAAAGAACGCGCGCGCGATCCGTAATGGGCGAGAGGGAGTCGGGCGCGGAAGAGGCAGCCACATGCTGAATGGGTTGGCCATCGACTCTGAGCTGCCCACAAGGACAAGAGGACAAGGGCGAGGACGACCGAGAGGAAAGATTGGCCGGCGTGGGAGAGGCGGGAGAGGCGGGAGAGGCGGGCTGGCTCTGTCCCGTGCGCTGCCAGAAGAGGAGACTGTCAACGGCGAATCAAGCCTCACGCTGGCGACCTCACACGAAGACACAACGGAGACCAGCAGCGAGGAGGAGGAAAGACCGCCACAACTTGCCTCGCCGAATCTCATGCGCTCGGCCTTGGTCGCCAACAGCGCCCTGCCGCTATCGCCAGTGCGGCCCATGCCACCACCAGCACTTCAACGCGGCCACCCTGAAGTGCCAGACATTGGCGGCACAGCATCCGCGTCCGGAGACTCTGAGTCAAGTGATTCGGAAGATGAAGACGGACATCGAAGCAAGCGGCGCAGAACGGAGAGTGTGACACTACAGCGCCCACACCAAGCGTCATCATCTTCGTCGCAGGATGACGAATCGGGGAGCGAAGAAGACTCCATCCCGCCAGATCTACCGTCAAGCGTCAAAGCACATGAGTTCCAGCAGGACCACACCACACCTCGCGCCGGCCACTCGATGTTGCAAAAGCCAGCTTTCGACGCAGACGAGGCAGGAGAGGACAGCGAGGATGATGAAGACGCAGAAGAATACGTCGTTGAGGCAATTATCGAGCATTACCATGACGAAGAAGGACGCAAGTTCTACCTGGTCAAGTGGGAAGGGTACGAGGACAGTCACGACTGGCTCCCGGAAGAAGACCTCGAAGGCGCTGCGGAACTAGTGCATGACTACAATGAGCGCGTCAAGAGAAAGGAGAAGAATGGATCGAGATTGCAATGAAGCTACCCTCAGAACTCTCTACGCGTGCTTGTGCTGACAGCCGTTGACAGTACCGTTTGCAAGAGCAACCCTTACCCACGCTAATCTCATCCTTTCCCTCGAAGCCCGAATGCGCACATCGCCCGGTCATTCAGTGCTTGACGGTCTGCGCAATCGATTGCCACTTTCCCCATGCGTCTCACGATCATTGGACGCGGATGTTGTGCTTCTTGGGTTTGATTACAGTGCAAATGTGTAAGGATTCTCGGACATGAACTTGGCGTACCAAAGCGGACCGTGCTTGAAGTACCTTGCAAGGACTGGAACACAGTCGAAGGTAGCCAGGGGCGCGCTTATTTCAGGCTAAAGGGTCAGCCGCCCGCAGGCAAAATGTGGAGTGTCAGCGCCAATCCTGCGCCGAACCCGAGCAATATGCGCGTCTCTCCATCGGGAAGCTGTCCCATCGTTCCGAAAATGCTCGTGTAAAGGCTCCCATCGGCTCGCACGAGCAACCTGAGGGGGGCTCATGCAGGGCCGAAACCAGTTCTCCAGTGTTCGGGATGTACCTGGGTAGCATGCATGTCACACGTTCGAGTTCGCCTGTACCTGTGCAGGTTAGGAAGCAGTGCATCTTGGGCCTCATGTCCGAAGCGCACCTATCAAATCTTGTTGTCAGGCTCTCAACGAGTGGCCTTGCCCGCCATCTACGGGACAGTAGATGATATGTTTACAGTACGCCCGGCAGCCACGAATGTCAGTCTTCTTCTAGTCAACTTCATATCCTAACCGCATGTCCTTGAGTTCCAAGCATGGCGCACAGCGTACCTGCAGAAGCGGTCATCGTACGCACCTGCCCCGCCTGATGGTGTCCTCACGTCAAAACAGCGTACTGACACATTCTCCAGCCCATTGAGGCCGTCCTATTATCGCTCGGCATTCTGCTGGCATCATGTCGCCTGATTCCACGGTTCTTGCAGCGACAGTTCCCAACCATCAGTGACAGCTTCTTGATTGCCTCCGTCCTCAATGCCATCGCACTCTTCATCACCGACACCATGACTTATAGTTGGGGTGGCATGGGAGGAGGTGCTGCAGATGCACCTGAGCCATCAGATGCTCAAAGAATCGCCCTCAAGAAGGTACATTGTACCTCACTTCATGCAGGAGACGGATGCAACTAACACTGCCATCAGGCCCAGTTTGCTGGTAACTACTTCTACGATACTGGAATCTATCTCCCGAAGCTGGCGATCGTCGCGCTCTACTTTCGACTGTTTCCTCCGACCATGCCATTGCTCAAGAAGGCGCTCTATGCTGTCTCATTCTTCACCGCCTCTGCAATGGTCACAACGTGCTTCCTAGACACCTTCTGGTGTGGGTCCCAGGTGTCCGTCAACTGGTCGCTGGACGAAGAGGCTTGCAGCACATTCAACTCGAAAGTCGTCTTCAGGGTGGATTGGGGGATGAATGTCTTGACTGACGTCCTGAGTAAGTGCTGTCTTGAGTGCACTGACCGAATGGCATGCTCACAAGCGATTAGTCTGCGTCCTCCCGTTTCCATTGCTTTATCAGCTGCAGCTCAATCGACGCCAGATTATAGGCTTGATCGCTACATTTTCACTGGGCGCCGTCACTATCGCCGTGAGCGTGACTCGTTATGCGACAATCGAAGTGATACAGGCATGGACGAACGTCTGTAAGTGCGATCTTCAACTAAGGCTTACGCATTCAGTCTGCTGAGACTGACCTTCGTATAGTCGTACTCTCAATGGCCGAGATGGCTGTTGCCATCATGGTGGTATCTCTGCCGTCGATGAGAGCGTACCTTCGAAGAGGTGGCTTCTTTGCTGGATCCAAGCGCACATACGGTTCCTCGTCGTCAAACCCTCATCGAACGCCGATTGATCGAGCTCCACATTCCAAGCTGTCTTCGAACAGCAGAAGTAAAAGCAGTTGCCGCATCAGCGCAGATGGCGACGAATCAGGCAGCGAAGTTGAGTTGAACGTCATGGGCAGAAAGGATGTCATCTATGCAACTCGGAGGATCAGTGTGCAATTCTCGCCTTCCATCGAAGATCCGCCAGCGTACAACAAGCACGTCTGATGGTGTAGACCGCGCGCCTGTCCAGGCTGCTACATCTGCTGTTGAGCATTACCCGACTTGGCCTGGTTAAGATTGGAAGGCAATATAACCTCGAATCAATTTCGATCCCACTTCGCTCGAGACGGATCAACAGTGATTCTTGATTACGCCGTAATTCTGCAATTTGTTTCCCAGAAAATTCTTCACATTGCGCATAGACTTTTCCTGGGAACCAGGTCGATCGTGCGGTTCGAGAACCGTATCAGGGTTCTCGAAGTTCCAGATGGATACAACGTTGCATTCAAGCTGGCCTGACCCAGAGGGGTGGTACATATACACCAGGTTCTAAATCCCATCGCGCTGAAGCATATTACCGGACATTAGAAGACACAGACACTCCATTACCAATACAGCTATGCTACCAAAATCTCAGCATAATGCAGAACCAGGGTCTCTGAGCATCGATGCACTGCGTCTCTTGACTTCTGTACAAGCACGACCTTAGACCCTTAGCTCATGACAGACGCTTGTAGCGAGCCGTCCCGCCTAAATTCGATACGAGAGCTCCACATTTCCAGATCCTTCGTGTGTCGCGTAACGGCTGCCGCACTACCGACCCACTCCCTGCGACTATGGTCTTCGAACGATGTGCAGCATGAACAACAATTGCACAATCAATCACCAGAAACTGAACGGTTTCGCTATCACATTGTTCTTTACGGCGACTCTGCGACTCGGCATCTGGTAACGATGGCTCCTTGGACGCAGCCACCTCGAAAACACCCCATGTCAGTTGTGAGAGAGCAGGCAATGACAAACTCATAATAGCGGAGGATTGTTGCTACTTCGGAGACAGCATCCGAGCGGCAGCCATCCAACACGCCACTAGAACTGCGCCGCCCGTTGTGTACGAATTCTTCCGCCGGCTAACTGCTACCGTGCTCCTGCAGGATCGGGCGCCTTGCATAGGAAATGCATGTCCTTGATTGGCATTTGTAACGTCTTCAAGATGGTACGACAGGCTGACTGCCTTCCCTTCCCGTAGCACATGGTCGGCCGATGCTCTTGTTTCGGTCACTTCCGGATTGGCAGGGAGCAATCTCTACACCTTCGACAAAACCCTATCTTTTAACGGCCAGTTCTTCACTGCTCACTACAGTTCACTCAGCATTCAACGTGATTCCACGTCAGAGCAACAAAACATGGCCTACAATATTGACGGTAAAGACTGTATGGTGGGTTAGCTTTGCATCGAACAAGTTGGTATTGTCTTACGCGAAATCTGACACTTCCTACAGATCTCAGAATGGATCTTACTAGTCATAGCATACGGCTTCGTCGCAGCACGCATCTATGCGCGCCTATTCCGCCTTCGTCAGAAGCTCGACTGGTCCGACTATCTGCTCATCGCATCAGCGCTCGACGCGCTGGGTCTCATCATCTGCGATACGCTCACATACCAGATGGGTGTGCTGGACGACTATGAGACGAGCGTCAAGCTGTCCAAGGTGCGTCACCCCATGTCTCTCGATTTTCGGACGCCGTTCTCACATGAACAGATCTCCTTCTCCTCGAACTATTTCTATGACGTCGGTATGGGCTTCCCCAAGCTCAGCATGCTCGCCTTCTACTGGGCGTACTTCAACCTCTCCTCCCATCCTGGTCTGCGCAAGATGCTGTACGGTATGACCGCTTTCGTGGTGGCATGCTACTTGACCGTTCTGTTCGACGATACGTTCTTCTGCGGTGCCAACGTGTCGGTACAGTGGAGTCAGGAAGACGGCGCGTGCTCGGTGTTCTACGCACCTGAACCGTTCATCCTCAACTTTACCCTCAACTTGGCGTGCTACCTGGTCGTCTACGCAATTCCGACAATTCTGCTCGCGCGTGGCGTGCTCACTAACTCAACTGGTGTCACTGTAACGTTCGTATTGGGTGCGCTGACCATTGCGTCGGGGATTGTGCGCTTCGTCTGTCTGAAGGTTGGAACTGGACAGGCGAACCTCGTTTGTAAGTTCACACAACTGCGTATGATAAGGAATGTGGACTAACCCATGTCACAGACCCGTTGAGTATGGTCGAGATGACCCTGTCCATCATCGTTGTCTCGCTTCCAGGTCTGAAGCCACTGCTCAGCAGCTCCAAGTCAAGCAGACATGCCTCAACTATTGAGGAGGATCAATACACTGCGCAGCCGAAGGCCAATGTCGTCTGAGCAGCGATCTCGGACGCCAGATCACATCATATGCCATTGGAGGTCGTTCTTCTCTGTGCTCAAAATGTCACAAGATTTACGTAGTACAATGGGCTTTGCCAAACCAACCACTGGCGTGTGGCTCACCACCTAGAATTTTACCTAATACGAGCCAATTTCGCGACTTTACCCATGAGCAGTGATGCTCGATTTTGCAACAACATGTCCGCGCTCTTTCTAGGGGGTCGTCTTGAATCAGATATCTTTCACCGTCTTTCAATGTACATACTTCGGCGTCGTACCGCATTATTCAGCAATGTTGGAACGCTTTCGTCATTCCTCTGTCATCTCATTCTGGATTATCCCCATCCAACAAAGTTCAGTGCTCCTCCACCGCATCTTGTCCAAATCCCTACCTGATGTCTGCCTCCATGCATCTGAGCAAGGCGGGAGACTCTACATATAAAGCTGTTGGTCGTGCAACCTGTTGAGATCGTGTCGAGAAACGTCTTGAAGACCAGAATGCGTTGAACGAAGAAGATCGTCTCATTCAGAAACCGCTCCATGCAAAGGGCAATCGCGAGCCGCGCATGACGTCTGCGCAAACGTCCTCTGCTTGGAAGTGGTTTGCCGAAAGCCAACGACTGTGCTGACAGAGTTGACGTGTGGCAATTGAGGTTGGACAAGACCTGTCACCGGCGTAGGATCGGGTCTGAAGGACCGAAGGCTGAGCTTAAGGATGACGGCGTACGAAAAATGAAACGCATGCTCGAAGAGCGTCTTGCAGCTCAAGGCATCGCAGATGATGTTGCTCCGGTTGTGCTGTACACGGTCAGTGGAAGCAGCGATACCTGACAGGGGCATATGTACAGCAAAAGCATTGAAGAGAATGTTGTGTCTGACAGCTTTTTCATTGATTACTCAGGCGTGCTTGAGGTTCGAGGAAAAAGGCTTACTTTGCAAGATCAGCAACCGGTGACAGCGCGTGATTCTTGACACCACACCGGATTACTCATAGGAATTATGCCGTCTTGGTCAAATCATTCGTCTCTTTGCCTAGCTTCCATATCCACCTATTCACAGCCCCACCGCCTCACAACCTGGATCACCGCAAACCCCCCACCAATCTGCACTCGCCTCCCACACAGGCAGCTGCCCTTCCACCGGCGCCCAGCAACCGCCAAAACCTTCCTGCTGCTTCCCCAAGGCCACTCTTTCACCACCTGCGTCGCCCAGCTCAGCCCGCACCTCTCGTTAAGACAAACATACCCATAGCCCGGTGGACACGCGCTGTCTTCGAAGTTCTTCAGCACAGACTGCTTCGGGTACGGGAGGACGTACGGCGCATTGTCTTCACTTGGTTTCTGCGGGTCAGGGAGGCGGACTACAACCATGAGATCTGAGCGGTTGTGTGGGTCGATGGGATTTGTGGAGGGGTGCCACGTCAGAGCGCAATCTTCGCGATCGCAAGCCATCATGCCGAGGGGATGTAGATGGCCGGGGATGTGGTAGACGGGGTTTGTGTGGCCGCAGAGACATTGCCAGGTGCCAATCTTTTCTAGGGGCTTCGAGTGGGGATCGCGGACGAGTGTCCGGACGGTTTCGAGACGGGGTGGTTTGCCCAGGAGGGAGAGGATGGTGTCGCGGAGCATCGTGTCTGCTTGTGTTTGTTTGGAGAATTGTTCGTTCCTTAGTCAGATTCAACACCACGTTGAGGACGTTATATGTATAGCAGCAGGGGGCAATGTGAGTCGGGTTCGCCAAAGTCTGACCTGTTCATACATGATGTCAAGATCCCCGTTGCCGACTATGAGATGTCGCCCCAATGTCTTGCATTGTGCAGTCACAAGCGAGCAACGGTGTACTATTCCATTAGGACACTGACCGTATCTTTTCATTGTCTGTGAGAGTCTTGATTCGGGTGGTACAATGCGACCTCTTGTTAGTCGATCTCCATCTCCTCTGTCTCCACCATGTCTGACTTGTGGCGTAGGGCACGTGCTGCCGTATACAACATGCTGTTCCAGATGGGTCTAACAACGTCCAAGATTACCTACTACGAAGTAGACACTGGAACTGGCCGAATCAGGAGCACTAAATCAGACTGACTGGAGGACAAGATGTAAAGAGTCACATGGATATACTTACACGAATTGAATGCAGTAAACGCTCAATATGCTCCGCTCATATGCAATGCGTGACCGAACACATGTCAACGTCCATTTGATGCGTCCATCAAGGGTCAGAGATCACCAGACCGACTCCTTCACTGGCTTCTTGGTCATAGCAGAGGGCACGCAGCCCCACGAGCAGACCTTGACCTGGAATGGATAAAATACTGTGAAGCTCGTGCTCCAGAACTCGATCCACTGGGCCCTCGCCACGATGTAGTCCTTCTTGCAAACGTGACACTTGTGAAAATAGCCGAAGCCCACGCCTCCGTCATTGTGAGTTGCTTGCACAAATATGGCGTCTGCGTCGTACGGTACCGGTTCGCCAAGGCTCTTTCGTGTCTCGTGAACCGTAATGTTCCTTAGGGCGGTGATAACAGACATCGTAAGAAGAGACGGTACACGTGAGGCTGCGGGTGGTGCGAAGATGGGCGACGAGGGAGCTCCGTATGTGCCCTCGTCAGTCTCGACGATCACAGCGTAGTCGTTCGTGATCGGGCAAGGTTGAGCTGGTGAGCCTCTGGTCAATTGACCGGTCTGATCGAAGTATGAGACCAACGTCCTGCCGATGAACCGTGATGTGGGCTGATCAGCTACAACACGAGCCGCTGGATGATGTGCGAAGATGCGCTCGTCCCCGTTACTTCCTCCAACAGTGTACTTCGAGTTTACAGCATCGAGGTATTTCCCCATCGACTCGAGGAATCGTATATGCCAGACAAGCGCCTCGGGATCTGAGCAGGTCTTCAACCGAGGATAGACGTCCTTCGAAGATTCCGTAAACGTGATGCGCTCATCAAGCTTTCGGTAGCGATTCTGAGTTACGCGCTCGAGAAGTGGATTGCCGAGAGTCGTAAGATGCTCCAATTTGCCGTGTGGTGCCAGCATCTCCAGGATCTCGAACGGTAGCCATTGAAGCTTGTTGAGGGATACGTCGAGTTCCTGAAGATTATGCAGCTTGCTGATCTGCGGAGGCAGTTCTTCAATCCCGTTGCCTCTCAGCTTGAGGGATGTAAGGTACTTCAAGCTGAAAAACGACGGTGTCATCCGTCTCAACGAATTCTGGCTGAAGTTGACGTAAAGCTCTGGTTCCATAGACCGGTACTGACCCTCTGCAGGGAGATCGTTCCCAGGATCTGGGAGGTTCTTGATCACACTGTTCAGATCACTTATCTGCTTGATATCGTTGTCTTCGAGACCAAGTCCCGAGAAGTCGTACTCCTGACAGTTCCTCTCGACACCAACGCTGAGCATAGAGCAGAACGCGGCTCCAGCGCCAGTCATCCTTATCGGCTCTGGCTCATCTTCTTCACTGTCCTCGTCTGGGAACGGGAACGGCGACCTATGCTCTGGCAGAAGGCCCACAGAGACTTCGCTGTTATCGCTCATCATGTAGACACCGGAGTCATACTTGCGCGCTATCCTCATCTTCTTCGGCTCGGGTGAGGCCTGCGCTGATTCGCGCTTGTCCGTCTCGTACCAAGCACCTTTGCGCTTGTTCTTGAATACGCGCGGCGACTCGTAGTTTGTGATATCGAGCGTCTCTTCAGAGTCGTCGCTGGAGAACATCGGAGGCGGCGAACTTGACTTGGGCGAGAATGCGCCATAATGTTGAGGTTCGAAATATGGCGAGCTCTGAGGGTTGGTCGCGATCGCGTGCGGTGGCGATGAGGGTGGCACCGCGTCGTAGTCCATGGCGGGAGACGGACGGGCTGTGGCTTTCAGCGGAGGATGTTGGTTTGGCCACGCGACCGCGACTACCGACTCGAGGAAGTCGCGCTTCCTTAATTCGGGGGCTGGAGGGAGGTGCGATCTGTGTGGGAAGGAACCACAGACGCGTTGTGGAGCTTGACACGACCCCACTAGGCTCGAAACCGCGGCAGGGTCTGAGAATGACGGCATCATCCGCGCGCCGTGAGAGCGTTCCCACGTGCACTGCACCACTCTTGTATGCCCAAGTGCGCCACACAACAACGGTCTTCGATTTTGAAACCGACATGCACGTAATACAAAAGCGCCATCGTGCGGTCACAGCAGGCGGTGAAGCCTAGCACACTGCGACCACTCGAGGCCAGCTATGCAGCCGGGCCCTCGTTCAGCGTTCAGCTCAGCTTCACATCGCAACGCTCCTCACCAACACCAGGACCGACGCGAAAGGGCGGCCACAGGAGCACATGGGCCGGAGTTCCTCAGTCTCTTAGCAACTGAGCTACTTGGGATAGTTCTTACTGGAGATAGCTGAACGCTAGCTTGGCCGCGCGTATGATACGAATGAGCGGTTTTGAGGGTGTTATTTCCATGACTATGGCTACTCATAAAGATATAAGCTCAGGTCTTCTTGCCTCTTGCAGACATGCCTTCCTGTGTTTCCTCGCATACAGTCAACACATTCTCTCGATCGGATACGTCAAGTGCGCTTCTGAACACTTCCAGCTGAACGCTTCAGCCCTGCTCAACGGCCGTCAGCTCTTGTAGTGTGGTGCATAGGGTTGAATGCGATTGATCATAGGTCAGAGCGTGGCTGGCAAACAAATCGTTGCCAAGATGCGCATGAACTATCGCAGCAGCTTTGACGAAGGCTAGTGTGCTGTGCAAGTTGCAATCGACCAACAGCGGTTGATGGAGGTTGATTTACTTCTCCGCCAGCTGGAGTCCACGATCACCAGCAGTAGCAGTCTACACACCGACGAATCAGGCTTCACGCACTCGATACAATCAACAGATTACGGCCAACTTTAGTAACACGCACCTGGTTGGCCCTACCTATTGCAGCTAGACCTACAACCATGATGCCGCGGAAGTCTTCTGACTTGGATACGAGCAGGATCTCGGCAAGGAGTACTGCAAGCTCAGCTTCGAATGTGTCAAGGATTCCTCGATCGCGTGCGCCAGATCGACTCGAAGGGCTGCCAGAAGTTCTCAGCAGCGCAAGCGCAACATGCTACTGCGCGCGCGAAGGCAGCGGCTACTGCAAGAGACAGCAGCAATTGCCCGGCGACTACGATGAGCCCCAGATATCACTTGCGGGGAGACAGCCTGCGACGCCAAAATCATGCAGCGCGTACCGTCCAGCATCCTTCACGATCCCTGACTGTGCGTATCAGTAAGCCGTTTAGATTGCACATGCAGCGCGCTTCAAACACGATGATGCAGGAATTATCGAATCTCCAAACGCAGGATTGCTGACGATAGATCTACTCGGCAACACGGACAGACGTGCCAGCACTTTCAGGCGAGAACGGCACAGTACGAGCGCCAGTCACGAGGCGCACCACTGCGCACGACGCGGCAGCGGCCTGGGCAATCTCAGATCACGACCTGTGTCTCTCGACACGCCTCTGTGGAGTCCGCGGGCATGCATGAGCTGAGTGGCCGGCACGTTTTGGTTCCTGCAGCTCGCACGGGCCCGCTGTGCCCGGTGAACACCGTGCGTCTTCAACTCTGGACGCGGCACACTTCTCGAAGGATTCCATCACACCTCGTAATGCGTACATCCACAGGTTGCATTCGACAACGGCGCGACCCAAGAGTAACGGCAGTAACGGCAGTTGCGATGAGTGTGGACCCTCTCAACGTCACAGAGCCGTATTGTAGGGTCTCCGCTGGCGGAACCGGTGGCTTCAACAACGCCCAGGCCAAACAACGGTGTGCGTGCCAAGAGGAACAAAGAGCAAATGATGCGCGCCGCGCGAAAGCTTTGCACGCATCGTCACTGGACGGCGTGCACCACAAAGCTTCTGGTCGCGCTGGGGTTGGCGCATGCGACGTTTCCTCGGCTATTCTATTCTCGGATACGGCGACCAAAAACCTTGTGCCAATCAGCAAATCCGGTAGCCGGCAGAACATGACAGCGCGAAGCTTGGCAGAGGGCCCTACGCACGCCTCGAGCGCACGAGGCGGAGACCCAATACCCTGGCGCTCGTGAAGCTGCCTCAGCCTTACCCTACGCGGTGGTGGCGGTCACTCGGAGATGAGATTTCCCCAGTGCCAACACCAAGGCGGCTAGGTGATTCGCTCTCGCCCCCTACTATTCAGGCTGGCGTCTTTCGGTAAGCCGCCATCTTCCTACTGCGGACTCGCATCTTCCACTCGTGTTGCTTGGCAAAGACTGACACGAACTGGTGGATCGACTTTTTATCGTATCGCTCAGGAGATATGGCGGAGCCTAAACGTACAGTACATAGGCAAGGGCCTGTCCTTCCGCAAACGTTTCTGCAGCATCAGCTCTACGTCTTTCGTTTGTTCAATTGGAACATTCCAACGTCTCTTAGTATTTTATTTTAATCTAATTCCTACACTCGCTCATCACCATGCATCTCTCATTCACAGCAGCCGTTCTGGCTGTAGCCGGATCCGCCTTTGCGCTCCCCCAGAACCCTGCTCCCGCGCAGGGCACTTCACTCCCCTCAAATGTCGATCTTCCTCCGGCTCTCCCGCTCAACGACTTCAAGACACCCAAGTTCGCTCGCCCGCTTTCCCTCGACGAGGCTCTGCAGGGTGTCAACGCCACTGTCACCACCATCAAGGAGAACATTCAGGATGCGAAGAACAAGCTTCCTGAGCTTGTTCTCCCCGACACCCCGTCGTCGAAGATCATCACCGACCTCCTCCCCAACATCCTCCCCTCAATCCTCCCCAGGAACCCCGCTGAGTTGGACGAGGAGCTCGAGAAGTTCGAGAAGAGGCAGAGCACCTGCTCCAACCCCCGCATCCGCCGCGAGTGGGACTCTTACTCCAACTCTGATCGTCAGGCCTACGTCGATGCCATCAGGTGCCTGCAGAGCCGCCCGGCATCTGGCCAGTTCCGCCAGTCGCAGAGCAGATACGAGGATCTCGTCGCTCTTCACCAGACCCTGACCCCTAACGTCCACGGCAATGCCAAGTTCCTTCTGTGGCACAGGTACTACCTCTGGACCTTCGAGCAGATGCTCCGCTCCGACTGCGGTTTCAACCGTGACCTTCCCTGGTTCGACGAGACCAGGTACGCTGGCCGCTTCGGCGCCTCGTCCATCTTCTCCAGCCAGTGGTTTGGCAGCGTCAACATCGGCGGCCAGTGCGTAACCAACGGCCAGTTCGCTGGTCTTGCTATCAACGTCGGCCCCGGTTCTGGCAACACTCGCCACTGCTTGGCCCGTAACGGTGACGACTCTCGCACCGCCAACACTGGCAGCGCCATCGTTGATGCCTGCAACTCCCGCTCTTCCTACCCCGACATGGCCTCGTGCGCCGAGGGTGGTGCCCACGCCTGGGGCCACAACGGTATCGGCTCCGTCATGCAGGACACCTACGCGTCGCCCGCTGACCCCGTCTTCTTCCTGCACCACGCCTTCATCGACCGCAACTTCCGCATCTGGCAGAACAACGGCGGCAACGCCCGCGTCACCCAGATCTCCGGTACCGATTCGCAGGGCAACCAGCTCCGCCTGGACACCACCGTCAACGTCTACGACTTCCGTCCCACTGTCCGCATCAGGGATATCCTCAACACCCAGAGCTCGACCCTTTGCTACAGATACAATTACTAAGCCAATGGCTAATGTGCAGTTTCCTTTTGTCCGATACCATCGCTATCATCTGGGAGATTCACATTGCATGGCATGAGTAACTTGTAATTAGACAGTTTGGACTTTCCTTTTCTCTGTAGATATTGATTCCACCAAAACAGGCAATACAGCTTCTTTACGACCACATCATGTTCTCTTCACATTGTACATGGTACATCATTTGTGCACCGTATTTGTGGTATTGGCATCTGCAACTAAACGTGCACGTCCGCTTTTCACAGGCGACCCTGGTGATCTTCACGATCATGGGGCACCGCACACGCCGCTTGGTGTTCCCGTCTTATCGCTGTAGCTTCTTCACTCGCCCAGACTGAGCCGGAGGATTGCCAAGGCGAGTACGCGCGTGCCATGTACGCGTCGAGTGACAGGAAATGCCTTCAGTATTGGATGTCTGTGATGAATCCAGCACCCAGATTATCCGAACATTGCACATGAGAGAAGGGCAGCCATGTTCGGTGAGGCTATTCCTATATTTGGTGATATGCCCTTCTGGGTCTTCAAGTCACGAGAAAGTTTGCATATCCTCCTAGACAAGCTCTTCCAAAAGTAAGGGAGGTAGTTAGAGGATGTGCGCAGCTGTCTTAGCGCACATAAATACCTCTGATGGCTACAGAGTTCCTGCCTCTTTGTGACATGCCTTGCCAAGTGCAGTCTTGGCCTTACCGAATAGCGCTGCCCTGAGAGAATGGAAATTTTGGCATGTCATTCCATTTGCAGCAATTTATCCCATACTTGGATCAAAGCATAACTCCCTCCCCCATGCAAATGGGGACTCGCAGCCAACTCTGCCCTCTCCCTCTGCAACCCAATCTCGTTCGCCCTCTCTCTGATTTCCAACTCCATCCTCTCCTTCCCCTATTCATCTCATACGCGCCCACCTCACGGGCCGGCACCTCCACTGCGTCCGGTGACGCTTCGTGCGTGGAGGCTGTCATCTGAGGTTTACAGTGACAACTGCGATACCTTGTAGCGAGAGGCTGAGAGTTATACTGCTGACTGTGGTATCGAGCATTTGAAAAGACAGAATTGTTGGAGACGTCTAGAAAAAGACATCTTAAGTCGCACACGAAGAGGATAATCGACCAGTCGACAGATGAAAATCAAACAGGCACGGAAGATTGGATTACAGCCCCGAGAGCCTTCTGATGCCAATGTTGGTCAGGAGCGTGCCTTCCAACTCTACACCGCTGCCGTTCAGTGGCTCGCCCTTGCTCATCGCAAGCTCGGTGAAGACCTTGCCCATGGGCCGTGTCGGTGTCATCATGTTCTTGTAGAGCAGGTTCATCGGACGAATCATCGCAGCTTTCCAAGCTGGCTGGTTTGGGATGAAAGGCTTGAGCTCTGGATGCGCAGTCCAATCAACACCGCCCGGTCGCACACTGATCGCCCTAAAGTTGGAATTTTGTTTACGGAACTTCAAGAGTGCTTCCTCTGTCTGGCCTTTGACACGTCCGTAGAGTGTCGTGAGCATGCCTGGTGTTTGGGTAGCGCCCTCGCCTGAGACGTAGACGAATGTGAAGGGCGAGTCGGGGTGGAGGGTGTTGAACGCGTGCATCGCGGCGATGGTGTAATCGTGTGTGATTTCGACGTATTGCCTGTTTTCGCCTTAGCTATTCCATATTCCATGTGGTGGTGAGAGCATGGCGTACTCTTTGTTCACGTCATTTTGGCTGACGCCCAGCGCCCATACTGAACTGTCAGTAATCTCCCAGACCACGAACGAGGATGCGCCTACCACAGCCTTGGGCATCTCTGAGCTCATCAAGCAGCGTCTTGTCGTACGTCTCGAAGTCCTTGTGGATGATCACTTTGGCCTTATCGTGGCCCTCTGCCATCTTGACGGGCCGCCTGCTGAGGATCGAGATTCGGCTGATGCTCTCTTGCGCCAGCATGTTGTCCAAAACCGCTGCACCGACAAGGCCGGTCGCGCCAGTGAGAATAAGATGCATTTTTGTCAGGACTGTGGCGGTACACGTGGAGGGAATATGGTGAACACGGTATCTGTAGCTTTTGCTGCCTGTAAATCAGTGAGGAGATGGTAAGCACTACTGCCGTGAGGCCCTGCGATCAGCAGCTCATTTATCAACAGAAAGCTGCGACAGCCTTCCTTCTACGTCCGTACATCTATAACTCCATGGCCGCAATTCGTGCGAAGGATGAACACGCGCGTGCCAGACGCGACTGCCTCGCGCGTGTTGTGGAGATAAAAGGTTGCTATGGCCGTGCAGACAAGCCTTCGCTAGCTAACGGCCGTGCGGCGTTTGTCCGGGCACGTTGCGTCACCGACTAACGCCCGAGGCAGAAGACACCCCAGATGTCAAACGAGGAGCCTCAAACATCAAACCTCATCCCCTCTACATCTCGTCAACATCGTCACCTTCATCGGATCCCAGCCCCTTGCTAATATTGAGCCCCTAAACGCTCATTGTGATAGCCGTTGACATGGGTAGAACAGGCTTTCAGGCACTCCCGCCGCGTGGGCCGGCAGGCCCGGATCCTTGTCAACTACGTAGTGCACCAGGCGCGATCTGCTTTTTCGCAAACAATACATCTCCATCGGCGAGCAGAATTCTTTCTTCGATGTTACACCCATTGTTTACTTGACCTGGCGTTTGGGTTTCCCAACCCTGCGGTTGTCCATTCGTTTCTCCATTCTTTGACCTCCTGCATTCGTCTCGTGTCACTCCAGCGCCATGGCACAAGCGGAAGCTACGGCAAATCGCAGCATCATCACACGGATCTTGCATCATCACACGGAGATAATCGAGCGGTATCGTCACCAGCGAAGCTTGGAGTATCCTGTTGAGCTCCTGGAAGTCCGACATTCGCTGTTACCGGCCATACTCGTCAATCATCTCTGGGCTGATGTAGCAACGTCCGTTCTCTGGAAGCAACCCCCTAATATCTCGGCGCTCAAATGCATGCAACGGGATCGCCGACAGATCTACGCAAGCAAAGTGGAGCAGCTGCAGCTCTCTGATCCACTGGACGAAAACAACGATGAATACGAGTACCTCAGAGACCTCGAGTGGCCACGGCTGAAGAGCTTGGAATTGAACCTCGATTGGCAGCTGTACCAACACAATCTACGAGAGCTGCTGCACGCAGATCTCCAAAGTCTGACGATAACTGGCCCACAGTCTGGCGGTTCATCGTATGTTGCGCAGGTAACACTGCCAGCGTTACTCAGCCCCTGCCAGAAGTTGAAGCGCGTTACATTTGGCCCTGATGCCTTCAGCCATGAGGACCCCATCCACGCCAGTATTCTTGCGTACAACCTCGACGCGTTGCACAGCCTCGAGGACGTCGATGTCTTGATGAGTAACATCGTCGGCAAAGACCTCTTGTTTGGTCACCTCAGCGAACGTCAAGGCTTGAAGTCTTTGGCCATCGATCTCGATCCTGGGTTGCGGACATTGCCTTTGTTCTCGGGTCCGGCAGCGCTGCACAAACCGTTCTCGAGCCTCGAGCGATTGCAGATCGTGTGCGATCCGGAGGTCGCGCTTGCTCTTCCCTCCCATCTGTTTACTCTGAGAGAGCTGCGACTTGCTATCGAACGCCAGTCGAGCGGAGAAATCCGCCTTTCCGATCTCAGCATCTTGGATGATGTTGTGACGTCGTTGCTCCTGTGTCCGAACCTAGAACTGTTAGAGATCAACGTCGGCAATCTTGCCTCCGGCTTCCCGACAGCACAGCTGAACCTGCCGGTGAGTGGTGCGGCCTTAGTCAAGCTGGCAGCTTGCTGTCCGAGACTCCGCAACATCGACCTTGCAGCTCTTGACCCCTCATCCATTGATGGCTCCGGCATATCCAGCATGCATTTTGAAGACTTCTGCAAAGGACTGCCGAACCTTGAAGAGCTGAGTTTGAAGTTGCACCCTACTACCGCAACAATACTACAAACCACTGCGCTTCCGAGTCTAGCAAGGCACTGTCCCAAGCTCGAAGTCTTGCGCATGGGCGTTCCTCTTCAACTGCCCAACCTGCCTTTGTATGGTGGTGTATCTCAGCCAGTTCCCAACGATATCATAACGCCGCCTCAAACCAAGTACGACCAGAGACCGGATTCCCATCAGACCATGTCGAGCACCATGAAGCTTGTCGCAGCCATCGACACACCTTCGGCCACCCCGCCGAGCTCCTACGCTCCTTTGTTTCCCAACATGACATCCCTTTCCTTCGCTCGCCCGGAAACAATCCTCAGCAAAGGCAGCAATGTATCCCTTTCCGCAGAAGAAGTCTTGATCCATACTTGGGCGCAATCCATCTTCACGCATTTCCCTCTTCTCGAACAGCTGGAAGCCTGGGGAGATCACACTGGCCGCGACAGCCGCTCGACGTCGTACATCCTGCCGATGGAAGATATTCTTGAAGCAACGTGGGAGTTCTTGAGCGGTATCGAACAATCGCTCTGGCAAGATGGAGATGATGAGGGAGAGGCAGATGTGTTCAGTCCAGCTTCGTTCGGACAAGATGCGTATGTGTTGAGTCCAGGTGTGCTTAGCCCGGGTCCGTTCGAAAGACTGGTGGTGAGTGATTGGGAGATGGCAAGTCAGATGGAGGAATTTCGGGCGCGGTGAGAGCAATGGAAGAGAAGGCCGAATAAGATTGGTAAAGAAGCATGTGATCCTTGAGGGAGTCACCATATCCGGCAAGCCTAGCATTGGCATAGTGGAGGAGCTCGTTGGCTACGAATACTTACGAGCACGGCGACGGTCTACCTCCGCCAGTTGTACGTTATCCAGTACCACAGCTGCACAGCATCACGCAGGCCCTGGCTCACGCTGGCGCGTACAGTGCGCAGCCATCCAACTTGCTCATCCTCGGCATTGACGTCGTCAGCTTCAAGGTGCGGCGCCGGGGGTGCGCTCGCAGGGCGATCAGTCTGGGAGAGGTTTGTCTCAGGCCATTCGGCGATGTTGGGCAATGGAAGAGAGACGAACGACATGGTCGCTTTAATGTTCGTTGTGAAGATTACGAACTGATGATTGAGAGGTCTGTGATCAGAGGGGCGGTGGACAGCAAGCTGCGAGTTGGTGCAAATGCGCACTGCAGCCTATCACAGGCCGCACTTGCTAATTCACGGCGAAAGTGATGGGACTGATCGACCCCACAAGCTCCGGGATTGAGATTCATGTAAGGTTCTACGTGCTGGAGAAACCTGATATGGTTTGAGAGACCATTGTTCACAGCGCACTACGCTTATCGCCTATAGTGCTGTGGGGTACGTTCAATCTGTCACAACATGCTTTCATTCTGTATGACTGTTCCCTTTGTCAGCGTCTTGAGATGAGACATACAAGCATGAAGTCGTCGGGTTCAATCACACCCATTTCCATAACTTGCAAATGTCTCGATGCAGCGAGAATGTTTTCTGTTTACTTCCAGTGGTGAAGGTGAGTGGTCTTTCGCTGTCTTGACATGCAGTATCCGGGCAAAGTCTTAATCACCTCCAAAACACTCTTATTGCGTACACGTCTACAACAACCAGATCTCCATCCACACGAACACCACATCAAAGCCTCTCGACTATCTCCACACGACACCCACACCCATAATGTCCTGCTCCACTCCAACTTTCGACTCCGGCGCGCACCACCTCACCTCGTCTCTCCTCGCCGCAATCGAAGAAGCCGGCTCCTACCACCCTCCCACCGCACCCGCCCACTCTCCACCCATCGAAGACATCCACGCACCAGAACCGCACCTCGAGCACAACACCCACCACACCGACTACCTCCCCGACCCCATCGAAGACATCGTCTTCCGCCTCCTCACGTGGCCGCTCTCCTCCGCCTGCGGCGAGACGACAGTCGTCGGGCTGCCCCTGGCGATGCAGTGCTTCGGCGAGTTTGCAGCCGAGCACATGCAGTACGACGAGCGTGTGCACCGGTTGTGTCTGCGGGTTGGCTCGGATGTGATATGGAGGGGCGAGCAGTTGGGCTTGCCCAAGACGTATCTCGATTGGCTGTGTGCGGAGGGCCAGAAAGGGTGCGTGAATGTCTTGAGGGTGGGGTGTGAGCAGCTTCTGGATGGGTTGGACAGATGGCAGGAGGTTACGGGGAGGAAGTTGTAGGCATCGTTGTGAGCTTCCGGGATGGGATCACGGGAGTAGGGGAATTGGAGCCACCAGCATGATTTCTTGGGGGGAGTGACGAGACTGCTCGAGGGCTTGGAGAACATCAGGGAAGAGAAAATTTGTCTGCTTTTGGTTGTGCGAATGAATGAAATGCTTCTCAGTCTATATGTTGATGGTATCTTGAACGTCTAAAATGCCATAATAACAGCAGACAGCCGAGTTCTCATTTTCCCCTCCTCAACAGCTTCTGCAGACCGCCCAACTTCTTCTCTTTGCCATTCTCCTCTTCCTCCTCGCCAACGACGCGAAGGAAGACCTCGTCAAGTGTTGTCGGCGAGACAGAGTAATACTCCAGACCGAGCTCGTCCCTGTTCGACTCGAGCAACTGGATGAGCCCCGGGATGCCTCCCAAGTCGGAAGACTGGGTGCGCACAAGCTCAACATTGGCATCGGCATTCGTCTTCTCGATGCTGTCTTCGCCGCTGAATGGAGCACGGGGGACTTCCTCGCCCTTCGCGGCCTTGAGTACCTTGAACCTCAGCTGTCCGTGTCCTCCGCCCCTAGATCCCCACTTGTCCATCTGCACACCAGGGATCTTCCTTCTCACCCATTCCTTGCATGCCTCCATCTCTTCTTCTGTAGTCTCCGGAGCGCTCTTGAGGACGAGCTGGACCACCCATGCATCGCCATACTGCTCACCGAGTTGACCCACGGTGCCGAGCGCCAACATCTTCCGCTTCATGATACCGACTCGTGTAGCGAGCTTGTCGGCTTCCTCCATAGAATGCGTCGTGATTAACAGTGCACGTCCAGGCGCCGCAACACCGAGCAGTGTACGCCACATGACACGCTTCGCAGCTGCATCCATACCAGAGCTGGGTTCGTCAAGCAATAGGACAGAAGGGTTGCCCATCAGCGCGATACCAAGAGAAAGCTTCCTCTTGTTGCCACCGGAGAGCTTGGAAGCAAGACGAGTCTGGAAACGTGCGAGACCAGTGGCCTGCAGGATGGCGTTGACGGAGGACGCAGGATCTGGTACACCGCGGGCGCGCGCGTAGAAGTACAAGTGCTCAGTCACAGTCATGGTGTCCATTGCGTCGAATTGTGGGCACACACCGAGGTGACCACGAGCGGCAGCGCGCTTGGAGATGATGGAGATGTCCTCAATGAGAACATCGCCACCACCATTGATGTGTGTCGTTGGATGGATGTCACCACGAATCAACGAGATAGTCGATGACTTTCCTGCTCCATTGGGGCCAAGGAGTCCGAACACCTGACCTTGAGGGATACCGAAGCTGATGTCGTTGACGGCGTGATTCGAGCCGAACGTTTTGTGCAGATGGAGCACACGTAGGCTATCCTTGGATTGCTCGGTGCGCGTTGTCTCGGCAAGGACCGCAGGTGGAATGGTCTCGAGATTCTCCTCGGTGTGCTTCTGACGGCTGCTTGCACGGTTGAGGAAAGGCGGCCTGTAGCCGGAGTCCCACCAGACGAGAGCAATGAAGAGGATGATGGCTTGGACTGTGAGGTACAGGATTGGACCTCCATAGACCGTAAGTTTGCCCGGGTAGCTTGGGATCTGGTTGCCATCGCACAGCACACTGAATGAGTTGAGCGAAAGTAGCTGTGTTCTCAGTAGACTTCCAGAAGGAGCAATGAGAGACACCGTCCAATGGAAGATGTCGATCCAGTCATCGATCTTGTACGCGGGAGCGTACGTCAGGATAGCCATATATCCAATGAAGTAGATGAGGTACAAGGAGACCATGCCACCGGCGGCAAAGGCGAATGCGGCAAGCTGCGATGTGACAACGATGGAGATGAGATACGAGAACAGGATCGCAGTCAGACCGTACAGCGCAAACACCACGAATAAATAGCCAGGACCATAGAAAGCACTGGAGGCGCCAACAAAGATCGCTGTGGTGACACCGGCAATGATCAAGACGAAGATGAAATCAAACGCAGTGTACGCCAGCCACAGTGGTACCGCTCGAATACCATTGCTGTAGTGCAGTGCTCGCACCTTCCTCAGGCGCTCTTGTGTCGGGTAGAGAGCGAAGAGTGCAGGGAAGACGCACATGGCTAAGCCAAAATATAGCGTAAGTTGCAACGTGTCGCCCATGTTTGGTGCAAAGGGCACCGCAAACTGCTGGTATTGAGTCGAGATGGGCACATCCGAGAGTACGTTGTCAAGGGTGTTGAGAGTGATGAGTCCACCAATGACGCCCCCGTCTCCAAGGTATGCCATGATCGTGGGATCGTTCTGGCGGATAAAGAAGCCACCTGGCGTGATATTGCGGAAACGAGTCTGTACGTAGTCGTTGAACTCGTCCAGTGTCTCGACGGTATGAAAATTGTCGTCGCTGATGCCGGAACGCTCGACGATCTGTGAGATGGCATTGCCGACAAGGTTCGTAGGACCGATTGGGATGAGCGGGATGGCGTCGGTGCTGGCAAGAGTAAAGACCTCGGGGTCGTTGGAGGTTTCTCCTGGGTCGCAGCCCACTGCCTTGTAATTCTTGAGGAACAATGTGACCAGACCGGCAGCGACGATAGGTAACAGCAAAGCAAAGACGTAAGGCCAGAAGTTGCGCCTAAGAATAGTCCAGCGCTTCTGCATCAATATCAAAGTCTGCTTGGCCATAGAGGTACCTCGGCCCTTGCCCATCTCGAGTCCTTTGTCTGTATCAGATACCTTATCCAAGGGGTGATCGTGCTTGTTAGCGAGTACAGCCTGTTGCTCGTTTGCGTCCATGAGGTTGTGCTCCTTGACCTCCTCAGCCATGGCAAGGAATACATCTTCGAGTGTCGGTCCCACAATGTCGTAATTCTTAACGCCTTTGGATCTCAGAACATCGACAAAGTGAGTTGCAGGCAAAGCGTCGGGGAACCAGTATTGAACCATGTCGGCTGAAGGCGCAGGCTTCTTTGTTGCATCTGCCGGCGGTGCAACAGGTGCGTCTCGAGGGTATGTGACGTGGTATCCGGCACCAACTTCGTGCTTAAGCTGAACAGAAGTACCCTTTGTCTTCAGGACACCGCGCGAAAGGATAGCGATGTAATCGGCAAGGACATCTGCTTCGTCGAGGAAGTGCGTGGTTAGAAGGAACGTGCGATCGCCACGCTCAGCGAGCAGAATCTCCCAGATCTTGCGTCTTGAAAGAGGGTCAAGCCCTGATGACACCTCATCGACACAGCAAACTTTGCTGCCGCCGGTGAACATCATGGCCAACTGGAGCTTCCTCTTCTGACCACCTGAAAGCGTGCTGGATCGAGCCTTGATCTTGTGTCCAAGATCGCAAGCGCGGATTAGGTTCTCGATGCTCTCCTTGTCGTCGAAAGTGCCGGTCGATTTGAGCTGGTTGAAGATCCGGACGTGTTCGTAGACGTTCAGCTCGTCCCACATGACATTCTTCTGCGGACACAGCCCTAGACCTCCGGTGCCGTCGATTTCGATCGATCCGCTAGTAATCGTGTTCAGACCCGCAATGGCGTCCAGTGTTGTCGATTTACCACTTCCGTTGGCACCAAGCAACACCATGATTTGCCCTTTGCGCGCCTTGATGCTGAAGTCGTCGACAGCGATGACGGTCTCCGGAGGCTTGATGCCGATCTTGGCTAGTACATTTTTGCGGAACCAACTCGGCGTCCAGTGCTTCGAAAAGTTCCTCAGGATGATGTTGTGGTCCGGTGAGTCAGTTGTTGTCTTGCGGTCGGCTGAGACGGTGCCGTACAGCCATCGCTCTACAAGCGCGCCGAGGAAGGGGTACACAAAGGTCTGGATGATGAGGAAAACCCAGAACACAATTCCGGGGGTTGTCCAGACATGATCTTCGTAGTTGGGTGCGCCCTTGGTCAGGTTGGCGCCTGTAAGCTCCCTTTCGAAACGCGCGACCCATATAATGAAGAAGACGTAGTTGATGGATGGGAAGATGAGACTGAGGACGTAGACCGCTGAAGTACCGAACGGACTTGCGACTTGCGCAACGATAGCGAGCAAGATGGGAACGATGACAATCGTGATACCAGACAGCTGAGCCTTGCGGAAGAACGCAGCACCGAAGATCGAGAAACTCGTGAGCGACAGACCGGCCAGGATGTGGAAGATGACCAGAATCCCTGCATTTGACGATTTGAAAGCAAGAGCCCACACAATCAGTCCCATAATAACCCAGCCAGGGAAGTATATGATGTCGAATGCGATGTGGTTTGCCAGAAGACGAGCGAATTGAGTGTGCCATGCCTTCTTGGCTGGAGACATAGCCTCGACCAATTGTGAGATGCCGCGTTCGCGCTCTTCGGCCATTTGACCAGTTAACTGGTATGTCACGCCGCAGACACCAATATACAAAGCAGCACCCATGATGTTGATGAGTGCGCCCATGTACAGCTGGCGAATTCGCTCATCTCTTTCCTTCTGTGTCCGGTCGGTGTATGGGAACTCGTTGATAGCCGGAATCGCGCTAGATGATCCACTCGAGCTTACAATCGCCTCGTCGATAGCACGTTGGAAAGGCAAGATGTAGATCTGCACATCGTTGTCCTCCTGGTTGACATAGATCTGCGTCCCGAGCACGCCGTCAGCGCGCAGCGTGTAGTTCCAGGCCTGACCGCCGCCCTCGCTGGGACTCGAGTGGAACGACGCTGCGCCGAAACATGTACTCGCGCCACGTAGCGACGAGGAACATGTTGTCAAGAGCTCTACCTCGTTGTCGATCGTAATGGGCTGGAGACCCGCGTCGCGTACTTGGTTCGATAGCTGGCCGATGACGCTGTCAATTTCGCCGCCGGTAAAGCCGTTGTTTACGAAAACAACTTTGTCGCGACCGCCCGTGGCAGCGGCGAGGGCGTTGGGGAAAGAGCGGAGGGGTGTTGGGTTGCCGATGCCAAATTCAGAAGGCGGGATAAAGAAGTTCTTCGCGTACGTGATAAACAACATCTGCCGTGGTCAGTACAGACTCAAATCGACAATGCCATATCAACATACAAAGATGATGGGCGCCCAGAAGGCGCGCACGCTCGTGAAGAACCATTGCCGCCATGCCACGATGAGTAGCGTCTTCTTCGTGAGGATCCACGTCTGGCTGAGGATTGCCATGGCTGTTGTCGTTGCCCCGTTGGGCGCGCTCGAGGAAGGTACGACCGGTGGGTGTTGGTTCTGATTTCTCGCCTTCGGAGGTGTTGATATTACGGATTACGAAATGGAAGCGGCTCCCATGCCTCAGACACTCCAGGGGTATCTAGCAGTAAGTATAGTAACACAAATGCGCGGCGTCAAAAGGTCATCTTCAGGAGGCGAATCGAGCACGCAAAGGCCTACAAGCGAGAGTCGTGTAGAATACACGCGCATACGACTGCCAAGCGGCAACATCTTGTCGTCGTCTTCATTTGCCTCGCGCGACACCCCAGACTAGGGATGGTGTTGAAAGCGGGTCGATGTTCTCCCGCCATCGAAGTCCGCGGTCCATCGACGCTCCAATCACACCACGATGCGCCCCGACTTCCGACGGAGTGCTGCATCCCGCGCAACGCGAGACCGAGCTGGGCATGGCACAACGTGGTTTTGAACCGCTGATGAATCACCAAAAGTCGATCTCTTGTTGCGACTTGACTTTCGAGTGTGGCGTTCTCCTGCCAGCTTCGAGGTACACAAGCGTTGCGCGTCAAACTTCAACAATCTCGAAGCAACGGCATCGACCTCGGCATGCCGCTCGGTCGCCCAGAGCGCCCAGCCGCCGAGGGTACCACTTCATTGAAACGGCAGAATCAGCGATGCCAATCTGCTTCGACGTGCCTCGCTTAGACCGCTGCGCCTCGTGCAACGGCTGGAGTCGCGTCATCGATTCCGATTATTGTTCGGTCGGCGACCTCATACGCCGACGACACCTTTGTCGATGTTGATGCGGCTGAACAACTCCTCAACGTGCTGGCGAGACACGTGCATCTTTGGTGTCATCCTTCCTCTTTCTCCAGATCATGAAACTTACGTGGAATGGTCTTCGAGAATCCTGATTCAAGCATTTCACAATGTGGCATCCAGCCTGTGCCGTCTTAGACTTTTCTCTTTCAAACCTCGATCCAGGTGTCCACAATGTCTTTGTCTGCCTGTCACCATCAACTAAAAGTCGAGCCCAAGACCAAACGTCCTTTTCATGTCATGTGCACAATGTCTATCACTTGCTTATTGAGGTCAAAGTAAGGTTGGTCTGTAGATTAGACGAGAAAGAGATCGCATTCGTTAAAGTCGAACAAAAAATTCCGGGGTATCGTCCTTGAACGCCACGAAATAACTCCGTCCCAAGCAACCCAAGCATAGTTGTGCAGTGTGATATGCGAACCAGCACCGAAAGACCGCCAACGCACGCAGCAAGTCCTATACGCCCACTATCATCCACCCAGGAGGCCTTCAAACCCCCATACCAAAGCGCCGAAAACACCGAAAGTAATCTCGTTAAATACATGACTTGTATCTCAAGGCCGGGCACCGCCACGCCCGGCTCAGTCGTCTACTCCTCAGCTGTGTAAGACGTCCTCCCGCAGGTCTGAATGTACGCCTTTGGGTTGAGATACCACCACCACCTCAACACCACAACCACCTGACTGCCCCCCCCATTCCCCAGGTGCTGCTGCGCGGCGTCGGCCGAAGAATGTTGATCGGCGCCGACGTTGCCATTGTCGAGGGCCAGTTTGCGGACCCATCCATGGACGGTATTGGCGGGGCGGAGGCGAGGATGAAGGAGAGGCCGCTAGGAGGCGGAGGAGAGGACGGCGAGGGCGAGGGCGGAGCAGACACCGGGCCAGCCGGCGACAAGAGAGGAGAGGTCGGGGACGAGGCGACCGGGAGGAGAGGAGAGGAGGCCGACGACCACCAGCGAGCGAAGAGGGCGCCGAAGACACCGCCGAAGAAACCGCGGATGCGCTCAACTAGGCGGGCGATCAGCGAGGGCGGAGCGGGCGCAGGCGTGGGCGCAGGCGAAGAGGCACGGCAGATGGTGGAGGAGCTGCACAGTGTTAACCTTGCACCAAGCTGGAGAATACATTGTGAGAGGAGAGTCGGAGGGATCAAGCAGTGATGGGTCGCTGGCTTCCAACGAGCCCAATCTCACAGGAAGGACATGTCACAGGATCTCTGGAGGCAGCTCAAGCACCTCCCGTCCTCATGACACACACAATGTAAGGGTGGGAGGGATTCAAGTCACTTACGGAGCAGTCTCTCTTTCAGCCACAGGTGCCAGCTCGCTTGCTGACAAGGCCAGCAGCGGAGCCCTCTCGCGCGGCGTGCGACGGAGGTTGACCCAGGGTTCGTGCACTGGGAGGTACTCCAGTGCCTCTGGGGTGTTCGAGGCGAAGCACGGGTGCGGATTGTCAGCCCTTCGAGGCATGCTGGCGGCTGGAGGTGTTCGGAGAGAGAAAGACTTGAAGGTCTGAAGAAGTTGGAGAGCCAGAAGAACACAGTTGATAGAGAGTGTGCGATGAAGCTGGAGGGCAGTCAGCTGGTGGAGACGAAGTTTTATGGGTAAGTTCTCGAGGTGAAGCAGACTCAATCACAACCTGCGGTGCAGTACTACGGCGAGACACATCTTCAAAGAGGCCGGGAGACACATTCACTACAGCTTCAGCAAGCATGGAGGCTCACCAGCACGTCCAATGGCTCTTTCACTATGAGATTGGGGTCACTGATGGGCTCAGTAACATTGTTGACGGGCTACGACCAGTCTGCTGGCAACTGGGAGGGGTTCAGAGGTCTCGCAGCCCTATTTCGAACGCCATTGAGAGCGCAGCAATAGCAAAAGAATGTATTGGTACCGTAGGCTCTTCTTCAATCAACGATAAGATGTGAGGAAGCTCAAGTATAAAAGCAAAGATTGTATCGACGCAACTTCTCGATCAGAGGCCGAAGCACATCTTCACGACAAGTTTGGCTCTCGATATCCGTGCGGTGCAATGCAGAAAAGCTCAAACAGACCATAACCTTCAGGAGTGAAGCTATACTCAGACTAGCCCGCAGAGCCATGGGCTGGCCAGCATGGGAGGGAAACTGAGTGATGGGCAGTAGCGGGAGATATTGATATGATACTAAGCCACGAATTCAACTTTCTGCCTACTTCTATGGCGCTCGAGCGCTACAGCTTCTCAAAGGGGCCTTGTGATGGCTCTACTATCTTCTTGAACCCGAGGTTGTATTCAGCGACATCACATGCAATTTTGGGCTTCGATGGAGCTTTAGAAAGCGCGCAAAAACATTGAGTGACGTAAGAAATCACTCTGGAGCCTGCGGTGAGCGCTTTGGACTAGTCACGGGCCTGGTCGTGGCGGGTAACCGGCGCCGAAGCTCCGGTGACAGTGAGGTACAAAAGCTCGCCCGCCCCCTCACCTTCTTCTTCTCTACACATTTCTTCGCTTTGACCTGTGCGGCGAGGTTAGAGCCCATCCGTAGCCTCGGGCGCTCATGAAGCCCTGAAGCTCTCTCAGTCCCTCGCATTGCACGTCGCGAGGGGTTGAGTGTCGGCCTTATGGTCAGAGCGGAACAATTTTTGATCTGAACTTCCCTTGCTAACGGCTAACTACAGCTAGGGGCTGCTACTACTCTTGGCTCCTGTGGTGGGAGCTGCAATTTTTGAACCTTTGGTCGACACGGTTATGACTTACCACCAGCAGACGAATGTCGTCGAACATCACTACTGCCTATAAGGAGCTACTCCGAGGCGGTCGATCATGAGACCGTGAAGCCTCGGGTGCGCTAGCGGGGACAATGTTTGAAACTTTCTTTCGAGCTTTGCTCACTCTTTTCGTTGACAGCTTTGGCATAGCCGGGCTCTCGAAGAAGAGATTTTCTTTTACAAAGCACGCTGAGTTATCGTGATGTGATACTTGATCTGAGGTAGGTACGGCTTGTGCAGAGAAGCAAGGCTTTAATGACTCTTGCGAAGTGAACAGTGCAAATTTATCTTGAACTGATGTGATATTCTTGTTGTGTAATCCATTTCACCCTAAGCTGCAGAGAATCTAAAAGAACACCGCGCTACAGATTGTCGCCGAGAGCCCACCTGTGTCACCTTGGTATATCCAGTTACCCACGTCGAAGCTGTCACCTGTTTCAAAGTCACCCTGTGAACGTTTTCGAAGCACTGTGTGGCCAACGTACCTTCAAATGAAGTGACTAGCCGGCAGTACTAGCGTGTCCTCACCATCTCTCAGCCAGTCCGCGATCACCTGGCTGAGACCCCACTCCACGCCCTGAGTCCTCAGCTCGTCGTTCTGCCGCAGGCTCAGGCGGCGACCGAGCGGCGTAGGCTCGAAGCGCTCGCGACCGACCACGCCAACTGCCCATGTGATGTTGAGCGTGACTTGCTGACCGTCTTCGGAGTATAGAAAGTCGGGAGGCATCATCAATCGGTCGATGATGGCGCGCAGAGAGTCATCGTGCTATGCGCTGTTGTGGAGTGGCGGCGCGTAGAGACCGGGGTCTGGGGTGCGGCCAAAGTGGTCGCTGTTGTTGCGCTTGTGCTGCTGAGGGTCAGTGGAGGACTGTAGAAACTGAAAAGGAGAGAGACTGACGTTGCTGCCGTTGTCGCCGTTACCAGAAAGCGCAGAAGAGGTGTTGCTGGCCATGAGTGAGGAAGTACCGGAGCTGAGGAAGTTGAGATCGAGCTTGGAATGAAGAGAGGAAGTATGCGGAAAATGTTCGATTTACATAAGAGAGAAGTGAAAACGGCGGTGCAGAAGCTCGAGCTGAGCTTGCTTTCGAGTAAGGCGTACGGACCTCCATCTAGCCGCCATGCTGTTTCCTCCACGCCGATAGTGGGGTGGACCGGGAATCAAATGGGCGACATCGTAGTCTCACGAACTACCACTATAGCAGAAACTTGAGTAAAGGAAAGCGCTCACCTATCTCAAGATCGTGTACTGATCATCAAGCAACTACCATGGGGCAAGCTTGTTCGGTTGGCAATCGTCAAGCGTGGAGCAATTGCAGCGTGATCAGCCTCCACAACCGTGAGACTCGAAGCAAATTCACGTCACTCTAGTCCTTTTGACTGCGCTCACTGTGCACCTTTCAAGATCTTTCACGGCGCTATATTCCTACCGACGCTAGTGCCCCCCGCTGTCATTTCAACCGCCCCATATATATACCTTCCACGACATCGAGCCCTTTCACATTTTCGTTTCGCCAGAATCGACTCCTTAAAGTATGAGCGCCACCCTAAAATGTCAACCCACAGCCGCATGCCTTCGCGAGGCCGTACCATCAACAGGCCTGTCGGTCCAGTCAGTAGAGCAGCTTTGACTTGCAAACTGCATGAAACTGACCAAGGTTCAGCGCTCACGCGGTTCTTCCTCTTCTGAACTCTCGCGTATACCTCTCTCGTCCAGTCTTGAACACAGCAGCTTCGACAGCAACGTTGCGACCGACAGCCGCAGCATCCAAGATGTGATGCGCATGCACTCGCAGCCGCCTGCAACGACTCATCCACGTTACGCAGTAAGCCTCGTCGACGTCTATGGCCCTTTCAACGACCTCGCAACGGCACCCCTCTCCTCATCAACTGCCCGACTCTCAGCGCTCCGTAGAGTACCAGCAAGCGACGTTGTAGGACTTCCCCAGAGCTACTCGGAGGGTCAGCTGCATGCAGTTCCATCGTTCGAAGGCCCTGACGAGCGTCACCTCGACGCTGACCCTGCCCAAAGCCCAGCGATCCACAACTCGGTCGACACCTCTGCGCATAACGAAGCTGTAGCGGACGTTGCAGATTCCATCATGGCGCCGCCGATCGACTTCTACAACGCCACGGAGGACACCTATACCCTACATCTAGATTGGATGATCGATAGGATCGGTGCATCCGAGTTCTGCTACGCCGAGGCCACTTCGGGGCGCAAACTACTCAGACACAACTCCCAATACCGTGAGCTTGTTCGTGTGCTCCCTGGAGGGACCTTTGCATGGTTGTGTGGCAGACCGCTGATGGTGGTCATGCAGTTTCCGGCGGATTGGTACCGACGTTACACTCCTGTAGGTGATCATGGTAAGTCTCAAGCCTCACGCGATCGCGGGATGTTTACTGACATCTCGCAGGGGTTCCTCATGCCATCCCTCGCTGGGAAGCATATGGGCATGGCAGTCTAGAGACGTGATGCGGAGGATATCGATGATGTCACAATGGAGAGCCCAGGGATCTGCAGGAGAGAAGGTCCGCTGAATGTGGCATACTGCGAGCGGGACGCTGCATTGGTATTGACTAGGACCTGAGTCAGGCCATGGGTCCAGACTTCGACAGGGAGAGAAGAAGACTCAACAATGACAGGTGGACAAAGAGTGACTTGATGAATGGCATATATGCGAGCCTGGAAGCCTTGTACTTATCTACTGGAAGACTTGAGACATGTTTCGTGACAAAGAAAGAAGTCCAATGTTGGGATCAACCAACCAAAAAATACCGCCCTTGACCAAGATTTGTGTCGACCTCATCAAAACACCTCAGCAAAACACAGCAGGGTACAAGCAACGCCGAAAGAAAGTATTAGTGGCCGTATCTAACTGGGCAACATATTGTAGCCTTTCGTCTTCCGCAGCTTTCGGGTTTTGCATGTCGCGTCGAGGCTTACACGGCTGATGGTTCCGCTGCGACGTCTGCTGAAACTCCTGTCGGAGTCTCTTCCGGCGTTCCTGCAGGTATGTCTGTAGGAGCATTGGTGGATGACTCTGTTGAAGCGTCTCCCGAGAGTCCTGTTGGTGAATCTGGAGATGGTCCAGCTGTAGATGCAGCCGTGGGCTCAGATGAAGCCCCCACCAATGTCGGTAACGGTGATGGTATACCAAGCTGGACCTCCTTACAGCTGGGGTGATCCCAACATGGCTTGTTCGCAATCACGGGCTTTCGGTCTTTGTCCGCAAGTAGTTTGGCGATAGCCGCGCCTCTGAGTGATGGGGCTTCGATGGGCTCTGAAGCCTCAGCAGTTGGGACAGCTTGTTCAGCCAGCACATCGGCGATCTCGAGGTCACCCGCATCTGATGTGGGTGTCGAGACAGTCGCAGAACTGGAAGCTGGAACAGCAGCATTCACACTGGGCATTTCTGCCATGACCAGAGCTCTGTTGTCATCTATGGCAGGATCGATGCTATCAAGAGGGGCATCTGTGGTATATGCAACACCCGGCTCAGGAGAGGACGTGGGGACTGCATAGCCTGGTTCGGTTGTGATGAGGGTTGATTCTGCGGTGCTCGAGTATACGTCTGTGATGCTCGAGTATACGTCTGTGACGCTCGATGAAAGGCTACAGGGAGGGGAGGTGTATGGCGGCTGGGACGTACATACGTCGTAGCATCTGTATGATGTCAGTCATGGTGAAGCTCAAACTCCTCTTGTCGAAGGTCGAACCGAGGAAGAGCAGACTCACCCGCCATACATCTGTGTTGAGTTTCCACAGACGGCCAGATTGTCGATGCACAACCATAATGGAGAGCAAGTGCGCAACCTTCCCGATCGCGCTGCGTTCATGTGGCGTGGGATAGGAGGTGCCGTGATCATCGTCTTAGCTGCGCTGGTGACTGAAGAAACAGTCGTGCCCGACTTCTGTAGCAGAGATGTCTTACTCTTGAAGACTGCAGAATCAGACTTGCGGGGACAAGGCGGCACGGTGAACGTAGGAAGATCCATGATGCCATTTTCACATTCATTCCAACATCTGTACGCTAATCAGTAGATGTCATAGGCCAATGAACAAGTATCTTGTTAGAGGTGAGTACGGCTTTGCCTGACTTACCCACCGTATCTTCTGCCGCACTTGTTGACAGCATCGTAGCATTTCTTGAGCCCACAGTCTCGTCTTGCAGGACCAGTCGAGCCAAGACCTATCAGGGAAAAGATGAGGACGAGAGCGATCCTCATCGTGGCGAGTCTGAGGGAATGAGAGCAGGACTCGTGCTGTCACAGATGTAGTGATGCGCCGCGCGACTGGGTGGAATGTTGCAGTTGGCTGCGGAGCTGAGAGCCGAACGATCTTGTGTGAGCAGATGATCTTTATCGACACGACTTGGAGTCGAAGGATGAGAATGAACCAAACGGGGTCTTCTTACGACGTTAAATAGGAGATGTGATGCAGATCAATGGCACCAGGTCATGGATCTCTCCATTGAATTTGGCTGCGCGAGCGATAGATCGGTGCCCACTACAAAGCATCACCCTATCTTCGTTGTTCGAGGACTGAGACTAAGAACAGCAATTACCATTTAGCGTATCATGGAGCTGAGCCGTTCGCCATGTGTCGAAGATCGTTAGCTGAACTTGGACATAGGTAGCGAAGGTGGAAATGATGTGCGTATCGCCAGGAAAGCGCTGTGCAGTCCCATGCAGTCGGTCGCGACGATGTATGGCTGGATCTACATGCAGTGTCCGTGGCTTTGAGAAGCATACTTGATCCAATCAGGCCGAATAATAGACGAGTAATCAACATGTTGTCGTGCTCGCATACATTCCGTATGCAATTACCACGACTTGAGCTGAGACAATCGAGCAGGCTGTACTGTGGTAGGACAAGTTCGAGCGTCCTTACGCTCCCGATGCGACGTCGTCGGAGCCCAACAGCAAGAAGCAAATGATTGGAGGGGAGGCAGTCTCTCGCAGGTCCGGTGACGGTCGTACAATGTGGCTGCTTTGGCAAAGCGTCAAGGGGAATGAGACGTAGGGTAGCGGGTCAGGCGTCGCTCAGCGACGAGTCTTCGTGCAAACGAAGCGTGGAAAGCACCGGATGAAACCGCTCGGCACACCATCCCGGCAGATGAGCAGTACAATTACATAGTATCGGAAACATAGCCAGGATGTAGTCTGAGTTGTCAACATCCGCTGTATGTCTCCCGAGTGTCTTAGTCTGTACATCCATTCCATTGCTGAGAGACATGATAAACACGAGTGTGAGAGTAGCCACCTCATGTGACTCCATAGAGGCTCACCGCCACGGCAGGCCGCCTTGTCGAATGAAGTATACTTCGCCTTAGAGCGAGCTCTGGAAAGCAGGGTTGCGCACTGTGAAACCGAAAGTGATCACCGGAAATCCGCAGCCTAGAAGTATGTGGATGTCTCGCAGCTTCCCAGAATTATAGTGACACAGCTTTACAGGGCGTCGCGGTGGTTGGCGGAAGGCTCGTCCGGACATAATAGTCTGTTTTGGGAGCATTAGAAAGTCCGCAATGACACAAGATAATGAGACCGACCACGAGGAGTCGTCGTAGCTGGTCGCACAAATGTGATTGTAGATATTGAGCAGGCGGAGAGCGAGCAGAACCGGACCGACTCCGAACGGTGTCCTCCAGGGTCCTCCTCATGGCTATCTCTGATTGCGGTGATCCAGACAATAAAGACGATCAAGTCTCCACAGTTCGGACGGCGAAGTCTTTGATGCCTGAGATCGGTCAGCGATAGCCAGGATCTTGAGCGGGCATGGACCAACCTGAACAATCAGGCAACACACAGTTCGTGGTCGTCGAGACCAAATTTAAGACCTTAGGCTAGATTGGCTACGACCTCCTGATTCTTCGGCCTCTCATACCAGCTTTCGTGGCTGTAGTCCTTCTTCGGCCCAGCAACCTCGTATGTAATTCCGAAGGATTGTAAGCTTGCGCCACAAAACTTGAACTCGCACCCGCTTTTGTACGTGTCCGGATCGCACCAATGATGACCCTTCGCCATCCAGCCATGACGCTCATCTGCAGGAGAGTAGAACTCCCAGGCATTGAAGAAAGCGCCGGTTGACTCTCCATCTTCATCGGCAAACCATGCTGTGATCTTGTCCGTCGTTTCGTTGTAACGGTACACGTAGCGGCGAGTGGCAGGAAAGGAGAAGCCGTTGTCCATCTTGAAGGTGCCCTCCTCGATGTAGAGATATTCGGCAGCATATGCAGGATCGGTCGGTACGCGAGGATGAAACTGCGCCGTGCCTGTGAGTATACCACCTGGAGTAGTGTTGCGTGTGGCGATGTTGCGGTACAATGACCAGACGCCCTGCATAGCCCGAAAAACGGCAGCTGCGACAAACTTTGCGCTTTGCTCCGAAGCCTTCAGTACGCTCGCAACGTCTTGCACAACAGCATCGGTCTCACCATCTGTAGTGGGACCCTGGTAGCGTGATGGGAAGATCGGGCCCTTCTGACCGCCGAAAGCTGCGTCCAACCGTTTAACTCCGGCCTCTCGTGCAATCTCTTCGATGATTCCAACGTAGTCTGCCATCCAGAATTGTGGTACTTGCAAAGCGCCACCAAACTGCAGCTGGTGTCGCATGCGCTCAGTTGTGTCGAGTTGGTTCAAGCCGGCTTTTGTAGGCTTCATTGGGTCAGGGGTCGACTCGAACCAGGAGTTGGCGATGTAGCGTGCCTGGACCTCCATAACTCCCCAGTATGGTCCTTCGTAGAAGCCCACGAAACCAAGAGTGGGGTTGTCAGAGAGCATAGAGCCGCGAGTGAGAAGGAAGGGTATGCGAGGGCAGGATGATTCGGGGTAGAGGAAGCCTTTCGGCGTGTCGTGTAGGTAGTCGAGGTCAGTCTTATAGCCCGTGGCCTCGATGATGCCGCTCGCATCAGACAGCTGGCTTGTCGTCTGACAACAGGTTAGTAAAGAGTCTTGAAATATTGATGAAACTGTGCATACCCCTGGTTCCTTCGCCCATGGCTCTCGATGCCGGAGCGCGATGTCGAAGGTGTCGCCGCCATCCTTCTGTTCTACCTTCTCGACCCAGCCTTGCACTGGTACGATCAGACCGCTTCTGACAAACTCGAGATAAGTGTCAGTTATCGCACAGTATCCGGGGTATTGCGTCTTTTCTGCTTCGTGCACCAGCGCCAGGCTTCCATACTCTTGCTGATCGCCGCCAATGACGGACCGCATGAACTCGTGACCCTTCTGTGCCTTCTCAGGCGGGACTGTTGTGATCGAAGCGGAGATCTCGCCTTCTCCACGGCGCGAGAGGTTATAGAGAACAAGATCGAGTGGAAGGAAGGACGGTGCCAGGTTGACATTTTGCGGAGATCCCTTCTGAGGGTTCTGTGGAAGGTATCGGGGAAGGCAGTAGAAGGGGCGGTTGACGATATGGTAGATCTTGCTTTCCGCGTGAGAAGGCTTGCTCTTGCCCGGCGAGTTCTTGGCGCTTGAGATCTGGAAGGCAGCTTGGGCGGCAGCCTCAGATCCGCTGATGCCACCGCCAATGATGGCAATCTTTCCAGGGTTCTCTGTGAGCGCCGGAAGATCGCGGAAGACAGAAGAATGCTGGATATTTGGGAGCTCGCCGCTAGTTGCGGGTTTGAAGGTGCGCCCTCGCTGCTCAAAAAAACCGCTTGCGATGACGAGGTAATCGAACGTCTGCGTCTCTTCCCGATCCTTCTCCAAATCGTAAGTCGTGACTCGCCATGTCTTCAAGTCGTCAAGAACGTCTGCGTTGATGACTCTGCGCTGAAGGAAGATGCTCGGACTAAGGCTGAACTTTTCGGTGTACTTCTCGAGATATCGCCCAACCTGCCATGCCTTGGGGAACATTGGGGGACTCGAAGGGGAAGCTGTTCCGGTCACAGGATCGGAAAGGTCGACAGATGACCATGAAAGATCTGAGAAGCCGACAGTGAAGCGGCTCAGATTCGTTCTCATCTCCGGGCTGCATTTATCGCCATACTCGCCGGGTCGTGCTCTCCACATGCCACCCACTCGGTCCGCTGCCTCGTACACAGTGACAACATAGCTGCCGTGCTGCAGGAATGCCTTCGCAGCTGCCAGACCAGAAGGTCCTGCGCCGACGATGCAAACGGTCCTTGTGAACACCATGATGTTAACTGAAGTCTACAATACAATGCCTTAGGAACGTTAGTCAGGTTCTTTCTGCTGCAACCAGGGGATCTTCAGCACTGTGGGACATGCAGATGAGACTAACAGTGACAGAGAAAACGCAGACGACGAGCTGGAGAGCCGTGCGTAAGATCGAGTGGATGGAGATGAGGAGTTCGCGATGTTGACAAGGGCATACATGGGTGGGGCGGCGGAAAGCGCGCTAGTAAGAGCCCCTCGGTTCTCGACCAATGGGTTATTTAAGCAAGAGTGACATGGGACGGAAGGGAAAGAAGAGTTGTACATTATTTAGTCAGAACTCCGGAATTGATAAGGGTGCCTTTCATCGTTTGAAACTGAGTTCTGCCAGTCTGCGGAGGTTAGCTGGAGGCGTGGCGAATGCGCAAAGTTGGTCTTACAGAGAGTAAGTAGCGGATATGATCCTGCAGAAACCATGTCAGTAAAAGTCTCGATGCATTTGTATGGCGAGTGCGTACCAAGTCAGTGACGTGACGGTGCTGCTCGAATTCCACACGAGCGAACTGTCTCATATCGGTCCTGGTGCCCGAGTCCTCAATGTTGTTGGTACTGCGAACAATGTCTCGCCACAGCGCAATGACCTTTTGGCGCTCAATAAACTGTCGATGGTGTCAGAAGATCCCAGCCGATGTCGAAAGACCTGCAAAGCATACACGGTCGAGTCCTAGAGGGTTCTTGCCTCGCGCTTGCAGCCGGGACTGCAGCCGGGAAGGCGGCTTCGTGGCTATCGTTGCATACCTGCGCAGCATCCCCTCGACGACGTCTGATTGAAACAGAAGACGGAGCTAGACAGTGAGACAAGGTAAGAGGATGTGAGCCGAGACGAACTGAGATGGCGTTCACGATGAGGCTCAGTTCGAGATGCAAGCTGACGTAAAGACCGCAACTAGCCTGCGAGTGTCCTAGACTGCATGAACAGCCCCTGCGGCCCCACCGGCGCGTCTCCCCAAATCTCGACGCGTCCAGCTCCACAAAACTTTGCGCCCGCCACCACTTCCGGACTATCTATGGTCAAACCTCACGCTCGCTATCTCGGTGCAATTGGAGGACGCCATGTGTTTTGGATGTTCTGATGCGGAAGGCGCGAGCGGGCAGATGACCTCGCGCGGCAAGACTCACACGTCACTGCTCAAGAGGAGAAGGAGCCCCGCCGCCGAGGCAGGGCCAGCAGAGCCTCCGGATGCGCGCAAGCTGTCCAAGCTCGACTCGACTGCTTCTACTCTCGCCAACAACCTGCCAATGTCGCCTCAAAAGCCGACCAGCAGCCAAGAGCCTCTGAGACCAAGCTCAACCCCAGTCAATGGCGCCGACGACCACGCCGACAACGACTCTCCGCGCATTGAGCGTCTCCAATCCGCTCAGACTCTCCAAGAGCGCCCCTCTTCTTCCTCAGAAGGCTCACTACCAGCGCCGAGTACAACCGACGACACGCCCCTCGAGCAGCGCACCGCATTTCTCGAAGCCCGCAATGTGCCCGAAGAGCTCTACTCGTACACCTTCCAATCATTCGTCGATCTCCGTTTCCGCCATGCCCTCCGCTTCGAGTTCAAGCGCTCGGTTAAGATGAACAATAGCGAGCTCGCTGCATGCTTTGACCTGATCTCCAAGACATCAGAGCAAGACTACAGGTCGTCGAGTCGAGGGTGGGATCCAGACTACAAGCTGGAAGAGATGTCGGACCGGGAAATGATGTACTTTCTGGTGCGCCAGGCAGAAGGCTACATCGGCGTTGACGGCGTCAGTGATGGTGAAGCCAGCGCGAATCACGCTGGAGCAATCCTTGGGTTCATGTCGTTCAAGCTGGAGCCTGAGGACGAGGAGCTGAACTTGATGAGGCCGGTCCTGTACCTGTACGAGATCCATCTCGACGACCGGCTTCGTGGACAGAGTCTTGGTGGGCGGATGATAAATTGGGCCATCGATCAAGCTCGCTTGGTTAAGATCAGTAAGATGATGCTGACAGTGTTCACGGCCAATGAGAACGCGAGGCGGTTGTATGATAGAGAGGGCTTCACCAAGGATGGCATCAGTCCCGAGGATAGGGTGACGAGGAGGAAGGTCATCAAAGCCGACTACATCATCATGAGCAAGGAGCTTTGAGGTTTTGTAGACACCACAGTGCATTTGCGGCGTTAACATAAGATACCCTTGGACAGGCTGGAGTTTTTCAATATATGTACAACAGTCTTCATGATTCCTTTGACCATCTTTGGTGCCTTCAGCATGCTGCGTTCACGTCCAAAATGCGACCAGTATACCGCTCGCAGCAGCCGTTCCAAATGCGCCTGCCAGCACGAGTCGAAGCGCAGTCGAAATCTCCTGCTTCCAGCTCTTTTCCTCCCTCTTAACACCAGCATCTGATTTAAGCCAACAATGCCGGACCAATGCAATCGCACAGTACAAAACGAAACTCAGTTCAACCGCCAACAGGCATCCCAACCAAAGAGCAAAAAACGACTGCGCAACCGAACCTCCGTCTCTCGAAACCGAAACATCCCGGCTCACGCCCTGAGCACTGGCGAACTTCGCAATACCGCCATCATGGCCATCGGCAGAGCGGTCCATCAACTCATCGAGTCTCTTCTCGGACTCCCTCGAATTCGCATCGCCACCAATCACGCCTGCGTACCTGATGTCCGACAGCAGGTTCACCTCATGCAGCCACGTATTCATTGTCAGCGCACTCCTAACGTAAGACGAAACATCGTCTGGACTCGTGACTGTGACACCACCGTCCGTCAGACTCAGGTCTTGTACGTCGTTCGGCTGAATCATTGGGAGATACGGCTGAAGCACCTCTGGCAGCGTGGTATTCAACCGAAGATCGTACACAAATGAGAGCGAAGGCGGTGCGCATGTTTGGACTTGCTCCAATGTACACGCAGCCGGATGACGTCCAAGCGGAGAAAAACGCGAAACACCAAAGACAGTGAGTGCAAATGCTATTGCACACAACGCCGCAAGCACACCGTTCGCGACCCAAGGCGTGCTTTTTGGCTTCTTCGGATTAGATTTTGCAGCTGGTGCCTCTTGCTCTGGAGGTGGTTCAGGAACAGGAAACACCACGCTCCCACGAGTACTCAAGAGCGCACTATTCCGCCCTGACGGCCTATCTGGGCTCTTCGGAGGAAGAGCCGGTCTCGCACCATCATCGACTTCCTCCATAACCTCGCTGAAGCGGCTCTCGCGACTCGAGAGCTCGCCTGATGCTGGCAGCGCGCCACTCATTGTTGTGTCGATTGTGAGATCTGGGGGTCGTCTTCGTGGTATAATCAACGGAGCTGGTACCGCAGGCATACATTGATCGATCTCCTCGTCCGGATCTGGGATCAGGGGTACTGCGGTTCGCCGCTCAGGGGAGGCGTCGAGTGATGTTAATAGGCTGAGGCGATGGCCTGTGGCTAGCGTTTCGCCGACAACTTCGCGGTCAGGTACAGAGGCAGATGCAACGATTAGAGATCGCTCGTGGGGTTGGATATAGCCTGGAGGCAATCGATCATTTCTTATGCGGAGCGACGCCGATCTCGATGGATTTCCTCTCAAAGAGCGCAATGGCGATGGGACTGATTCGGCGAGGCCTTCGGGCGGTTGGAATCCAGGTGGCAGTGTCTTTGAGGCACGGGATCCAGCGAACCAGTTAGCTCCCTCTCGCGTGCGCCGAGCATGGAAGGAGGTCTTTGAGTTCAATGAGGCCGGACTCGGCGTCGAGACATCCGGACCATCATGCTCAGCAGCACGCCGCTCGATTCTGCGGAGCTTCAATCTTTGCAAGCCCCGGCCTCGTCGAGTGCTATCAAGACTCCGCCGCAGAGCCTCATCCCCACTGCTATCCGCCGGTGGTGCAGGGCTTGGCTGCTCATGATCTGCAGACCTTCTTGTCGATGCTAGTTCCAGACCGACGCCCTGAAGGTAATCGACTCTCGCTTGTTCCTGGGCTTGTTCATCCCGCAGTGCTCGCAATTCGCTACCCGATCTTCCTGACGGTAATGATCTCCTGCTGGGCGGATTGGGGGATGGCGGTAAAGGCGAGCTCTCGAACTGGCTGGGTGAAGACGAAGGACCACCCTGGGCAACGGTGGTCCTGCTCTCATTCTGAAGCTCCTCAAGTTCGTGCGCGGAGGTCTTCGTGGGTGTTTCAGGATCTTCCATCAGAGGGCCGACCTCGGAACTTGTGGCCGAATCGTAGAACTCTTCTTCAATGACACCCGTAAACGAGAGTCTGTGAGGTACCAGACTGAAGGTCATCAGTGACGCCAACCTGAAGATCAATGTTGGCGTGTAGGATAAGTCGGGGGTTGCGGCACAGTCTCTTTGATTAGCAGGGAGCGGCACGCCGAGGAAGTTGAATACGTAAAAGCAGTGTCTGCGTGAGTGAAAACGCTCAGATGTTGGCATACGCTGCGTTGCTCAGTCTTGTGCGGTCTCACAGGCAGCCAGTCCACGTTGCCATCGTTGTGCACTGTGCGAAAGACAAGTCCCGTTTCCTCTCGCCTATGTCCCTATAGGGGATCATGACCGCGCCCGACCGCAGCAGAAGCACTGCACGCGTCAGTGATGTTGACCCTGAGTGCTGAGTAATATTCAACTTACCGATGGTTGGAGTGAATCAGACCCCCTACCGAATGCACTGTGAACCATATCGGAACAGGTTCTTGGAAATAAATAGAGGGGTATCATATGGTACTATACACTTATAATCGTAGATTGATGCTTAGACGTCTACACCGGCACCTCGCCACTTGGCCTCCATTTGCTCTTTTTGCGCAGCTTCCAACCGCGCAGCTTCTTTGACCTGGCCCAGCTGGCTTGGATGCGTAGGCGGTCCACCCTTTCCCACTATGGCCAAATCAGCAAGCAGCGCCCTGAGATGATCTGTACGATTCTGGTTCCCAGCCCAAGTGACCGCCTGGCTGTAGTATAGGATATCCCATGCATCGTCGCTCAGATTCTGCAGGAATGTGGGCAGGGTGCGCGCCTTTTGATAGCAGCGCCACAGCACACGACGCACATCATCATTGGCGCCCACGTACGCGAAAGACATGGCCTGGTTGAAACTTTTCAGAGCAGGCGAGATGTTGTAGGGCGGCTGCAGCTTCACTTTGAGCGCGTTCAGGGCCTCTCGATGTTCCGGATCTGCGCGAGCCATATCCATTCGTTGGGCCAGGGTCGCGGTGCGCGAGTCATCCATCTCGTAAGGATCTGGAGCGAGTTCTTCATCAATTTGGGTCAAGTCGTTGGGATCGCGCAGCGGTGCGGCTTCGGCCATAATTTTCTGGATGTAATTGAGTTTCTCGAGTAGACGTGGGTCAGCCATGAGCTTGTCGACCTTGGCCTGCAACTCAGGCGGGATGTGCTCCTCGTCCTTGTCGGCATCCACGTCGGGAGTTTCGGTAGCTGCAGTCTCGACAGCGACGGGTGCGGTGGTCTCAGAGACTGCGGTCGAAGGTGCGCTCGTGGGATCACTCGAGCCATGCAGTTGCGCAAAACGGGCGACCGATGCGGCGAGCTTCTCTGCTTCCGCCTCAGTGGGAAGTTTAGCACCGTTCTCACCAGTCAGCATGCTATCCAGTTCCTTGTTGAGCTCGCTGCTGCCCTCCATCTCCTTCATGAGCTCGCGCATTTCAACGAGCAGCTTGTTCATCTCTTCAGGATCTTCAATGTCAGGGAAGTCTTCGGGGTCGTCCGGTTCCAGTAGATCGTCGATCTCTTTCTCAAACGCAGCCCAGTCCTGCTTCTCCGCCTCAGTCTCGAGCTCGTTGCTGGCATCGAGCTTTGCTTTGAGCTTGGGGTTCTGATTCACCGACTCGGTGGCTTTGTCTAACAGTTGTTGCAGCTCAGGGTCCTGGAGGTCTTCAATGTCTGGTAATCTGCGCAGCACAGCTCCAAGGTCTTCTTTCGCAGTGCCGACGTCAGGGTCCTCGTAGAGCTTTGTGATCGCCTCGTGGATTGTGCCGCGGATCTGTTCGCCCATCTCCTTGATGTCTGGCTCAGCGTCCTTCCTGACTCGCTCATCGAACTCTTTCTCCTCCTCCTTCGTCATGATCTCCTCCTTGATCTCCTTCAAGTCTTCTGTGAGATCCCCGAACGCAGGGTCTGCCATGAGCTTGTCCATCATGCGCTTATTTAGCTCAGCGGCATCGTACTGGGGGTCCTTCATGTACTTCTTGATCATCTCCAGGGTCTCGACTTCTTTGATCTGGTTCGCTTCGTTGCCCAACTTGTCCACCTTGACGCGCTCGCCCGTTACCGGGTCCTCCTCGAAGAACTCGAACCACCTCTCTTCACCATCCTTGAAGATGGGCCTCTCCCCATCCTCGAAGATCTTCTCGAAAGCCTCCGGATCCTGCGAGAGCTTCAAGACTTTGAGCACTTCTTTGGCAGTGGCACCATGCACTGGGTCTTTCCTCATCTTCTCTAGAGCTTCTTGGTCCTTGAGCTGCTCAGCTTGATCTTGCTCCTCTTCTTCCTCTTCTGTGCGCTGCGACTTCCGAGCCTCCCAGGCTAGTCTCGCTTTCTCAGCTTCTCGCGCCTTCTGAGACTTTGTCTTCTTGCCGCGCACGAATTGCGCCGGAAGCGGTCGTGCGAAGGGACATGGTAGCGGTTGTGGCCGTGCGAGCGCGCGAATCAGCGCTGCTGAAGGAACGTAGGGTCTTCGCAGGATCATGTTTGTTGCAATGTCGAGTCGAGGATGCTGTCATCTCGACTTTCGGCAGGTGCCAGGCGGGATGCAAACAAAGCAAACTTCAGCCTTGGCATTCCCGAGGAGCTCCGCATCCTTGCATCATGCCAGTCAAGCGCACTCTCGAAGACATCACACCTCAGCCGGATCGCAACCAAATGAAGACTTTCTCACAAGGCTCTATTGAATATGTGGTTGTTAATATTTACAGTTGAAACCCATGCTCGCCGCGCCAACTACGTACAAAGAGCAATCCCCAACGCAGCCACGACCAGCGCAGCCCATGCGTTGCAGCCCATCTTGTCACCAGCGCTGACGTAGTAATTGTTCCCCGCACCTCCTGCAATGACCTCTGTTGTCACGTTCTTCCGGCCTACCGGGTTGTCTACGCCGTTGAAGATGTCGACCGCCTTGATCGCTGGTCCAACGTTGAAGAAGTCAACGAGCACGAACGTTGGCTGCTTCGCGACAATCTGACCGCACTGCGTCATGTGCTTGCCCAGACCGCCAGTGCTGTCCCAGGAGTTGGTGTTGTTGATGTTGCGGATGTCGGGGACTTCGATACCCATGGCTTGCTGCCAATACAGCATGTGGTTCATCAGCATCAGCTTGCCGGAGTCGCGCTCTTGGTCGACCGTCGTCGTGTTGGAAGGTCGGTCGGGCTTGCAGGCAAAGTCTGTCGCGTTTCGCACATCATATGCGTTCTCCCACACAAAATCGAACTCGTTGAGCAGGTACGGGGCGTTCATCGGGTCCGGGTTCAATGGCTGGACAAACGTAACGAGCCGCGAGCCCTTGTCGATCATCTCTCCCAGTGTCGGCCATGTCTTCTTGAACTCGCTCGATGGCGCAGGTGCGTGGTTGATGTTCTCAGGGACATATCCAAAGTGCGCGATGTCAGCTCGCGCGTACTCGGTCTCCAGCTCGACCGCATTGATACCGTCCATGTTGACCAAAACCAACGTGATCACCTCATTGGGGTTTGCAGCCATCCACAGATGGATCTCCCAAAGCCATGTCTGGAATGTCCCTACGTCGAACAGCCCGCATGATGTGTGGCAGAGGTGGATCTCTCGAGCCTTCGTGTCCTTGTTCTCGGCGACGTGGATCTGCGCCGACAGCAGCCGAACTCCAGCATCAAGCTGTACGGTGGTATTGAAGAACTGATTGCCGAAAGAAGAAAACCCGGTCGAAGAGTCGCGAAGGAATGGCGAGTCATGCGCCCCAAGATGTGTCATCTGGTCGTACGAAGTATCGCACAGTTCCTCAGCATTGTTGCAAGCTCGCGCAGCGACTGCGAAAGGGGCGGCGGCCAGCGCCAGGATCAAGGAAACCCCGAAATGTTTCATTGTGACGACGATGTTTGTCAAAAGTTTTGAAACAAGGAGAGATCAGCGAATGAAAGACAGGGAAGGAATGTTAATGAATATCATATGGACAGGCAAAGTTGGCGAATAAAGGCAGCGGCGCTGCGTGAAGTGTAGAGGTATGTCGCATCTTCAATGAGGGGAGCTGACCAACAATAGCACTGTTCAATTGGTGAACGCGGATTTTGAATGCGGTGAGCGTTCCTGACGCTGGGCCTGACGCTAGACAGCGAATCCTTGTAGCAGATCAACCGGTACAACCGACTCAGCCTCAACAGTGCAATCGATTGGTGTGCATGCACTGCATCGTGAACGCTTGAAACGTTTCACGGTGATAGTCGCTTTAACACGCGTTCCGCACAAGAACTCGTAGTGTCTCTCGCGCACAAGGCAGCAGGAACGCCTTTCCCACATCGTAGGGCTGCCACCTCGCATATCGTTCCGGTGCTGCATTCTAGCCTTGCGCATCTCAAAAATTTGGTGGACTTGCACGCATCACCGGACATCGCAAACACCTCCTTCAAGCAGCTGATCATGACGCATGATCACGATGGCGCGCAGGCATCACGCCTGCTCTCGCGCGACTGGTATTTAGCTACTGACTTTGGCAGTCTGTCCGTCCAGACCTCGTTGCTCACGCCGTTAGCAGACTCGGCTGTAATGGAAAACAGTCCGCCCGACCCAGACTTCAACGAGTACGGGAACAGACAGTCTGCAAAGGTGAATGCTGGACTGGACTTTGGTGGTCCTACCAGGAACCATGATGAAGAAGAGATGACTGGTGCTACTGCTACTAATCCACACATGACGAAGAACGCTCCAGTTGTAGACGTCGAAATCAGCACCCTTGACATCCCCGCTACAACGGCTTTGCCCACTGCTCCTACAACTGAGGATCTCGTTCGTGTCCTTCTCCGTCCGCCGCCCCACGCGTTTCCTCATGGGGTCCTATCCTTTCAATGGGTCATGGGCGCGATAGGCCAGTCCCACTTTGACTTCCGAGCGAGTGATGAGAGGTATGTGCTGCGACCCGAATCTGAGCTTAGGTTGCAAGGCCAGCGCTTGGGTCTGCCCAAGGTATACTTCGAGTGGTTGTGTGGAGACGAGGAGGAAGCGAGTCCAACGGAACAAGGTATGTTGCTGACGGAGAATTTCTTCGACGAGACTCGTAAGGAAATGGAGGGCGACACAGATGAGATGGAAGTGGGTCAGTAAGCTACGGTTCCGCAGCTCATCATTATCCACAGTTACGTGAGCACTTGCTGCAATCGTGTACAAGCTGCCATTCGGCTGATGTTTCCTTTCCTAAGTCATTATGTCTGCATTTCTTTCTTTCATGTTTCTGATGACCCTGAACCAATATTGGATACCCGAATGCACGTCTGGTACGGTAACGATTTCCCCTACCACTCAACCACCCCATGGATGGCCAACCAAACGATTGTAGGAAATGCTGAGGAGGGCAATTTTCTCTTTATAAACTCGGTCCCCTCCGTCCCTCCCCTCGTCTTCAATTCTGACCCAGAGTCTCCACTTTGCAGTTCGAAATCTCCGACCTGTCTTGGACCGCGTTCAACACTACAACATTTCAGGAAGGCTCTTCAGTGGCATAGCCCTGCATCAAAAGTCAGACTCACATTATTATGGAGCACGCAAGATACACAAAGGCCGACAAGGTAAGCGCTTTCGCATACACGAGTTCTCGAGAACTACAGCTGATGAACTCTAGGGCAAGGGCAAAGCCCAGGAGACCCAGGATCAGCCTCAGACACCCACACTCAGACAACCGAGCTCAGGCATTTGTACTGGATCTTTCCCTTCTTCACCGACCTCACCAGTCCAAGGTGCCCGGCTCCCAATGAACAGACGTTTCCCTGTGCGTCCCACCCCCTCTTCACCGCGGGTGTTGCCAGCTTTCAGCCCGGAGCCTATTACAACACAGCAGGCCATCAACCCGAGAGCGTCCAGCGAGTCCATTGCCGAATCGATGACCAAGGAGTTCAAGTACAATCCTGATGACAAGACTCCACCAAAGAGACGCATGAAGGCCGTAGCTGAGGCCGTCGCATTCACAGTGAAGGGTGACCCAGGTCCAGCGTCGACCGCTCCATGCAAGCGTATGCCAGTCGCTCTCGTGGCAGTACCCGCATTCGCGCTGGATGTTGACCAGGAAGAGGCCCAACAAAAGCTGGGACAGGCCAGGGCGCAAGCAGATCTCGAGAAGAGTGAGACTCTGAAGTCTGAGGGTTCTTGCGCAACATCTTCTGCTTCGCATGCGCCTGAGGTTACGGCCGAGCTGGCAGACATGGAGATCCTCACCGCCAACAGAGTCACCCTTGGGACCGCGCATAGCAGTGTAAACGCGGTATATGGTCGCAATACTCTTGCCAGGCGCAACCTGCTGCGCACAGATAACGTAAGCTTGGGTGATGACAGTTCGGACGATGACGACGGGCCTGCGGCTTGCTTCTTGAAGAGTGACGCGCAAAGGCGCTTCGAAGAGAACAAGCGATTGACGGTTCTGTCTGAGCACACCGAGCCGTCGTCGAGTGGCCGTGGTGATGATGTCGGTGGCTTAATCCCAGGGTTCCGGATCGAGCAACCGAACCTCACTGCCCTTAACATTGTGGAGCCAGGTGTATTGATGGGCCAGAGCACTCTGCGAAAGGGTCCGCAGTTCACTTTCTCCGAGCCACCGAGTCTATTTGAGGATGATGTTGGACAAGCAGGACCTTCACGCATGGCAGAACCCTTCTTCTCGGTCGATATACCCGAGGACCAACTCCAGTTCGAAGACGTTTCGCCCATTGAGTCGAACGACTTGGTTGCACCGGACGCCGCTGACCGAAGTCAAAACCCAAGCGCAGTAGTTGCGAGTCCAAAAAGGCAACCCAGTTTTTTCCCTGCAACACCAACACCTGCTGTCGTAAGAGCAGGGACCGGCAGCCCGGTACACCTCTCGCCGATGCGAGAAGTGGACTCATCTCGAGACTTGTTGCCAGAGCAGTCAGATGCGTCGCCGCCCACGCCATTGCAGACCGAGAATGAGAAGTCGCCATCTACGGCGGCTTCTTCTCCGGGGTCGTCATTTGACGCCGGTTGCGTATCAAAGTGGTGTTCAATCGTCTGGAACATTCTCGCGTGGGTAGTTCCGCTCGCCTTCCTCGCCGGCGCTCTATACAGCCTGGCTACAACAAGGACATTCCATGAGATACCAACAGATCTCTTCACCGCGGAGTCCAAGACGATCCACTCGGAAAATGGGAGCGGGAACTTGACGATGGCGTGCATGAACGGGCATGCCATCGGTTTCAACGTGTCTGCGGTCCTGAACACGACGGTGGGCGCAGGCGAGGCGGAACCGAAGAGTTGGACTTTCCTGTTCAATTGGAGAGCTGATGGGGAGAGCCTGAGCGCGGATGCGGGTGCGACGAGCGGAACAAAGAGCGCGATGCCTTTGCCGTCGTTTGGACAAGATTTACTTCGGAGCATGGGTCTTTTTGGACTATTCGCAGCGGTCTTCTGGCTCGTCAGGTCTTTTCTCAGTGCTGTAAGCAGATGTTGGCATTGGAGAGAGGATGACGATCTGTTCTGGACGCGCACCCTGCTGCATCAGTTCGACAGAGGAAGGCTATGGGCTGAGTTAACTCTTTCTGCTGTTGTTAGTGCGGCGGTCTGGGCGGCTGCATCGAGGGCGCTGCTTGCGATGCCAGTTTGAGTTTTTTAGAGTCTGTTCCGTTGCTCTCCCTTGCTTGATACCCTGGAGGCCTCCTGCCTCGTACTACACTCATGCATTATATCTACACACTTCTGAGCTGTCACTCCCGCAACTTGAGCTTCACACTTATGACTCTGTCCTCATCTCACATTCTCGAACTGAGCTTGCCAACAACCACCAGGCTGCGGCCTGCCCACACAGCCCGCATTTCAGTGCCGTCGCCCTACCTCGTTCCCAACCTGCCACCCCTGTCACCCTCGCCCCAAATACACCCTGAGAAGTGCAGTCACGGTGACTGTCACTTACTAAGCCGACTGCCCACAGAAAGCAGGCCCCTCCATCGGACTGCTGCCTCTACATCCCTGACTTCAAAACGCGTTCATAGTCAATGATTCTCTGTAGGTCTTACCAATTGATCCCTATGCTGACTCTCATGGAGGACTTCACTAACTATCTCAAGGCTAACCATCGATACCAGCAGCTCCCATGGGGAGGGGTTTCTGCGAGCCCGTCTCCCCATGGTGGCGCATGTGGCGCCTCCGCCTTATGGTACGTACCCTCACCCTCATTTTGCATCACTGACTGACTGACTTGCAGAAACAGGTACCGCATGCGCCCTAGCCACACAGTGTCGCTGTGCGTTGTTCGCACACATGGGACGGCGACCAATTTCTACCGAGATCCTCAACACTTCGGTGAGTCCCTTGTCGTAATGACCCTTACCATGACTTCACTGACCATGCGATAGTTGCAGATTCTCGGCTCCAACTCGATGTGGCCACCACGTACCATCACGTCATATGACGTGGTGGGTGTGGTGTCTGCATTGTCAGACACCTAACAGCGCTCCTCGTCTGGGTAGTTCGAAGACTCACTTCTCCTTAAAGACCTCTGCTGACTTGTAGTCAGTGCGCTGGATCAGTGTGCTGATACGACAGCCTTGCGCCCCTCTCTTATCTGGATACATACTTGATGTGGCATATGGAAGATCGCTATTGGGCGCCGGCGTTATGGATTGACATCAAGGAGATTGACCAGTATCTCGGGCGTAAGAGCACCTTGCTAGTCCTCTTTCGAAATTGACACGAGAGCCCTATCCTCCATGTTGACTTCCGAACCTTTCCGGTGATACATGCACATCTTGACATCTTGCAATCAAGTATCGCCTCTTAATCTGCACCATTTTCCAGCAGCGCAGAGTGCTCTCGTGTTCGCGATTGAAGAAAGATCCCGGTCGCGCTCCGAGATCACGATAGCACGTCCGTCCGCCGGGTCTGCGGTCAACAGCTGCATCGCGGTATGACGATCTTGGCAGTCGAGATTAAGCATGTGCTAACACAGGTCGCAGGCTACTGTGCAAAACAGACCTAGATGAGCCAGTCTAAAGAGTGAGGCATCTACCTAAGTTCATCGAGACCGCTCCTTAAGAGGGACAATGTGCAAAGCAATGCAGAACAGACTGCTGTTCACAATGCTTCGTTCGAGGTGGGCTGTGGAAGAATGTCTAGTACGTTGCATTCTAACCCTACTTTCAAAGTCTCCAACTCGGAGTGTCTTTGGGATACAGATTAGACCAACTTCAAACGACCATCCCACGAAGGTAGTACCGCTTGTTGACAAATCGCTGCGCACTGCCGTGGCTCTCACCTCCGCGTAACAAAGTACAGCGTGCTCATAACAAGAACTTCGGGACCCAGACTTCCGTTGTTAATCACCTCTGCACATACTTACACTCCGTCTGTTTTTTGCTATCACTGCCCCTAAGTACTTGCTAGCATTCCCTTCCTTCATCAATCAAAACAAGCCAACATGGCTCCACGGTTATCCGCTGGTTGCTCCACAATCCAAGGATCCTCCACAGGTAAGTCCAAGTGCAATGCGTGCGTGACTGTGATGTGACTGTCCGCGACTCGCTGCCTGCTGCTCTCTGCTCGACTCTCCCGGACCCTGGATCTTACTCCGTGGGTTACACGTTCGAATCTCCGCTCGATTGGTCGAGCCTCGATATCGGAGATCCCTTTTTGTTTTTGTTCTTATTTTCGTGGTGAAGGGGAGGTGTGTGGCGGGTGCGAAGGTCATGGCCGCTGCTGGGGTGCCCGAACGTGGCTGGCCATGCTTGGTACTGACGCAATTTCTTTTGCACTAGTAGAGAACAAGAACCTTGACAACAAGAACATCGATCTTATATAAAATGACCTTTGGATAGAGAAGCAATGTTTGTAGGAAGCGCAGATAACGACATCCTTATAATGACGGGATGCGGGAGAGCAGTCTAAGACGAAAGTGCAATTGAGACTGATGTACAAGGACTGGAGCCAACAGCGGTCTATCTGCACTCGTTGGATGTGCTGCGCCTGCTCTTCAGTTGTATGGAGTCTTGCAGATCGTATGCAGTTATACAGGAAGTCAGTCTATACATAATGTCAAAGAAAGCCTGTTGCGACAAGAGGTCCCGCCACCTAGACAGCAGTATGCTCCAAACGACACCAATAGCGCTGTGCGTCTCTAGAAAGAGGTCTTTAATCTCAGACTTGGATAGGGTTGGCACTGGTACAGCAAGTCCGGAGCATGCGCGTGAATGTACAACCTGCTTATGAAACGACGATTCAGTTCTTGTGATATGAGCGGCACGATGCACTGCTGTGAATGCAGTCCTTGTTAAACTTGTATTAGCACAATGCCGTGCCCATATGACAGCAATGGTTCTCGCTCTGACAGTAAATGCACGTAAATTCATAGATTGAGGCGAAAATTGACGGGCGCCGTTTTGAGCGCAAACCTGACGACCACAGCAGTACATTCAATCTAGTGAATGCCACCCTCGGCGCCTGAGTAGTATCATGCCGCAATGCTAGGGTAGGAACCATTTAAGGAACGCTACCAATAGGTGAACAACGCAACACTGCTGTTGCAAGTCAAGCTCAATGATCAGCAGCGAGCGCCCTCGGGCCCAGCGGGGTAGACAACGTGTACAATTGGACAAGCCAGCTAGAAGCTCAGTGAAGGTTTGGGATACGCTGATCACATGTTTGGGGTGAAATCTGGGGCACTGCCTAGGCGGACCCACCGCCTTGCGGCTAACGCTGGTGAACGCCGTCAACGCGCTCCTTCGCAACCAACAACTCATCTTACCACCTTTGCAACTCAACTCGAAACTTGACGCTACTCGAAGACGAAGTGATCCACGCCGCCCGGAGAGGACGTGGCGTCACCATGCGTATCCTCACCCTCTTCACAGCACTAGCTGCAATCGTGCTCACCGTAAACGCACTTCCTGTTAGCACCCCGTTCCCCTTCTTCACACTCAACGGCCTGCCTGGGTGCGCAAAAACCTGCAAGAGCATCTTAAACGCCGACATCTATTGCTTGCCACCAACGGCCCCAGTCTCGAACGAAGCCACTTACACTTCCTGTTTCTGTCAGTCGCAGTGGCTCCACGGTGTAAAAGATAACACTGGAATTTGTCCACAAGAATGCGGTGAGAAGGATGAGAAAGAGATTCAAAACGCCTACAACGACCTCTGTGGTATACCAGGTCCCTCAGCGACCAGATTCCTTTCGGTACCTGCTCCAACGTCTGCTCCAACGAGCACTTCAGCGCCCTCAACATCTATTTCCATACCATTGACTACCTCCATCCTTACTCCTGCGCCGATCCCAACTCCTGCACCGCCCGCGGCGGAGCCTCAGGATCAACCTGACGAACACGAAACCTCGTATGTTCACACAGATCCTTCGGCAGATGTACTTCCGCTGACTTCAATCAGGGCTCACACACACTTGGTGATCATACTCATGCCAATCTTAGGGGTCCTGATTGGACTGGTTGTATGGCTTCTATTCGTTCGTTGGTATACCACCACCAAGGGCATTGGTCATTGGTATGGCACCCGTGAAATCCGAATCCGGGTCCGCGAACGAGATCCTTCCCACGTGGAGCTTTTGCTCGCGAAACATCAAACATATTTCGATCGTTGTCAAAGAAGGAACCCGATATTTATCCTGGACAATGGCCGACGAGCTCGGCTCTGGCGCTGGTTGAAGAGGGAAAAGATCCATCCTGCAGAAGGCCAAGAAGTTCATGAACTGCAAGAGATGAACAAGAACTTACAAAGGACATTTGGTATCAAATACAAGTCCAAGGACAATAAGTTTGTTGTTGACCGGGGCTCAAGGATCTCGAGGATCACAAATCGCCGCCCACGGTTCACCCACGATGCTTGGATTCGCGCCAATGAATCTGCGCCGCTGCCACATACCCACACCCCGCGCAGCGCCCGAGCGTACCGAACACCAGAACGGCCCTCCAGTGCAAGAACTGAAGCCAGTAGTGTTGGTCCGCACTCAGCCTATTCTCCTCTGGACACTCCACGGCGAACCATTGCACCGCAACTGCCGGCCAGGCCTAGTACACCACAGACTTCACGGACTCCACACTCTCCGACGATACTGCCGCCCACAGCGTATCGACAAACTACTCCCACTGTACGCTCAGCAATATTTGCACGGGTACCAAACAGCCCCAGGGTCTCAGACGGGTGGCGGTCTTTCTCAAGTCCACGATTACCTACGTCGCCATGTGTGGACATGGCTCCTTTGCTGCCAGCACGGTCATTTGGCGGTGGATCACGAGGCTCTGATAGCATGAGTTTTGGAGACGAGATCGCCGAGGGAAGCATAAGACCGACCGCTGGGTGGGAAACTCCAAGGCTGCGTGAGAGGCAATGAAGGGTAGAAGGATCACTTGCTCAAGATACGGACTGAGGAGTCATGGCGCTCCTGATTATCTGCTTGCATGGAGCTCCAGAAACGACCAGGGTCATGAGTTACATATCGTTCTCTGGATTGGGTCTCCTTTCTTCGCGTTCTGCTCGCATGGTGACCTCACTTCGAAAGACATCGCTCCATTAAATGAGAGCTCTCTACGATTTCCCTTGAATCAGACATCATGGAACTCTAATCCGACTATGAAGCTCATATCCGTGCATTCTCGATGCTGCATCCAGATACAGACCAAGTGATGCATCAAAAGTGAAGGCAGCTTGCTGGGCATGGACAGCTGACCATCCACTGTCATAGTTATCTACATACGACCATCGCCGACAAGCTCCGCGACGCGCGCGAACTCGAGTTTCTCCAAGCTCGATATATCGGCACTGGCAGTGCTGATACGGGCAAGCATGAGTCCACGTTCAACATGCACCGCGACACCCTGAACCATCCACTAGGGTACACATCCGGTGTTTTTTATCCAGCGATGACCTTTTTCCTGTGTTTTTAACACCGCAGCAGGTTATTTTAACCTTTTAGTAGTGTACTTTACACGTTTCCTAGAAGTTTTACACAATTTGCAGTGTATTTTACCTAAAAAGACCTTTTTCCTGTGTTTATTTACCCAGATGCGGTGTTAATTTACCCAATCTGCAGTGTTTTTTACCCGATCTGGTACCTCAGTGATCTCATTGGTTATCCGGCAATGTTTCAGTACGTCGCTGTTGGCCTCGGCAAGACCCGAGAGTAGACACGTGTGCAGCTCTTGGAGCGCATGGTTCGTCCCGCTGGCCCACCGCCCAGGGAGGAGGGAGTCGGCAGCGGTGACATGGAGGAGAAGTTGGGGAAGCAGTGGCTCGCGGAGGAGGGCGGGAGGCTCAAGCATGCGGTGGCGAAGGATAAGAGGGTGAAGGCTACACAGTGGAGCAGGAAGTGAGAAGGAGAAGTTGCCGCCCGCATTGAGACTTTCTAAGAATGTACAGAACTTGGAGAGATACAATTGCTTCCCTCTTCGATGCGTTATCAGCCTTAATGGGAAGGGCGTAACATAGAGTATCGTGTCGAAGCAATTGCAGACTTACGATTGCGCTCCACTGATGGGGATTGCTGATGACCACACAGCTGACCCGATCAAACTTGTGACCACCGTATGATATACACGTATCAATCATTTCAGCTACTAGCAGACCTTTTGCCCCATGCTGCAATGTCCATAGCTCAGTACCTGGTGATTAGATAGGGAAACAAGTGAACAAGTGCGTCACATGCGTCCGAGCTTGCTCGCTCAAGCTACATTTGAACCCGCTCCTATAACCTCCTCCGTCAGACACTCTTAACTCATTATACCTCAACATTGAAGCAAGCTTGACACGCCTCAACAACAGCAATCTTCACCCTCATCTTCACAATGTCTGTAACTTCGTCGCCAACCACTCCGAAAGCGAAGCTAGTAGAGCACGCGGCTTCTCCCTCTTCTCGGTCACCCGTTGCGGATACACTCGACTGCATGGAGCATTACAAGACCCGACAGCCTCCTCCCGGTCTTGGAGATCGTTTCGCCAGCGCGCGCGAGCTCACACCCACCAAGGCCCCTGGTCCACCACCGCCGCGCAGTTCTTATGAGCACCAGGCTCGCACAGGGTTGGCTGGCATTACGTCTTTGCCGTCGCCGCCGCCTTCCGGAGCGTATAGTCTTCCTCAGATCCCAGTCGCGACCGCTAGTCCTTTCGTCCCCAGTACTGCTAGCCACCCCACCGGCGGCGGCATCTATGTTGCCACTGACGGTTCTCTTATCCGTTCAGATGCTGGCTTCAGAGCTGGGAGCGTGCCGGGGAATTATCGTAACCGCAACGACTACAACATGGTGTATCGAGGTCCCGTTGGTGGTATGCGCGTGGTGGCACAGCAGCATCCTGCTCCAGCTGTGACTCAGAATCAGTACACTCCTACGTCGCAACATGCTGGCCCAGCTTTGTCTGTACCCACGCCGACTGGCGCCTCTTCGCGCACCGCCACTGCGGCTTCCCCCGCTGTTCCTGTTCATCAGGTCCAAGCAGTCGTTCCTCTCCCCGGCGTAAGTACTTGCAATCCTCGAGCCGTTTTCATCTCCTAATCATGATCAGACCCCACAGCGTCTCGTCCTTCACGGTCCCCTCAGGATGATCCGCAGCCAATGCGTTGCAAATATCGACCTACTCCGGCCTATCCTCGCCTGGCTCGATACGCACATGGGTGAGGAGCTTTGTACGCCTGCCTTCGCCGATACAATGATCTCCAACATCATCTATGCGGTCAACATCCCTATCGACGACGAGCACTGGCACGACTGGAACAAGGTTCTCTCTGTCTTCCCTCGCGCCGCTGCTTGGCAGGAGGCACTGACTCCAGAGGAGCCCTTCGACCAGACAACCGGAGGACATGCCACTGCATCCTTGCTGATTGAGGGCGGGCCGCTGCAGGCTGTACTGGACGGTCTTGTTGAGCAGTACAACCTCGGTCTCGCGAACGATGTCAGGAAGCCTTGGGATGCTCCAGGCCAGACGGAGTGGCCTGCACCTTTGCCTCGTGAGGCTGATGCCCGTCGTTGAGGATGGATAGATGTATGCAGGAGACGAAAGGTCCGGACATCAGGAACTGGCCTGAGGTCGAAAAGAACCAAGATACAAGCCAATAGCAATCAAAACTTGACTCAAGACTCCCAATCTGCCCGTGATGCATACTTGCAGACAGCAATTATACAGAGATTCAGGTTCAACTCGATGCCAATCTCGTCTCGCGTGACGTTTTGGAGCTCGAATTGCCAAATAATCGAGGCTGAATTCGAGATGAAGGCGACATACTGGTTATTGTGTGATGAAAATACTTCCCGTACTCTTCGAACTTGCTCGTGTGACTCTCACTGCCACATCAAATCACCTCGTCTTCAGCGGAGGGAATTTTCTTCAGTCTCTTCCTTCTTTGGGCTTGCTTCGAAGCCATTTATATCTCCACTCCTCGCCTCTCGTCTCATCGAGTTCACTTTTGAAGACTACAACATGCCATGCTCCATGGCCAATTTCGCCAGCTCAGAGGTGGGCATGATCCTGTTGCTCTTCGTCTTGGCCTTTATTTGGCTCTCCATCATCCGCGCTGTCGCTCGCTGGACACTGCTCCCTGCAGTGCACCGGGCCGTCCTCGAGCAGCAGCAGCAGCAAAAGCAAGAACTGGAGCGGCAGGCTCACCTGCACTTCTACCTCGACAACGTCCGCCGCCGCGCCATGGCCGCCGCTGCAGCAGCTGAGCACGCCCAGCATGTTCAAGAAGATTTTGCCTGGGCAAGAGAGATAGACGACCGTGGCGACCGCCTTCAAGAAGCCATTCAGGCGTACGAGCCTGCTGTCGCCGCGAGGCACGCAGTAGAAGAGGGGTACGAAATGTACCGCCGCCGCGACCTCGAGATCAAGCTCGGCCGGCTGGAGGAGGACGCCAAACACCGTGAGGACGCTGCCATCTCCGCCAAGTACGACGACAAGCAGCAGTACCGTCCTGCAAAGGACGGTCTGCTGTATGACTCTGACGACGAGGACTCTGAGGTCATTCGTGGTGACAAGAAGGGGAAGAAGGACAAGAAGGGGAAGAAGGACAAGTGAGGGGGAAACGATGATCTCAACCTGACGGCGAACACTCTGGCCTGACGGAGTACGTCTTACACAAACGGAGTAGACGACTGAGCCAATGAGCGTGGTGGTGCCTGGCCTTGAGATATGCGTATACGACGGGACCGGATGTGAGGTTTTTGGCGTTTCTGTTTGGGGCTTTGACTTGCCCCTGGATCCATAACACTGGTGGCGTTGATAATCTTGGGGCGTTGAGGACCTCCTGGTATGGATGCCGACGCACTTCTGTGCGGCCTTTTGGCGAGTGGGGTGACCGGTACTTCTTTGATAGACACAATGCATTGGCTCGACGTTTTGCACCAGCGTTGTGCTGAGTGCCCTTCTGAACATCTCCTCTACCATAATCTTCCAGTGTAACGCAGACTGCAAGGGAGGACCTCGGTATCAGCGAAACCATGTCCTCATGTCGACTCTTTCGTGCCATTGATGAAATGCAGAGTTGGAGTTGCCAGTAGGCCCCCGCGATATTGGTGGACCATCTGGTGAATGCGAAGCTTTACTGAACAACAACACCGCCACAAAATTGACTTGCTGCGAGCACTCCGGACTTGACTGCGGTATGCAGGTTTCGGACGCGCGACCTGACATCCGACTCGCCGTCGAGCTCGATATTGATTTCTCTGATGGTACTCGTTTCGATCCCTCAGTCTCGAGCTTGGCTTCGCCCCCCGCCGCGGCCGCATCAGAGCGTACCGCAAGGCTCTACGAAGGCCCGCGTGCCTTAATTCTCTCACAGGTTCGTACTAGACTTTTCTTACGCTTGCTGATCGAAGTTCCTCGCAGGAGCACGTTGCCCATTGTAGCCATCGTAGGTCGAGAACCGCTCGGAGGCAGGGTGTCAAAGGTAGCGCGACAAAGCGCGCTGTGAATGCCGATATGCGTGCCACTGTGCGGTCAGGAACCGGGCAGGACGACTCCTAGACCGCAGGCATAGGATCGTTGTTGGAAGTGGTGGGCTGACCAGCAGAGCAGCCTGCACCACCACAGCCAGCCTCGCTGAGCGCAACACCCCGCCCACCCTCATCCCCACGAACGCCGAACACCAGACTCGACAACAAAACCACCGGATAGCACGACGGTAATACAGAGAAGCGGGAAGGAGGTCAGCATCGAGCTTTGCTCTGCTGGATCAGAACAACCGAGGATGGACTTGGCCAATTCGAAATCGCCTTCCCGAACATGTACCCCGCCGCCGCACGATCGGAACGACCATCGACGCCGAATTTGGTAATAACATACGAGGACGGAGAGATGATCTGGTACGACTAGAGGGTAGACGATGCCGTGCAATCTGCCACAGTACTGCGCGTGGGTACGATCGCGCCTTCCACGTTAGACGTAAGCTTGGGTGCGCCGCCATGCACCAGGCCGATGATCGAGACCACGAGATAATGTCATTGCAGCACGAGCTACATCCCGAGAACAGCAGACTCGAGCTGTAGCCCTGGACCTTGCGCATGCGCCACCGCCCAAAACTTAGGCTTCGACAGATACGCGTTTCTTTGTCCATCGCCCATGACCCTGCCCTATGGGTAATTCCAAGGGCTGCAACAGGCTTCGAACTCTGAGAAATACTGCGCCCTTGTCGTCTCCGACGCAGATCAAGCCCCCGTTGGCAACCTCGTTCTCTAGCTGCGACTTCCCTCGATGGAGGCACAACCCCCTCCGAAGGTCTGATCGCGGAACCTTCTTCGAGAAGCCCCGGGTCCGACGACATCAGCGACCCCAGCCAACGGATCATCTGCAGTAGAGACGGCTTTTGATTCCCCGGCAAGATGGGCACTGCCGCCATGACCAAGCTGCCCCGTCTCTGCGTTCAAGGGGCCGCAGTACCACGCTCTTCGTTCTTAGCGACAGCCCAGCTTCTCGCCAACTGCGACTTCGAGTCTCTCGGCCTTTTCGACACCGTGTTCCTTATCGGCTGGCGAAGTCCGTGGGTGTAGTGCAAAGTCTCTCGTCCATATCTGATCAGCCTCAGATGCGGATGTCGTCAAGCTCGACGAGGCTGTTTCCACTTTCGCAGCGCAACGAGCGTTTTTGCGCATCTTCCTCCTCCTGGTGATGAAGTTGATCATGATTGGGTAAAGACAAAGATCGCTCGGAAAGGAAGTCTGTGGAGCACGAATCGACTGGATTTAGGACGAGTCGATTGCGAATGCCGAGCGTTGTTACCACCTTCGAGACGCGAAGGAAATCTCGGCTCTTGTACGATTCGGCACAAGGAAGGGCGGCCCCTTAAAGTAACAATGGCAGGGCCACGGAATGCACGCATCCCTTGCGCAATGTTCAGACAAAGGATGTCGCCTCGCCACATCCCTTACTGTACACTCTGGAACCAGAGCCCCATCGATTCCATTGCACGGGCGCGAACAGAGACGTGAGATTTGACCTGGCTGACCTGCGGTGCTCAGAGACTCACATCATTCGAGCAGAGCAACGGCTTCCATAGCGGGCCGCCCAAACCGTCAAGAGAACATGCTGCTCAGCGAAGACATACCGAATGCGGCACGATTGCTCATTCGCTTTCGCTCGTGGCGTGAAATGGACGCGGCGCTGCTGCCGTCATCCACTTCACCTCGGTGGCAGCCCGAGGGCGCCTACCTGACTCCATGCAACTCCGAGGACCAATAATGGACTCGAAGATGTATCACCCGCCACGTGTGAATTGGCTACCAATCGACACTCATCAAGAGCACCCTCCGAGTCTCTCAAAGCTCGGTCCTATTTCCAACATCACATCCAGCCTCTGACAACCTACCGAGTGTCGATCAAGAGATCGAACAAGAACCTGGCGGCAAGCCGACTGCGAAATGCCGTTAGTCCATTACGGTCGAATGTGGACAGCGATGATAGCCAAATCCAACAGGATAAATTGTATTCGATGTTCAGAAGCAGGGATACAATCCCAGAAGGGAATGACGGATATGTGGGCCGAGCACGTATCGACTGCAGAGGAAATGCGTAGAGTTGCGGAAGGATCTCGGTAATGAAAAGTCCAACAGCATTGTCTGGGATATGTTGACACGCAAGTATCGCGTTTACCGGGACGGATGCCGCATGGTCGATGCCCAGAAGCTGACAAGTCACAGCACAATCAGCATTGCTCCGTGTGAAATGCAGTGCTAGGGATCAGACTGGGGTACGTTGTCCGTCTGTATCACAGTGAATAGCTGTTGAGTGTACTTCGGCGTAGGCCCGTTGGTTTGTGGGCGAAGCCGGGTAGAGGCAGGTCATGCACGCTGTCCAAGCGTACCATCCAGCATTTGACTGCAAGTTATGCGCTTGGCATCCAGCAAAATCGCGACTCAGACACAGCTCACGGCTGCAAAGTCAAAAGCAGCCCCAGTGGCTCTCAGTGGCTCTCAGTAGCTTCCAGTAGCTCTCAGCATCCTCGTCGACACTTCAACACCACAGTCCTGCTCAGTGTAACCTAACAGCTGACGTGTCAGGGGACCGGTACAATGACCCAGAAACGTGCCTACACGGGACGTGCCGGATCCGGGCCTCCCCAGCCGCTAGCACAGGTTGCTCATCTAAGCGCGCGCCGTGCCTCAAGAGAGACCGTTCATGACACAGACCTTTTCGACAGAGGTTGATGAGTTGACCGCCATCGCCATGTTACCTTTCTGTATGCAAGGAGACAATGAGACAGGAAAGTGATGTGAGATGTGGAGAGCATGAAGGTCGAAAGTCGACTTAAGACAGGATACTGAGGTTTTTGACGACGAGAAAAGAGGTTTTTAGCATCTGAGCCTCGATTCGAAAGAGATGTGGAAACGCTGGAGATCGAGTGGTGTACACGCCGATTAGGAGATGCAATGAGAATGTTTGCTGAGATTGAGATTGTCGACATAAAAGAGATGGAAGGTGCCAAGAGAAGGCCGAGAAGGAGAGCTGGCTCTCGAGAATGGAAAGAGATGTATACATCCTGCTGTTGTGGAGGATCATAATCGATATGCTGACATCGTCGCAACGAACGTCGACAATGTCAGGCATGAGGGCAATGCGCTCTGGACGTGCCGATGAACATCGCGGCAACGATGAGCATTCCGAATCCCTCGGTGTTGAGCACACCGCTTGTGCCTGGCTTCCAAGCAGCTTCGGACAATCTGTCGCCCTCACTGGTACCCTCGAGATGTGCGTCTCTCGCTGGCGGGCGTTGACCCGTCCGTAGAGACGGTCCTCCAGGCATCGCTATGCGTTGCTTGTCTTTCGAAGAGCCTGTCTGGTATCTGTGAGGGCGAGTCGAGTCTAGTGTATGGCTTGACGGGCTTCGTAGATTTGCGAGGGACGTCGTTCGTAGCGGGGGGTGGGGTGACTCGATGCTGTTCTACTTATCACGTCAGCACATCTGTGAGAGCCACTACGATGTTTCGGAAGCTCACCAGTACATTCAGAAGAGCCCAAGATGCTGTCATGCGAGGGTCGAGGCTGGATAGGTGCCATTGCGTTGCGTGCAGGTACGCGGAGGTCCGCAACCGTCTCTCGGTGACTGTATCAGCGGCGGCGAGGCTGACTAGCACCTATAAAGCTCTGCTGAGGCTTGCTGTGAGGCTGAAGATGCTCTACAATGAAGTAGAGCTGTGATCGAGGCATTGTGCGGTCGACCTGTGGTTCGAAAGGCGTGAGGAAGCTTAACAAGGAGGGCGTGGGGCTGCAACACCACAGGGCTGATCAGCTTTTGCAGATGACGCTGAAGATGAAGAGAGCCATGCCAACGTCCTGGGAGCAGCGAGAGCTCAGACCGGGGTGGTGTGTTGACGGCAGTGGTGTGGTAGGAAGGGAGGCTGCCGCTGGAGATTTGGTGATAGCGCGCTTGGTGTTGAGTTTGGCGACCAGCCTCGCCGGTGCCTTCTATGGCAGCACCCCTGCAGCATCGCCGCAACGCTTCTACAAGGGCTCGGTGATGCTTGAGAAGCTCCAGGACAGCTCTTGTAGATGACCGAGACTGACAGCAAGAACAACGTAGAGGTTAGTGTGGGCTGCCGTGGCTCCGCAGTTTGGTCAGGAGAAGGCGGGGTTTGCAGCAGAGCTCCCTCGCAGCTTCCTCCGTCACCCACGATTGCCTGCATCGTCATTCCAGGAAGGAAGCACCGTTGTGGAAGCAGGCGCAGTACCAGAGTACGCCTTCTCGCTCTGAACAGCGCGTCTGCTCGTCCGCCAAACGCTCCCACACCAGCTTGCTGTCGGAGTCAAGCCGGCTTCTAGGAACCTTTGGAGTCGATAGCGGCAGTCTCGGTCAACGCACGGTCAGGGGAAGTCAGGCCTTGAGTTTGCTAAGAGCAAGAGTACCAATCACCCACGACAGCCTTGTCCGCTGCAGCCGAGGGCAACGCTTCGTCTGCATAGCCATATGTCTGACAGACCATCCCTTGAACATCATCTTTGCGTCTGAGCGATTCTGCATGTGTTCAACGATTCGATGTGCTGGGCAGCTTGGGCGGAAGGATTGCCTGATCCATGTTGTTCTCCCATACGAGCTCCACACCACGCGATTCTTCAAGTTGTTTACCTAAAACAGCAACGATATGACAACCCCGGGCATCGGCAGAATGCCTCTATATGCACCGCGAATCCTCGATCAAGCAACGCTGCTGCCGGGCACTAACGCTTCCCGCAATTCGTTCCACTACCTATGCTGAACTCGTATATAACCCGTGGCGCTTACTACACCATCGTACTCGTGACACAACAAGCCTGGACTCTGTCGATATAGGTGCGGACTAAGGAGGAGATCCCGGGGTGCAATTGCCCGCCGGTTAGACGAGCTCTAAATATAAAGGTGGAAGACATCCAGCAGCACGCTTCCTACACGAAAATCTCGAGCTGAATGACCGAAGGCCCTCGCAACATGCGCTCAGCTCTTATCTCAGTGCTTTGCCTACTTGTATCGATAGCGACTGCTTCGTTGCAAGTCGTGCCTGGCGCAACTTGGACAGCGGTCCGTCCAGCAAACTTATCGAACGCCGCTGCTTAATGCTAATGCCAGAAGCAGACAAACACTGGTCAGCACATCCAAGCCCATGGCGGTGGCATCCTCAAAGTCGGTGAGAAGTGGTATTGGTATGTCGAAGATCTTCAATACGGGCCCGACTGCTGGCTGACTCACCTCCTAGGGTTGGTGAAGATAAGACCAATGGCACCTCGTTCATCAATGTCAACTGCTACTCCTCTTCCAATCTGGTAGAATGGAACTACGAAGGCGCACTGCTCTCGCAGACCGCGTCAGGTGATACAGGGCCGAATCGTGTCATCGAACGTCCTAAGGTCATCTACAACAAGTCCACTAAGAAGTATGTCATGTGGATGCACATTGACAGCGGCGATTACAAGGAAGCTAGAATTGGTGTCGCAACGGGCGACTCCGTTTGCGGCAAGTTCACATATCTGCGCAGCGAGCAGCCTCTTGGCCATCAGAGCCGCGACTCAGGTGTCTTCGTGGACACCGACGATAAGGCATACCTTCTGACCGAAGACGTAAGTCCAAGCCTGCCTCACAGCAGAAGGAGCGTTCGATGACTGATGAAAACAGCGCGAAAACGGCCTTCGTATTAATGCGTTGTCGAGTGATTACCTCACTGTAACTTCTAATGTCTACACCTTCGCCGAGAAGTATGAGTCGCCTGCTGTCATCAAGAAGAACGGGGTCTACTTTTTGTTCGCCTCGCAGCTGACTGGTTGGAACCCCAACGACAATTACTACGCCACAGCAACCTCGCTCTCCGGTCCATGGTCTGGCTGGAAGAAGTTCGCTGACAGTGGGTCTAACACCTACGCCAGCCAAACGACCTTTGTCCTCCCAATTGGCGACAACTTTATCTACATGGGCGATCGCTGGGTCAGCGACAACCTTATGCGCAGCACCTACGTCTGGCTCCCGCTCACCATATCCGGCACTACCGCAACTATGAAGAACAGCGTCAACTGGATCTTGAACCCCAGCACCGGTGCATCAAGCGCTGGACCATCTGAGAATCAGTACGAAGGCGAAGCTGCAACTCTCAGCAACAACGCGCGTACGATTGACTGCTCGAGTTGCTCTGGCGGTAAGGCGGCTGGATACATCGGTGGCCCAGACAAGGGTACCGTGGTGTTTAGCAACGTACAGAGCGACGCAGCCACTAGGACAAGCATCAGGGTGAAGCACTTGAACGGCGATAGGAGTCAACGAATCGCAGACGTCACTGTGAATGGCAAGACGCAAAGGCTCTCTTTTCTGCCTCATGGTGGAGGAGATCCAGCAAGCAGTGTCTTGAACGTGGACCTGAAGCAGGGCGCAAACGAGATCAAATTCGTCGGCGTGAGCGGTGGGTATGCAGCGGATGTTGACCGCTTGATGGTGCCGAAGTCATAACTATAATACATGGTTGTTGAAACGTTCAAGAGTCGTATTAGTTGCTGCCATCATATCAAGTCCTCGATGGATCCTCCTCTGTCTTCTTCAGGTGTTCTGGCATTCTGAGCGGCAGCATTACGCCCTCAAGCTTCCCCTCCAGACTGACCACCTTGCCCAGCCGAAAGACCTTCTCCACGCGATCCTCGTGCTCTTTCTCCAGCTTCTCCTTCAAGAACCGCACAGCCTGCAATGCGCCAATCTGGTCGCAGAGCGCGAGGAAACGCTCCCTCATCACCCTTTCTTCTTCGATCCCGGCCCTCTCATGATCGGCGACACTCCTGACCGCATAGAGGAACTGTGCTCCCACAGACAACGCGTGCTCCATGTGATATTGATCTTCAAAGGCGAACGGGAAGCCTCCGACAATGAGCTGTAAAGACCGAAGCGAAGTCGCAAGCTCAAGATGGTCAAGAAGTGCTACCCTCTCCACCGCCATTGCCCCACTTCCACTTCTCCAGTCTGCCTCGCTGCGGATCGTGACGTAACGCAGATCTCTCACACCGTCACCAATCGTCTCGAAGAACGCGTTGACGGTGCGCAAACCGGAGAGAGAAAAGTGTTTGCTCGAGCAAAGCTTGGAGATGGCTTCTGACCGCATTTGGCGGCAGATGGCGAAGATGGGGAGAGCTAGCACCGTTTCTGGTGCGCGGTGTAGAGACATGGTGGGGAGAGAGGGGTAGATGGCGAAGTCATAGATTTTGTTGCGGATTTCGCCAGGAAGAGAAAGAAGTCGTGATGCATTCTGTGGCAGAAGAGTTTGGAGGATTGTAGCCATCATGGGCGCGTGTGGAGGAGAGATTGAGGGGGCGGTGGCAGTGGAGGTGCTGGAGGCTTCAGCGTTCTTCTTGTCGCCGCGCTTGAAGAGCTTTTTGATTAGCTTGGAGGCAGTCATGGTGTTGGCTGGTGAAGAAGGATGGTCTGGACAGCGAGGTGGGATACAGCAGCTCGCCTGAAGCACCTAGCTTCATCTGGACTAGTGTTGGCTGTGCAGCCTTGTTTGTCATCGGATGTATTCATCGTGAACAGTTAGACATTATGGTAAACAAGGGTATCGGGGCCGACCAGCAGCATTTTCACTATGTATGTACACCATCCTCAGGTCTCGAATGCTTTCACGGCGGAACTTCTGGCTTAAGCGGAGAAGCCATTGGCGACCTTCCCGGCCACGACCTTAGCAGCAGCAGCAGCGGCGCCTTTGGCAGCAGTGCCTGCAGTCGACATGACAAATGCAGCAGCAGTATCTGCGTCGCGACCGTAGGTCAAGTGAGGAGCAAGGATAACCGCCTGACCAGCACAGATCAAGTCACCGTTGTGGCAGATGACCTTGGTGTTGGCGGCGCCGACCTTGCCGACAGGTTTACCGTTGTTTGGGTCGCCGAAGATAACTGCACTCTTGACGAATGCAGATTGGTCTGCGGTCAGCATAGAAGCTGCGTTGTGGACGAGCTGTCCACCCTGACTATAGACTGTTAGCCTTAGGCTCATCCATGTCGATTGAATGGACACCTACGAGTAACCGGCCATGATAAGTGCGGTCTTTGGACAGGCAGCCATGACCTGACCGACCATTTGCGCCATCAGTTTGCTGCCTCCGGCATCGCCGCCAGCCAAGAACCCGGGAATGTCGGCAGGATACGCAATGCCCTGAACAGCAAGATTCTGCGCACCGCCCATCATCTTGCCAACGGCAGAGACGAAAGGCGGTCCGGCAACGGTGCCCATGTTTCCTGTCTCGGTAGTGCCGCGAGCGAAAAGAACGGTCATGGCCTTACAACCGCTACCGTTCGTGACGTCGTTCTGTGTTGAGGAGGTAAGAGCCGCGGAGGCAAACGGAGCGAGGACAAGCAGAGACGCGATGGACTTCATGTTGACGATAAGTATTACGGGTTGGAAGATGTCTGGTGGGAGATATAGGAGCCGGTCCTATACAAGTGAGCACTGAAGAAAGGAAGTCTGAGGATGTGAGAGCTACTCGGTACGTATCCCGCAGCGTACTTATAACAGAGCAGTAACCTGGAAACCGAGGTCACAAGCACAATACAAATCATGGAGGGCGTCGGCCACACACAAATCTGTCATGTTTCGATACTGGGTTTCTCCGGAGTCCCATCAAACGTCATGCGTGATCTTACAATAGCACATCCTGTCAGGGGTACCGATGCCCAGCCGGGGTCCCGCAGGCTCTGCCATGCGAGGAAAGTCTCTTTCTCGACGGGAGAGGTGCGGCGCTAGGTGCAAGCTACCGGTTAGGGCTGGCTTTGACAGTCGTGAAAGGAACGTCCCGGTAGATCTGAGACGGGACATGGTGATCTGTACGGAGGCTTTCCATTTTTCTGGTAGCGATCATATACCGAGGCAGTGCGGCCGCACAATCGGCGTGGGGAGGATGATCTGAGGCGAGTCCTTCGGCAGTCTGAGGAGGTTACGGGGGGCTTGGCATGGTGTTTTGATGCGGTGTGCAACATGAAGATCGCGAGTCGAGCTCGAACATCGAGTTCAGATGGGCGGGAATGACGGAACGGAAAACTGGTAGGCTGAAGGGCAAAGCGCTGGGACTCCTTGACTAGACTGCAGACGCACACCTCTGGGTACCTCTGCAGATAGTCGGACGACTAGAATGGCATGAGAAGGCTTTACTCGAGGTGATTACCTATGCCTCCAGCATCGAGGATTGAGTTCTGTTGATGGGTGTCGCTCTTTTGTGACTGGTTTCAGTAGATCGTTTGGTGCTGCGCCGAACCACGATACGTTTCAGCGATGAGGCTGAGGCGTTCCATGCGCACGGTCAGAGGATGTCCATGCCTTGACCGTTGAGCGGGGGCCAGGTGTTGATCAGCCGCCACCTTGGTGAGCTTGTTCAGACGTGCCGGTCGCTGGATTAGCCGGTTCAGAGAACGTGGCGTCATCGCAGGAGCGTCGGAGGGCATGGACGCTCGATGTCACACCAGATCCACCACCGCATCTGTTTCTATCGCGAATGCAGATCGTGACAGCAACCGGTGCGTCTGGTAGGTGGCTGGTGGTGGCTTTCTACAGTAAGCGCGCTGAAAAGGCACGGAGGGGCAAGCATCGCGGAGCCATGCCCCGCGATCTGAACCTCGGAAGGCCCTGCTGCAACCAAAGCGTTGTCAAACTCCAATCATATCGCACATCGCTTATGGGTGCAGAAGGGCGTCGAGTGGAAGATGGGATGATGCTGAGTCATGGCCTCTCCTGGAAGGGCGTCGTTCGACTCACAGCCGGGTGATCCATGCCGATGAAGGCAGGTGCAGACGAGGCACCCATCAGCCTCGCTGCCTTAAGATCCAGGAACATCCACACCACAGGCTTTGACTGCGCAACGACGACAGCTTCGAATTACCCTGCGATCACTTCATAATGGTTCTCGAGCTTCATCCGTGTTCCGAATTGGACATCCCCGAGTTCGTCCGGATCCAAATCGCGGCTTTCGGCAGTGGCGGCGGCATGACTCAGTTTATGGTCGAACATCCACCTTCAGAAGAATACATCAACAAGTCAGTCGACAAGCATCTCAAGTCCTTTCGCGAAGAGAAGGACATCACATATCTCAAGGTCATCGATACCGAGCTTGATGGCCAGATGATCGCCGGCGCCAAATGGCGCGTGAACCAGATGGAGCGCAAAGAAGAGGAGATACAGTCCATGCTGCCGGTGCCGGGTGCAGACGAGGATGGAAAACAGGCAATGATCGACTTCATGTGGTATTTGAACAGAGTCAGGAAAGAGTTCATGGGGACTAAGCCTTTTTACTGTAAGTGACACATGATCATTCTCGTACAAGACGTTCGCTAATGCCGACCCAGTCCTCCACATACTAATCACGGATCCAGCGCATCATCGACGTGGGGCTGGGGCTCAGCTGGTTAATTGGGGTACTGCCCAGGCCGACGCTGCGCAGCTGCCTTGCTTTCTCGAGTCCTCGGTGATGGGTCGACCCTTGTATGCTAGGTTCGGCTTCACGCCGCGACTCGAACAGAAGTTCGACCTGACGAAATATGGAGGTGTGGGCGAAGATATGAACACAGTCATGATCCGGGATCCCGTAAAGGCATAGCATTGGGCTATGAGGCGAGAATTTACGATACATGAATGCATCTCAATAACCCTGAATATATAACAACAGTTGCTCGCGTGGGATATGCACCATTTCGATCGCATATTGCGGGCACATGATGTGAATACATCATCAGCATGCAATTCTACATACATTGAGAAGCACACGTACCAAACCAAGGGCTTGCACCATTGATCACGCCGAGACTATAATTGAGAGAACTCCAAATTCACCAACGATTGGGGCTGTATTCAGCAATGTATGGCAGGAACTGGGAAAACTAGCAGGTCGTTGTGGTCGCTCCACGATTTCCTTGCTGAATTCACTGCTCCGACACGATTCAGCTATGTTACAAAAAACAAATAAACGATTGCAGGGATTGCTGAACTTGGAGCAGCTCCTCCAGAAAAATACCGAAATCTTCTAGTGCCATTTGGACGCATGTTCTTGTTTTCTGCCATAACAAGCAATCGGTTCGAATTCCATCAAAAGCTGCGCTTTCTTCCGGTAAATCCCCAACGTTGCGTGTCGCACGAGGCCCAAGTACCGAAGCCGAGGATCGCCGTAAAGAGCCGCTGAAACTCCACAAGTGCCATCGCGGCGCACGGGTCTGGGAATCTATTGTCAGCTCATGCTCGCTGATATGTATCTGTGGAAACACCGATAGACATAATCTTCACGAGGACATTGTCGTCATTAGCGCTTGGTCCATAACTGCATCGCTGTCACAGAGACGATCCCGTTGATGATATTCCTCACGTATATAGGACGCTATCTACTATAACGAGTGGAGAATGCGCAAGCGCATTGGCCGTAGCTCTTGCTTTGAAGGACGTAACTGAGTGATACAATACCGACCTCTGCATCACGACCCCGCATCCGGTCTGCCTCTATTCCGCAACACTCAGTAGTAACTTGCCCATCCATGTTGCACGTTGTCCAAACCACGCTGGGGTCTTCCATTGATGATTTCCTGTTCCTCGATCGTCTCGTACACAGTCTTCAGCGGTTGTTGGAGTTGAGCCATTCGTCTCTGACCCTCGAGACGTTGCTTGCCCAGACGTTGATGCTGCTCTATTGTTTCAACCATCGTCAGTCTGGGCATTCCTGTCTGGGGGTCACGGGACCGTATGGGAGGACCTACAGTATCTTGACCGTATGCCCTGTTTCCGTGGTTGCTCACACGCATGTAGAGACTATTATCGCTCTTGCCTCTTCTCAGTCTCTCGCCCTGATCAACCATCATCGAGTGAGGTAGTGGAAACCCTGACTTGTGGTCAATGTGCTTGGCAGTGTCGAATGCATGATCATCTAATACGTAGTTGTGCGATGGTCGTACTGAGCTAGTTCGAGAGCGGGAAATCGGAGTGGCGGTGGCCATCGTGGTTGGGGTAGGTAGCCGTTGCGGTGGCGTAGGGCACGAGTGCGGCATCGTAGCATAGGATGATGTAGGCCGAATGAACGGTCGTAAGGCAGGCTCATGATGCAAGGGATCATGCCTCGCCTTTGGCGATATTGTTGAGTCTCGTCGGTAGCCATGTTGGTCGGTTGCTTCATACGAAGGAGTCAAGGAAGAGAATCGAGACACAGCAGTCGTGTTGTACGACAAATTGCGCAGATGTGCCATATGAAGCTGAGGATCAAAGGAACGCGGATTGGGCTTTATTCTATATCGACTGGGGGTCCCCACTGAGGCTCGTGGGGGGTTGACCTGATACGCTTCTGAGGGGATAAACTGCTCATCTGTGCTTGACCGGGAGATGGAACAACCTGTTGATTGAGACATTGAACGGGGTCGACCGGCTTTACTCAACCAGCAGCTGATATCATTCTCGGAGCTTGGCGGAGATGTTGTCGCTGTGGACGCACTATCCCGGATGGACATGGTGAGTTGAGTAAAGTCACTCGTCTGGGACACCGAACGGTCGGAGTATACATATGAAAGAGCAGGCGAGGGAAGCGGCGCAGGAGGTGAATTCAGACGGCACTCTTTGTCATCCCGGAAGGGCAGTAGGTCGTTTGCAGGGCCAAGTTGTTCTGAAAGACGTCCAACTGATTGCGGTAGAACGAAGGCGGATCCATGTAGCGTAAAGAAAGGGTCTTGGTAAATATCCAGAGATGGCGGCGAATTGAGTTGCGGTGCAGATTGATTGCTGAGGGTGTAGTACTGTTCTCGAGTCGGATGGGGTGAGGCAGCTGCAAAGGAGGGCACATGGAGATCCGGATGCGTTGGCGAGGTGGGATTTCGCGCGGTACGACGTTCAGTCGACCGAGAAGTTGCCGATCTCCTCACATCCTTCGAAATTTGCCATCCTGAACTTCGATGATCAGTCTCGCTTGACTTCAAAGTTGCGACCGCTGTCCGGACGGCTGCAGCGATGCGATCACGAGTGCCGCATGGGGGCATATCCTGCAAAGAAAACTTGGGGCACTTGACTGTCCGATCGATGGCGGCGTGGCCCCGATACAATGGACAGAGCTGTTGATAGCTGTCGAACGGAAGAGATCTCAACAGATGACCGCCTCCGTGCCAACTCATGCACGTCTCCAGTATCCATTGCGGATTTAGACGAACAATTCCGTGGTCCTTATGCGTCAAGATCTCATACAAGAAGTAACGCACATCGTCCTCGCTTGCATCTTCCCCTGGAAGCTGTTTAGGCGTGCTCCTGTGCGCAGCAGCAGCTACTTCGTCAAGACTCGTCGGTAGTACCAGCTTGCCTTTGAAGTTCGGGTGCTGAAATGGAGAGTGTAACGATGGGGCGTCTGAGTAGTACCCAGGGAAGTCTGTGGTTGATTTAGGCTTCTTCTTGATACGCAAAAACTCAAGCATCTTGTCGAACATTGACTGCGGTTGAGTGAGTTGTCGTTGATACCGGCGCGCGTTCTTGAGCAAAGTGCACTTACGTTCGAAACAACGCCAGCGCTTCAATGCGCCGTCAGACCAACATCTAAATGGAGATAGCGAAAGAACGTTGATGCGTATGGCTACGCAGCAACTAAGCGTGTCGCAAGAAACGAAAGGTGCACTGCCTAAGCCGCCGCCCCAGAACGAGGAAGATTGGGGTATCGCACTTATGCGTTGAGGTGATGTCGCGATTGGACACTGGATGAAGGAAGTCAATCCCGTGGAACCTGTATCTTACAGCAATCATGCGTTGTGCGGACTTCTAATTGGTATTTTGTGGGGCAGTGGAGAGCGCAACCACGGTCGCGGCCTCTGCTAGAGTACGGTGTTGCCCGGTAAGGGTAACGGCCTTCTAATCCCCGCCTCATTCCCAGTCGACTCATCAACACGGTTGCGCAACTTCGGAAAGCCGATAGACTCTCAGCAATCTGGCCGTGATCTCGGTTGGTACACTGAGATTGTGATTACAGCGTGCTGCAAGCACTTACCACCGGAATTATACGCTTGCACGGTGTGTGCATGAGCACTGACATGGCCAGCAGTGCCCACTGCAGATTCGAGAGGCCGACTTGCAACGGTGTGGGACTCTTGGCCAAAGACTGCACGTAGCGCAATACCACTGTGACACGCGCTTATAGTGTGTATCGGAACTGTGGGTTCTTCATATCCGTGAGGTCATCGTCGTAGGCGTTGTCGAATCCTTCCATGGTGCCCGACTTGTCGCGGCGCCGATTCTCCCATATGCAGACATATCGATAGACAATGGCAAGTGCAGCAGCAGCGATCGAGGTTGCAAGCACTGCAACGAACCCTGGGCCGTAAGCAGGCGCATCCTGTGGCTTGAACAGTAAGGGCCCGACGAAATTCCCTACACATGATCTTAGTGACGTAACCAAGGACAGGGCCAGTGCGCTCTTACCCAGACAATACCCCACAAATATGCCAGAAGATGTCACTGATCGCTTGGTGTATCCAGCAGTGTTAGCAATCTGCAAGCCCATAAGGACCGCATACGCTCCCCCAAAGCTCGCGAGAATGTAACAGCCGAACAGCAACCCTCCCTTTTCACCTCGAGGCAGTCGCCAAAGTAGAATTGACGCAGTGATGGTGCCGCATTGGCAGATGACGATCAGCCACGTGCGAATGCCAGAGATCTTGTAAGCGACATAGGGTGCAGCGAGCTCGATGGTGCCAATGACGGCTCCAGCGGGCATGGTAAGGAGCAACGAGTTGAGGCGGTTGTAACCAAACCCTAGCTCACTGTCAGTGTTTCGTCGTCTGTGAATGCGAGACTGTCGATTACCTGAGATGATTATTGGGATGAACGAGCTCACGGGCCCATTGGCTATCATCATAAGGAAAGCAATGCTGAAGATCAACCAGAATTTGACGTCGTACAGCGACTCCCAGACCTGAGCCACTTTGAAGTGCTTATTCCGGACGCCCGAATTATTCTCTTTCATACGAGCAACGGCAATGTACCGTTCGCGATCATTGAAGCCTCTTGCGCGGATAGGGTCAGGTGGCATGAAGAAGAGGATGACGAGAGCCCACAGAACGGTGATCGAACCTGCTACAAGATACATGTACTGCCATGGGGCGAGGCCACCGCCGTTGATGTGTCCGAGCCCGTAGTTGATGAGCGGAGATATCATGGAGACGTAGCCGGTGGCAGAGTACCAGGCACCCATGCGGAGTGCTTGCTCGCGCTTCTTGTACCAACCACCGACGATCAACATGAACATTGGTGACACTCCGGATTCGAGGAACCCAAGGAAGAAGCGTTGGGCGTAGAAGCCTTCTCAAGTTAGGAAAAGGCCCATTGAGGTTGGCTTCAACAGACCTTGCCAATTAGTGCACGCAGCCGAGCACATCAAGCAGACACCCCAGACACCAACGATCCCGGCTGCCACACGCTCGATTGGCCATCTTTGAGACATGAGGATGGCTGGATAGCTGCCAACAATGAAGCCCAAGTAGAATATAGCGGAAGAGAACGAGTACCGATTGCCCGTGGTGAGTCTCAAGTCATCTCGCAGACCGAAGAGCGCGGCTTGCGAAAGCATTGCTTTGTCATAGTATTGCAAGCCGTAGGTGATGACGAGCAGCGATATCAATTTCCGATCAAGGCGGCGGACCAACTTCTTCTCCTCCTCGGGGGTCCAGTCCAAGTCTCCAGCGTACTGAGCAAGCACTCGAAGCGCCTCATCGTTGTGAATCGTATCGATGGTTTTGGTATGCTTAAGCTCTTCTAGCGTTTGAGGACTCGAGTCTTGCCGCTGAACCACATCTTTCTCATGGTCGGTCATCGTGAGGGCGTTAGTCTGGTTTTGGCTCGGAGAGGCAAGGACTGAGGTTAGACAAAAGAGGTTTGCGTGACACAGAACTTCCGGAGGTCAAGGGCTATTAAGAACTGGCCCAGCGCAGCGCTGAGATGGCCTCGAAACCCTTCTCGAGGCCGCGTCGCACTTTCGTCCGTCATTGCCAAGCTGCGAGTTGCGGGGAAATACCACGGACAACCCCTGTCGACTAAAGATGCTGCTTTTGGCGACATGGAAAACGGCATCCTGACATCGAAAGTCACGAGTTAGCGTAGTCGAGTCGCTCGTTGGCAGGCGATTGGGCCGGCGATCTCATGCACGGCACATGGGCGCGTTGCAGCGACCGCTGATATTCGGTAATTCGATCCATTAGCCTCGGGACCGCGCATGCGGCGACGACGTGATGGAAGGCAGAAGCGGCGATGCTGCGTCGACGGAGGTTGAGTGGAAGGGGCCAAGGCCGACTTGGTTTCCTGGAAAACGCGACGACCGCCCGATGAGGGAAGGCGCGCCCGCGACGCGTCTCGGCTGCGGCTGAAGGGCAGGCACGTCTCACTAGACTTCAGACAACACCACGCTTCCATCGCAACACTTCATCGACCTGCGTCATATACTGAACGCCGCTAGCCCTAGCATAGTTCGAAACGCTTGGTGAGTCTGCACAAGTATTTCTTACCGCATGCGCAGATATCGCTGACTCTCGCGCCTGTCACAACGATAGATTGACTCAAGGCTCTTGCAGCAGAAACCATCAGCTGCGATGTCAACTTTCACATTCTGGCTGGGCATCGCCGATGCTGCGGTCGGCACCATCCTTCTGACGAAGCCGGAGATCATCTATCACAGCGCCCTTGCACGGCTTCTGAATAGGGCTTCCGGACTACGACTTCCCAATCCATATGCCACGGCCGGAGGCGAGGTCAGCGCTCAACATGCCGTTGCCATCATCGTATGTTCCTCAAGCCTTATCTGTGGATGCAGCTAATGAGTCAGACGATTGCTGTAGGCTTGGGACATGTTCGCGCCAGTAAAAGCAGGCAGGCGTTACCAGCTCTCGTCGTCATTAACACGGTCTTCTCAGCCCTTGCTCTTGGAACCGTCATCTTCAAGCCGCATCGTGCAACAAGTGTTCTGCTTATGACAGGCATCAATCATTTCATCTTTGCAAGCGTTCAATTTTGGCGATCGGAATTGACATGGAGGGAGGTGCTGGGTTTCGAGGACGTAAAGACAAAGGAGCTTTGATGATGTTACAGTTCCCATCCCCTTCGTTCGAGTCTAGCAATTGCAATCCTTCATCTTCAAAGTCCTCGTCCATTCTACTGTCTCGCACACTTTCCCACATGCTCGTTTGCATCCTCTTCACTCTTTTGCTTGCTCAACGAGGAAGTAGTCGCCGACTCCATGCTCCCCACACCGGACCCAGGAGACAATCCGTACGGTGATGACGGCGCTGGGCAGACTGCGGAAGTCTGCATCGGCGTAGCTGGAGGTCCTCGCTGCTGTTGACGCAGCCGCTGCCATTCTTGTGCATTTGACTACTACATACGACGACGGTAGTCACGGACCTGTTGCTCATGTGTACTATCGAAGAACATGATCGAGAATTGCGGGTGTTGGAAACCCCCTTGACGAAATGCATGTGCGGAGAATGTTGGCGGCTGAGGACAAGGAAACGGATCGCGCCGTTATGCCCGTGAGAGATGATGTGGAAACCGCCTCATGGTCTCCTCAGTCGCGCCTGGCACGCCCGTTCTTGTACGGTTCCGGTCATGTGCCTTATTGACTGCGCCGAGGAACTTTAAATCTCAAGTCTTCTTCAGGAAGCTCTGCTTATGTGCCTTGTGTTGCCGTTTTCCGGGTACAAGATCTGGCACAAGAACCGTGCATGGCTCACAGCGTTTGGCAAAGTATGGAACATCTTCGGCGATCGGTGTATCTGAGACACAAGCGCATGTGTCTTCCAGCGGCGCTGCTTCTCGGTACCCTAACATCGTATAATGTTTGTCAAGGCGGATCGGTAGCCCGTTGAAATTGACGGTTCGAGGTTACTTCTTCAACCGATGTATGTGTGCGCGTTCCACTTATGCAACTGGTGTTATATGTTCTGGCGTGATTGGCAGCGGAGCGTTAAGGGGAACATGTCCGAACAATTGGTCGCTGTCGTCTGCGTCAACTTGGGTATGTCCCCCGATCGTGTTGACTGTTAATTTGAGCGGAAGTAGCGCGGGTGGTTGTGAGATCGTAGGCGAAAGAGGCGCGTCGAGACCGACGGATTGGGAGTCGATGTGCTGGTTTTCTGTTGTATCCTCCTCGTTGCTGTCATCACCATTGCCAGGTTTTCCAGATTGTTCGCCGACCCTATTGTTGCCAAAGCCACCTTCATCGTCGAAAGCTTTGAGAAGCTCCTCTTCGCTTTCGGACGCTGCTTCATCGTCGCTCTCGGAAACGCCTTGCTGGCGGCGTTCGGCTTCGATAATCGCGTGGGGGCCTTCGTTGTTGAACAGGTAGTCCAGGCCGTCTGTGCAAAGTCAACAATGCTGGTGATGTCCTATGATGCGCAATAAGCTTACATGAGGCATCTGAAGTCATTGTGAGGACCGAGAGAAGAAGAGGCTGCTGAGTATGACTTTCCTTCGTCTTTTGGACACAGGCAAGCCGCGAGGCTTGTGGAAAGTGCTATTTTTTTGATGAGATTGCCAAGTTGACCGTATTGGTGGTCGAGTTGAAGGTATGTACGTGCGGGGCAGACTGATAAAGTTACGCAGAACCAAATCTGGTGAAAGGCAATCTCTGATTGTGCACGCGAACATGTCGGCCATATCGGTGTTGCTCGACTGAGCTGTGCGTATGCATATCTAATACTCTGAAGCCAGACCCAGGGAGCTTTGCATCCATGCCGCTGATCTGATAGCCAGACGTACAGCCTTCTGGACGGCTTCAGCACCAGCGCTTGAGCGTCCCACCCAAACATACGACGGGCAGTAATCAATAAAAGGCTCAAAGGCTACCCTCCTCTTATTCGTCCTCTTCCCGAGTCTTTTCGCATCCAATCAGATCTGTTCCCCACTCCCCTATACGCTCCGGCCAGGGCAATGATGGCAGCAATCGGCGCAGCTTCTCGGAGGAAGACAGCGGTACATGGCCTTTGTGGTAGTCGGCGTGCACGAACATCCAGCGATTGACCACATCGACCCGACCACAGTAGCCAGAGGATTAGACTCTAGATTATGAGGTAAAACCTGGAGGGATACATATAGCTTTCGGGCGTTCTTTGCCTGAGGGGTGTGTCTCAAAACGTCTGCAGTGGCTTTGGCGACGACAATTCTCTCGTTATGTGGGGGCCGCTTGACTTCAAACGCCCATGTGTCTTTGAGATTTTCACAGAGGAGCAAAGGCACTGCGTACATTGAGAGAAAGAACGTGAGATATGATAGCATGGAGGCTGTCTGAGAAGTAGAAGATAAGGGGACTGAGTTGGGCTTCAGTGAGTCCGAATTCTTGTTTACTGCAATCCAGGGTCACTTTGACAGGAACATAAAATATCCTCAGACGTAGACAAAGTCACAGTGAATGTCAAACACTCAAACAGAACAAAGAAATCACGCAAAGGCACATGATGGGCAGAGGAATGAAATTGTAGTCACTGCGTAGTTCTGATGAAGGGATGTCGCCTTAAACTTCGCGATGTAGCCATGAGACTAGTTCGCTCAGCCCCGGGCTTTTGGATTTCCACAGGCCGGCTCGCTCCCGTTACCCATGTGTGAAGGGAAGGAATGAGGATGGAGTGTGACAAGCTTTTATGCTGCCAGAAGTGGCACCGTGCGTTGCCAGATCAACGTCCGTGCAGGCGCCCGCGGAGGAAGCAGTGACGCGATTGAGGTGACGGAGAGCTTTTGTTGTGAACCAGTGATCTTTCTTGTGATCTCGGAGCGCAGTGGCGCGTGTCCACTGCCAAGGCAGTGTGCGGTGACATCGAAGCGAGGTACGCACAATGGGCTTGATCAGAGCTACTGGTTCGTAGCAATGTGGAGTATAGAGGGCGCATCAGGATCTCAGTAGCAACTCAAAGCTGCTGCTATAATGGCTCGCTTCGAAAGCTGAAGCCAATCGTAGTCTGTGAGTGGTAGACATGGATTTCAAATGTTTATCTCTTTTGCCCAATAGAAGTGCTGAGGCTCTCTGAAAGCGAATTTGGAGAGACCATGTGCGTAGTGTAATAGCGCGATAAAGAGGGAAAGAAAAACAAACGCTGCGGCTGAAGAAAAGTGACAGACATGGGGTCACAGCAGCCTAAGTAGGTCGAGCAGTCACAGCAGAAGAGAAATGCAACAACTAGATTGATTGAGTACGAGACAAACATCTTCCGTGAGTCTTCAATGGCCTCAAAGCGTGTGCGATGCACCCCCCCCCCCCCCCATAGCATAGGTTCCACGTACATCTTGGCTAGTACGACACCTTTCTGAAGGGGAACGTTGATCTGAAATTGTGAGAGGACGGCGAACCGCAGAGCAATGGGAGATACTCGGCTCCTCTCGCGTGCATGAGAAATAGAAGAGCAAGAGGAGGTGGGGGTCGAGCTACTTGTACTTGCGTGGGAGCCGCGCTCAGATCACACGCTAAGCCTACTCTCCGGTGCATGCTCGGGCTTTGATGGCCGCTTACAGCTGTCTGAGGCCTTGGGGCAGATAGAAGCGCTATGCCGGATTGACTGAGGCTGATGCTGAATGCTATCATCTACACGAGCAGCTACTCGGACTCCTCTCTTGCACCATATCCTTAGGTAGCTTACTGACTTCCGTTGCCTCTCGGCTCTCGAATCCCTACCATCGTGCCCAGCAACGTCTCTGGGATGCTGTCGGTCGCCAGTCCTTTACACATTGCAGTCCTTCCGGACCTCTACAGACCCCGCGATCCTGCCAAATCCCAATACTCGCATTTGAGTCCTCCTACAACAAGCCGAGGGTCCCCTGGCGCAGATCAACGAAAGGACCGCAAAGCTGACTGCAGGCTGAGACGAAGACGATCACCGAAACCACGAGCATGAGTCGTTCATATCTGAGAAGAAGTGGCGGCTAAAGGTCTGCCTCGACCACCTCGAGGTTTTGTTCACGCCAACCCTGAGACTTGCATCAAGGCCGAAGTGTAGCAGCTGCGAATCGACTGGCAGTGCCTAAACCAAGCGATTGGCTACATGGCATCATCCAGTAAGTAGCACTCTTTCCCAACTTCGCGGACAGCTCTGATCAAAGCCTGTATCATGCACCAACTCAGGTCGGGAGGCATAATTTTGCAGGAGACGTGGAGTAAAGTGCGACAAGGGCTCAGGGTATGATCCACAATTGGCAGAGCTTGGGAATCGCATTTGCTTTACCAGGTTTGACACTGGCATCACGCGATGCCCGCACCTGTGCTGTAGCTGCTGAGCAATCGTGTGTGCAGATTCCCACCTGACCGACCCTTCTTTGCAACAAACATATTAAGTCCTTATATATCTCGTTGAGAATATGCTTGAGTCTTAGAACGACCGAAGGTGTCGTGGGGCCCCTGGGCTTTCCCAGTGAAGGCAGCTGGGCGGGATTTACGGCAAGCTCTTATAAAGTCTGGTGCCTCTTTAACCCGTTTTCACCGCAATCAACCCTTCTTCCTCCGTCGAGCAAATCATCTTCCATATATTCAACAACGTCTTCATCCGCCATGTGGCCTCAACCCTTCCTCTCACAACGTCCTCAAGACGAGATGAGCCGCCTGAACGAAGAGAACAACAATCTGCGACTGCAGGTCAATCATCTACAAGGCCAAATCCACGCCCTAAGTGGTCAAGTCAACAATCTCCAGGTCGAGAATGCGCGCCTGCGCGCCCTTCTTCCACCTCCACCACAATCGCCCTGCAGTCGCGTGTATACAGCGCCCAACGACAATGTGCTCCATTTGCCAGTTGCAATTGAAAGCCTTGCGGTGATGCGCGATCATTTCCAACGCCAGGGTACTTTGAAGCAGTGGTAAGTGATCTTTTGTGCACTCTGATCAACACGATGCTGACAAGTGCTGCAGCTCGCAACTGCGCTGCAGCCAGTACGCATTTGAGCAGGCGTGTTTCCGGGCGGGGCATATGGGGTGGTGCCGAACCCACAAACGGATCGTCACAGGAAACTGGACGTCGTGCTCGGTCAAGGCGGAGGATCGCGGCGATTGCATCCCTGTCTGGTGGGATGAGTGCAGTGCCTGGACCTACAACAACACCGAGACTGACCACATCTCAGAGCAACGTGACGACTGGGCGGACATCGTCGACCGTGTTTTTCGCGAGGGCAGAGTTGGCCACAAGGGCCTCGGAGTGGCTGACTTGAACGCGCTCCTATCCTCGCCAATGTACGATACGCGACAGATCGACCCACTCCAGGGTACGTATTCGCACCGCCACTGGCAATAGGCGGTCTATGGAGAGGCGAGGAAGAGACGAAGGAGACGTGACGACTCTGAAGAGGGAAGCACAAGGAAGGTGTCGGCATTCAAGCGGTCATCAATGTGTCCTAGCCAGCTGTGTCAGCGTGGGGCTGCGATTGGACAACCAGTGACCTTTGGTAATATCTGAATGACTACGGAGGAATGTACTCACTCGTGCCGTGCCAGGTCTGCATCATTACAAAGCCGAAATAGCCAGACCAGGAAACAGTCTTGATGTACGCTTGCGGTCAGGATGCTGCAGGGTCAAGAAACCTCACTGAGAGATCTCGGGAGACTCTTGCGTCCCAAGAAAACTAACGCGGCTGCTGGAATGGCAAGCAGGCTTATGTTGTCATCGATCTGAACTCATGCTTCCTGTACAAACAGTTGCTCTGCGTTTGGGAAGCTTCCATAAGCTCGTATTCTGTAGCCTAAGGAGCACTTCCAAAGCAAGATCAACCTTGGCCATAAGTTCCTGACACACTTTTTCGGACTTGCTGGCGCTAGACGTGACTGACTGAGCTCGCTTCACAGGCCGTCGATCTACCCACACGTGGAGCCCCACCGCAAACCCTCGACCAACTCTTTCGCCCCAACTTGCCTCGACACCTACCAAAGATTCACCAAATCCAGTATTTGCGATGCATCCAGTACCGGTGATGAGCGCAGCTCAGCTCACTCAAAGGCTTCTAGCGCTGGAACAAGACTACGCGCAGTACCGAGTGGAGATGGCTCTGTACATCGACAAGCTTGAGCGCCGCCTGGAGGAAGCTGAGGGGAGCCTCAGTCGCGTGCCCCTGCGACCAGGGCTTCTCGGCACATCCTACTTGCCGCATCAGAACACCGTGCCCGGCTTTAGTGATCACGGTACAGATGCTCGAGCACCACCGCCCATCGACATTGAGCCTGTCAAGGACCCAGCTCCGGCTTCTACCCCCTCCCTTCCGCCGTTCGCTCGGTACCCAGCTCACACCGGCACGCCGCACGAGGGTGTTCATCATCCAGCCCGCGATGGTGGACGCCCGTCAAAGAGCATGGGGAGCGGCGAGAACGCGGCTTTTCTGCCATACGCCATAGAGAAAATCGCTGTCGCGTCGCAGAAGAAGACTGATGGTGACCTTCGCTCCTGGTAAGAACCCTGTCATTGCAGTCAAAACATTCCTCGCTGACCTTCGTAAAGCGCCTGCGGCCGCCTTACCTTCGATATAAAGTGTTTCCGCGAGCACCACTTTGACTGGTGTCTTCTCCACCAGCGCGCCATAGTGTCTGGCCGCCACAGCTGTGCTGACAACGACTACCGCGACTGCCAGGCTGTCCGTTGGGGTGGGCTCCCTCTGCTTGGTCATCAATGAGGGGCGGCGCAGCTAACTTCTTGCAAAAAAGCATCCAGACTGGGAGCGCATCGTTAAGGGCTCCTTCGACTCGGGAAACTTCGGTTTCAAGAAGGTCAAGGACCTATACGAGCTGCTCTTCCCTATCGAGGAGTATCCTGACAAGTACGAGAACGGGTGGTATGTTGGCTAGAAGGTAGCAGAAGAGATCGGGGTTCAGAGTCAAGTGGGAATCCGTTCGACGAACACTTTCTTTGAGCCTTGGGGATTTGCAGGCTAACAGCAACGGACGCCAAAGATCAACATGGGCAGTCAATCGAACCCGGAAGCACTTCAAGGTTGTGGGCCGCTTGTCTTTCGTGATTCACCGATCCTCTATCTCTTTCCCGCCTTCTCTGGCGCCTCGCCACATGTGATGTGTGGGCATGTTGAGATCTTTGGTGCATTGGTGCTGTGGTGCCGATGTCTGCTTGAAGTTTGGGAAAGGTGGGGTCCAAGCGCTGGGAGCCAACGCATGGCGCTTTCAATCTTTCCCACCTCCTTGCGCCGCTCCCCGATATCTCAGATCTAGCCCTGTCGTTTCTGTATCACATGATCGATCGCCTCTTTCACCGAGGTTTGCTTGGCGGCGGTAGCGGGCTTCAGGGCGCGTCGCGCCGTTACGACAGCCATCTGAAACGCGATGATGTCACGACTGCCCAGGCGCGTCCTCGTTTTCGCGTTGGTCCTGACGGGTGCAGCATCTCTTAGATGCCGCAGATCGCGATAAGTACATACGATGGTAAGAGTACTGACAGTAGAGCTGCCTCTGTTCCGGCCATGCAGCGGCGAGTGAAGTCTGCGCGTGTTGCGTCGAGGTGCGCAACAACATGTCGAGCGCTTCGGTTTCAGCAACCTCGACCAGCGCATCACGTCTCAGAACATCATGGCTGACACACATCGTCCATCCTTAGGCCAGAACACCGGTTTAGCGCACTACAGCCGTCAGCACAATGGCATTGAGCAGGTTGCTCGAACGCCTCTTCACATCCCATCCTTTTCTTTGTTTCCTTCGCACCGGCAGGCACTGTGCCCGATCGCCAGACAGCAGCACCCGTTGCTGGCGGCTCTAGGATATCCGCCCGCTTACCGAGCGTAGTTGCAAAAGCCCCAATACGGACATATTAATAGCAGTCCTGCTGGCAGGCCCCTGCGCTTCGTACGACCACTTCGCGCCATGCCCGACACGAGTAACGACCTTGACGACGTTCGCTACGAGCACCATCTCGAGCATCGAGGAAGCGCCAATCAGAGAATCTTTATAGTGGTCTGGGCTAGCATATCGGCGTTCTTGCTGTTCAACTCTGGGCGAACCGCATTGGCATTTTGGAGTAAACGAACGTATGTCGCCACGTTATCACGTACGCGCAGACGTCAGAAGCCTAATCTCAGTAGCTCACGCGCACGCCGAGCCTGCACTCCAACGTCGATCAGACCGTCTGCAAGTAGACGACTCTTAGCATATGTCGATGCGATTGCGGTATTGCCGATCCCGCAGCTGTTGCGGCGGACTCTTACAGGACTATCTGTTGGCAAGGTCGTTGCGCTCGCCGGCTATTCAATAGTTGTCGTGGCACTGCTGCTCTCCGTCGACGCTCCGAAGTCGACGCCACACTTCTTCGATGATGTGGCATTCCGCGCAGCCTGGGTCACGGTCATCCAGATCCCATTGGTCTTCTTACTGTCCACCAAACATGGCGTCTTGAATGTCCTCGCTAACGCATCCTACGAGAGGGTACTCTACCTGCACAAATGGGCCGGGCGCATGGTCTTCGTCTCGGCAACGACGCATGTGGTGATCATGAAATCCTCGATCCCAATCATGGATATTTTATTCTCGCAAGACACAGGCGCTTCAGTGGTCCGCTACGGGATCGGCTCCTACTTCTTACTCATCTGGATCGCTGTTACGAGCATGTTGACTGTCAGAAGATGGAGCTATCGGGTATTTTACATCAATCACTGGATATCAACATCGGCCTTCCTGATGCTTGTCATTCAGCATGTGCCAAAGCATGCGATGACACCAATCTACATGGCTTTCGGGTTTGTAGCTATCGACAAAATTTCGACTTTCATGTTGTTCGCTAGGACCAATGTCTCAGTACAGCCTGTGAAATCACGATTGGCCAAATTCCAAAGAGGTCCAGGACGAGCCAGATTGATTGCCGGCTTTCAAGTTGAGATGCTGGAGCCACATATACTCAGCGCCTCGACTGACGTCGAGAAGTCTGCAACCGCCGTCCGCATCTGCAACGTTCCACTCAAGTGGCGGCCTGGACAACACATCAGACTCTACCTTCCAGGCCTAGGCGCGTTCGAGCTGCACCCTTTCACACCGGCGAACTGCTCGAGCATTGCAGCGCCGCCACCCCTGCCGCCTCGCAGAAGTGGAGACATGGAGAGACAAGGACCCACGTCTTCTATGGTGTCTTCAAGACAGTCCATCGACATCTTATTGATGATCCGCGCTCATGCAGGTCTCACACGGCGGCTCAAGGAGTTCCACACAGAGTGGCTGAGTCTTCCGTGTCCGAACTCGACAATATCGCCGACTACGACATCACTGACTGCCTATGTTGATGGCCCGTACGGCAACCACCCATGCTGGGAGACTTATGAGAACCTCATACTCGTCGTAACTTCGACTGGGGTGTCGTTTGCCTTGTCAATTTTGGATTATCTGGAACAGTTGTGCTTGTCCAACGAGTCTGAGATGAGAGTTCAAGTCATCCGCTTCGTATGGACCGTGCGGCATATCGACTCTCAATTCGAAGCAACTGTCGCGGACATGCTACGACGTTATGGCACAATACTCAAGGACTCGGGCGTACGGATCGAAACCGAGCTCTACGTTACTTGCCAAGAAGCCGAATTCAAAATTAGCATGCTCGAGATAGATCAATTTGCGCACCTGCGCCCTCGCCTACCGCGCTATGGGTCCGGCGACCGATCCCTCACTATCCGCAATCCAGATGAGATATATGATGAATGGGAAGAGGAGGAAAGACAGTGGGCGGAGATGGAAGCACTGGAAGAGATGCAAATGCAGCAGGTCGACCCGTTCGGGGATGCGAATGAAGTAAGCTCAGGCTGTTATGCAGAAGATGCTACCGTACGAGACTACGACGGCGAAGGCTACGCGAGTTCTGAATGCAGCACATTGCTTAACGGAACTAATCAGCAACAAGGGCGCCGTCACAGCGGCATCTTGTCTGACGTACGCTTGACTGTGGATGAATCTGCAGCCATGACTCACTCACGACCATTGTCGTCACCGGTCTGTTCTGCGTTACTGCCACGCCGCAACATGCCCAAGAACAAGACATGCGAATGCGCCCTCATTCAGTATCAGCACGAAAAACTCCTCAAACCGAGGCGTTCTATGTTCGACAGTTCCTCATATGGCAGACGACCTGACATATCACGTATCGTCACATCAGCGCTTTACGGCGACCAGTATAGCGGATCGATAGTCGCAGTATGCGCAAACGGCGCTGTGTCGAGACATGTCAGGACTGCTGTCTCTCAGGCGAAAGTTGCCTTTGCGCGTGGACAGAGAGCTACGGATGTTGAGATCTTCGTTGAGGGTTTTACCTAGACACTTGCTATGTAATACCAATCTTGACTGATCCCAACAAGTCATGCGCCTTCTGGCTTTATTTTATGCATCTACGTCTGTGATATTGATCTGGCCTTTGGGCTCACGAGCGGGTCAGTCACGACAATTGGCGCGTACGGGCGCCCTCGGTGTAGCCAAGGAAGGACTGATCGACACCACGGGTATGCCGCAGTCGTGGAGTCACCGAGTGTTGCTCTCGTCAGCTTAAGGCAACCGTATTACGAGTGGACATGATTATTGCAACGATAGCGTAGAGCCAATGGTGGTTTCGGCGCTAACGGCGGCTTGTCCCCAATGTCCGAGCCGGAGTCCGAAGCTTAAAGAGCGCATCCTGCGTCGTTTTGGCTCGCTCCCTTCCCATCTCCGTGTCCTCCGACCCTGCCCAGTAACGCAACACCGAGCTGACGTCGTCCTGACCATTACAGAGTCGGACTTCACGGGCAGGATCTAAGATGTCTACAGTCGAGATATCGACAAAAAGTGCCGAGCCTGACTCGCGCGAGAACTCACCAGACCAGGATGACGCGACAGACAAGCGTGCGAGCAAGAAGCGGAAGGTACTTTCGTGCTACGCGTGTCGCAGTCGCAAGATGAAGTGCGATCGTGTGTATCCAGTGTGTGGGCGTTGTCAAAAGACTGGAAGGGCCGACCAATGCTCATACGATCCGCGACTGCTCGAGGAAGCGCAAGTGCAGCCCGGCCATCCATTGACGACGAATGGTAATAATACCATGTTCAGCATGCACGAAGGTGGCGTGAGCGACCATTACGCAAAAGATGACTCGTCAGACTCTCTGCGGTGGAAAATGCGCATGCAAGAGCGAAGGCTTGAGATGCTGGAGAAGAAGCTCGCTGCGACATCCAACAGCGATAACGCCGGTCCATCGCAGCTCAGAGATGTGCCCATCAAGCAATCAGAGATTGCTGAGGAGATGATGTTCCGTGGGAAGGGTTTCAAGACGCAGTTCCACGGCACGAGCAGCGTGATGAGCATGATCTCGCAGGTGCGGCACAAGCATGACTGCTCGGCTATTGTTGCGAACGCTGACCTTTGCAGTACCGAGACCTGCAAGCCTTTACACGTGAGACGCTGGCGGTCGACAACTCTATGTCCCGGGTCAAGAAAGACTTCAAAGGTTTTCGCGACCGCAGGAAGGTCTTGATGAAAGAAAAGATTGCGAGGACGTATGGCACCGACGAGGAGATTCTCGCATTGCTCCCACCTAAGCACGAGACTGACGTTCACGTGGCCCTTTACTTTCGCACCTGGGAGAGTACATACCGCATTCTTCACGAACCCACATTCTGGCAAGAGTACAACAGCTTCTGGCAACGGCGAGATGATAAGCAAGCTGGATTCGCTGCAATACTCGTCCTGATCGTGGCCACCACCAAATGCTCCACAGTCAAGGACGACGTGTTTGTTGGTGACGTCTCCTGTGACCGGGATGCTGCCTCGAATTTGATCGAGACGTGTGAGATGTGGCTCAACAGACAGCCGCGCAAACGCCTGACACTCCCTTACTTTCAGCTCCAGTGTTTAGCTCTGCTCGCTAAGCGAGTAAACTGCGTGAAGCTGAAGCAGGACTGGCTGACCGCCGGCGATGTTATGCGGCTAGCCTTAGCATCCGGCATGCATCGAAACCCTTCGCTATTGGCTACTGGACGCATTTCCGAATACGAGAAAGAGATGAAAAAGCGGTTGTGGTACACCATAGCGGAGCTCGAGATCCAGTCATCAATCGACAGCGGCATACAGTCGTCTTTGACCGGGCTGTACTTCGATACGCCAGCGCCTGCAAACTTACCTGACGAAGCGTTCTCACTCGAGACGAAAGAGATGCCAGCGAGCCGACCGAAGAACTACTACACGTCGACGTCCTACCTGATCACCGCATTGCGATCGCTGCCCCTTCGTATCCATCTCACTAAACTCTTAAATGATCCGACCAGTCAGCTGCAGTATACCGATGTCCTCCATTATGATGATCAGATATCATCGGCGTTCTCTGATTTACCCATCTGGTCAGATCCACGCGCAACAATTCCATCGGCATTGCTGAATCTCCAACATCTCCAGTTCCTCCTTGTGCTCCACAAGCCATACGCGAAGATGGCGTCTGCAGAGAAACGATTTGCATACTCGTTCACCTCGTGTGTCGAGACTGCGGGCTTGATGATAGACACTCACGACGATCTGGCTTCGGAAGGGATTCTTGTCCTCAATCATTTCCGCAACGATGTCATTCGCATTGGCATGACTCTGTCCCAGGTTGCTGCCCTCAACTGTACCCGACACAGCGTGAACCCTACAGCTGTACCAACCTTGCATACGCAAACCCATTTCGCAGATCCGAACATACATATCGCTGACCTAAAAGAACCCCACGTTCCCTTTATGCACAAGGGTGGCTTCGCCGCTCCTAGTCCAAACCTCTATCTTGCAGTACTACCGCGCGAGAAATTACCCTGCACACTGATCAAGGCCAGCATCGACATACTAGAACACACGCTTCAGCTTTTCGAACACAAGGTCATGCGTCTCGGCACAGGCTATATGGAATACTGGCTTCTTAGTGCAGCCGTCGGTATGCTTCCACCTGCGAACCCTGTCCCACGTCCCAGTTCATCGATTGCGCATCGCACAAACAATGAGGACGAGATCCGCGAGCGCTGCAAGACCGCACTTGACCGCTTTACGAGTCTAGCGTTTCGGGTTCTTGCAATGCAGCGGGATCCATCGAACAGCCTTGCGGTGGGACTCAGAGAGAGCATGAGTGGGAGCAGTCCCAGCGATGTACGGACGCCTAGTGCTGCGAGTGAAAGACGAGGCACTATTCTGTCGAGCAGAGCAGCCGGCAGCTTTGGGACGAAAGGAGTGGGTGCTTTTGCGAGCAACAGCCTGATTGGGGACATGCCGTTCCCAACGATGAACAATAACGGAGACAAAGGTATGGACGCTCTCAGCGGGTCTTTTGACCCTCTGGAGGATATGGGCGTGGACTTGAGCGGATGGACATTCCCGGACTTCTGGACATTTGACCTGGCTGGAGATTTTTAAAGAGGTGCAGGGCGTAGTTGCCATCACACTGGTCACGAAGAGTGTATTGGGAGTGTCGCCAACATCGGTGGCAGCATCAATGCCCTGACTACACTGGATTACCCCGCACAATAGCCGCCTCTGATTTGCCGCACGAACCACATACATATCTTCCAGAGGATCCGTACGCAGTTTCTGGTTTTACTGTCATCGCAATTCTTCGGTTATAAGCGCCATGATTCCATCCTGGGACTTACTCCCGCTCGTCATTCGTTGTAACCTTCGCGGAAATCAATCCCAGCTTATCGTCAGCCGCAATGACGTTGCGCGTTTTGCATCACCTGAAAACAGGCAGCCATCATCTCCACCAACGGCGATCGCGAAGCTTATCTGAATGCGAAGAGTTCTTATTGCGGCATGGATCCCAGTGATGACTTTGAGTAGTCCAACCTTCTCTATTCCACCTCCGTTGTCACCACAGCAACCTACCATTATGGGTTGCAATCAATCGCGCGTGAAGACCTCGTCGAGCGGCAGCAACACCAACTGCAAGAATTGCACCAATTGTCGCAATTGCACAGACTGTACCGGTATGTTTGTTGCACAATCTTCTTGCCCTTGTTTTGAGCGAAGCAGCTCTGTATGCACTCAATACTCCACGGCGATCGAGCCTCATAGCAGTTGCAGCTGCAACGATTGCACTCGCTGTGACTAGTGTCAATCTTGCGCGGTTTGCGGCGGTTCCACGATGTCTCGATTCTTTCCCGCGGATTCTCCAGCCAGATCCCTCGTTGCAACCCCTCTGTGGCAAACTTGATGTACCACACGCTCCCGCACTTATTACCTCCTAATCATCGATGTTGCCAGCTGGCCTTCACTGACTTTAGACAGACTGCACGAACTGTAGTAACCTGACGTCCTGTACCGACTACACCAACGAAGAGAACAGTACCAATTGCACCGGATGCAGTGGAGGGCACAACAACACGAATTGTACCGACCTTGTTAACTGCCATAATTGCACGGACTGCAGTGGTCTTAAGAATGCGCATAATCAGACTGGGGTGCACAAGAAGCCAGCGTTGAAGGAAGAGACGCGGGAGGAAGAGCCACCTCCATACAGCGCGGACAAAAACAACTAGTAGAGAAAATTCTCTAGTATATAACTACTAGCAATAGCTACGTTGGTATTGGAGCGGACCTGACAGGCCCTATACTATCTCTAATGTTTTCTTGATGCATTGCTGCGGCCCCTATTATCTGGGTATTTAACTTTAGTAGGGAAAATGTGATAGTTCGCCCTTATTACTATGTCGCCTGCTCTCAACTCTAGTAAAACGATGTACTCAGGTCAGAGTACGCGTTCCTAGATCCTGGCAAACTATTCACGAATGCAGACAGGGTTCTCTACAAGTTCAAAGTCGTCAATTAGGCCAAAGCATAAAAAGATTGATCAGACACAGATACTATACACTTTGTATGCTTTCTCGCCTACAACAGGATTATTCTACACAATAGAAGAACTATTCGCGCTCGCCTCCCTAAACAAGTGCAACGCTACTAAAGCTTTCTCTTTGCCGAAACATACTAATCTAAGACTTGTACACTTGCTATTGCTTCTGCCTGTTGTCAAGACCTATAGCCAGTATCACTAGGAGGTTAGGTTACAATATCAATTTAAAGAGTATTAGTTAACTAACGTACATGTATAACAAACAGGCTACTTAACAAGCAGACTACTTTTGCTAAGACCCTACTAAAACTCCCTCCTTCTACTAATGTCTTAACAACAAACCTATTCTAATACGTTAAAAGAGTATTAGATCTAGCTTACGCTTTAAGCTCTTAAATAAGACGCAAAACTCTTAGAGCAATACGCTGCAGCTATCTACAGAGTCTCTTAAACTATACTATACTATTAATATGTTAGACAGCCTTTATACGTTAATATTATAGCTAATTTATAGAATCTAACTAGCGCTAAGGAGTAGGTAATTATTATGCGTATACTTAAGCTAGTAACGTAAGGAGAGTCCCCTTAGCTTAAGGTTATAGCTAATATAGCTAATTCTCTGCAAAAAGAGCGTAGTTTAGCCCCTATTAGCCTAAAGTAGGCTAGCAGGTTTGTTTTACATTAGGAGGAGTTAAAAATAGTTTTTAATTATAAGTATAACTATAAGCAAGCCCTTTGTAAGGATTCTAAGGTAATCTAGAGCTAGTTTAGCCTAGTAGCTAATACTAAAGCTCAGTATAGTATTCTAGATAATAATATATACAACTTTAACAAGACAGGCTTTATAAGAGGCTAGATAAGCAGCAGGAAGGTTGTTATAGATGTAGGGAAGCTAGGATAAGCAAAGCAGGTCTAGCTAGGCAACTAGAAGTAGGTAATAGTTATCTAGGGTATTAATGCTACTAGATAGGCTATTCTGCCCTATATTATCTTTAAAGCGCGCTAATACTAGTCTAACTAGTATAAGAACAACAACCTACCCTAGGATTAGACTATTGCTATCTCTAAGAACATTTAGACTACTAATTAGCTTAGTTTTAACTAGTTAAAGTACTTTAACAGGCATATAAAGGCGCGCACTGTTAGCAGCTATTAATTGCTAATTATTAATAGTTATAGGAGCTGTAACACAGCAGAATTTACGCAACAGTGTAAGGATTATAAGATTATAATCTAATGTATGCCTCTATACTTATTGCACCTCCTATAGCCTCTTAATATAGGTTATTCTGCCTTTCTAAAGAAGGCGTATAGGGATAAGGTGTTACAATCCTTATGCACAGGAACAGCACAGCAATAAGTAACTACTAACTAGACCTTAGACTTACCTACTGCAAGTAGAGAAGCAACTATTAGGTCGCATCACGTAACTACTTGTTAACAAGTATAACACACGTAACAGCTTGTTAACAAGTATAGTATAGTTTTGCTTGTCTATAAGCATTAAGGCATCTCTTATTAGACTAGCTCTAGTTGCTTGTTAATAAGCACTCTCCTACTATTAGTATATAGCATATAGGAACATAACCCTTATAGTTTGTGTTTAACTTTGTTAATTAAGTTACTTCTTAGAATCTTACCCTAACTATAACTAGCTGCATTGCGCATTGCTTAGACCTTAGTTAACCTAAGCTGTTATATTAGACTTTGTCTAGACGCAACTCACCCTACTGTTCTAGATACTAAACTTATCCTTAAGACCTAACAGAACTAGTATAATGTTAGACTTTGTCTAGGTATAACTTTAACACTTTAAACACTCTTAAGATAAGTTCTACCTTAGGAACACGTGCTACCCCTAGCAGCTCTTGCTTGAACAACATAGATATAGCTAACGCTAGTGCTATAAACTATAGCGTTATAAACGTCAACAAGCCTAACCTCTATTATAGAGATTGCGCTAAGTTAGACAACTAGCTTATGCAATAGGACCTCTTCTTTATGTTTTAAGGAGAGAAGGTACCTAAAGAAAAACAAGTTACTCTTATATTAAGCTATATGCGTAGAAAAGCCTTTACGTAGATTAAGCCCTTTATCTAGCAAGCTAACGCAGGCAAAGCCCTAGATAAAGTAGACAAATAGATCTAAGACTTTAACAGGTTTAAGGAGAAGATTAAGCCTATCTTTAGAGTCTTAAACAAGCCCACAATCGCATAACGTAAGATTTAGCGTGTTTATTAGACTAAGTCAGCCGCTAACTACGCTGCAGAGTTTTAGCAGCTAGCTGCTAACACTAACTAGGACAACACTGCCCTAATAACTATGTTTAAGCAAGGTCTTAAGCCTTAAGTTAAGATAGAGCTAATATGCACTAGCGCTAGCACTAATAGCCTTAATAACCTTATTAATACTATGATTAATATTAACATTAAGCTCTATAAGTTATAGCAAGAGCTTTAAGAGGATCTATGTTTGCGCGTTATCTTAGCTAACAAACGCCCCCTACTACGCAACCTATAGCGCAACAACCTATCTAACTGCAGCTAGCGCAGCAGACACTACTAACCAAACAGCAGATAACGCATCTACAATAATATAAGAAGTAGATACTATAGACTTGCAGCTATAGACCTATTAAACATCAACAAGGGACCTAATAGGTAGAATTAGAATTAGAGCAAGGGAAGCAAGCTAGACAAGTCTAAGGTAACTTGTTATAGATATAGCAAATAAGGCTACTTTGCCTAAGACTGTTGCATAAAGAACAAGGTAGTTTAACAGCTTAACATGCTAACTACTAGTGACAACAGGACTGGTAACAAATAGGAGATCCTTACTAAGGACATAGGTTGTCTTATAGAAGACACTAAGTTAGAGCGTGATAATGCTTAGGACTATATTAACAACAACAGCTGTTATAACTGCGTACCTACACTATATTAAGACTACAAAGAGCTAGTAGCTACACGCACTAAACTTAAGGTACAACAGAACTGCCAACAACAACGCAAGGAACCTATAGAAGTACCTGTTACAAACAACGCGGCAGTTTAATGCCCTGTCCCTAAGGTACTTAAGGCGTACCCAAACGCTCATAATAGCACGACCCTAGTTAAGATCAAGGAAGACAGGACACAGGTATATAACACGAAAGGCATCTACATAGGTAATAGCTTTATAATTAACACGCTACAACGCAAGACGCGTTAAGAACTAGACTAAGCTAGGAATATTAACTACTTACCCTATTACTAGGATAACTAGTGTGACAAGCAGTTAGCTATGCATAATTAGAAGCTGTCTAACAATAACAAAGAGGAGGAGTATAAAGAAGTAGAAGAGTACTAGAACTACAAAGTTATGCGCGCACGCGCATACCTAGCTAAAGACAGCAAAGGACTTACTAGACTTAACTAACAATTTGCTAACAGTAAAAAGACTAATATAGAGTAGGCAGAACTTACGTTTGCTAAATAGGAAGACAACAACTATACAACACAGGTAGGTATTAACCTGTATAATTGCTATAAACCCTAGCGCAACGAACCTGACTTTAGCCGCGCTAAAGCAACTAGGACCTATTACTATAGCATAATGCACTAGCAAGATATTCGCAACCCTAGGCATAAGGAATTGCCCTAGACTTACTATTACTATAGATAGTGCAAGGTGCACTATATAGTGAAAGTTAAAGCCTGCTAGTTCCTGAGTAGACTAGCAGGATGTACCTAAGCGTAGTACACGTGCAAAAATGTTAAGTGCCCTAAGCACTTATAGGACAAACGCACTAAGTAGCACTTCCTAGGGATTACAGATCTATAAGAGATACTTGTTATGCAGTTAGTCCTTAACAGATACTGCAAAGGACACTGTTAGGAAGAGTGCCTAAACGCTGTATGCAAACAACACGCAATTAAGAAAGAGTGTTGCAGGTTCAAGGGCACAAAGCCTTTTTTAGGGCAGCGCCAGAGGGCGCTAGGAGTTAATCCCTTAATTCTATAGGGGCTAATCTACTTATTAAGCTCCCTATTGTATTAGGAGGAGTTATAATAATGGCATTATTAGACTCTAGAGCATAATTAAACTACGTCTCTTTATAAGCTATATAGCGAGCTGGACTTAAGCTACAGCGGAAGCAGAACCCTTACCTGCTTAGAGTAGCTAACAGAGAACTAATGCTAGCAGAATTAGAAATTACCTATAACGTATTGTCTGTTCTGTTATAGATATAGAACTATTTTAAGCAGTTAGACCTAGACGTGTTTAGAATAGCTACTTACGACGTTATTTTAGGCCTGCTATAGTTACAAAAGCACAATCTGCGGATTAATTAGAAGAATTAACAGCTTTTGTTTAATAGGTGCAGATGCAGCACTACTGCACGCTAGCCTACGCAACCTATGCTAGAGTTAGTAGATAAGAAGGAGATTAATAACATCTCTTTAACTATAATAACGCGCTAAGATAGAGCGGTTAGCTAAGTAGACTAGAAACGCCCCTCTATAACAGTTATAGAGACCAAGAGTGCACCTCTAGACATACTAGATGTGTATTGTTAGTACGCCTAGATGTTTAAAGAAGAGTTATCTGCAAAAGCGCTACCTAAGCACTAACCTTAGGATTATAAGATTAAACTTAAAGAAGGGAAAGAACCACCCTTTAGGCCTATATACTAGTTATCTAAGAAAGAGCTTAAGATACTACGTAAGTACATTAAAGAGAACCTTGCTAAAGGATTTATCAGGAAATCTAAATCCTTAGCAGGATTCCCTATTCTATTTGTACTAAAGAAAGACAGAAAGCTAAGGCTTTGCGTTAACTACTAGAAGTTAAATAATATTATAATTAAGAATTATTACCTGCTGCCTAATATATTAGAGTTACAAGACTGACTCTTAGAAGTAATGTTCTTTACTACACTTAACCTGCGCAGAGCATACAACCTTATACGCATAAAGAAAGGCAAAGAATAGAAAACAGCGTTTAGAACCTGTTATAGTTATTACAAGTATATAGTTATGCTATTTAGGCTAACTAATGCACTAGCTGTTTGTTAGGCACTTATTAATAACGTACTATAAGAGCACCTAGACATTACTGTAGTAGCATACTTTAATAACATCCTAGTGTATAGTTAGACGCTAGAAGAACACAAGGTCTATATAAGACAAGTGTTAGAATGCTTAGTAAAAGCAGACCTTAGGCTAAAGCCTAAGAAGTGCGAATAGCATAAGGACAAAGTAGAATTTCTTAGCTATGTTGTAGGAAGATATAGAGTTAAGATAAGCAATAAGAAGATTTAGGTTATAAAGGATTAGCTAATACCTACTTTAGTTAAGGGAATCTAGGAATTCCTTAGGTTTATTAACTTTAACTAACGCTTTATTAAAGACTACTCTATAAAGGCCTTACTGCTTACGCGACTTACGCAGAAGGACACACTATTTAAGTAGAAATAAGCGCAAGAAGACGCTTTCTAATTGCTTAAGCAAGTATATATAGAGCTACCTATATTAATTGCATTTAAGAGCAGCAAACCTGCGCGCCTTAAAATAGATGCCTTAGATCTAGTATTAGGAGCTTGTATTACTTAAGAACAAGATAGACTATAGCACCTAATTGCCTACTACTTAAGAAAGTTTATAGCACCTAAAGAATGCTATAATGTGCATAACAAGGAACTTATAGCTATTATTAACGCGTTATAGCACTAGAGAGTCTACACAGAAAGCTGCTTAGAGCTTACTATCTACATAGATTATAAGAACTTAGTATACTTTACTACTACTAAGGTTCTAAACTAACAACAAGTTTGCTAGTTAGAAATGCTTAGTTAGTATAAGTTCAGGATTCTGTACACGCTAGGAAAAGAAAATAGCAGAGCAGATGCTCTTAGCTAACGCTACAACCTTGCAGGCAAAAAGACTATTAACAAGTTTGCTATACTTAGAAAGAATTTAGATAGGTTGTTAGGACTATCCTAGCAGCTTAACCTTATAATAGTAGTTTAAGGCGAACATTACGTACTATTGCAAGTACTAAAGGAACTAGAAGAAGAAGTTATTAGCAGTTATTACAACAACTTGCTGCATAGACATCCTAGTATTATAAGAATAATAGAGCTTATTAAGAGACACTATAAGTTTCTAAACATGCAAGACAAGGTTAGCAAGTTTATTAAGAATTGTGTAAGCTGTTAGCAAAACAAACACAGCACGCACGCTAAGTATAGAGAAGCACAGGCAATAGAGCTACTAACAGCACTATAGACAAACATCACAATAGATTCTGTTACACAGCTGCCTATCTCTAGGGATCTAGTTATAGGATATAGCTACAACTTAATCTTTGTTATAGTAGACTAATTTACTAAGTACGCTAAGATAATACCTTTTAGACATAGCTACACTGCTGAACAGTTAGCGCACGTCTTTAAGGATTATATTATCTGCTACTATAGTATCCTAGAATTAATTATTAGCGATAGAGACAAGCTCTTCACGTTAAACTATTAGACCACGCTCCTAGCAGCAATAGGTACTAAGAAGAAGCTCTCTACAGCCTATCATCTATAGACGGATAGACAGACAGAAAGAGTAAACTAGATAATAGAGACGTACCTCCGCATCTACTGCAACTAGCAGCAGGATAATTAGGTTTTACTACTGCCTATAGCACAAATTGCATATAACAACAAGCTTTTAGAAGTAACAGGCTATTTACTATTCTTTATAAACTACAGCAGACAGCTAAACCTCTTTACAAGATTATTAGACAGCAGCATATAAACAGAATTAGCAATTACCTTAGTTAAAGCACTAAAAGAAGTATACTAGAAATTGCTTAATAACATTGCTAAAGCCTAGTTAAGGAGCATTTCTTATGTTAACAAGAAACAAAAAACAGCGCCTCTGCTAAAAGAGGGGGATAGAGTGTATCTCCCTATAAAAAACCTACGCACACAGCAACTAATAAAAAAACTAGATAAGGTTAAGGTTAGACTATTTTTTATTTCTTAACAAATTAGCCTAGTTAACTATTGACTTGCGCTGCCCAAGGATGCAAAGATCTATCCTGTGTTCCACATCTTACTATTGGAACTAGCTAACCCTAGAACACTAATCTAGCAAGACTTCTACTACTAGGCAGACAGCCAGGACAAATAGGAAGTTGAAAAAATAATAATACATTAGAAGAAGGGACGAGGAATCCAATACCTAGTCAAATAGTTAGGGTACCCTAACTTAGAGAACATATAGGAACTAGTAACCTACCTTACAAACTGCCGCTAATTAGTACGTAAGTACTATAATTCGCAACCAACTCTTTAATAAGACTAAGCGCGCCCTATGTTGTAGGAGAAGCACAAATCCTAATTAATACTGCAGGGCAATCCATTTCCTCAGCAACGTCTAGCTCTCTAGCCTAAACCATCTTATTTGCTATACACAGCGCCTTTTGCTGCGTGCAATTATTCGCCTGTTTTAGGGTTTTCTTATTTTGTAACAACCGTGTAATTATAGTTGCTAGCAAAGTTTTGTCCTCTTTAACTTTCTTCTTATACTCCTCGCAAGTTTTATCTAGCAAAGCCTAGAATATGTTCACACAAGGCTTCCCTGCCTTTGTGCACTCCAAGCACTTTAGACAACTAGAATCCTCTAGCATAATGTAACACTTGTGGCCTTTAAAGAAACAACAATTACAAGGAACTTTAGCAGGTATATTAGCTTAATAGATTTCTAAAGCAAGGCAGATATTGCAGGCATAAGAAGACATCTTAACTTACAGGTCACTAGATACAGGGGCAATAGATTATATATAATTCTAAGATTAGATCACGTAGTTTAAGGACAAACCCTAGAAGGAGGGAGGATAGTGTTTTGATCCTTATACACAGAAACAGCACAGCAATAAGTAACTACTAACTAGACCTTAGACTTACCTACTGCAAGTAGAGAAGCAACTACTAGGTCGCATCACGTAACTACTTGTTAACAAGCATAACACACGTAATAGCTTGTTAATAAGCATAGTACAGTTTTGCTTATCTACAAGCATCAAGGCATCTCTTATTAGACTAGCTCTAGTTGCTTATTAACAAGCACTCTCCTACTATTAGTATATAGCATATAGGAACACAACCCTTATAGTTTGTGTTTAACTTTGTTAATTAAGTTACTTCTTAGAATCTTACCCTAACTATAACTAGCTGCATTGCGCATTGCTTAGACCTTAGTTAACCTAAGCTGTTATATTAGACTTTGTCTAGACGCAACTCACCCTACCGTTCTAGATACCAAACTCATCCTCGAGACCTAACAGAACTAGTACAATATTAGACTTTGTCCAGGTACAACTTCAACATAAGGTTAGTAAGCTTATACACAACTAAATTAACTATATTATAGAGTAGGAGTTCCTGCTATACTTTAAAGCAGCTTATAAGAATGCTATAACTACTAGCAACATCTAGAGAGGGTTCTAAGGTGCTAGACTAGTCCCTTTTAACCTAGAATAGGTTATATTAACCCTTAATATAAAGCTACAGACTCTATTACTACTACTCTCTGCTAATAACGTGCCTTAGTAGTTGCAAACCCCTAGCAATACCTTAGAACTTAGGTTATAATTAACGCTTATAAAGATAATAATTTAACAGTATATAGATAGCTCTCCTGTATCTATAGTTAAGGCGTTTAAGAAGGTGTTAAAAGAGGCTATAATTATTGCGTATAAGCTAGTTTTAGCTTAATAGGAAATTAAGGAGCTTTAAACAGCTAATAAGGCTGCTATATAATATAAATTGCATAAAAGAAAGCATATTTAAACTGAGAGAAGCCTTATAGTTAAAGAAGGCTAGTAGTTAACTACTCTGCAAGAGTTTAGCGCGCGTAGTAATAGTAAGAAGGCAAAGAAGCAGGTATGCACTAAAGGAGGTAAACTATCCTAATAACGCTATAGATAGTATAGAGAGAATAGGCACAACACACAAACATGCAAGAATAAAGTAGAAGTAGTCTCTAAGTAATATCATAACTTGTTTTATACAGTGCAGGGCCACAGTGTGGTGTTTTAGGCCATAATGGGGGGAGTTTTAGTATAGTCTCAGTAAAAGTGCGCTGTTCGCGAACTGCGCCGCTTGGTGTACATATACGTTATAGTATTCTAGAATTAGTTATTAGCAACAGAGATAAGCTCTTTATATTAAACTATTAAACTACGCTCCTAGCAGCAATAGGCACTAAGAAGAAGCTTTTAACAGCCTATTATCTATAAATAGAAAGACAGACTAAACATGTTAACTAGACAATAGGGACATACCTCTGCATCTACTACAACTAGCAGCAAGAAAACTAGTTTTTACTACTGCCTATAGCTTTAACTACATATAACAACAAGCTTTTAGAAGCAACAGGCTACTTGCTATTCTTCGCAAACTATAGCAGATAGCTAAACCTTTTAATAAGGTTATTAGATAGTAGTATCTAAGCAGAAGTAGTATTTACCTTACTTAAAACACTAAAGGAAGTATACTCAAAATTGCTTAATAATATTGCTAAAGCTTAGTTCAGGAGCATTTCTTATATTAATAAGAAACAAAAAACAGCGCCTCTACTAAAAGAGGGGGATAAAGTATTTCTCTTTATAAAAAACCTATACGTATAGTGACTAATAAGAAAACTAGATAAGGTAAAGGTTAGACAATCTTTTATTTCTTAACAAATTAGCCTAGTTAAGTACTAACTAGCGCTACTTAGGGATATAAAGATGTATCCTGTGTTCTATATCTTTCTATTAGAACTAGCTAACTCTAGAACGCTAATCTAGCAAGACTTCTACTACTAGGCAGATAGCTAGGATAAGTAGGAAGTTGAAAAATTAATATAGTATTGCAACTAAGGCAATAGTAACAAGTACCTAGTTGAATAGTTAGAATACCTAGACTCTAAGAACATATAGGAACTAACTACAAACCTTACAAATTGCTAATAACTGCTAAAGAAGTTCTAAAGTTTGTAGAAGTATCTAGTAAGTTAAGCGTAGCCTATATAGTAGGAGAATACTCTACTAGCGTGTTTATAGTAGGGTAGCTAATCTCCTTAGCCTAAGTATCCTTGCCTAAATCCTCTAACTTATTTGTAAGGCACTTAGCCTTCTTTATAGCCCTATCTTTTACTTAGGCTAGGATTTTTGTATTACGCAGTAGGCGTGCAATTACCTCTATAAGGAGTTATTTATTCTTTTTAACCTTTTCTTTATATTCTGCCCTTGTCTTGTCTAAGAACTCCTAAGACAGGTTAACGTATAGACGTCCTTTACGTACGCACCTAGCGCACTTAAAGCAGTTAGTGTTTGGCATAATAAAACAATTATAACTGGCGTTAAAGCAGCAATTATAAGGAAAAGGCGCAGTAGTGTTATAGTAATAGATTTTAATACTAAGACATAGACGCGTTTAGGTTATAGAGGTTATAATAAAACTTAGGAACTAAGGGTAAGCAGAATAAGTGCTTTCGAAGAACTGCTAATAAGATCTATGACAAATCTAAGAAGGAGAAGGGATAGTATTATAATCTTCTTATATTTAACTAATTGCTATCCTATAAGCATTAGATAGTAGGTTAGTATTGTAACTCTATAACACCGCTACAAGAGGCATAGTTATAGCATAGCATAATTACTAGTTATATAACTAGCTTACTCCTTAGCAAGTAAGCCTAGTAGGTCTATAGGTACAGGTAAGACTTATATAATAGCTTACGTAGCTTAAGGTAAGCTTAGTAAGCTAATATAATCCTTATAGTATATAGCATATAGGAACACACCCCTTATAGTTTGTATTTAACTTTATTAATTAAGCTACTTCTTAGAATCTTGACCTTAGTACTCTAGCTAAATAATCCTATTACCTGTTACTAGACTCTTAACTAATATATTAGACTTTGTCTAATAACTTACCCTACTGTTCTAGAACTAGCACTTATCCCTAAGACTTAATAGATTTAGTATACTTAGGACTTTGTTCTATATAGAACTTTAACACTTTCTTATAAGCTGCTTTAAAGCATAGCAGAAACTCCTACTTTATAATAAAGTTAATTTAGTTATATACTAGCTAATTAACTTATCTTTGTACGCCTTCTTTAGAGGGCTAAAATAACCTACATTAAGTAGCTATAAGAGGTGCAATAAGTATACAGGCATATATAGGATTATAATCTTCTAATCTTTGTAGTATTATATAAATTCTATAGAGTTATAGCTTCTATAACTATTAATAATTAGTATAACGTACATGTACACCAAGCAGCGCAGTTAGCAAACAGCGCACTTTTGCCAAGACTACACTAAAATACCCTCTCTCTACTAATGCCTTAACAACAACTACATTTTAACGCGTTGAAAGAGTATTAGGTCTAGCTTATACTTTATGCTCTTAAACAAGACGCAAAACTCTTAGTATAACACACTATAGCTATCTATAGCGCCTCTAAAAGTACACTTTATATAAGACGCGCAGAACAACCTTTATGTGTTAATACTATAGCTAACTTATAGAATCTAACTAGCGCTAAGAAGCAGGTAATAATTATATATATACTTGAGCTAGTCGCGTAAGGAGAGTCTCTCTAGCTTATAGCTGTAGCTAATATAGCTAATTCTCTGCAAAAAGAGCGCGGTTTAGCCCCTATTAGCCTATAATAGGCTAGTACGTTTGTTTTGTAATAGGAGGAGCTTAAAGTAGTCTTTAGTTGCAAGTATAACTACAAGTAAGCTCTTTGCAAGGACCTAAGGGTTATATAGGACTAGTTTAACCTTATAGCTAATATAAAAGTTAAGTATAGTATTCTAGACAACAACATATACAACTTTAACAAGACAGGCTTTATAAGAGGCTAGATAAGCAGCAGGAAGGTTGTTATAGATGTAGGGAAGCTAGGATAAGCAAAGCAGGTCTAGCTAGGCAACTAGAAGTAGGTAATAGTTATCTAGGGTATTAATGCTACTAGATAGGCTATTCTGCCCTATATTATCTTTAAAGCGCGCTAATACTAGTCTAACTAGTATAAGAACAACAACCTGCCCTAGGATTAGACTATTACGATCTCTAAGAACAGTTAGACTACTAATTAGCTTAGTTTTAACTACTTAAAGCACTTTAACAAGCACATAAAGGAATGTACTACTAGAGCCTACTATTTGCTAATTATTAATAGTTATAAGAGCTATAACTTTATAGAATTCTAGTAATACTGCAAAGATTACAAGATTGTACTCCTTTACATACCTGCGCACTTGTCGCACCTCCTATAGCTACTTAATATAGGTTGTTTTGGCCCTCTAAAGAAGGCGTATAGAGATAAGGTCAATAAGCTTATGCGCAACTAGATTAACTACGTTATAAAGTAGGAATTTCTGCTATACTTTAAAGCAGCTTATAAGAACGCTATAACTGCTAGTAATATCTAGAGAGGGTTCTAAGGTGCTAGACTAGTCTCTTTTAACCTATAACAGGTTATATCAACCCTTAATATAAAGCTGCAGACTCTATTACTACTACTCTCTACTAATCAAGAGCCCTAGTAGTTGCAAACCCCTAGTAATACCCTAGAACTTAGGTTGCAATTAACGCTTATAAAGACCAGGATTTAAAGGCATGTAGATAGCTCTCCTATATCTATAGTTAAGGCGTTTAAGAAGGTGTTAAAAGGGGCTATATTTATTATATATAAGGTAGTTTTAGCTTAATAGGAAATTAAGGAGCTTTAAGCAGCTAATAAGGCTGCTACACAATATAAATTATATAAAAGAAAGCATATTTGCACTTAGAGAAGCCTTATAGTTAAAGAAGGCTAGCAGTTAATTACTCTCTGGGAGTTTAGCGCGCGTAGTAATAGTATAAAGGTAAAGAAGCAGGTACGCGCTAAAGGAGGTAAACTATCCTAATAATACTATAGATAGTGTAGAGATAATAGGCACAACACGCAAATGTGCAAGAATAAAGTAGAAGTAGTCTCTAAGTAATATTATGACTTATTTTATGCAGTGTAGGGCTATAGTATAGTGTTTTAGGCTATGATAGGGGGAGTTTTAGTATAGTCTTAGTAAAAGTGCGCTGTTTGCTAACTGCGCTGCTTAGTGTATATATACATTCTAGTAGGTACTCACAGTACGTGTCTTTATATACCTGTTAAAGTGCTTTAACTAGTTAAAACTAAGCTTATTAGTAGTCTAAATGTTCTTAGAGATAGCAATAGTCTAATCCTAGGGTAGGTTGTTGTTCTTATACTAGTTAGACTAGTATTAGCGCGCTTTAAAGATAATATAGGGCAGAATAGCCTATCTAGTAGCATTAATACCCTAGATAACTATTACCTACTTCTAGTTGCCTAGCTAGACCTGCTTTGCTTATCCTAGCTTCCCTACATCTATAACAACCTTCCTGCTGCTTATCTAGCCTCTTATAAAGCCTGTCTTGTTAAAGTTGTATATATTATTATCTAGAATACTATACTGAGCTTTAGTATTAGCTACTAGGCTAAACTAGCTCTAGATTACCTTAGAATCCTTACAAAGGGCTTGCTTATAGTTATACTTATAATTAAAAACTATTTTTAACTCCTCCTAATGTAAAACAAACCTGCTAGCCTACTTTAGGCTAATAGGGGCTAAACTACGCTCTTTTTGCAGAGAATTAGCTATATTAGCTATAACCTTAAGCTAAGGGGACTCTCCTTACGTTACTAGCTTAAGTATACGCATAATAATTACCTACTCCTTAGCGCTAGTTAGATTCTATAAGTTAGCTATAGTATTAATACGTAAAGGCTGTCTAACACCTTAATAGTATAGTATAGTTTAAGAGACTTTATAGATAGCTATAGCGCATTGCTCTAAGAGTTTTATGTCTTATTTAAGAGCTTAAAGTACAAGCTAGATCTCACGCTCTTTTAACACGTTAGAATAGGTTTATTATTAAGATATTAGTAGAAGGAGGGAGTTTTAATAAGGTCTTAGCAAAAGTAGTGTGCTTGTTAACTAGCCTGTCTGTTGTATATATACGTTAACTCTTATTTAGAACAAGTATAAGAGGGAGTAGGGCAGCTTACTAAATTCTGTGCTTAGCACGCTTAAGCACTATGTAAAGGGGGGAGCTATCCTATTGCATAAGCTAGCTTTAGCGTAATAGGAGAACGCTAAGCTTTAAGCAGCCCTAGCAGCTGCTATAGAGCAAAAATTATGCAAAAGTAACTAAATCTAAGGGGGAGAGTCCCTTATAGTTAAGGAAGGCTAGTAGTTAGTAGCTCTAGCAGAGTTTAGGGTGCGTAGTAATAGAAAGAAGTAGAAGACGCAGGTGCGTGCTAAAGGGGGTAAACTATCCTTATAACACTATAGACAGTATAGAGAGAGTAGGCATAATGCGCAAATGTGCAAGAATAAAGTAGAAGTAGTCTCTAAGTAATATTATAGCTTGTTTTGCCCTATATAGGGCTAAAGTGTAGTGTTATAGGCTATAATAGGCAGAGTTTTAGTATAGTCTTAGCAAAAGTGTTCTGTTTGGTCTAGTGCTCTATTTGCCCTTAACCTGCGTTATATCATTATAGATATATTAACTGCTATTTAATTAGTAGTGTTTACTGCACTAGCTATAGTTAGATAGGTTATTGCGCTATAGGTTGCATAGTAGAGGGCGTTTGTTAGCTAAGACAATGCATAAATATAGATCTTCTTAAAGCTCTTGCTACAACTTATAGAGCTTAATATAAATATTAATTATAGTATTAATAAGGTTATTAAGGTTATTAGTACTAGTGCTAGTGCGTATTAGCTCTATCTTAACTTAAGACTCAAGACCTTGCTTAAATATAGTTATTAGGGTAGTGTTATCCTAGTTAGTGTTAGTAGCTAGCTGCTAAAACTTTGCAGCGTAGTTAGTAGCTAACTTAGTCTAACAAACGTGCTAAATTTTATGTCGTGCAATTATAGGTTTATTTATAACTCTAAATATAGGTTAGATCTTGTTCTTAAACTAATTAAAGTTGTCTATCTAGGCGTTAACGTCCTTAGGGGCGTTACCCTAATAATACTATTAGATAAAGGGCTTAATCTAGGTAAAGGCTTTTCTACGCATATAACTTGCTATAAGTATAATATGTTTCTTTATAGGCACCTTGTCTCCTTAAAATATAAAGAAAAGGTCCTATTATATAAGCTAGTTATTATGCTTAGCACAATCTCTATAGTAGAGGTTAGGCTTATTAATATTAATATTATTAGTCTTAATAGTATTAGTTATATCTATATTATATTATAAGTAAGAGCTACTAGGGGTAGTATATGTTCCTAAAGTAGAACCTATCTTAGGGGTGTTTAAAGTATTAAAGTTGTATATAGAACAAAGTCCTAAGTATACTAGTTCTATTAGGTCTTAGGGATAAGTGCTAGTCCTAGAATAGTAGGGTAAGTTATTAGACAGAGTCTAATATATAACTTAGGGGTTTAGTAACAGGCAATAGGACTAACTAGCTAGAGTACTAAGGTCAAGATTTTAAAAAGTAACTATTAAAGTCGTACACAGGACAAAGTCCTAAGTATACTAGTTCTATTAGGTCTTAGGGATAAGTGCTGGTTCTAGAACAGTAGGGTAAGTTATTAGACAAGGTCTAATATACAACTTAAGAGTTTAGTAACAGGCAACAAGATTAACTAGCTAGAGTACTAAGGTAGAGATTCTAAGAAGTAACTTAATTGACAAAGTTAAACACAAACTATAAGGGCTGTGTTCCTATGTGCTATATACTATAATAGTCTTAGGAGTCTTAGAGTTCTATAGGACTAAGTCTTATAAGACTATAGGACTAACAAGACAAGGAATAGCTCTTATTAGTCTATTATTCTAAGGCCTAGGCTTATTTATTACTTGTCCTAATAAGACGCTTTACCTAATTAGTCTTAGCATGTCCCTATGCATCTTTGTTGTCTAGGTAGGGTGCAGTCTCTAATAAGGTCGTTGTGCCGCCTTGTAATACTCCTACTATACGTAACTGTACATCCCCTAGGTCTCTGTTTATGTTTGTAACAGTAACTTAATTAACAAAGTTAAACACAAACTATAACGTACCCTACAGGCAAGCTGATCAACAGGCGAGCTGATTACTTTTGCCAAGCCCCTACCAAACTTCACCCTACTACCCTAATGCATCCCTAACCAGCCTGAGATAACGCGTTAAATAAGGCTTAGATCTAGCTTGCGCTTTAAGCTCTTAAACAAGACGCAAATCTCTCCTAGCAATACGCTGCAGCTATCTACAAGGTGCCTTAGAGTATACTAAGCATATAACGCGCAGGACAACCTTTACAAGCTAATACTATGCCTAACTTACAAGGGTTCGACAATAATAAAGAGCAGGTAACTATTAAGCACATACTTAAGCTTAACACGTAAGGATTTAGCCCTTAGCTAGCAGATATAGCTACTATAGCCAATTCTCTGCGCGCTAAGCGCAATCTAGGCTATGTTAGCATAAACTAGCCTAGTACGTTTATTAAGCGTTAGCTAGAGCTTAAAGTAAAGTTTAATTGCAGGTATAACTATAAGCAAGCCCTCTGCGAGAATTCTAGGGTTATATAGGGCTAGTTTAGCCTAGTAGCTAATACTAAGGCTAAGTATAGCATCTAGGATAACAACACGTACAACTTCAACAAGACAGGCTTTATAATAGGCTAGATCTCCTAAGGAGCAGTTGTTACAGCTTTAGAGAGACAAGGAAGGCTAAAGGCAGTCTAGCTAGGCAACTAGGAGTAGACAACAGTTATATAGGGCATTAATACTACTAGATAGACTATTCTACCCTTTATTATCTTTAAAGCGCGTTACTACCTTACTAGCTAGTATAAAGAGGAAGACCTGCCCTAGGATTAGGTTATTAGAGTCTCTGCTAACAGCTAGACTACTAATAAGCTTAGTCTTAAGTAGTTAAAGCACTTTAATGCGCATATAAAGGAGCGTACTGTTAGTACCTACCAACTGCTAGTTATTAATAGCTATAAGAGCTACAACTCGCTTCTATTCTAGCAATACTGCAAGGATAACAAGATTGTTACCCTATATATGCCTCCTTACTTATTACACCTCCTATAGCTACTTAATATAGGCTGTTTTGCCCCTTTAAAGCAGGCGTATAGACGCTAAGCCAAAATGCTTATGTATAACTAGATTAGCTACCTTACAAAGACTCAGTTCCTGCTATGCTTTAAAGTAGCCTACAATGCAGTATTTACTCCTAGCAATATCTAAGGAGGGTTTTAAGGTGCTAGATTAGTCCCCTTTAACCTAGAACAGGTTATAACAGCCCTTAATATAAAGCTTTAGACTCTATTACTACTACTCCCCACTAACAACGTGCCCTAGCAGTCCTAAACTCTAAGCAATACTATAGAATTTAGGTCGCAATCTACTCTAATTTAAGAGAAGTACAAGAAGCAGCAAGGTAGCTGTTACGAACCTGAACAGGGCACAGCAGAAGATAAGAGAAGGAAGGATTAATAACACTTGGGGACAACTTAATAGTCTTTAAGAAGGTTAGCATTAAAAGGGGCTAATAATAATATAGCCCTGCATGTTCTAAAGTTTTAGCAGAACGCTACTATGGAACACAGTTATGTGTGTCCTATAGTGTTCTATAATGTCCTACAATGTCCTAACTATAGGATAAGCATAGAATAATAAGACAAGCATAGAACATATTGCAAGTATATAGTATATAGGAACATAACTCTGATAGTTTGTGTTTAACTTTGTTAATTAAGTTACTTCTTAGAATCTTACCTTAACTATAACTAGCTATATTGCGCATTGCTTAGACCTTAGTTAACCTAAGCTGTTATATTAGACTCTGTCTAGACGCAACTTACCCTACTGTTCTAGATACTAAACTTATCCCTAAGACCTAATAGAACTAGTATAATATTAGACTTTGTCTAGGTATAACTTTAACACTTTAAACACTCTTAAGATAAGTTCTACCTTAGGAACACGTGCTACCCCTAGCAGCTCTTGCTTGAACAACATAGATATAGCTAACGCTAGTGCTATAAACTATAGCGTTATAAACGTCAACAAGCCTAACCTCTATTATAGAGATTGCGCTAAGTTAGACAACTAGCTTATGCAATAGGACCTCTTCTTTATGTTTTAAGGAGAGAAGGTACCTAAAGAAAAACAAGTTACTCTTATATTAAGCTATATGCGTAGAAAAGCCTTTACGTAGATTAAGCCCTTTATCTAGCAAGCTAACGCAGGCAAAGCCCTAGATAAAGTAGACAAATAGATCTAAGACTTTAACAGGTTTAAGGAGAAGATTAAGCCTATCTTTAGAGTCTTAAACAAGCCCACAATCGCACAACGTAAGATTTAGCGCGTTTATTAGACTAAGTCAGCTGCTAACTACGCTGCAGAGTTTTAGCAGCTAGCTGCTAACACTAACTAGGACGACACTGCCCTAATAACTATGTTTAAGCAAGGTCTTAAGCCTTAAGTTAAGATAGAGCTAATATGCACTAGCGCTAGCACTAACAGCCTTAATAACCTTATTAATACTGTGATTAATATTAACATTAAGCTCTATAAGTTATAACAAGAGCTTTAAGAAGACCTATGTTTGCGCATTGTCTTAGCTAATAAACGCCCCCTACTACGTAACCTACAGCGTAGTAACCTATCTAACTGCAGCTAGCGCAGCAGACACTACTAACCAAACAGCAGATAACGCATCTACAATAATATAAGAAGTAGATACTATAGACTTGCAGCTATAGACCTATTAAACATTAACAAAGGACCTAATAGGTAGAATAAGAACTAGAGTAAGGGAAGCAAGCTAGACAAGTCCTAAGTAACCTGTTATAGATATAGCAAGCAAGGCTACTTTGCCTAAGATTGTTGTGTAAAGAACAAGGTAGTTTAACAGCTTAATGTGCTAACTACTAGTAACAAAGGGACTAGTAAAGAATAGGAAATTCTTACTAATAACACCAAGGAAGATGCCATAGAAAGTATTGACCTATACAATTGTGCCCTAACACCCTATTAGGACAAGCAAGGCAGACCTCTAATAAGGGCTCGCAAGTTCTATAACCCCTAGACTAGCTAGATATAAATAGGATATAAACCTAACTTACTAGAAGCAAATAGAGCTATATACCCTTTTAAGTTATATATAGAGATTAAAATACCTCTACAACCTCTAAAGCAACTTAAGTTCCTACCTAAAGCATACCTAAATGCTTGCGATAGCATAATCCCTGTTAGAATTAAGGAAGACAGAATATAGGTATACAATACAAGCAGCATACACGTAGGTAATAGCTTTGTAATTAATACGCTATAACGCAAGACGCGTTAAAAACTGTACAAAACTAGGGACTGCTAAATAGACAATAAGGTTGTTTGCTAGTTGAACGTACTTACTAGCACAAATGCTAATGCTAGTAAAGAATAGGAAGTTCTTACTAAAGATATAGGCTGTCTTATAGAAGACACAGGATTAGAGCATAATAACGCTTATAACTATATTCCTAACAATAATTGTTTTAATCGCGCACCTATACTATACCAGGAGTTCTTTAAACTAGTTGCTACACGCTTAGAACAATAAGGACAGCGCAACTACTAAACTAAGATGCAACACAACAGCGTTAGACACTAGGTAGAACAAACTAAATAAGAGGCTATAGACGTAGGAGTTATTGTCTAAACTCAACCCTGCACCTACTAGAACAGCGCAACTTAAACAAAAGAAAATAAACCTGTATTAGTAATTAGCCTATAACTATAGTACAACCTAGACCTCTAAAATATAAAGTATAGACTATAATCATAGACTACATGCCCTTACAACTACTGCCCTATCTATTATAATGCTAAGGTTAGCTTAGGATAGTTCCCTAGCCTAAAGACAACCTGCAAACTTATATAGTACAACTGCAAGAAGGACATGTGCAAAGCACACCTATAGAACAAGCGTTCTAAGTTGCACTTCCTAGGTACTAACAACCTATAACAAATTATCTAGATGCAACTTGTTGTTAACAGTAGCTGCTATAACGTACACTAGCAGCACTGCTTAAACCAAGATTGTGACTTGCACTGTAATAGCAAGTATAATAATAGATTTAGAGATGAGGAGCCGTTTTTAGGATTACGCCTACGCGCTCTAGGGATTGATCTCTTAATTCTATAGGGGCTGATCTGCTTATTAAGCTCCCTATTGTATTAGGAGGAGTTGTAATAACAGCATTATTGGACTCTAGAGTATAATTAAACTACGTCTCTTTATAAGCTATGTAGTGAGCTGGACTTAAGCTATAGTAGAAGCAGAACCCTTACCTGCTTAGAGTAGCTAACAGAGAACTAATACTAGCAGAATTAGAAATTACCTATAAGGTATTGTCTGTTCTATTATAGATATAGAACTATTTTAAGCAGTTAGACCTAGACGCGTTTAGGATAGCTACTTACAACGTTATTTTAGGCCTGCTATGGTTATAAAAGCATAATCTATAGATTAATTAGAAGAATTAATAGCTTTTATTTAATAGGTGTAGATGCGGCACTACTGCACGCTAGCCTACGCAACCTATGCTAGAGTTAGTAGATAAGAAGGAGATTAATAACATCTCTTTAACTATAATAACGCGCTAAGATAGAGCGGTTAGCTAAGTAGACTAGAAACGCCCCTCTATAACAGTTATAGAGACCAAGAGTGCACCTCTAGACATACTAGATGTGTATTGTTAGTACGCCTAGATGTTTAAAGAAGAGTTATCTGCAAAAGCGCTACCTAAGCACTAACCTTAGGATTATAAGATTAAACTTAAAGAAGGGAAAGAACCACCCTTTAGGCCTATATACTAGTTATCTAAGAAAGAGCTTAAGATACTACGTAAGTACATTAAAGAGAACCTTGCTAAAGGATTTATCAGGAAATCTAAATCCTTAGCAGGATTCCCTATTCTATTTGTACTAAAGAAAGACAGAAAGCTAAGGCTTTGCGTTAACTACTAGAAGTTAAATAATATTATAATTAAGAATTATTACCTGCTGCCTAATATATTAGAGTTACAAGACTGACTCTTAGAAGTAATGTTCTTTACTACACTTAACCTGCGCAGAGCATACAACCTTATACGCATAAAGAAAGGCAAAGAATAGAAAACAGCGTTTAGAACCTGTTATAGTTATTACAAGTATATAGTTATGCTATTTAGGCTAACTAATGCACTAGCTGTTTGTTAGGCACTTATTAATAACGTACTATAAGAGCACCTAGACATTACTGTAGTAGCATACTTTAATAACATCCTAGTGTATAGTTAGACGCTAGAAGAACACAAGGTCTATATAAGACAAGTGTTAGAATGCTTAGTAAAAGCAGACCTTAGGCTAAAGCCTAAGAAGTGCGAATAGCATAAGGACAAAGTAGAATTTCTTAGCTATGTTGTAGGAAGATATAGAGTTAAGATAAGCAATAAGAAGATTTAGGTTATAAAGGATTAGCTAATACCTACTTTAGTTAAGGGAATCTAGGAATTCCTTAGGTTTATTAACTTTAACTAACGCTTTATTAAAGACTACTCTATAAAGGCCTTACTGCTTACGCGACTTACGCAGAAGGACACACTATTTAAGTAGAAATAAGCGCAAGAAGACGCTTTCTAATTGCTTAAGCAAGTATATATAGAGCTACCTATATTAATTGCATTTAAGAGCAGCAAACCTGCGCGCCTTAAAATAGATGCCTTAGATCTAGTATTAGGAGCTTGTATTACTTAAGAACAAGATAGACTATAGCACCTAATTGCCTACTACTTAAGAAAGTTTATAGCACCTAAAGAATGCTATAATGTGCATAACAAGGAACTTATAGCTATTATTAACGCGTTATAGCACTAGAGAGTCTACACAGAAAGCTGCTTAGAGCTTACTATCTACATAGATTATAAGAACTTAGTATACTTTACTACTACTAAGGTTCTAAACTAACAACAAGTTTGCTAGTTAGAAATGCTTAGTTAGTATAAGTTCAGGATTCTGTACACGCTAGGAAAAGAAAATAGCAGAGCAGATGCTCTTAGCTAACGCTACAACCTTGCAGGCAAAAAGACTATTAACAAGTTTGCTATACTTAGAAAGAATTTAGATAGGTTGTTAGGACTATCCTAGCAGCTTAACCTTATAATAGTAGTTTAAGGCGAACATTACGTACTATTGCAAGTACTAAAGGAACTAGAAGAAGAAGTTATTAGCAGTTATTACAACAACTTGCTGCATAGACATCCTAGTATTATAAGAATAATAGAGCTTATTAAGAGACACTATAAGTTTCTAAACATGCAAGACAAGGTTAGCAAGTTTATTAAGAATTGTGTAAGCTGTTAGCAAAACAAACACAGCACGCACGCTAAGTATAGAGAAGCACAGGCAATAGAGCTACTAACAGCACTATAGACAAACATCACAATAGATTCTGTTACACAGCTGCCTATCTCTAGGGATCTAGTTATAGGATATAGCTACAACTTAATCTTTGTTATAGTAGACTAATTTACTAAGTACGCTAAGATAATACCTTTTAGACATAGCTACACTGCTGAACAGTTAGCGCACGTCTTTAAGGATTATATTATCTGCTACTATAGTATCCTAGAATTAATTATTAGCGATAGAGACAAGCTCTTCACGTTAAACTATTAGACCACGCTCCTAGCAGCAATAGGTACTAAGAAGAAGCTCTCTACAGCCTATCATCTATAGACGGATAGACAGACAGAAAGAGTAAACTAGATAATAGAGACGTACCTCCGCATCTACTGCAACTAGCAGCAGGATAATTAGGTTTCATTACTGCCTATAGCACAAATTGCATACAACAACAAGCTTTTAGAAGTAACAGGCTATTTACTATTCTTTACAAACTACAGCAGACAGCTAAACCTCTTTACAAGATTATTAGACAGCAGCATATAAACAGAATTAGCAATTACCTTAGTTAAAGCACTAAAAGAAGTATACTAGAAATTACTTAATAACATTGCTAAAGCTTAGTTAAGGAGCATTTCCTATGTTAATAAGAAATAAAAAACAGCGCCTCTACTAAAGAAGGGGGATAAAGTATATCTCCTTATAAAAAATCTATGCACATAGCAACTAACAAAAAAACTAGACAAGGTTAAGGTTAGACTATTTTTTATTTCTTAATAAATTAGCCTAGTTAACTATTAACTTGCGCTGCCTAAAGATGCAAAGATCTATCCTGTGTTCTATATCTTGCTGTTGGAACCAGCTAACTCTATAACGCCAATCTAGAAAGACTTTTACTACTAGGCAGATAGCCAGGACAAGTAGGAAGTTAAAAAAATAATAACATATTAAGGAACTAGACAACAGACCAAGTATCTAGTTAAGTAGTTAGGATACCTAGACTTAGAGAATATATAGGAACTAAGTACAAACCTTACAAACTGCTAATAACTGCTGGCGCAGTACTGTTAAACATAGAAAACTCTAGATTACTCTCTAATATAGACGGCATAAAAGCACTCTAGTCTAGAGCTAAGGAGCTAGGTATTAGGCCCTCCTCTAGCTAAGCAACGTCTTGATTAATGCTATTAATAGTATGAAGAGCTTTAATGTCCTCTACGTATTTGCTAGCTATGTCTACCTACTGCTGCTTACGCTGCTTTAACATTTTCTTTTGTTTACAAACACAATCTTTCTTATTCTGCGCAGCTAGGATTGCCTCTAGCGCAGCAGACTCTGCTTTGTCTGCCTTAGCCTCCTCTTGTTCTAGGCGTTCCAACTCTTAGTTAATGCAATTAAAGTTTAGAACTAGAACTTTAACTAGAATATACTTCTAGCCGCCTGCATAGTAACAATTCCTACACTCTTTCCTTAATAATACTATGCAGCACTTAAGACCTTGCATTGCGCAATATTAGCAGGCTACTATAGCTAGTTGTCTAGTGCAGTTAATTTAGTTACTAATAGAATAACAGTGTTTAGTGCTTCTAGAAACTATAAGGTTAGTTTATAAGGATATAAAGATTAAAGGTGGAGGATAGTGTTACAAACCTAAACAGGGCATAGCAGAAGATAAGAGAAGGAAGGATTAATAATACTTAGGGACAACCTAATAGTCTTTAAGAAGGTTAGCATTAAAAGGGGCTAATAATAATATAGCCCTGCATGTTCTAAAGTTTTAGCAGAACGCTACTATAGAACACAGTTAGGTGTGTCCTATAGTGTTCTATAATGTCCTACAATGTCCTAACTATAGGACAAGCATAGAATAATAAGACAAGCGTAGAACATATTGCAAGTATATAGCATGTAGGAATATAACCCTTATAGTTTGTGTTTAACTTTGTTAATTAAGTTACTTCTTAGAATCTTACCTTAACTATAACTAGCTATATTGCGTATTGCTTAGACCTTAGTTAACCTAAGCTGTTATATTAGACTCTGTCTAGACGCAACTTACCCTACTGTTCTAGATACTAAACTCATCCCCAAGACCCAACAGAACTAGTATAATATTGGACTTTGTCTAGGTACAACTTTAATAGTAGCTTACTAAACTCTATACTTAGCGCGCTTAAGCACTACGCAAAGAGGGGAGCTATTTTATCTTATAAGCTAGTTTTAGCTTAACAGGAAATTAAGGAGCTTTAAGCAGCTAATAAGGCTGCTACGTAACAGAAATTATATAAAAGAAAGCAGGTTTAGAAGGAAGGGACACTAATAGTTAGAGATAGGCAGCAACTAGCAGCTCTAAAGGAGTTTAGGGCGTGTAGTAATAGAAAGAGGGTAAAGAAGCAGGTATGTACTTAAGGGGGTAAGCTGTCCTAAAGGCGCTGCAGAAGGTACAATAAGACTAGCCACAACGCGCGAACATGTAAGGTTAATATAGAAGTAGTCTCTAAATAATAATATATGCCATAGTCTACTATAGAGCGCCAAAGTATAGTGTTTTAGGCTAAAATAGGTTGGGATTTGGTAGGGGCTTGGCAAAAGTAATTAGCTCGCCTGTTGATTAGCTCGCCCGTAGGGTACGTTAAGGGTTATGTTCCCATATACTATATACTTGCGTAGTGTTCTAATATTATTCTAATATTCTATAGTTGTTCTAACTTTGTATATTATAGAACATTGTAGGATTCTTTAGAACACACATGATATGTTCTAATATAGCGTTCTGCTAAGACTTTAGAACATGTAGGGTGCGCGTTATTAGTCCTTAATGCTAACCTTCTTAAAGACTTTTAGTTGTCTTCCTAGGGTGTTAGCATTTCCTCTTCTTCCTTATCTTCTGCCGTGCCCCAAACCAAGGTTCGTAACACGACTGTGGTTTGGTCTATGAAAGCCTCTGCACACTGCGCTGCACCATCGATAAGCGGCAGTGGCTCCACATACGGCCCCTACCGGCCGTGCCGTTTGCCAAGCTGTCCCGCACGTACTAGATCCTTCGCGTGTGACGCACTTATGAACAGGGAAATTCCCGTGCATGAAAGAGACACCTGTGACCTAGGAAAGAGTAGAGATCGTCTCGAGGACGACCGGGTAGGGATCAAATTCCAGCGGAGCTGAGACAATAGCGGAAGTGGAACCTGCGATCGTGACCTGGACGTAACAGATATAGCATTGAAGATATCTGGAGATGACCCGAGGTCAGGACGAGCTGCACCCAGAGAGAGAGGCACCCGCTATCGACGATATTATCTTCGTAAGCATCCTGACTCGTTGCGCACACGACAATAGCGCCAACGTGCCGAGCTACTCTGAAGACCCCACCTGCGTTTGCCATTGCCTGGATCGTTATTATAAACTACGCTCTTGCTCCTTTGGAGGCCTTCAAGACGCAGGTGAGATTCAGCGGCGATTACTGATGATCATGCGTGGGGCAATTTTATCCCTCGGGTTGTTGCTCGGCCATTATACGGATCTCACTACTGGGTCCGACGCCTCCTCTCCTGTCACAGACGCTCCAACAGCTTTGAAAGACGATTGCGTATGTTAGTGGGAAGAAGTTCTGTGTTCTCGATGGACTGACAAAGACCTAGTGCGGATCCCTTCGAGATGGCGGCCTGAAGAACATCTGGTACGCGGATGCAGAGCAATACATCAATCGAACTCTGTCGTACTGGTCGGTCAGTGCCCAGCTGAAACCCGATTGCATCGTACAACCGAAAACTACCAATGAGGTCAGCGAAGTCGTCAAAACCCTAGTAGCCGGTAAGGGTTGCAGGCAGACTGGAATCGCTCTTCGGAGTGGTGGTCATACCACATGGGCTGGCTCAAACAATATCAACGGCGGTGTGACGATAGACCTTGGTTTGATGAACACTACCGTCTTCGATCCAATGACTAAGATTGCATCCATTCAGCCTGGGTCTCGCTGGAATCAAGTATATGCCACGCTTGATCCGTTGGGTTTCACAGTAGCTGGCGGGCGAGCTGGCAGTGTTGGTGTCGCAGGCTTTCTGATGGGAGGTGGAAATTCGTTCTACGCTTCACAGCAAGGATTTGCTTGTGACAATGTCAAAAACTTCGAGGTCGTGCTCGCATCTGGGTCAGTCCCTGCCTCCACAATGCTAAGCTTTCAGCTAACGCGCCAGCAGAGAAGTGATAAATGCGAATGCCGGCGAGCACAAAGATTTGTTCCACGTGCTCAAGGGAGGCTCTGGCGCCAATTTTGGAATCGTAACCAAGTTCGAAGTGCAAGCGTTTGAAGCTAGCAACCTATGGGGCGGAACATTGGTGTATCCCAAGTCCGTTGGACAGCAACATGTAAAGGCATACCAGGCCTGGACCGAGAATCTTAACAACTATCCGGAGGGTTCGTCGATCATCTTCTGGAGCCATCTGCCGGCTGTGCAGGACATAGTCATCCTTGCTGCGTACGAAGATACTGATGGAAACGAGGCGCCTCCTGGATTCGATGAGTTCATGACGATTCCGGACGTGATAGCTTCAACGATGAGAATCGCGAGTCACAAGGAGCTGACCGACGAGCTCGAGCAGGCTACCGGTTATCAGTAGGTTGTATCGTCTCACATTCGAATGTGGGGTACTGACGGAGATCCAGCGATATTTGGTATACTTTTACATTCAAGAATGATGTTAGAATATACCAGAAGCTGATCGAGCTTCATGAGAACTTTGTTCATGAGTGGAAACTCAAGGTGTCCGATCACGATTTCATCACACAATTGATGTTCCAGTCGATCGCCACGAGCTTCTCCGCACACAGCGTCGCAAAAGGTGGTAATGTGCTCGGTTTGGACTCGCAGAAGAGCAATGTGGTGATGCTTTTGTATACCTTGGCTGTGAAAACTCCCGAGCTCGAAGCATTGGCCAGAGAAAAGTTCCGTGCGTCGATGGAAGCAATGAGAGAGTATGCCGCAAGCGTAGATGGTCTTGTCGACTGGACGTATCTGAACTACGCCGATATCTCGCAGGTAAGCAGCTCATGCACCAGTTGTAATTAACACTGATTTTTGGTGAGGATCCATTGAGGAGTTACGGTGCGGAGAACGTAGCGAAGATCCGTGCCGCGGCCCAGAAGTACGATCCCAAAGGCTTTTTTCAGACGCGCGTGCCTGGCGGCTTCAAGATCTCGAAAGTCGAGGACGATGGCCGCAAGACGGAGTTGTGATCGGAGGCGAGGGCAAGGTTGCACAACATAAACGGTGACGTAGCCGAGGTTGGTGCATAGGGCGCGCGTGGGGAAAGAGCGCGTCGCGAGAATGGATCCATGAGCAAAACAATCTTCCATACTCTTTGCGTTTAGGCCAGCTCCCTTGAACAGCTCTGTGTTTGCATGCACAACGCATGCTGATGCGACACCTGCAGCTGATCCACTACGCTCACCAACAATGTTTCCAGGCGTTGCGTACTGGGAGGTCAGAACAAGCATGCGCTGTGCCACAGCCGTATCGGCCGCCTTGTCAGTCACAGGTGAACGGAGCTCTCAAACAGTGTCATGTCCACTATCATGAACTTTTGCGCTCATTTTTCGTCCGACTTTTACGTGAGATTTCTCAAGTATGTTGCCATTATTGGACGCGGCGCAACCCAAGGCCGAAGCATCGGACCCAGTACCGGTACAACAATCGCCCGACCTGCCTTTACGCCAAGCATTGAACGGTCGACGGCGTAGACACCGGCGAGTCGTCTTCCCAAGCCTGGCCAACTCATTGCTGCGAAGCGGTCTACTCGGGTCAAACTGTACTTCGTTTGAAGCTTGAACTGCTGCCTAGTACTGTCTGGTCTGGGTAAAATGCAGGTCTCTGCTGACGAAATGGGAACGGTTGGATGCAGACTGCCCGTTAAGCTATGTGCAGGGCAGATTTTGAAGCCACGCGAGATACGGACGATTGTACCAATAGAATTTCGCATCTCGCACCGATCGGGTCTTTATCAACGGCGTTCACTCATCGTCTCCCAAACATTCCTCCGATATGGCTGAGCTGGTGGAGGATAGGATGCTGGATGTTCACCGATTTCAGCCCGTCCTTTCTGGTATGCGGCCGTTGATGCGCTGTATATCTAGGGCGACCGCTCTAGCATACTCACACCTTCACATCGACAGCTTTCCAACCGCAACCAAGTAGTCACGGCTTTCGGTCAATATTCGATGCTCTAAATCTGCTCTGCTTTACCTCTTCACCGACTTTGACTAGGCTCAAATAGGCCATGTCGTCCGTACATCCCTTTCAGCCTAGGGAGGCTGAGCCGAACCTCGAAGTCCCCAGCCTAGAGACGAACTCCAATATTTCTTCAGACAAGCTCGACACCAAGCAGTCAGATAAATTTCAGCCTGGCTGGCGTTTCCTGGCTGCATTTGGCAGTCTGTGCATCATCACGCTCATGGCTGCCCTCGATGCTACTTCACTATCCGTAGCGCTTCCAGTACGTCTCTCGTCATGTACCTCCTCCTGATGTTTGCTAAGGATTCGCAGATCATGGCTAAAGCTCTAGGTGGTTCTGCCATCGAAGCTTTCTGGTCCGGCACATCGTTCCTCTTAACGTCGACTGTTTTCCAGCCTGTGCTGGGGTCTTTTTCGCACATCTTTGGTCGCAAGATCTTGATATACATCAGTCTGGGCTTCTTCCTAGTGGGATCGATCATCGCTGCTGTCGCTGGTAACTTCACCGTCGTACTCGTCGGTCGCTCTATCCAAGGTGTTGGTGGCGGCGGCATTATCTGCCTCACCGAGATGGTGGTTGTCGACACGGTTCCGCTTCGTGAGCGAGGCAAGTGGTTCAGCTTCTTCGGGGCCATGTGGTCCGTAGGGACTGTAGCAGGCCCTTTGCTAGGAAAGTCTCACCAGATCAAGCAGAGCACTTGATGCTAACAACGGTCTAGGTGGCGGCTTCGCCCAAAATGTCAGCTGGCGTTGGATCTTTTGGATCAACCTTCCTTTCCTCGGCATTGGCGCCATTTTGATCGCGTTTTTCCTCAAGCTTAACGTCAAGCACAGCTCCTTTCTCAGCAAGCTCAGAGAAGTCGATTGGATCGGTATGACACTGTTCCTCGCATCCACAACAGGCTTTCTGATCCCTGTCACCTGGGGAGGCGTGCAATATCCATGGGACAGCTGGCGTACCCTCGTTCCACTGACTGTCTGCGGCGCGGGCATGGTCGCCTTCGTGCTGCACCAGGAGTTCGTTGCGAAGAACCCTCTGATCAGGACTTCGGTCTTCAAGAACATGTCAGCCGCGGTCCTGTTCGCATCGACAATAGGCCACGGCATCATCCTTTGGGCGATTCTGTACTACATGCCTCTCTACTACCAAGCAGTCAAGGGCATGGCGCCAATCCTCACCGGTGTTTCGATGTTTCCGTAAGTACCTATAGATCAACTCATGTACCTCGCGCTAACGACTGTGTAGGTGGACATTCACCGTCGCGCCTGCTTCGGTAGCGACCGGTATTGCCATTGCGGTTACTGGCCACTATCGATGGGCGAATCGAGCAGGCTGGTTTCTCACTACACTCGGCATGGGTCTCCTTCTGCTTCTGAAAGTAGACACGACCACAGTTGCCTGGATCTTTCTCCAGCTTGTTGGCGGTTTTGGCACCGGTATCCTCTTCCCTGCCATGGCCCTTGCTGTCCAAGCTTCTGCAACGCCCAAAGACCAAGCCTACGCTGCAAACATGTTCTCCTTCTTCCGTGCCTTTGGCCAGACTCTCGGTGTTGCTATTGGCGGTGTGATCTTCCAGAATCAGATGAAAAACACGATGCTCACATACCCCCTGCTCGCCGACATGGCCAGTGAGTACTCCAAGGATGCTGCTGGCCTTGTCGAGATCATCAAAGAAATGCCTGCTGGCGAGATGAAGACACAGCTCAAGGAGAGCTACACAGATGCGCTGAGGTACATCTGGATTGTCATGTTGGCGTTCAGTGCTGTCGCTTTTATTGGCAGCTGGTTCATTAGGGCATATGACATGAACGGCGAACTCGAGACAGAGCATGGGTTCAAGCACGTGGAGAAGGTCTCCGACGTTGAGAAGGAACCAAGTGCCTAGTAGGGTGATGCACAGAAAACATACTGATAACTTTTAATGATGAACTACGGGTACTAGAGGATGGATCAAGGCGTAGAATTAGACTAGACTAGACAGGAGCAAATTTTTTTATAGCTCATGCATGCGTGCGCAAAACATCCTCGCTGTTGCAGTAGCTGGTGACGCTCATCGGCTTTCGAAATGTGGTTCGCGGATCTTCTCTCAATTACAACACCGGTCTCGAATTTTGCGAAACAAAAGTGTAGAGCTGGCGAACCGATACATATAACGTGCGCAGCCATTACACGGTAAAGTAGTTCCGCTACACTTGACTCTGACGGTTCTTGGAAGGTAGAAGGAACTTGAGAGGTCGTTGATACATGCTGCACCTCGTGTCAAGAATGGTCATGGCACATGTCACGAACTCACACCTTCCACACATGCGCGCTTTCCGAGCTGCTCGTTCGGCAGAGTGCGTCTTTAACGTTGCTGGCAGAGTGGGCTGCCGACGGCGTCTGAACTTAAATGGCATTTTCTCCAGCGTCAGGTTAGACTGCTACCATTCGCGAGCTAGACTGCCAGGGGTCGCTGGTAACTTTGTATGCGGAAGAAACGCTCAAGGCGCCTTCGATCACGACGTGGGCGGAGGAGGGAAGAACCTACTGGCGGCGCGGGAAGACCGCCGAGGCACGTTTCCTGAAGATGCCGCACAGACTCGCCTCTTGCCGTTTCAGCAGTGTCGTCACACGCCATTGAATCATTCCCTCACTCTGAGTCCCCGCAACACCAAATGATGCCTTTGGTAGTTCGCTCAAAATATCATAGCGCTCCCTCAGTGAGTGCTCGACAGACGGCTCTGCTCCGCCATTCGCTACCGGTACAGGCAGCTGCCCACACAGCCGCTTGTTGGTACAGCTTCCAGGCTTCACTTGTGAAGAGCCGTCCAAATGCCAGCACGAACAGCCTCGCTGAGCGTTAAGGGACTCTGAGCCACTGCCAATGTGGAGCCGACAGACTTCCAATTGCAGATGAATGCGTACGTTGGTGCTGACCGTGACTAGTGCAGCGCTCCTGCCTCCATCCTTCTCACAATCCGCTGCGTAGTGACAGCAGCTGGCCTGCAGGCATTTGTACCATCAGTGTAATATTATGGAGATCTTGGGTATCTCATGGCGAATCCTGCTGTTCGTCGCACTGCCGCAAGCGATGGGCTCCCTTGTCAGCCACCGACAATGCGGCATTTTCGTCCAGCGTCTACGTGCCGCACTCTCCAAATGTAGAGATGAACCCCATCAACAGACGCGTCACTCCAAGTCTGTTCGAACATCCTCGCCTCTCAAAAGTTGACTTGTCTCGGTGTCAAGGCCACGAGAAGCATTTGGATGACAGTGTTGTTGTTCTTGTGATGGTCAGCGCAGCAGACCAAGCAGATGTATTGCAAGGGTAATTCACTGTACAGTACTGGCGATAGATGCTCTCCTGTGTATCAAAAATCGCGCATACCATCACGCACGCGCTGATGTAGGCAACGTGAACCAGTTCGGCTTACCCAAGGTGTCTAGACTCGGCTTGAGTCAACTGCTGGACGGCATCCTCGTGGTCTATAATGATAACATTGTCAGGAAGACGACTCTTGGCGCGATGGACCCACGGTGGTATGTATCTAGAGCTTTCCCGCCTGAACACACTCCTCGCAGCCGCAAATTCCCCATTGATACCAGCGGATACACGAATCTATGGCAGAAGTGGTACTGGCCAGCGAAGCCGGTAATGATGGATCGCTCATCTCGGAGCCACAAGACTGTATTTACACTGAACGAAACGACAGCGTTATTGACCCCCTTCCGACGGAAGGGTATCGCATCTTTGATGTTAGGCCAAAGTCTGAACTTCCTCCCAACTTAGTAAGTCGATCAGTATTGTTCGCTGTTCTGGATCCCAAACTGACAACAATGTTACACAGGCACGCGACACACCCCAAGACCTGTACACATCCTTCCTTACGCTGTCATCTGACAACTCCGAAACCTCGCACAGATTCAAATCTCTTGCAACAACCGCAAGGTTCGCAGCCCAATACTGGAGTCGTTTGATGCTGGTCTTGGTTCCCTTCGCCCTTGCTGCTCCGTATATGGGCTTAGACGACTCGGTGGTCTTCGTATTAACCTGTCTCGCGATCATACCCCTTGCAGATGTGCTATGTCAGGCGACCGACCTCGTGGCCAGCCACATGGGTGAGACCACCGGAGCCTTGATCAACGTAACGATGGGAAACCTGACCGAGCTGGTCATCTTCGTGTAAGTCGGCTCACACAACCTGTATCGATCCCGCTGAGATGAGTAGTCAAGCGTTAGTTCAACGGCAATACATCATTGTACGGACTTCCCTTCTGGGTTCGATCGTTGTCAACATGCTCCTCGTTCTTGGCTTTGCCATACTGGTTGGGGAAGCCTGTGAGCGAAGCCAAGTGTACAACGTTCTCGCAACTAGAGTAGCTGCGGGTCTACTTTGCTTAACGACTGTCAGCTTGCTCGTCCCAGTGAGTGCGCCTGAGCTTCTTGTTGTGATCAAGTCCTGACATAGCACCTGTAGTCGACTCTCAAGCTGGCTTCCGACGATCTCACAACCGCGCGCAAGATGACAGAGCTGAGTCGAGCAACCTCTATCATTCTAGTGATCGTATACTTCTTGTACCTCTGGACCCAAATCAGATCAGAAAAGTACGCATACAAGCCGCTCATACAGCTCGACGACCCGGATATGCCGGAGATGGTTGGGTCTGTTGAGATGGGGCGGGCCAGCATCCATAGCCGGACACTATCATACCCACGTGCACCCCTTGCATCACCTCCTCTGTTGAGCATGAGCGACTCGAAGAGCTACGACTCCTTCGAGACCAGCGCGGCGGACGCATCTTACTGCACACCAGCCATGTCGCTCATGAGCAGATTCTCAGCGGCGATAAACGCCATGCTCGCATGTACATGGGTTCAAAGAGCTTTACCAGTTGTTCTCCTCGTTGTGTCGACAGGGCTCATTTCAGTCTGCAGCGAGAATCTCGTCTCCCGCGTCGATCACTTTGTTGCGCACTCGCCCGTCTCCAAGACCATGGTCGGCCTCATCATTTTGCCTATCGTCGGCAATGCCGCGGAGTTGGTCTCCGGCGTCTTGTTTGCATCGCGCAAGCAGATGGACCTCGCCTTCGCTGTTTCTATTGGGTCTGCGATTCAAATAGCGCTGTTCGTCACGCCTTTGATCGTGCTCATTGGCTGGGGTATCGATCGAGACATGAGCCTGCATTTCACTGCGTTCGAGTCTGTTGCGTTGACCGCAAGCTCAGTGTTGTTCTTGATGCTCGTGTTTGATAGTCGGTGTTCGGTGTTGAAGGGTGTGTGTTTGTGCGCTGCATACGCGATTATTGCGTAAGTTTCCGTTGGTCTCTGCTTGGACTTGACTGACATATACAGTGTTGCCTCGAATTTTGTCATTGATGCTGAGTGAGCGTAATGGACTCTGGGTTTCTCTCTTGCGCTTTCAGTCATTTCGCATGTTTGCATGCTTTTGGGTATTTCGTAAGGCATTGCATCTTCATCGCAGTCTGTGTTCGTCCCTTCCTGCTCCCGTATACAGATCTCACCAATCGCCATTTCATCTTTGAGCAATGACTCCAAAAGAAACCGTGATGTATCTGCGCGTCTTGCACTCACTCGCTGCACCGGGACAATACAGCTCCGGCAAGGCTGGCACCTCAGCCTCACCGCACACTTGACCTCCCCAAACCGGCAGTATTCCCAGTTGTGTCGAACGCAGCACTAGCGCTCGCTAACCAAGTTGGAAATCCGCGACGTGGTTGCAGCGTGCTAGGCTGTGCCAGGCTACGCTGCAGGCTACGTTTCGTCAAGTTAGAGTGGTGTTGGATTTAGTAAACGAGGTGGAAGCAAGGGTGTATAGCGGCTCGGCGCGCTTAAATGGATCGTTCGATCGGGGGTTGGGGAGGCGCTAGATAAGTGCGAACATCGACTGGACAATGACTGGGGATTCTTTCACGAACATTCTTCTCGACGCGATGGCATGTCAAGAATTAGCATTGGACGATGTTGTTGGTCTGGAAGTCATCAGAGGGTGCACTGTCTTAAGACACCACACGGGAGTCGCGGACGTGGGCAGACTTCATGCGGAGCGCACTCAGTTGTAACCATCATATGTTCTCGTTCATATCTATATACACATCCAACCTCTTGCAATTGTCTTGGGTGCACCGACCTGCGTCTCCGCGCACAGACGCAGGTCAAGGCGAGATCTTGTACGTCAGACTTCGACTTTTCTCGATAAATGAACTGACTGCGTCTGAGAACCTAGACGAGTTTTTCACATTCTTCTCGGACACGGCGTCGGTCGAGGCTGTGCTGATGATCGCTTTCTCGCTTGCTGTTAGGAAGGGGTTGTCGTTTGGTTCTGCGGTGATGTGGGTCGTGACGCCGATGCGCTCATTGGGTCTGTCAGAGGCAGGGAGATCACGCATGTTCTGCTGTTGTGCGCTGCGCCGCCTGTGGGATCTGACCAAGGTGAATGCAATGATGGCGACAATAAGTGATAGTACACCTATGGAGACGTAAGTAACTGTCTGGTTAGAGAGGGCTAAGAATGACTTACCGAGGATGACGAATACGATCAGCAACGTTCGCATGGTTGGATGCAGACCGCTGCCACCTTGAGTGTCGGCCACAGCGGTTGCTGTCGAGGATGCTGCAGCAATGGCACCGGTGGAAGAGAAGATCACTGTAAGCGACTGCCCAACAGCGATAGCTTGCGGCGTTGCAGTGATTGTGGGCCTGACAATGCTCTGAGGTGCCAGTGTAGGTGATGAGTTCTCTTTGCCTTGCTCTGATCGTGTGAGCGTGACGAACGAAGTGACCGACGACAGAGAAAGAGAACTGGAAGGAACTGGTGGGAGCGTCTGCTTTGACGTTGTGATTGATGAGGTGGTCGTTTTAGTCGATGTCAGAGTCGAGGTAGTTGGAGAAATGGACGATGAGGTTGTCATTACCGACGGTGCCAGAGTCGCAGGCGGAGATGGAGGTCCAGGTAGTGGAGGAGGTGGTGCTGCAGCAGCCGGCGGAGGGGGACCAGGCATCATTGGCGGACCAGGCATCATTGGCGGACCAGGCATCATTGGGGGACCAGGCATCATTGGAGGCCCAGACATCCCCGGGCCAGACATCCCAGGTCCGGCCATCCCAGGTCCAGCCATCCCAGGTCCAGCCATCGAAGGTCCAGCCATTGATGATCCAGCCATTGGAGGCTTCGGTGGCCCAGGCGGACCAGGTGGGCCGGATGGCGCTGATTGTGTAGGTGGTGAAGACGTTGCTGGTGCCAATGGTGCAGGTCCAGGAGGTGACATTCCCGGTGGCCCAGGAGGCCGGGCATCGGGAGGACCGCTGGGAGCGCTGGAGGGGCCTCCGGGTGCGAGAGGCCCAGGCGGCTCCGAAGCAGGTGCAGGAGGGCCGGGTGCCGGAGGAGGCATAACTTGGTTCTGGCCTGGCAGCGGCTTGTCCACCGTTGCAGGCGAGCCGGGCGAAGGCGGCGGGCCGTTGTCAACTGCAGCGGGCATAACAGGCTGAGGTGCTTCGCCCATATTTGACGTGTCCTGATTGACGCCTGGGAGCATCGGAGCGTCGATTCCTCCATCGTCCAAATTGGGCCTAATCTGGTTTTGTCCTGGTAGTGACTCGATCTCGATTTTTGCGCCTCCCTCGGGCCTTGGTGTCGCAGGTGATGCTGTTTGGACACTGTACGTCGCGGTAACAGAGGTTCGCTGTTGTGATGTATAGAGTGTTGCGAAACCCATTCGTCGTGATGCCTCAGATGCAGATTTGTTCGCTGTACCGTTGGCGGCCTTCAGTATCTCCTCTGGCTGCCTTCCGGATATCCCGTCGCCACCCACCAGACCTTCTCTTCCTTTCTCATTAGACTCATTACTTGTATAGATATCATCTCTTTGAATCAGAGGGCGGCCCAGTACCTGTACTGGAGTATTAAACATTCGTGGCGCGAGCATGCTGTAGAAGTGCGACTAAAGAAGTGATGGTCCAGCCAGCAGAACCACAATCCGCCATTAGAGTGGCGGGTGGAGGCTGATAAAGCCTCAGACAGCGGTTCGAGTGCTCAAGAAACGCAAGGCCGCGTTTTCGACACTCTGGAGACATTTGTGAGAGTGGAAACGTTTCGAGCGGGGCACATCACGGGAGCTCATTGGCTACAGCACAGACGATCGACCGGATGCTCCCAGCCCTGAGGGACCTGGCGCGTGTGAGCAAGGATGTGCCGATGCTTAAGCTGTGGTGCTGCATAGTTTGATGGTGCGTACTTGAGAAACTCCCCAGATGTTGATGGCTCAGACACAAGGGTGTTTGGATGCGCACGAACCGAAACCCTAAATTAACCCGCGAAACTTGGCGCACCTCACTCATGCCACGCAATGGGGATGGAGGGTGCGGTCTGGCCGAATATGTCCAGACACATTCGATTTCAGTCGAGGCCTTGACAGCGTTTGATGAGTGTCGATGCAGTGTCTCTTGTCAAGCTTCGCATCCCGCGTTGCACTGGGCGTCCAGCTGAAGAGGGGGGCTGTTGCGAATCAACATACACTTCATACACCAGCACGACAGAAGAGGAAAAAGAAATTCATCAAATCGAATTATGTACTGACGACGCTGCACTAGTCGTAAAAGACCAAGCATCTGACTTCAATGCTCTGCCTGCCTGGGGCATCCTTCGGTGTCTGAGGATCGTCGAAAGCAGTGTGGGGAGTTCGAACTGCGATGCCCTTCTTTCCGTTTGGCATGCCCTCGCCGTAAGAGTCGAAGCACTTAAGGAGCAAAACCTCGTCCGGTGTCATGTCTTTTTGGTAGTAGAACCGGTGGTTGTCGTTCGGCGCTACACCCATAGTCTCTCCCTTCACCTCGTAACCCTCAGTTGAATTGTACTTGCTGGGATCAGGAAGCACCTCCTTGCCACGGTCATCATCATCGGCATCATGAGAGTCTCGTCGAGGGTACATGAGGTCGGTAGCAATGAAATCCGAGGGAGACGTGGTCCGCCAGTCAATAACGGCAAGAGGATGATCCGATGCAGGGTTCTCGATTGGTCTCCAGACATTGATGATCTGGTAGCGGCCCTTCACCAGCTCGTCTGCCTCTTCCTGGGGAATGTGGCGGCGGACACGGACCTCGGCTGCCGCTGGAGTCTGGTCAACGTGGACCTGCTGTACCGGCTGGCGTGCAGAGTCTTTGACTCTTCGGCGAATGGTATGGTCAAAGATGTGGACTTTCTTGATTCCAGGAATCTTGTCGCGGAGCAACTGCTCGACCTCCGGGTAATAGGCCTGCCTTACGGCAGCGTCGTCTGTGAAAGACTTCTCCTTGGCGGGATAATTGTAGACGGCGAATCCAGAGTTGTCGGTGTTGTATTCATGTTCCCTGCCACGCAAGTTGTGGACCTCTCGCGAATGGCTTTTGCGCTCGAAGTTCTGACCAGGCCCGTCCACCTTGGACCAGGGCTTTCCTGTGTAGGAGTTGGTGTCGATATGGATGAAGTTGGCTGTCGTCATATTGAATGTGTCTGGCTGTATTCTTACGCCTTCAATCCAGCTGGAGCTGCGGTCAGGTATATGTACTCAGGCAGTAATGCTCTGCTTTGTAATAGCGGAATGGCATCATCGCCTGGTTCTGGCCGAGGTGACCGATGTCAGCCAATCAGGAGCGCAGGGAGACCGAAGGAGGCGAGGATTGCGCTGCTTGACGTGCCGTTTGTAGGAGTCGTCGGCTGCTGTGGGACTTGTACGGCAGAGAGAAAAGTCAGGCAGAGCGAGTTTACTCCGGAGCACGTCACTTGGAAGACAGGAGACGGAGCGCGTGTTGTGTTGGAGGAGAGCGACTTTGAGGATTGTCGGCGAGCTTGAGGCCTGCAGCCAGGGTGCAGCTGCCCCGCCGTGTCCGCACGCCACCCGAGAGCTTGCAGCGGCCTCTACACAAGCTCGAGAGACACTGCAGACATGTAGCTGCGAGCCCGTACGCCTGCCTGCCCGCACGACACACACGCAAGATGCCGCGCCACGTCAGCGACAGCGACGAAGAGCCACTCGAGGACAAGACAGCGGCACTGTCGCTCAAGTCGAAGCGCACCGAGCGCATGCAGCGGCGCAGGGTGGTGCGCGACAAGAAGAAGGACGCCATCATCAACCTGCTCAAGCTGCCCACAGAGCTGCTCCTCGAGTGCCTCACGTACGTGACGCCGCGCGATGTCTTCAGCTTCAGCCTCGCCAGTCGCCGCTTCCACGCCCTCGTCGCCGCCAACTGCCGCGTGATTGGCGATGTCATCATCGCGCGCCGATACGCTCTCCTCGCCCAGTGCTTTCCCACTCCGCGGCTGCTCAGCGACGTTGAGCCCTCGACACAGGCGCTGCTGACTGATCCCGCCCGTCAGACGCAGCTCAGCATCCACAAGCGCCCGTACACGCACATCTCCCCGCCCGACGCCCGCCAGCTCTGCACCTGCCTGACCTGCATCCTCACGTGGAACAACCTGGGCCTGGTGCTCGACTTTGCCCACTGGCAGGCGAACCTCGACAACGGCGTTCCCATACCGATAATACCGCGGGGAAAGACGGCTGAGTGGAACGACGAGCTCGTGGCGCGCAATGCCCGAATTGTCAGGAAAGCTGTCGAGGACTCGTTGTGGCACGCACGTATACTGGAGATGCACCTTGACAGCACCGTGCGCTCTATCAAGAGACACTCGAAGAACAAAGGCAACAAGCGCACCCACGTCGACATGACAGCTGCAGACGCAGCCTCAGGCGCAGACGCATTCCTGTCGAAACACGGCCCACCGAGTCTCGAATTTCCCTACCAGCGCGACGAGTACTACATGTTGGAGGCCTACCTGCCCAATCGCTGGTGGAAGAAGACCGAGCAGCGTTGGGTCTACATCATCGCTGGCCAGCACGAGCGAGACCTTGACATGGTTCAGCGCTTCGCTTCAAGGTATGCACCTAGCCGATAGTCTCGCTCATAGTTCCTCGCGTCAGTCATATTTCCATCCAGCTCCATCTCGTCGAAGGATTGGCGCTGATCCTCGCAGAGACACGCTTGCTCAGCTCACTCACACCATGGCATGCATTGATCTCGACGACTGGATGACCGACGTCCTTGACTTTAAGACTTATATGATTGGAAGTCTGTTCGAGCGCTCGACTACGCCAGTTGCGTCGCTCAAGTACTATGCAGCTATTGTTTGACGGCAGCGTGGGTCACACCAAAGCTGTCAATTAACACACAACTTCGTCTGACAGCAGAGCGCCGTCAATGTACTGTCAAACGCCGTCTTCGGACGACAGACACCCGTATCAGAACTTTTGTTGACAGACTCTGCATATTGACTCGTCAACTAGTTCATTTGAGCTTATATCCGGCGTAGTTCGGTGTAGCGCAACCCCACTGATTTGACTAATAACGTCATGGCACAACTCCGCATTCCGGGTTTTCTGGACCGAAGTGCCCCGTTGGGCAGGCGTCTATTATCGTTATCATCCAAAAGCGTGCCCTATTGAAAAATCGGACTCTGATCATCGCTCATCGCTCATCCCTGACCTCCTCCGCCGGATGCTACCTCCCGCTACGACTCCGTGCCAAGAGATCACGCTTTGCATCGATGACTCTTGAAGATCAACGTCGGGACTTACAGCGTTGAGTCAATTGGTACTTGGCTACAAAGAAGTCCCCCCGGCAGCCGTGTTAAGCCTTGTACACATTTCATTCGAGCTCAGTGTCGACAGGAATCGAAGCCATGGAGTCTTACACACATGACGGAGAGAAGGCCGAAGCGCACATCGACGCCACAACACCAGGAGTCAACGCCGAATTGCCCACCGACTTATCGCTCACGAGATCGCAATCAAGACCAGCGTATGCTCTTGGCCGCATACAATCACATCTGACAACACGCTCCCTTGCAGATCCTGGTCCACCTCCAGATGGCGGCTTTCGCGCCTGGACCCAAGTTTTCTGTGCATGGCTGGCTATCATAAATTCGTGGGGCTTTATCAACAGTTTCGGTGCCTTCCAGCCTTACTACGAAACGATTCTCCCGCAACCCGCTTCCACCATCTCCTGGATAGGCTCATTACAAGCATGTTTGGTGTTTGGGCTGGGGATATTTAGCGGTCGTGCACTGGACAGAGGCTGGTTTCGCCCTACGGTCGCATTGGGGATCGCGATTCAGCTGGTCGGAATCTTCACGATGAGCGTCGCACATAGTTACTGGCAGCTCTTGCTCACACAGGGCCTTTGCACTGGCGTGGGTGCCGGTATCTTCTTCGTCCCCATCATGGGCGTGTGCGCCACGTACTTTACGAAGAAGAAGGCCATGGCACTGGGCATGGTAACAAGTGGCACTGCAATGGGAGGTGTGATCTATCCACTGGTGGTGTAAGTACAAGAGAAGCACGCAATGGCCAAGAGCTAATTGAGAGCAGACGTCAGCTGCTTGGGAAGGTCGGCTTTGGCTGGACAGTGCGGGTCTTGGGGCTGTTGAACGTTGTCAGCCTTACATTCTGCATCGCCTTCATGCGTCCGCGATTGCCTCCCAGGAAGACAGGTCCACTCGTCGATTGGGCTGCTTTTAGAGATGCACCATATTGCTTACAAGTGCTGGGCACATGCTGCATGATGCCACCAGTATATTGTGTGTTTTACTACGTGGCCTCTTACGCCCGTGATGAGCTTGGCATGCCCTACACCGAATCCCTCAACCTGGTTATCATCCTTAACGGCGTCGGTCTACCGGCTCGCGTGTTGCCCGGTTTCATTGCAGATCGCTTTATCGGTGTTCTCAACGTGCAAGCCATCGCTCTGGTGTTCAACGTCATCATGCTGTGGACTTGGCTTTCTGTCAACTCCATTGCGAGCTACTACGTCTGGGTTGTTTTCTATGGGCTAGGCGCCGGGGCCTTCCAGTCGCTCTTTCCTTCGGTCATTGGCGCTTACAGCCCGGACATCACGAAGACTGGTACAAGGCTGGGTATGGCCTTCACAGTCATTGGCTTTAGTGCTCTGGTAGGAGGACCAATATCGGGTGCTTTGCTGCAGGTCGCGAATGGAAATTATACGGTGCCAATCTGCTGGGCAGCATCCAGCATGATGGTTGGCACAGCCTTGTGCGTAAGCGCAAGATGCATTAAGCATGGTTGGAAGTTGTGGATAAGATGCTAAGCAACGGAGGTGCTTCCTCATCCACACAAACTGCCCCTGTCTGTACATACGCACGCATAGCCGAGACGACAATCAACATGTGCTCGGCCTTTCATGTTGCAGAAATAGTCCGATACAAGCTCCACATCACTAGAAGAACAGGAGGTAGTCAGTGCCTATTCTTGCATACGCTGCAAGCAGATAGACACCCTGGTGGCTACAATAATGTTGAGGTTGTGTTCGGTGTTTTCTGCAACATAAGAGCTCGGCATACTGGGGTACCCCGCTTCCTTCCACTAACATATCTTTTATCTGACCATGGCTTACTTGCGAACTCCATCTGTTGAACTCGCAGCTTCACGCCTGTTCTTCCACTAATCACTAGCACCATGCATGTCACTAGCACCATGCATGAGTACGAACTCGACGCCATCATTGTTGGAGCCGGTTTTGGTGGCGTCTACCAGCTCAAGAAACTCCGTGATGCAGGCTACAAGGTTAAGCTTCTCGAAAGTGGCTCCAACTACGGAGGCGTGTGGTACTGGAATAGATACCCTGGAGCCCGCGTCGACTCCGCCATCCCCCATTACGAGTTCTCAGATCCTGAGCTCTGGAAAGACTGGTCTTGGACTGAAAGGTTTCCGGGTAGCGCTGAGTTGAGGAAGTATTTTGCGCATGTCGCCTTGAGGTGGGACCTCAGGAAGGATACGGCGTTTGAATGTTTTGTCGAAAAGGCAATTTGGGACGACGGAGAGAAGAAGTGGCGGGTCACAACTGCAACTGGCTTGGAGTACACAGCGAAGTTCCTTCTGCTGAATACGGGGTTTGCAGCGAAGAGGTACATCCCGGACTGGGAAGGTTTGGAGACCTTCAAGGGTACGTCAGTGCAGACCACCTGCCAATCTTGGAACTGAATCTAGCAGGCACTCTCCTTCATCCTTCGTTCTGGCCTCACGACGGACCAGATCTCCGCGGCAAACGCATCGCCATTATAGGCACGGGCTCAACTGGAGTCCAGCTCGCCACAGAGCTCGCCAAGGTTGCGGGCCACCTCACAGTCTTCCAACGGACACCAAACATGGCTCTGCCAATGAAGCAAGTCCACTACGACCCTCCCGCGCAAGCCTTTCCTCGAGACCAGTATCCTGATCTGTTCACCCACCGCAAAGACTCCTTCTCAGGCTTCTCATTCAACTTCATCCCGCGCTCGACGTTCACTGATACGGCAGCGCAAAGGCGGGAGGTCTACGAGGATCTTTGGGCGCGAGGCGATTTCCAGTTCTGGCTTGCGACCTATGTTGATATGCTCTTCGATCCAAGGGCTAATGAAGAAGCTTACAACTTCTGGTGTGAAAAGACGCGCGCGAGAATTCAGGATGAGCAAGCCAGGGATGTCCTGGCGCCTCGAAAACAGCCGCATGCTTTCGGTTGTAAGCGCATCAGTCTTGAGAAAGGCTACTTCGAGATCTTCGATCAGGAACACGTAAGGCTGGTGGATGTGAGTGAGAAGGGGTCGCCAATACAGTGCGTTACAGAGAAAGGCATCAAAACGAAGGCAGGAGAGCATGAGCTTGATGTCATCGTGTGTGCAACAGGATACGATGCTGTCACAGGTGGGCTGACGCAGATCGATATCCGTGGTCGTGGTGGGGTGAGTCTGAAGGATGCGTGGAAAGAAGGGGCGAAGACGTACCTGGGCATGGCGAGTCATGGCTTCCCAAACATGTTCTTCACATACGGTCCGCAAGCACCTACTGCGCTCTGCAACGGGCCAACCTGTGCGGAGCTGCAAGGCGACTGGATCCTGACTGTCATGAATCACACCAGGCAGCGAGGTTATTCAACTGTCGAAGTGCAGGAACAAGCTCAACAGGATTGGAAAGAGCTAATTTGGAAGTTGGCAAGTGCGAGTTTGCTGCCGACCGTAGACTCATGGTACATGGGGACAAATGTTCCAGGCAAGTCTAGGGAGCCCTTGATATATCTGGGCGGCGTGCCGACGTATTACAGGACTTTGGAAAAAGTGGCAGAGAAAGGCTATGAAGGTTTTACTGTAAAGTAGAGTCAGGAAGCTGCCAGCATGTGCGATGTTTGTTATTTCTGTCCGTTTCCACCGATGATTGTCATCGTTCATTGTTGATGAGTTTTCATAAAAGGCAGGCATTTCCACCTTCCAGCACCTATTTTGGTTTACGGACATCTTTCGCACATATTCCCACAAGAGGCATGAGCGACTCTACTGGTGTTGTCCCTGGCAAGGGCGAGGCCTCTGCTGACCTCGCATGCAAGGACATCGAGCAGCTCTAAATGATGCTTTCGCGCGCCGCTTCTATCCTCTACCGCACTTGGCTCAGTTTCAAGGAGCAAACTTGGGAACTACGCATGAGCAGCATCACCAGGATTGAATATCGCGGCACCTCAACCACTTTTCACTTTGGATCAACGCCAGAGTCAAAAAACCAGTGGTTTTGCAAGTTTCCAGAACAGTCACTCACATCAAATGAGCACATCAAGGAAATGTTGCTGAACTATTGCCGATGCAACGATCCATACGCTTGTCCCTACTTCCTTGCTACCAAGCTCTTCCAGGGTTCGTTCTCAATGTTGACCCATTCGGACGCATGCTAAATCAAGATTTACAGGTCTGGACATCGCCGTGCATGAAACAGCGTTCACGTTCAAAGAGAACAGCACACCCCAGAAGATGGACATCGTATTTGCCAATGGAGACCGTCATACCAAATGGGGGTACCACCATGTAGTTCTACATGTACGATCTCGTCTACATAACGTTGCATGGTTCATCGACTTGACAAGAGCCCAGTATGGAAATAACCAGCTCGTCCACAGATCCGATGTCTACAAGGCCCTTTTCGTGCAAGACATGAAGCGGTACTACCAGTTTGGCTTCTGCAATGACATGTTCCAGAAGCTTGCCAAGGTTGGTGGCTATCCTATGCTGGAATATGGACTACGCTTCAAAGCTGCGCATCAGCTCGAAAAAACACTTGTCTCGTGGGAAAAGCAACATCTGAGTATGGCTGACTTGGTAGGCCTTGATGATCTCGCTCTGTTCGAGCAGAAAAAACATGGTCTGTATGAGGGACTTTTGAATGCTCTTGCCACTTGCTTTGGTGCGACCAATCTCGCGCCTGCGATCAAGAAATGGCGCCGATACGATGAGAGAACTGGTCGCATTAGCGTTGAAGCGGCAAATTCTGTTATGGACGATAAGGGGACGCAAGAAAACTTGATGACGCAACAAGCATCGTCGCTGGAGTTTTGGTAGACATGCAGTTGTTGTGGAAACGTGCTGGCCACCCTTACTATAGCTTTGTGTTCATCACAGTAGTTTGAACAACGTCAGAAATAGTCTCACTAAGGTACCACACCGGATAAAAAACACCGCTCTTTTATCGTGTAAATAACACCGCAAAAAGGTCGCCCTTTACACCGCATCAAGGGTGTATTTTACACACAAGTGCAGTGTATTTTATACTAAATAAGGATATAATTAAGACTTTATTATTCTATCTATTAAATCTATTCTATCTATTCTATACAGATTACAGGTGGAGAGAGAGGAGATAAAATAGGAGATAAATAATAAGATAGGAGATAGATGATGAGATAGGAGATGGATGATGAGATGGGAGATAGAAGATGGACGATGAACGATGAACGATGGACGATGAACGATGCACGATAGACGATGAGATGGGAGATGGATGATGAGATGGGAGATGGATGATGAGATGGGAGATGGATGATGGATGATGAGATGGGAGATGGATGATGAGATGGGAGATAGATGATGAGATAGACAATAGATGATGACAAACTATTATAGATGATTAGTTCTAGTGTAAATTCACCTATATGCGGTGTAAATAGACTCTTTTACCTAAGAGTGCGGTGTAAAATCACTGTGGCGGTGTTTTTAACACTGCGCTGGTACCTCAGTGTCTGTCACTTCTGTAAGTAGCTACAAATAGTATCTCAGAATATTGCAGGGTGCTTCGACTCCAGATTAATGTCCCAGATGCTGGAAGGATGGGAGGTATTCAATGGCTATTCAAGCAGCGACCAAGTCCTGATAGGTCCTCTGCTAGCTCCAACAAATCTGTTGTCATACCCGGCTTTGTTCTTGACGCAAAAGCTTGTGTATATCACAAAGCCTAAATCAGCAATCGACTGATTTGTGTTCGCCCAAGTCTGTTCAAGTCTTCGTGATCCAATATTCGTTCGATGACAAGCTCCATATTGTAGACCACGTTGTCAACAGCTTCCTTGTAATATTTCTGACTTTGTCGCAAATTGAAGCAGATGGAAGACTGGTGGGCTTGTATTGCAGACGAATGTGGCAATCTTCGATCTTAACGGACGTAGGTCCGTCGGGCATAAGAGATTCGAGCCTTACGCGCTGAAATAGCTTTGAGAGATATGCACAAAGGCACTTGCGTCGTGGAACTCCTTATTGGTCTCGCCTTGTAGCTTTTGTACGTTGTTGCTCTTCCCCCCTGAGCTTCTTCGTACGCCCACGCCCACACCCACGCTGCCTTGCACGCACCTTCTCACGTCATGTTTCACAGCATTTTATCCAGACCTTAACCCATGGCCATTTGATAAGCTGCAAGAAATCCTGGCGACTATAGCTATGCAGCCGTTGTGACTGTACAGTGAGCTTCACGAGGTCTAACGACCGTTCTACTTCGATGTAATGCAACGGCCTTTTAATTACAAGGATCATACAAAAGGGGTATATGCTACGAAGAAACCCCCTGCCATGCAAACCACTCTTGATCTCCGTTCAACCTCAGCCTAGAACTGTACCTGAAACTTCGGGTTCGTCCTGATGCGCTCCCCGTACAGTCTGAACATAACAGGTACCGGAATGAAAGCCAGTGCAACGAAGCCCAGCAGCGAGTTACCCCAGCCGAGGCCCAGCTTGTCGTACATATCAAGCCCAGCAAGGGGCAGAACGGCGCCGAACACAGATCGAAGAACGGTGTTGGCAGCGATGGCGGACGCAGCGTGCACCGTGAAGGCGTCGACGAGGTACGTCTGGATAGTCATCATGGCAGTCAAGTTTCCAACGCCGATGAACGCTGTGCCGATGATGGGAACTGTCAGAGTTAGCACTGCTCCGTCCGGCCGCAGGCGGGAGGACTTACCGATCCAGTGCACACCGTAGTACGTTGTCCAGCCGTAAAGGAAGATGCCTAGCGGCAAGCTGACCGCACCCGGAATCGTGAGGAACATGGGAAGTCTGTGTTCAGGCTTCGCGTTGCCCTTGGCTTGATGCTTCTTGATGTTCTTGTCCGACAGCGCGCCCAATGCACCCATGCCCAGAATCATTCCGACGCCCATGCCTAGATACGCAAGCCCGACAGCGCCGGAGGAGAACCCGTATCGGCCCTCGAAAACGAAGGTCATGGTCGTGAAGAACAGGTACAGGATGCCGTAGTTGACGGAGATGTACAGGCTCATGAGGAACACAATGGGGCTGAGGAACAACATCTTCATCGGCCGCGCGATGGCGCGGGCGAAAACTGCCTTCGGCGGGAGTCCATTGTTTAATTTGCTGCGGAGCTGTGTGTTCCCTGTTTCCTTGCGCAAGCGCGCGACTTTGGCGTTGAGGATGGCCTGGTGGAAGGTTTCGCGGCCGACAAAGGCAAGACTGACGCCGAAGACACCGCCAAAGATGGCGAGGATCCAGAATACCCAGCGCCAGGAAAGTGACTCGACAAGGAATCCGCCGCACACGGGCCCAATAATAGGACCAAGAAGAGGTCCCATGGAATAGATTGCCATAGCGCCGGCACGCTGCTCGGGAGGGAACATGTCTGCGATCGTGCCGCCTCCAAGTGTAAGAGGCGACGCTCCGGCGCAACCTGCGAGCAATCGGAAGGCGATGAGCATGCCCATTGAATTGCTAAGGGCACAAGCGATATTGAATACGATAAAGAGAACATTGCAGATGTTGTAAATTGGCATGCGGCCGAACATCTCGGACATAGGTGCGATGACAAGAGGGCCTGGAGAGGGGGTCAGCCTGAGTACAAGCAAATCTGAGAAAAGACGTACCGAGAGCAAATCCAAGAAGATAGACAGACACTACAAACGTAGCCATCAGGTTCGACTGAACCTCGAAAGCCCGCATGACCTGCGGGACACCAGGTGCGAAGAACGACGACGCAAGTGGTGTGATGAAGGTAACGGCTCCCAGTGCCGCGATAATGGACCATTTCTTCTTCGCCGGCCAGTTCAGGGGGTTTGCAGGATCATCTGGACCGTCCCAATCCACAATGTTTGGGTCTTGTGTCTCTCGTACAGGTGCGTCGTCGCGTTCGTCTGTGTGTAGTGAAAGTGCTTGGCTCTGTGCGCCTTTTTCGGGATCTGAAATGTATGTGTCGGCATCTTGGCCCTGCTGGTATGCCTCGCTGTCTTTCTCATTGAGATCCTGTGCTTCCCGTACCGGGTTGGGGAACGTTGACGGTGTTGCCATGGTGAGCGCTCTGAATGAGTGTGCCGTTGTAGTGAACCGGTGTGATCGTCGAACAAGCCCAGGGAATCGGAGGTGTATATCCAGCAGCGAAGCAGCGGGACGCAAGAGGTAAATGGCCAGGCTACCAGGCAATAACGCTCCTCTCGGACGATCCGAATGCGAAAGGGCGTCGCATCTGATGTAGGGCAAGCCCACCAATCAAATTACGCCTTGGACGGCTAGAAGCCACTTCCCGGGCCCAGAAAAGGCTTGTCCAGGGTCGAGGCGAGCTTAAGCGCGGGAGAAAGCACGCCGCAGCGGATTTAACCTGCGGACGATCGGGGGCAACGCTCACCGACTTAAGGGGGAGAGCGTGCCGCAGACGAAAACAGCATTGGAGCCCCATAAATGTTTCTTGATACGGTCTTTACGGCGTCATGTATCCTCAAGCAATCTGCACGGCATGCTCTGAGCTCCAGTTGTGTCTGCTGTCCATTTGTAAGAGGTGTTGGTGGATGATGTGCTCAGTGCCCTCCGCGGAGGGGCCATGGTTCGACTGCCCTGAGTTGGTGGCTTGCACCTGCTCAAATTTGTTATCTCGAATCGACAAAAGGGTGAGGTACCCGATGTGATACTTGGTGTTGCAGCCATACATCGAGGAGAGATTTTGGGGAACAGCACGCGACGCTGGCATAAGGTTGAGAGAGCCCCGCTGGTGCGGTCCGTCCCACGTTCCCCAGATCTTCGCTCTTCCGCACGTCTCCGCGACTGGAGCTCGATCGGCATACTTTCAGCATCTAGACAGCAAGGTTCTCGGATCCGAGTGTTTGGATCGTTTATTTACCACTAATTACAGGCACCTGGTTTTGCAACAAAGCAACATCGATGTTATGATTCATCTACAGATGCGGCCCTCTTGCTCTACAAAACCCTACCAGCAGTCGATGAGGTACTCCTGTCCTTGGTCTCGACCTTGCGTAGGCCCCTGCCAGCCTGAATTTGACCGAGAAGAGCTCCACGATCAAGCGCACCACCGGGTGCCTTCATGCTGGGCATAGGCGGTGGTGGGGGAGCGCCACCCATCGGGGGAGGTGGTGGTCCTGGGGGTGGTGGAGGAGCGGAGCCTGCTGGCATCGGTGGAGGCGGTGGAATGCCTGCTGGCGGAGCTGGACTTGCGGCAGGAGAGTCCTTGTTGTCCATCGAGGATAATGGTCGTGGGGGCGCCATCGTGCCGAACAAAATTGAAGCCAGGTGTTTGGCACCACCTTGTGTGGGGGCATCCTCATCGTCTGAGGACGAGTCGTCTGAGTCCACGACAGACCAGTCGTCGTCGTCTTGTCGTCCGCGAGTTCGAGCTGACGGGGCAGCTGGCTCGTTGAACGTCGGCACCGCAGCCTTGGTGGCCTGCTCCTGCGTCAAGCGGTGGAATGGGTTTGTAGACACCTCGCTGGTGGTGCTCGCCGGAGGAGGGGTGTTGCTCTCTTGAGTAGACATTGCCATCTTCTTGTAGAAGGGGTTTGTAGTCTCACCTCCCGCGATAGGATGAGGACTGGTCACTGATGATGCCGGAGGGCTTGGGAACGATCCTGGGACCTGCGGCATGGGCGGCGCTGGCGGCGGTGCTGTGCTTCGTGGGAGTTCCTGGCTCGCAGTGGGTGTGGGCTCTTGAGGGGTGATGTTCTGCGGACCCTCATCGTCAGAGGAGTCTTCGTCGTCGAGAGCCTCCAGCTGGAGCTGTAGCTGTCTCTCTCGCTCACGAGCAGCCTCAATTTCCTGTCGCTGAGCCTGGAGCTTGGCCTCCTTCTCCTGCTGCTCTTTCTGCGCACCAGCCCTGCGCTTCTTCTCTTCTGCCTTCTTGAGCTTGCCCTGCTGCACCTGCTCCTCAAGAGCTTTGAGTCGCGCCTGAGCAGCCTCGCGCTCCTTCGCAAGTTCATCTTCTTGGCGGCGTTCTTCCTCCCTAGTTGCTTCGTCAGTGAATGTACTATGTTGTTTGATAATGAACTTACTCCATGCGTTTGGTCTCAGCCTCCTGAGCTTGCTGTTGCTCCCGGAGGGCCTGCTCGGCGATCTCGTTCTCTGCCCTTTTAGCCTCGGCTTCGGCTTGCTGTGTATCATGCTGAGCGACATCCACCTTGTTCTTCCTCGAGGCTGGTGGTGGAGGAGCTGGCTTTTTGCCAGTGCCCTTAGCTGGAGCTGGAGGCGCAGCGGATTCGCCCTCGAGTCTCCTTTGTCTCTCTTGTTCGCGACGGGCGTCCTCTTCTTCGGCTTGTCTGAGCTTGTCCTCACGCTCCTTCTTCTCGCGCTCAGCACGCTGCTCGGGTGTCTCGCCAGCCTTAGGAGGAGGACGCAGTCCAAGCGCGGCCAATCGTTCCGCCATGCGCTGCTCGGCTTGCTGCTTGATGAACGCAGCTCGTTCTGCTGGTGTCTTGAATGAAGATGCGCCGCCAGGGGTAGGGGTCGACCGCGCAGACTCGGTGGCACGAGCAGGGCTCTCGTAACGAGAAGTGGACTGAGTCTCATTGGTACGCGAAGATGCACGACCGGTGTCCCGGGGCCTATCTTCCTTGCGCACCCGAGCAGCACGGCTACTTCGCTGCAGATCGAAGATGAAGTCTCTGACCTCATCCTCGACACCAAGAGCTTCCTCCCAGCGGCGGCGCTCGTGCTCGCTGCGGTTGTCGTGTCCACCCTCCTTGAGGCTGGCTTCGAGACCTTTAGAGAACTCATTGACACTGTCTTCTACATCGCGAATCATGCGCTCGTTGTTCTCCTTCTCAGATCGAATCCTAGACTGTTCCTTCTCCAGACGTTCGGTCGCTGCACCTGTGTCGTCGCCAACAGGCGCAGGCTTACCAGTCAATGCAGCAGAGCGAGCTTGCATCATAGCTTTGGCGCGTGCCTTCAGACGGTCTGACTCTGTCACCGCACCGCCAGGTCCTGTCCCTACAACTGTAGACGCAGATCCAGGGTGTGCTTTGGCGTCCTTCAGCCTGAACAGCTCAAGTTGGGCATCAGCAATCTCGCGCTCGATGCGACGCACGTTGGAGGCGACTTCAGGCAGGCGATCTGTTAGAGTCTGGAGTTGGCGCTTGAGTGCACGGCGTTCAGCATCCGAATCGCCGCCATGCAGCGATGCCTTGGGGTGAGCATCAATGTCTTCTTGAACCCTGCGAATGCGGCGGTAAAGCTCCTCAGCCTCCTTGCGGTCTCGGCGGTCGAGAGCATCATCCTCGTCAGCAGCGTCCTCATCCCGGGTGTCCATCGCATCCAGGAGAATCTGCTTCTCCTTGACGGCCTTCCTGAGCTGCTCCAAAGACATCTCATCCGACCGTCCAGATGTAGGCGAAGACGCACTAGACGCTGGCGATGGCGAGCGACCTCCAGCGCCAACCCGATGCCTCGCGCTTGAGCGGTAACCCGCGTTGTCATCGTTGTTGCGGAAAACAGTGGCATCCTTGCGTCCTCCAGCTGCGGGACTTCCTGAGCGGAAGGAGTGAGTCTTGAGGTAGCTGACGCCAGTGCGCTGGGGTTGCAAGAATGCGCCAGAGGTCTTCCTGTCCTCCGCATCCCCGCGAAGCAAGTTCTTCATTGCACCAATGGAGTCGTTGATGTTGCGCGTCGACGGTGGAACCAGCTCAGGAGGCAGACGGTTCGGTACGGGATAACCGTTGAGCTTGCGGTAGATGAGATGCATTGCGACAGCGAACTCGTCCAAGTTCAGACGTCCTCGATCCTGAGCATCAGCAAGCGTCCAGATCTTTTCCAAGTCGGACTTTGGAAGGCCACTCTGGCCGAGGATCTCAATGGCCTGCGCACCCGCAATGTAGCCCTTGCTCATACCATCCCAAGCCTTGAAGGTCTCATCGTACAGCTTCTTCTCGCCCTTTGTGATAGCCCAGGGAATGGTGGCGTTGCCAGTGAGTCCGGTAGTTGTGTGATTGCTGGCGTCTCGGCCTGTCTGGGGCATCATACGCCCCGCCAACGCTTCGATGTTGGGGAGTCCGGTGGAGGGAGTGTTGACAAGACCCCATTGGCCAGGCATGCCTGTCGGCTGAGCGTTCAAGGGAGCCATTCCCGTCTGCTGAGGAGCCAAACCGTTGTTACCAAACCCAGTGGGCATCGGTGGCATCGGAGGACGGGGACCGTTGTACCCACCACTCATGGCTTGACCAAAGCCAGTCTGCTGTGGCTGCATGCCTGTGGGCTGCATACCCATTTGTTGCTGGCCGTAACCTGTTGGCTGAGGTGGCAATGATGCCAGTAGCGAGCTGTTGGATTGCTGCGGCTGGGGCTGCTGGATGGCAGGAGGCTCGTTGAAGGACGGAGCGTTGCTCGCCGGTGTGGGTCGGTTGGGCTGGTCATCGGCGGCGTTGAAGGAGATGATGTCTACCATGCTCGAGACTTCGTTCTTGACACGGTCAGGAAGGGAACTCGGGAGGGTCTTGCCTGTCAGTTTCAGATTGCAGAGGTACATGGCGAGCGCAAATTCTGGGAACAGAAGCTGCCCAGACTTGGTAGTGTCAGACAGCGTCCAGATGTGCCCCAGATCATCTCCTGGCAGCTTCGACCGCAGTAGCAGATCGCGCGCCTGATCCCCTGATAAAGCTGTTCCATCGCCCACTGCAGACTTGAACAGCTGCTCAAACTTGGCCTGGTCCGGGGCTGTGATGAACGACAGCCGTATGCTAGGGATCTTGCTTCCGGACTTCGCAGGCACGGGCGGTGGGGCGGACGAGGAGCCCCCGAAGGATGCAGCCATTGCAGACGAGGTCATGCCCGTGGGCTGGGGCCTCTGGGGCTGCGGGGGAGCTTGTTGCTGCTGTTGCTGCGGTGCGCCTGTCTGGAAGGGCTGTTGCTGAGGTGCCTGCTGCTGGTAGCCCTGATTCTGTTGCTGTCCAGGGAATCCCGTGAATTGCGACTGCAATTGCTGGGGCTGTTGACCGAAGCCTGTCTGCTGAGGCTGCTGCTGTCCAAAGCCCGACGGCTGGCCCGGGTATGAACCGCCTCCAAAGCCAGTCTGCTGGGGTTGCATGCCAAAACCAGTCTGCTGCGGCTGCATTCCAAAGCCTGTCTGCTGTGGCTGCATCCCAAAGCCCGTCTGCTGGGGCTGCATGCCACCCTGGAAGCCCTGCTGCTGGCCATACTGCTGCTGTTGCTGCTGCTGTTGCTGCTGCTGCGGCGGCCCGCGGGCAGAGTTGGCGGACCAGTTGGACCCGGAAAACATCGTGTGCGAGCGAGCGCGGGTCGATTAGATTGCTCAAGTGTTGCGCATGCGAGACAGTATGTAAGGTTCAGGAGGAATCGCGCGCGAACGGGTGGAGAGGGTGAGGTGTAAGTCGGGCGCCAGCCAGTTACTCCTGGTCGCGCTAGGAACGAGCTCCCCGTGGACCGCGTCATTCCCAAGATCTTGGGTACGAATGGGTGCGCAACGGAGCCGCAGCAACCACAACGTCCCGGCACCTCTTCCACAATGTCACACGATCAGAACGGAGCGCCAGTGCGCAATGCAGATGCTGACTTTGCCGAGGTAGGCGTCTCTTGTGCATCGCAGTGTGGCTCCTAACATCCCTAGGCTATGAAGCAGCTCGCTCGTGGCGAACAGACAGCATCTGCACTGGAGAACCACCTCGACTCACTGGAGAAGAAGATCGAAGAGCTCCTGGCGCAAGCCGAGAAAGCCGAGAAGGACATGCAGACCGGCGCCTCCACGAGCGAGCAGCCTTCATCCCAAGACCAATCCAAGAGCTCATAGGCATGCACGTTCGTGCTGTTGTCAGAAGCGGCAACAATCGAGCTCCCGGTCCTTCGAGCATCGTGATGCCGCCAACTTAGAGCTGGTAAAAGAACAAGCCAGACGTAACGATACCCACGAACACGACATACAGGCGTTAGAACCCTAGACACGGTACACCGAGAGATAATGTAGAGGGCTCAGCCTGTTAGTTCAAAGCAGCAGCACGCTTTTGTCTATATTGGGTATCTATGCACATTGCAATCCAACTACAAGCCTCCAATGGTCGAAGGCTTGACCTGTGAGCCCTTGGCTTGGAAGGCCTCCTCCAAGTGGAACGCACCTTCGCTGTCCTTCTCGAAGACGCCCACCTCGGTGATGATGCCGTCAATGAGGTCGGCCGGCGTAACATCGAAAGCAGGGTTCCACACGTTGATGCCGTTGGCCGCAATGCTCACTGTCTCCACAACAGCAAGATCCAGATTGACTCCGTCGTGGCGAGGGCCCTTGACGAGAGTCACTTCCTTGCCTGGACGCTCCTCAATGACGATGTCTGCTCCAGACTTGGTCTTCAAGTCGATCGTGGTCCTTGGCGCAGCGACCAGGAACTTGACGCCGTGGTGCTTCGCGAGAATAGCCAAAGAATAGGTGCCGATCTTGTTAGCAGTGTCACCGTTCGCGGCAACACGGTCGGCACCAACAACGATGCCAGCAATGTTCTCACTTCCGCCTCTGAGTCGGAGTAGAGCCGCAGCCATGGAGTCAGTGACCAAGGTCGCCGGGATTTGGTCATGCACCAGCTCGAAAGCTGTCAGCCTTGAGCCTTGGTTGTATGGACGAGTCTCCGAGCAGAAGGCATGTTTCAACGACCCACTGGCGTGCAAGGACCGGATGACACCCAGAGCAGTCCCGTACCCAGCAGTTGCAAGTGATCTAGGTGGTTAGCAATGCACTTGAGCTGCGACGTAGAGGACATACCCAGTGTTGCAGTGTGTCAACATGCTGACAGGACCCTTCTTACCAGCTTCAGTGTTCTTTACAATCCACTCTGCGCCATGCTTGCCGATGTTCTCGTTGTCGCTCACATCATCGACAAGCATCTGCTCAGCAGCATTGACATATGCATCCCTCACGGACTCGCCACTTGCTTCCTCGCTCGCGGCAGCGTCTTCAGTGACTTTCCTCAACTTATCTGCCGCATCCGCTAGGTTCACAGCAGTGGGCCGGCTGGTGACAAGGTAGTCTAGCTTTTCAGTGATGAACACCTGCACTTCCTCTGCCACCGACGAGAGCTTCAAGTTGGTGAGCTCGACTGCAAGGGCGAGAGCCGCGACGATTGCAATAGCGGGAGCTCCTCGGGTTCGCATCTCCTTAATTGCATGCCATGCATCGGTGCTGGAGTAGATGTGGTCATATTCCTCGGCGTGAGGCAGCTTGAGCTGGTCAAGGATCTCGAGCTGACCCCGTGTGTACTTGATCGCTTGGAGTACCATCTTGTTGTCTATCAGGGTTCGTTGAAGCGTTGTTTGCTCGAGCAAAAAATTCAAGATGACGATGGCGCGACTGCCCAACGCGAACACCTGCGTCGCGGGGTCTGCCCCACTGCAGTAGCGCGAGAGGGGCAATCAGCATGTGCAGGCAAACAAGCAAACACTTAACAAATCCTACACACAGCAATCCAGTCTTTACTATGATATTTGAGAGATCAGAGTCTGTCTGAACACGGCACAATGATCAACTAGAAGCTCAAGTTCATTGACAAGACCCACAGTCAAGTCCCAGAGCTCAATCCAATGACATCAGGACTACTTAGACGAGCGCCTGGTATGCGCAAGGCGGCATTTAGAGCCGCCAGGGCAGGAACGACCTGTCCCTTTGCAGCTTCCTCTTATGATTTTCACCCCTCGATTGATCTACTCATCTCGTCTCGTCACTTGTACTACACTGATTACTCGTCCATTCCATCGTTATTCGACTATCACTAAGAGGTCCTTCACAATGGCAAAGCTCAGCTTGACCTCCACGCTTTCTCTCCCCAACTCCTCGCACAAGATCCCTCAGCTTGGCTTTGGTGTCTACCAGTCGCCGAAGGACACATGCGTCAAGTCTTGCCGTACAGCCCTTGATGCGGGCTACCGACACATCGACACCGCTCAGTACTACGAGAACGAAGAGCAGGTCGGACAGGCACTGAAGGAGTCTGGCCTCAAGCGCGAGGAGGTCTACCTCACAACCAAGATCCTCAACGCCGGCGACGACCTCGACTCAACATACAAGAGTGTCGTAGACAGCGTCGAGAAGCTCTCTGGCAAGGATGGATACGTGGACCTGTTCCTCATTCATAGCCCGAATTTTGGACCAGAGAAGAGGAAGCTCATGTGGCTCGCACTCGAGAAGGCAAAGAAAGAGGGCAAGGTCCGCGAGATTGGTGTCAGCAACTACGGCATCGGTCACATTGAGGAGATCAAGAAGATTGGCACGGTGTGGCCGCCTGCCATCAACCAAATCGAGGTACGTCTTGCGTAGAATTAGCTCCTACACCACTGACACCCCCCAGCTCCACCCCTGGTGCCAGCAGAAGGACGCCGTCAAGTACTGCCAGAAGAACAACATCGTCGTCGAGGCATACTGCCCGCTCGTTCGCAACGAAAAGGCCGACGACGCTACCCTCCAGAGCATCGCGAAGAAGCACAACGTCACCACTGCGCAAATTCTCGTTCGCTGGAGCTTGCAGCGCGGCTTCGTGCCCCTACCCAAGAGCGACACGCCCTCCAGAATCGAGAAGAACGCGGACCTGTACAGCTTCGAGCTTGACAGCGACGACATGTCCAAGCTGGACGGCCTGGACCAGGCAGAGAAGGGCGCTCTGGTGCAGGCAGTCAGCAACGAGTAGGAGAGTTGCTATTCGCCGACGTCATTGTTTCGCCGCTGCGTTGATCCCATCAAGGAACGGCTCAATAGCGTATCTGCAAGGCTGGAAGTTGAGGCTGCGAGGCGAAAGGCGAGGCGAAGCCAGAGGCAACCACACAAGGCTCGTGGGAAGTAGAATACTTTCAAGGGCAAGCTTGCTCGTAGTGTTAGGAGGTTCAACAGGGGTGATGTATATGAAGAGGTTACTTCGCGCGACGAGACGATGCCGCTGACGCATGACGATGCTGTCAACCATGGGTCTCGGTAGTACGGCGACGAGTCCCGATTATATAAAAGGAATTGAAAGTCTGTCCGTACCATGCCACTACTCCGACTTGTTCCTGATACCAAGTTAACACTGTCCTGTGCTTATTGGTTTCCTCCCTTTACACGCATCACCGCTTCAACAGGGTTCGATTGTGTATCCATCTCGCCCTCTCCACGCTCCAAACTCAGGTGCGGTTGCTCATAATGTGCCCTCACAGTTAGTCTGCCAGGAGAAAGGTCTCACTCACAGGCAGTTCTGAAAAGGAGGGCTCGCCTCGACCCAAGCCGGAGCTGGGTGGGTGGCAATTGATCTCGCGCAATCGTCTCGAAAGAGGCAGACCATCGCAGCCACGGAACGGCTGGACGTCTGTGGATCTGTTCGTGCGCTGTTTGTCACTTTGCTCGTGCGTGGTTGCTGTGCCGTGAGGCTGGGTTGGAATCTCGTGTTGGGAATGCTAGCGCCGCTGATGCAGGAGTAGAGTATGGTACAAGATATATACAAGACAAGCACGCAAGACGGGCTATGCTATGCTTACGCTGCCGCGGCCGCAGCCGCAGGATCCAAACCTTGAGCCTCCTCCATCTTCTCCGCCATACCCAGATCGCGGAACTCCCACCCATTCGCCGCAGAAGCCCAGTCCTTCTTCTCGCCCAGCACGGCGATATTCGCCTCCTCAGCGCGCTGGACCAAGAACTCATCAGCCACGCTCTGGACCTGCTCGGCGGTGACATCCAACAACCGCTCTCTCCTCGCCTGCAGCATTTCATCCGAAACACCGCTCAGGAACAACCTCATGCCCTCGCGGCTCACGCTCTGCGGGGCATCGTACCCCTGGAACGCACTGAGCTTGGCCTCCTCGAGGTCCTGCGCGCTCCACGCTCGGTCCCGCGCCCACGCACCCGCCTCGCTCATCACTTTCATCGAGTTTTGAGGATTCGGGTCGCGGTACGAGTACATCCCGAACACACCCCCGAGGCCCCGCGCGTACGCGCCGCCCCCGTATGCGCCGCCTTTTTCGCGGATCTCGGGGTGCAGACTCTTGAAGGTGAGCAGTTTGGCGAGGATCTCGAGGGGAGCGCCGCGCGGGTCGGTGTATGGGACCGTTTTGACGGCGCGGGCCGAGTAGTAGACCTGGTAGGGGAGGGGGAAGAAGGATTTTGCGTTGCGGGGGTAGGTGTTTTCTTGGGTGGTGTGAGGGACGGAGACAGAAGCCGGCAGTGTGTTGAGGAACTTTGCGAGCGCGTCTTGGTTCGGGGTTGCGGATTCGGAGCCGCAGTTTAGGGCGACGCGGAAGGAGGAGGAGTTGGATATCACGAAGGATTGGAGAGCTTTGAGCTTGCTGATGACGTCTGTGAGTGACTCGAGGCCGGCCAGGCTGGTGTTCAGCTTGACTTGGGTGAGACCGCCGGTCTGCTCGGAGAGGCGGCCGACGGAGGTGATGCCTGCTTCAGCGTATCGCATGGCGTATGAGTGGCCGGAAGAAGCGATGTTGTTGACTGCGCCGCTGGATGAGGCTTGCAGCAGCTCCCTGATCTTCTTCTCCGCTTCTGGGCCCTCGAAGTCAGTCTCCTGCAATATCGTGCGCAGGAGCTCGTACATATCGGGGATGTTGCGGTCGAAAGCATAGCCAGAGAAGGCAATGCCTTCCTCGTAAGTGTCGAGCGAGAGTGGCGACTGGTTGGAGTGGTAGCCAACAGAGATGCCACCGGTCTTGAGCTTGATGAGCTCTTCCAGCTGCTCCATCGTCTTGTTCTTTGTCCCTAAGCGCATCAGGGAGTCTGTGAACAATGGGATCAGCTCTCTCAGCTCGTCTGGCAGATTCTCCAGTCGGTGTACCGCTCGGAAGTATGTCAGACCATTTGTGGGAGCCTCGCGCCACTGCACCTTGACGTCGCCAATCTCAGTGTGGCGAAGAGGCTTCCTCTCCTTCTCTCGTGGGATGTCCTTGACGTGCACTGTAGGCAAGCAGCTGAGGTCCTCGGTCCTGGCTTTCTCCTGCACCTCAAGCAGCTCTAACTCGCGCTTCTCCAAGTACTTCTGCGCTTCCTCCTCACTGGGGAACTTGCTCGTAGTCTCGGCGATCTTCTGCGCTAACCGTTGGCTCTCCTCCTCGACCAGCTCTTGGCTATAGGTCTCGGACGGCTTCATCGTGAATGTGAGCGTGTTCTCGGTGAGCAGGTACTTTTCGATCAGGCTCTCCAGGTAGCCGCCCTCAGAGTACTTCTTCTGGAAGGCATCCACGGTCTCTTGCCATGCGAGCGCATCCATGGGGTCGATGCCGTTGAACCAGCTGGGTTTCAACCTCTGCATGATGCCCATACCGAAATTGGCAGTCTTGTGCTTCAGCGACAGCTCCAACTGGTGGAGGATGCCGTTGACCTTGATCTCGTCGAAACCATTCTGGCGCGATTCCTGGAACGTCTTGACGATTGCCTCCCGGACCTTGGGCACGTCCTCCTCCTTGACAGCGTCCAGCCCAATCGAGAAAACACCTCTCCGCCCTGCGCTGTCGTAGCCAGTGTTGGCGCTGAAGTCGGCGCCGAGGCCCGCCTCAATCAGGTTGCGGTACAGAGGTGATCCATAGCCATTCATCAACAAACTACTGAGAACGCCTAGCGCAAAGTTCTCGACAGCGTTGGCAGTGTCGCCCATCAGCCATGTGACGGACGTCTTGTACTGCTTGTCCTGGGGCACGAGAGGATCCAGAGGGCCGGGGACAGTGACCTCCTTGGGGCTGTTCAGCTCGATCGGGGCCTTCACCTCCTGGTCCACCTTGATCTTGTCGAAGCTGCTCAGCCGGTCGTTGACCTCCTTCAGATGGTCGGCCAGCGGCATGTCGCCGTATGTCAGGATCTTCGCGTTGCTCGGGTGGTAGTGGTCGGCGTGGAACTTGCGCAGCTGTTCCCAGGTGAGGTCGGTGATCTTCTGGGGGTCGCCGCCAGAGTTGTTGATGGCGGGGAACAGATGGTCCTGGAAGCGGGCGTAGAAGAGGTAGCTCGCGTCCGAGGTCTGGCCCTTCATCTCGTTGTACACGACGCCCTTGAAGACCAGCTTCTTCGCGCTCGGGTCGTCCGTCTCAGCGGCCAGGGGGTTCTCGGGCCCAATGCGCCAGCCCTCCTGGGTGAAGTCGTTCTCCTTCAGCAGCGGGTTCAGGGTGGCATCGAGGTACACGGACATGAGGTTCTGGAAGTCGTGGGCGTTGGTGGTGGCGAAGGGGTAGGCGGTGTGGTCGGGGAAGGTCCAGGCGTTCATGAAGTTGGACAGCGAGCGCGGCAGCATCTTGAAGAAGGGGTCGCGGATGGGGTACTTGGCGCTGCCACACAGTGTCGTGTGCTCGAGGATGTGCGGCACGCCCGTGTCGTCGGGCGGGTTCGTCTTGAAGCCGATGGAGAAGCAGTTGTTCGCATCGTCGCGGGCGATGTGCAGGTACTCGGCGCCCGTCTTGTCGTGCTGGAGATGCAGTGCTGTGAGCTCCAGCTCCGGCACCTGCCTGACGCGCTTGAGGGTGAAGCCATGCAGCTGCTCGCCGACCTGCGGGAAGTTGGCGACGTCTGTCACGGCGGCGTATGCGCGGGCGAGGCGTGTCGGGCGCAGGAGGCCCGTCCGGGCCGCGCGCGTGTTCCGCAGCTGCGTTCGAGCGGTGCGCAGCATCTGGATGGGAGTTGGCGGGATGGGGTCGGCTGTCGCGTGGAAATGTCACAGAACATGCACCTCTGGATGACGCTGCACGCTGCTAGCCTGTCGCCTCACAGTAGTCGCCGATTGGCCGGGCCATGCCATGCCATCCCATGCCATGACTATGCCATGACTAAGCCTCGAGTCGCATGCAGTTTGCAATGCGTTGCTCTGCCGGGCGGCGAGACATCGTGTTCGGTCGTAGATGCGCCTCATTGTGTCTGCAGTGGTCTGTCCAAGGGCGTGGAGTCGATCGTGCACCGTGAAGCTTGTCCGGCCACTAACGACTTTGCACTGGGAAGCCATCGGCCCCCTCCACCACGAACGCAATCGCATGCTGCAGAACGCAGTGACCACCGACACACCGCCCACCTGACGCGGATACCAGCCTGCACATATCTTCGAGACGAGCGCATTGCCACCGAACTGCATAGAGCCTGTAGTGCTATACCCGCCACGAGCACCGCCGAACCGAGACGTCACGGACGAACCCTCACTGCGCGCATCGTGCCTGACCGCCCCCGCGACCCCGGATGCGCCTGCGAGCGCTGTGAAGAGCCGGTCACTGCGAGCACTGCTATTGAGACGCCGTTGAAGAGGCCGGCCGCCAGCAGACGACGGTAGCACCATCTATGGCCACCGTAGCCCAGCAGCGCCAGCCCTCCGCCCCGTCCCATCCGCATACCTCGAGTCGCAGCCCCTCTACTTCGCCGTCTCCCGCCATGGCTCCTGCCCAGCACAGCCCTGCGCCTGCGCCCGCGCCCGCGCCCGCGAAGAAGGGGAAGGGGAAAAAGGCCGCTGATCCGTCGGAGCAGCAGAAGCAGATCCAGGCCAAGATAGCCCAGCTCGAGCTCGATGCCGCAGGAGACAAGGAGCAGGAATTGGAAATCGGTGGGTCAACTATTTCTGCTACACCTTGAGGCGAATGAGAAAGGACGTGTCGCGTGCCTCTGGATGGAGCAGGCGGCTATATCGTGGGGAAGGAAGAGCTACGGCACGTCATTGCGTTCTTCGAGGGTCATCGGCTGACTTGTGTCTGTACAGAGCGCGAGGTAAAAAAGGCCAACCGCGAGATCCAATCCCTCCTCAACAACATGGACGGCGCTCACAGCCAGTTGCAGCTACTGCAGAAGAAGTACAACGAGCTTCTGTCTGACATGAAGCGCATGGAGCGAGAGCACTCGAAGGCGAAGAAGCGCGGCGACCAGCTCCAGAAAGAAAAGGACGCCCAGCGCTCCGAGCTGACCAAGGTCACCACCATGAAAGACAAGCTCGACAAGCTGTCCAGAGATTTCGCCAAGGAGAACAAGAAGCTGAAGGACGAACTGCACAAGCTCGAGAACAGCGAGTCGACCGCAAGACACGAACTGCACACGCGACTCGAGACGTTGATTGCGGAGGTTGACGATTGTATAAGAGTGGCCGAGGGGCCCGAACGACAGGACGAGCGCGACATTGAATTGGACGAAGTGTGCGTTGCCTCCATACACACTACCGAGGAGATGCTAATATTTTCAGCTTTCGCTTAAAGTTCAAGTCGTTCATCGACCAATACGAGCTGCGTGAGCTACAGTTCCACTCGCTGCTCCGCACGAAAGAGCTCGAGATACAATACCAAATGGCGCGGTTGGAGCAGCAGCGCAAACAGCAGGAAGCCGAGTCCTCCAAGTCGCACCAGTTGACACGACAAGTATCGACGTTCTCGCAGACGGAGACGGAGCTTCGCACACAGCTCAACATCTACGTCGAAAAGTTCAAGCAGGTGAGTCTCCCAACGCTTCCCATTGTGTTCGGTAGCATCTTGGTTAATACTGACTAGATGCAGGTTGAGGAAACTCTCAACAACTCCAACGATCTGTTCCTGACATTCCGCAAGGAGATGGAGGAGATGTCGAAGAAGACTAAGCGTCTGGAGAAAGAGAACCAGAACCTGCAGCGTCATAAGGAGATCACGAACCGCAATATCGGCGAGATGGTAGAGGAGCGACAACGAATGCAGGAGGAGCTTGCACGGAAGACGAAAGAGGCCGAAGACCAGCGCAAGAAAATCGCCCGTCTTGAGACACTATGTCGTGGCATGCAAGCGCAGGGGCGAGGGCAGGTGCCCATGGCGGAGCTGGAGGAAGACGAAGAGGTCACGGAGAGCGAGTACGACTACGAAGACGAGGAGGACGACGAAGGGAGCGGCGAGTACGACGACGATACTGAAGAGGATGCTATCGACCCTCCGCCCGAGCGTCGACCCTTTGGGCCCGTACCACCGCCTCCGCCGCCGCCGCAGACTGTTGTGAATGGCAAGACTGCTAGTCATAAACAGCCCAACGGGCAGATGAATGGAGTCAAGCGCTAATGTCGTGTCCTAGAATGCGAAGACAATCCCTCAGACCAAGCTCCTGATACTTCGCGTCCACGTAGCCCGCCAGTGCGAGGCACGTTCTCGGACCCAGCACGCTGAACACGCTCGACGTGCCGTGCAGATACGCGCGGCCTCGTTGCTACGCCCAGCAGCAGAGCGGTGGGCTGTCGACTGGCTCTGTTCACGCTGTATATTCTTATCGCAAGGCAATGACATTCAGTCTGGCTATCATTCTCGCATCTGCGTCTACGTCTCTTTCTCAAGTCAAACTGCTTTCACAACTTTATCGTTCTTCGAACGATCTTGAGATAACGAACAGTAGAGGTGAAACTACATCAAGTCGTTCTGCTGACATGAACAGTCTGGCAGTTTTCGGCACTGCGATTCGTCGCAGATCTCACCATGTGTCGAGTCGCAAGGACCTGAGCCGAGGCTCCCCGCCGCAATCCCAGCGGCAGAGAACAACCGTTCACAACACAACCCCAGATTCCCCATGCAGCTCGTATTTAGCTCAGCACTCCTTGCTTTGCGCTGCGCCTATTGTGATTCTTTCCTGCCTCCGTAGTTACTCAGCGTACCCAATACACTCATAGTATCATGTCGACGCCTTCACTACAGACACCGCTCTCGAAGCTCCTGGGGATACAGTACCCTATTATCCTTGCAGGAATGGCCCGCACATCTGGAGGACCTCTCGCAGCGGCGGTCTCGAATGCTGGAGGGCTCGGTGTCATCGGAGGACTTGGCTACACACCAGAGCAACTGCAATCGATCATCGACGAGCTCAAGAGCAATTTGGACGACAAATCGCTGCCTTTTGGCGTGGACCTCGCACTTCCACAAGTCGGTGGCAGTGCACGCAAGACTAATCACGATTACACACACGGCCAGCTGGACGACCTGATTGAAGTCACTATCAAGAATGGCGCAAAGCTGTTCGTCAGTGCTGTCGGTGTTCCGCCCGCGCGAACTATCAAGAGGCTCCACGAGGCTGGAATTCTGATCATGAATATGGTTGGCCACCCCAGGCACGCTGTCAAAGCCCTCGACGCCGGCGTAGACATTGTGTGCGCGCAGGGCGGCGAAGGCGGTGGTAAGTGTCTGAATACAATGGTTTGGTAGTATGGAGTTAACAACGCGCCAGGTCACACGGGTGACATCGCAAACAGCATCCTGATTCCCGCCGTCGTCGACGTCGCGCGCAAGTACAAGAGCCCGCTCACCGGGCAGCCGGCCATGGTGGTTGCTGCTGGAGGCATCTACAATGGCCGCAGTCTGGCGAGCAGCCTGATGCAGGGCGCCCAGGGTGTGTGGGTGGGCACGCGCTTCGTCGCGAGCACCGAGGCGGGCTGCTCCAAGATGCATAAGGAGAACGTCGTGTCCGCAGACTTTACAGATACGGGGCGGACGCTGGTTGTGTCTGGGCGGCCACTGCGGGTCAAGTACAACGACTACATCAACGACTGGCATCAGCGAGAGGCCGAGATGAAGCAGCTGCTGGACAAGGGTGTCGTGCCGCTGGCGAAGGACATGGACGATGGCAAGGATGTGGATATTCCGTTCTTGATGGGCCAGGTTGCGGGTGTGATTCAGGACATCAAGCCGGCGAAGCAGATTGTGGATGAGATGGTAAGCGAGGCGGTGCATATGCTCAAGTTGGGGCAGACATTCATCGAGGCTGCGCCGAGGGGGAGTAAGCTTTAGCGTTGTACCAGGGCGTCGAAGGCGGCCTGCTGTTGTTTATAGCGTACTAGCAGCTGTATGGACAGCACGTTGGGCCTGTACCACACTTGTCATTCTGGTCAGGGTCTGGCTTGCTTTGCAACCATGGTGGTTCTCGTGGGCGTGTTGCACAACAAATTACCACAAAATATTGTTTTCCTTCCCAATTGCTCGATACAAAGCATCAGTTATCGCCAGTGCAGACATAGCTCGCGGCCGTCAAGTGCAGAACCCTGTCGCGGATGATCTACAGCAGGGATTGGAAGCGCACCGCGGAGTCTCAGGAGGTGACGCGCAGTCTCGTCTCTCGTGATCGCTGCCCACGCTGTTGAATTCAACATACATTAGACGTCCCGGAGAAGTGCGGCCTCCCATATTCTTTCGCAGCGACTCCCGTTTCCTCCCACGCACCGCGGCCTGGCTTGTGCGGCCTCCAGTGCGGCCTTCACCACGACCGGCGCAGGCCAATCGTCCTCCCTCTGGCCGTGTTAGATGACGGCGAAAGCACGCCCGTCTCCACGCACAAGTGGCGCTTCTCATGAATCCCAGGGCCACCGCTGAAGCAGCTGCACAGAGAAAGAAGGTGCGTGCTGAGCAGATTGCGTAGAGAAAGAGGGTGTACTGACGGCACCAGCTCGCAAACTCGTACAAGCAGCTTCTCGAGTAAGTCGCCGAAATCTACGTACAACACGGGACAATGCTCATGCGCGCAGTGAATTCGCGGCGACAGACCTCAAGAGCGTCGGCAACTACACGCTGGGCAAGCTGATCGGCAAGGGCAGCTTCGGGAAAGTCTACCTGGCCTCGCACAAGCTCAGCAATGGCTCCAAGGTACCTATACAGCACTCTACACACACGGCAGGGCTAAAAAGAGCAGGTCGTCCTCAAGTCGGCCAAGAAAGACGACGCCAACCTCGCGCGCGAGATCCACCACCACCGCCAGTTCATCCACCCGCACATCGCGCGCCTGTACGAGGTCATAGTCACCGAGGAGCTGGTCTGGCTGGTCCTCGAGTACTGTCCCGGCGACGAGCTCTACAACTACCTCCTGCAGAAGGGCGCCCTCGAGCCCGCCAAGGTCCAGCGCATCTTCACCCAGCTCGTCGGCGCCGTGTCCTACGTCCACAACAAGTCGTGCGTCCACCGCGATCTGAAGCTCGAGAACATCCTGCTGGACAAGCACGGCGATGTGAAGCTGTGCGACTTCGGCTTCACCCGCGAGTATGAGGGGAAGAGCAACTATCTGCAGACATGGTGCGGGACCGTGTGCTACAGCGCGCCGGAGATGCTGAAGGGCGAGAAGTACGCGGGCGAGAAGGTCGACGTCTGGAGTCTTGGCATCATTCTCTATGCGCTGCTGGTGGGCGAGCTGCCGTTTGACGACGACGATGAGATGGTCACCAAGATGAAGATTCTGAAAGAGGAGCCCGCATACCCGGACAATTTCCCACAACAGGCGAGGGACCTGTGCCAGTCGCTGCTCTCGAAACGACCGATCCTGCGACCGACGCTCGCAGAAGTCCTCCAGAATCCGTGGCTGGCCGAGTATGCGCCGCGCCAGCAGGAAACGCTGAAGCTGCAACAACCTGCGCCCTTTTCGACAGAGCTGGAGAAAGAGGTGCTACAGCGCATGCGGGCCGCTGGAGTCGATATCGACATGGTCATTGAGAACGTCCTGGCGCAACGCTGCGACTCGTTGGCGGGGTGGTGGGCCTTGCTATTAGAAAAAGAAGAGCGCAAAGCCAGGAGAAGGGAGCGCAAGCGCAAAGAGCGCGAGGCTGAGGCGAAGAGCTTGAGGAGATTGAGTGCGGCTAGCAGTCGTCTTGACAAACTTGCGCCGACAATCAGAGAGACAGACGAGGAAGGTCAGCATTACCCAGTCCTAGGAGATCCGCCCAAGAGCCGGGGGAGGTCCATCAATCGGCGGAGTACGCATGGTAAATATGTGAGCCTGCCGGGATGTATGCATATGTTAACAGACGCTGTAGGCGTTCCACCTGTCCCAGATCTACCTGATCTTCCCGAGTCAAGCTCGAGTCCCAACTTCATTGTCGATCAAGCTCCGCCGCCTCTTGAGAAAGACCATTCTCGACAATCAAATTCATCCTCTCGACCCCCTCCGCCAGCCAAGGATCTCGACAGGCATAGGCGGAGATCGCACAACAGCATGTTACAAGTCGTAGGCAGCAACCCTGACCTCCTGCACCCGAACGGTTTCGTACCAAAACGCCGGCGAAAGCAGCCTTTCATCAATCATCTCTTGTCCCTCCGGAACTGGATAAAAGAAACCTCAAAACGCGCAAGATCTCCAAACTCAAAAGCCAGCAGCGAAAAGTCTCCCAAGATCCCCGAAAGTACACGGTCTCAAGGCGACTCCCGCAGCGGTCGACGCACCAGTAACGCAAACCGTAGTTCTGTGTACACGCACCCACCTCCCTCGACCCACAACGTCCCCCTCCGCCCGCGCGTGACAACCCACGGCTCCGGCTCAATCCGCAGACTCTCCGCCTCCCCCGCGCCTTTGACACCGCGCTCCTCCTACCGGCGGTCCTCGGGCGGCCTACGCGGTCGCAAATCAACCAGTAGCTCCGTATCCAGCATCCGCTCGATGCCGCACCACCACCACACGCACAGCAAAGCATCCAGCACATCTTCCATCTCCGTCGGCTCCCCCAGCGTATCGACCATCGGCGGCGCCGCCCAGAAACACAAGAGTCCGCACAACAGCATCAAAGTGCTTCCCGCGACGCCCACGTCCACCACCTTCCCGTCCAACATCCGCCTCGTCAGGCAAGGCGCGCCGAACATCAGCTCCATCTCGACCCTGACCGCGAGCGAGGGCGGAGCGGCGTTCGGCCAGGCGCCACCGCCCAGTCCGGGCATCATGTTTGCGAAGCGCAAGAGGAGTCCGTTCAAGGGCCCGAACATCGGGACCAGCAACGCGAACAATCCCTGGCGAAGTCGTAGCGGTGGCGATGCCGGCAGCAGAGGGCAGAGCGTGCAGGGCCGCCGCAGCGGCGAGATTGGCGGCATCGTGGAAGAGGAAGAGGAAGAGGAGGACATTGAGGAAGTCGATGATTTCAGCCCCGGGCTCAAGCCTGGCGAGTTCATCGTTGATGTTAATGACGACGCGGAGGTCCCGCCGCCTACGCCGCCGAAAGCATAGCCTCTGGTGCAGTCTTTGTCGCAGGTGAAAGTGCATAAGAAACGGAGGGATGGGTTCGTTCGTTTGCTGGCATTTGAAGGTGTTCGCCCATGGGCATTTTCGGGTCGTTGGTTGTGTTTCTTGGGTATGCCCGCTATGTTTCTACATATTCTCTTCTTTCTTCCCTTGCTTCATGTTAGACCCCTGATGTTTGCGTATAGACTATTCTCTTCTTCAGCTCCGTCGCGATAGATACCTCCCCTATTATTGTCACCTTTGTTGAGATCAATGTTAAACTTGTACATGTCCACGCCTATAGTTGTTTCGAGGTCCTGCCGCTGCTCGACTGCATCGTGGATGGAGCGGGATCGAGATGGAAGCCGAGATGCGCGAATCTCCGGCACAATAAGCACCTAGCCCCTTGTGCAGGAGCCATGCATTCACCGCACATCTCAAGAGAAAGCAGCAGCAACCCAGCCTCTGCCAATGGACAACACCGCGGACCCTGTGCGCAAATCCTCTATCAAACCATGGTACTGACGCGACTAGACACGACATATCAAGGCAGCAATGCCACACACTTGACCATTCTCTCGTTTTGCTCCAACACAGCATTCACCACCCATGAAGCGCGTCTTCGACCTTACACTCCCGCTCTGGGACGGTGCGAAATTCACATCCAAGAGAACCTCTCTCGTCGCCCTGTCATCCCTCGACGCATGCAACCTGTCGACCTTGCAGACTCATAGCGTCCCGCGGTGTATGGACTTTGTGTCGAAAGGTGTGAAATCGCGCAGAGCTGCTGGTGCTTGAGCACTACTGACGCGCTCTGCAGCGGACTATTGGTTCGGGCTCCCAGACGCCGTCGACTATGCTCATCCCATCGGCTACCTGGTGGAGAAGAGTATGGAGCCGTGGCTAAGGGCCAAGTTCGAAGGGGATGCATCGCGGCTTTGGGATCGCTGGGCTGCTTCGAACGGAACCGCTATTGCGCTTAAGAAGAAGGATGAGGAAGGTGGAGAGCTGCGGAAAGAGAACAGGGAGTACATGGTCACGCTCAGGCGCCAGACGGATCGGATGCTGGACCAGGACGAGAAGATCGAACAGCTTCGAGAAGAGAAGGAATACTGCGTTGGCGCACTTGCCCGCCAGACGTCGTCGATGCTGGATCTCACTAAGGCGAACAGTAGCTTGGCAAGAACGGCGGACCGGGCCTTCGAGAAGCAGCAGGAGTATCGTGCGACGATCAGGAATCAAGAGAGGAACATCGCAAGTCTCGAGGCTGAAGTGCAGCGTCTTCGAAAGCAGAACGCTGTTCTTGCTTCGACGAGCGAGCGAGAAGCGAAAGGTAAATGAGTATATCCTCACTTCTCGCCAATGGTAATGCCGTAAGATTGCGTCGGATGTCAGTATTCGTGCTGATCGTAGATACCCACTCCACTCAATCTACTCAATTTTCTTGTGATTGCGGCCGTTTGCCGTGTATGCATTAGTTTGCTGCATAAGTGTTGTGGTCGACTTCCGCCAGTGCGGGCGCGGTTTGCATTTAGGCTACGAGATGGAGATGCTGATGATCTTGATATCCTCCTCAGGTTTCTCTTTATAACACTTTGCATTCTCGATCTTGTGCACAACGTCCATGCCGCCGACCGCGCGGCCGAAGATGGTGTGCTTGCCATCAAGCCAGGGCTGTCCAAATTGTCAGCTTGATTCGTCAATAATAGCGTTTCCACACTCCGTTCACATACCGTCTTCTCTGTCGTGATAAAAAACTGGCTGGCGTTCGTGCCAGGCCCTGCATTCGCCATGGACAACGTGTACGGTTTGTCGTGCTTCAACGCACTGAACTCGTCGGCGAAGTCTTTGCCCCAGATCGACTCGCCGCCTGTGCCGTCGCCCAGAGGGTCGCCCGTCTGGATCATGAACTTGCGGATCACGCGGTGGAAGATGACGTTGTTGTAGTATCCGTTCCTGCTATGAGTGACGAAGTTCTCGACGGCTTTGGGCGCCGCGTCGGGGAACAGGCGGAGCGTGATGTCACCGTGGGTCGTGTGCAGGACGGCGGTGGTGCCGAGCGCGGCTTGGGCTTCTTGCTGCGATGTCTTTGAGCGCGCGGCGTCGCGGGGCTTTTCGTTGTGCACGTCCCGGTCCTTGGATGTGTTGGTTTCGTTGGTGTACATGTAGAAGCGCACTTTGCCGCTGCCGGTGCTGACCAGCATGGCGTCTCGCGCCTCTGCTTCTTGCAGAAGAGGGTTCTCAGAAGCTGCCATCTCGACTGTGGTGATGCGCTTCTTGTCCGGCTGTCCTTGGTATAAGCTCACCCACAACGAGCGCAGGGGCTCCTCGCGCCCGTAGAGTTTTACGAGCTTGTTGGTTAGCGTGTTGAGCACTTTGATGCCATACATGGATCCGTAGAGGATGAAGTTGCCGGTCTCGTCGAATATAACGTTTTGCCGTGCGCGCAGGGCAGGCGCGTCTAGTTCTCGCTCGATGCCTAGACGACGCCCGAATTCGATGTCCTCAAGAGCCTGCACAGCGGTGCCAGCTTGCTGCATGCTTGTTATCGTTTCTATAGATTCGTCGTAGGAGCGGTGGAGTTTCGCAGTGGGGAAGTCGAAAATGCGGATCTTGCGGTCGGGGAAGGAGAGGGTTGCAAATTGATGACCTGTAGGCGAGATTGTGAGGGACGAGGGAACGCATTTTGCTTTCTTGAAATCAAAGAGGCTGGTCGAGGATTTCATCGTGAAGACGTTATCCGGCTTGGAGAAGCTGCCGGAGGGTTGCCAGTATTCGACCATGCCGCCGTTGTCAACGCTGACCACGCAGTCATACGCGTTGTTGTACGCCATCAAGCTCACAGGCGCCCGGTGTATGGTCTTCAAAACATGTAATGGCTCCAGGTTCTCGCCTCGGCCGTCGTATATTCGAATCCAAGAATTGTCTTCTGAGCTCACAGCCAGTTGTGGAAAGCTTGCGCCGCGTCCATGGACCCAGCAGACGGCGCGCGGACTGTAGTCCAGACTCAGCATAGCCAGTAGATCGAATGTGACAACATCGAAGATCTTGACTGTGTTGTCTGACCCCGCGGTTGCAAAACTGCGTCCATCAGCGCTGACGTTGACCGAGCGTATTTCGCCCGTATGCGCCTTGAACTCTTTTACAAACTCGATCCCGCCGAAGTCTTTCTTCCAGAACTTGACCACACCGTCAACGGAGCTCGTGATCAGAAAGTCGGTGTACGGTGTGAAGGTGGTAAAGGCCAATTGATCGCGGTGCATCAACGACTTCGAGTAGCGCTGGGCGGCCGGCAACGCAGCGATGTATAGCTTCTCATACGGCAGCTTGCGCTTCTTTTTCTTTGGCGCGGACGAAGGGAGCGCAGGGCCGAAATCATCGTCGTCCGAGGAAGAGTCGTCTGTCCATGTTAGCTGCTTTGCGCGCGAGCTTCAGAGGGTGTGCGAACCATCATCTGCTTTCACGACTGGCTCCTTCATATCTTGGTCCTGCGCCTCCATTTCTGCGCGAGAGCGCTTCGTCCTGCTAGGCGACTCTGATCCGTTGGAAGCCATGACCGCTGAAGTGTTGTGTGGTGGTGCTGGTGGAACGGCACCTCCGCGGTGTTCGAAAAGTTGAAGATCGTCAGAGGCCGCCAGGTCGCGCTCTCACGTGTCACTTTCGGCCATGCACTATCGAGAAGGTCAACAAGGTATTTCTCTGTCTCCCATGAACGATTTGCTTCGAAGAAGTGAGCTGTCAGAACACATGCCGGAATGGTATTGGTATCTAAATGCAAGACTCCGCTCCAATGCAAGAAAGTCGCTTTTACTCCTGGTCTACCTCATCTTCTTCCACGTTCTGATGAAGGGCTTTCCTTGGAACCTCAAAAACGTAGATGCCGTTCTTGACCTTGCCTGACATCCATCTAGCGAGTCTCGGCTCCTTGCCAACCGCAGCCACTACACATAGACCGTCCTTGCCTCTATCACCCCTTTCTTGCACGGACAGACCGTTTACAATGCCACGGATCAGAACACCATCATCACCCTCCTCTTCCGGCACCCGGCCGATCTTTCCTACTGGCTCGATTGTACGCTTGTCAGCGCCCACCCGCCATACTCGTATCCAGCCGTCCCAACTTGCTGTGAGGATGAGGTCGGCGTACGGTACTGTAGCGAGTGCCGTGACGTATCTGGGGAGTCGGGGTCCCTTCTTCCCTGATGTCGCGGCATCGGCGTTAGCTGACATCTGCTCTGCAGGCAGTGCTGGATCCCGCCCGTGGGTAAGTGGGTATGTGAAGAGCGGCTTTTTCCTTTGAACAGACCACAGCGACAGCGAGCCACTGTCAGATGCTGTCACAAAGAGACTGGCGTCGAGAAGAGCAACGCAATCAATCGAGCCCTCGGCATAGGCGATGGGTGTGTCGTCATCGTCGTCACCGTTGACCTGCTTGTCCTCGTCTTTCTCGTCGAGGTAGGACACGTCCTTGCCAAAACGACCCTTGCGCAGCTTCTCCAACCCCTTCTGTCTTGCCGTACCGCCGCCGTGGAAGACCAGTTGGTTCTCCTCCACAACCTTCCATAATCTGGCTGTACGATCACGCCCACCGACACTGACACATGTCTCTTGGTTCATCTCAACACCACCTGCAATGCCAATGACTGCGTCCTGGTGTCCGACAAGTGTCTCGATGTATGCAGACTCGGGCGCGCTCCATACGATGACGGCACGATCCGCTCCTCCGGAGAAGAGCTGCTCGGTGCCTCTCCTGAACGATAGCGACAGGACAGCATCTCGATGGCGTGTAAACAGCTTGCGCGGGGTGAGGGTCTCGGCGTCCCAGATGATCAGGCGCGCGTGCTTGTCTCCGGTTGCCAGGTATTTGCCAGAGTCAGAGACGGCGATAGAGACAATCTCGCCAGTGTGGCCGAGGTAGTCTCTGTCGCCCTTTCTGTTCTTGTCGCCCTTCCTCCAGAACAGCTTCTTCGGCGTCCGTCGCGGTGTGATGTTCGAGGGCCGCTCTGTGTCCGCGGCGTATAACTTTGGGTCTGCGATCTCCCACTTCTCAACAACGAGATCCTTGCTGATCGTCCATGCGTACGGTAACCTGACGGCGCAACCGGTGATAGCTTTCTGTAACCCGGACTTGCCAAAGACATGTGGTGCATCTTTGAAGTCCAGCTTTTCTGCAATATTCCGGTATATCTTGCCCTTTGTCTCGGCAACATCCTCCTTCAGCCTCTCTGCTATCAGATCCTTGTCGATCTGCTCTGCATCGAAGCCCACCTCTTCCTCGACCTCGCCGCGAATATTATCGAGGTAGCGTTGGGCGAGCCTCAAGCGCTTCTCCGCTGCCGTCTCATTCTCGTCGTCTGATGTCTCAGACTCATCGTCGTCCTCGAAGGCATTCGCGCGCTCGCCGTCTGAGCTCTCGCTCTCGGTGATGGAGTCTTCGCGCTCAGTGCGGGCGGGGGCTCGCGACTGCGATGCGGTGGGATTCCGCTTTCGAGGGACGGTCGAATTGGCGTCGGGCCTCTTACGCTTGCGCTGCGAAGCAGGCGTGGTGAAGAACGAGGACATGGCGGTAGCTGTGCAGGAGGGCGCTCCCAAAAACTTTTGGAAAGTGCAGCACTTTTCGTCGGCGCCGATTTTCTCAAACGCCGACGCCAAGCACTACGTCGACGCTAGGGTCGAGCGCCTCAGAGCTCCACGCGCATCAACGTGAACGAGAAGCTTCCGAGCCAGAACACCCCATCGCCCTTCGCCGTCCTTCACCGTCTACTCTCAATCCAACCAAGAAAAGCTGTGATATTGCTAGCCGTTGCTGGTTGTTGTCAATACAGCAAACACTGCCTACACGACATCGCTGGAGCTCGCCTCTCCGCCCGCCGTCCGCCTCACCACCCCATCACATCACCACACCGCCACCATGAGCAGCGACCCGGAGCGCGAGCACGCCCTCGAGGGCTACAAGGGCAAGCTGCTGGAGTCGCGGGAGTGGGAGGCAAAGCTCAAGAACCTGCGGTTAGAGATCAAGGGCCTGCAGCACGACTTCGACGTATCAGAGGACAACATCAAGGCGCTGCAGAGCGTCGGCCAGATAATAGGAGAGGTCCTGAAGCAGCTGGATGAGGAGAGGTGTATGTATGCATCGACCTGAGTACACACAGGATGCTGATATAAGCAGTCATTGTCAAGGCATCGTCAGGGCCCCGCTACGTCGTAGGATGCCGCTCCAAGGTCGACAAGGCGAAGCTGAAGCAGGGAACACGAGTCGCCCTCGACATGACCACACTCACCATCATGCGTATGCTGCCCCGCGAAGTCGACCCGCTTGTCTACAACATGTCACTGGAGGACCCCGGCCAGGTTAGCTTCGGAGGTATCGGTGGTCTCAACGAGCAGATCCGCGAGCTGCGAGAGGTCATCGAGCTGCCGCTGAAGAACCCCGAGCTGTTCCTGAGGGTCGGTATCAAGCCACCGAAGGGTGTTCTGCTGTACGGGCCGCCCGGTACCGGAAAGACACTGTTGGCGCGTGCCGTGGCGAGCAGCTTGGAGACAAACTTCCTGAAGGTTGTCTCGTCAGCCATCGTCGACAAGTACATTGGAGAGTCGGCGCGTCTCATTCGTGAGATGTTCGGCTACGCAAAGGAGCACGAGCCTTGCATCATCTTCATGGACGAGATCGATGCCATCGGTGGACGACGTTTCTCGGAGGGCACATCGGCGGATCGTGAGATTCAGCGTACATTGATGGAGCTGCTGAACCAGCTAGACGGCTTCGACTACCTCGGCCAGACCAAGATCATCATGGCGACAAATCGACCAGACACACTTGACCCTGCCCTGCTCCGTGCCGGACGTCTCGACCGAAAGATCGAAATTTCGCTGCCCAACGAGGTCGGCCGTCTCGAGATCATGAAGATCCACTCGGCCAGCGTGCAGACAGATGGTGAGATCGATTTCGAAAGCATCGTCAAGATGAGCGACGGATTCAACGGTGCCGATCTGCGAAACGTCGTCACAGAAGCGTGAGTATCTCTAAAATCCAAGACGTTAGAACAACACTAACATTCCTTTAGTGGTCTATTCGCTATCAAGGACTACCGAGACTCGATCAACCAAGACGATTTCAACAAGGCCGTGCGCAAGATGGCAGAGTCGAAGAAACTGGAGGGCAAGCTGGACTACCAGAAGTTGTAGACGGAGCAGCGCATAGAGCCTTATCACTGGCTTTGCATGATAGCATGAGCATCACAGATCTTCATGTACGATAATACGACACTAGCAGCAGACGAATGACACTCTGCGTCCATAACCTTTACGTGAACATTCTATCACAATGCATTCAACAAATCTACCCTGGATATCATTCCACAACCCAACAACCGAAGAACCAAACTTCCACAAATCAGTCATAGCTACACCACCTCCCCCACCTCAAACACAGGCGCCTTCTTCCCCCACCGTACAGCCTGCACATAGTATTCCAACAACGCATCAATCTCGCTCCTGCTCTTTCCGTACTCTGAGCGCAGCTTCTCTAGCCCTCTCCGATCATTCCCCTTTTCTCGCGAGCCCAGCCACGCAGCTTGACCTCCTACGCCGATCCGCCGCCGCATAGCGGCACTGTAGTCCATTGCATGCCGAATCGCCTTTCTGTCCGCCGTCGGCAGCTTGGAAGCAACGTATGCTTGCAAGTTGAGCAGGACGGCGAGATCGAGCGGCGACGACAGCTTCGTGTCGTGCGCGGGGAAGGAGGGGAGGTCCGAAGTCACCACGATCGGGGCGCTGGGGTACGAGCTTGTGGGCCGTTTTGAGGAGGCGAGCGAGGAGCTAGACGACGACGTGGGGGATTGCGTGTGGTGCGCCAGTGCGGCGTCGAGCGCGGCAGACAGGTAGGTGATGTGTTGTTGACCGTCCGCCGAGAGCAAGAGCCCGGATTCTAAGCATGAGGCGAGGTATGGCCAGACTTGCATCGTGCCGCTCGTTGAAGGCGGAGTGAGAGTTTTGAGCACGGTGAGGTGCGAGGCAGCCCACGCGGTTGTTATGTCGAATTCGGTCCCGGAGGTTTTCGACTTCACTGCGGGCGCGCTGAGGAAGAAGACTCGCACGCTGCGGTGTGCATACGTGACCTTTAGCTTCTCCGGCGCGTCGAGAGCTGGCAACCGCTCCTCGGGCGCTTGTGTGTCGAATATCGAGAATAGATTCCGGCACTTGTATGTCAGGATCTGCCGCATGTCGTCTATCCTCTGTGCGACCTCGGCCGTCTTCAGCGGATGACGGTGTGCGGAGAGACTCGTCTTCTCGTCGCTGCTGAGCGCAAAGGACAGTGGCAATAACGACGGATAGGCATGAGCTTCGATCAGGGCGCTGATTTTTGCTGATGTTTCCAGGTCGGCCGGCTCGAAGTTGGACAGGATGTGTGAGAGTAGTTCATCGAGATCCGAAGGAAGCATTTCGGCGCGATTTTGTAATGTGGTGAAATTATCGTTGCCGGTGAGCTCCTGCAGGAGGAACCTGGTGGCTAAGATGCCCCAGAGAAAGATGCCGCAGGAAGTCTCCGAGAGAAGGGTGACGATCGAGAGCTCTTCAGGTACGACGGTGTTGCCGCGCAGTTTCAACAGTGAGTCGTCATGGCTGAAGTGGTGTAGGATGTACTCGTGTATGTCATTAGTCGTGTGGTCGTCGACCCATAGTCTTGGGCGCTTCTCGAAGGCCTCCTGAAACGCCGGGGATGGTCGGCTTGAGACCAGGAGTTTGACGTTTTCTTTTTTACTGGCGTTGATGAGTAGGGGGATCACGTCTACCAAATCCCCTGTATCATCGATCTCGTCTAGGCCGTCGACCATAAACAGGAACTTCTTGCTAACGTCCGAGATCATCAGTTCAAATGCACGACGTAGTTCGGTGTAAGATAACGAGCCCAGGCCACCGCCGTAAGATCGGAACTGCTCCCATCTGTCTGCAAAGAGGCGTTGCAGAATTCCCATGTCCTCTTCTAGGGGTCCGTAAATCATGTCTTGCAGCGATTCGTATAGGAGCGACCGTAACAAACCGAGTCCAGACTTCTGCAAATCAGTCCCGCAATTCCAGAAAAAAAATCCAGACGTAATTCCCGGTGCATGTCCAGACCACGCTTCCAAGTAGTCAAAGATGCGATCGTTCCGGAAAAGGTACCTCATCAACGTCGTCTTCCCTGCACCAGGCCGCCCTGTGACCCAGAACAGATGCTCTCCTCTTTGGTTCCCGAGCCACTCAAGAACACCGCCTTCGTCAGTATGCTGATCGTGGAATACCCACTTTAGCGTGCCGTCATGCGGCTTTGCAATCGAATGCAACCGATCGTCCAACCCTTCGAACCTCAGTCTCGCGAAGATGCGATCACAGAAATGCGCCTCGTTCGCCGCCGTAATCAGAGAGTCAACCTGTTTCGAGAACTCCTCGATGGCTTTCTTGCTCTTGGGTTTCCACTCGTTGGCATGCACCGCATCCAGTGCCTCATTCTGCCACTTCTCCCAGTGCGGCGTATGCGGCCCCGTCTCGCTGAACACAGGGAGGCCCGTCTCAGCAGACTGATCGAGATACTGCCGCAGTGCAAGGAGCAGCGCAACATCAACCTCCCTCCTCACCGCCCTCAACTTCTTCTTCAGACCAGTGACATCCCGCTCTTTCCACACACCAGACGCACACAACGCCTCTCTCGCAGTGCTCCATCTCGGATCGCCAAAACTGCCCTTCTTCTGCGTCTGGAGCAGCGCCTCGATCAGCGGCGCCGTCAATTCCTTCGTCTCTTCGCTGATCTTGAGAAGGTTCTGCGCTGGCTCGCTGAGCTTGCTCTTACTCCCTTCGCCCAGCCTCCTCAGCTCGGCTTGCTCAATGGCGTCCGTAAGGCGGAATAAAGTATCCACGATGACCTGCAGGACGTGCGCATTCTGCTCCACGGGGGAGGCATTTGCATCACCTGGCGTGTAGATGAGCGTCTGCTTCTGCAGGACTTTGATTGAGTAGTCGACGAGTAGGAGGATGCCTTGGGCCAGTCCGACGGCTGGCATAATTTTGTGGGTCATGGTGTTGCGCGGTCGGCATGTGTGCCGGGCGCGCGGGCGCGAGCAGAGCGAGCGGCAAAGCAGCAAAGCGCAAGGTTCGCGAAGTTTCCAAGGTTCGATGCGGAAAGAACAAATGGCAGCAACTCACACCTCCTGCGCCGCTTCAATAGAAGAGGTGAGGCTTGTACACTCGTTTAAGCGAATCGGTCTCCGTCTCATGTTTAGCGTGCGTCCCCTGGCGCAGAAGTCCGAACACAGTAATGAAACTTGGCGGTGCCCTGGCGGACGTGCTATTTTGAGTAGGTGGGGGTCTGATCTCTGGTTGACGCGTTCCCAGGTGGCAGGTCTGACGGGGAAGGACCTTACAAGCTCGGAAAACATGTGGTAAGCATTTCACAAAACCTGGTGGATGGCAGGGAAGTGTGCAGATGTAAGAATGGTATTTGACGCCTAAGCTATGCAAGGTGACCGCGCCTCCCGTCGCTATTGAACAAGGTAACATTACACTAAACACAACGCTAACAGCTACATCGTTTGCCCCTCGAAGTATGGTTTGAACCTAGGCGCGTCTTGAAGACCACATTGCTGAACAGCCTCATAACATGACATGAGGAGCGTTGGGAATTTGGTAGTCCAGTACCTCAGATATCCGTGAGGCAACGGACCGACCTTAGCTTTCACGTTCTCGTCCATATCTTCGTAGTGGTTTTTCTTGTTCCTGAGCGCACGAAGCAGGTCCAGAATCCGATCTCCGGTATACTTGCGCTGCTTTCCAAGGGAATCGATGAAAGCTTTGTCGAGCTTGGCCAGGAAGTTCATTCTATGATCCAAGATCTCCTCGGCCCAATCCTCAAGAATGTTCAGGTGGTTGGAAGGAGGATCACGCGGTTCACGCTCCCAGTGATCGGAGCAGTCGCAGAGGAAATTTAGACGCTTCTCGGCTGACCAAAAGAACGGGTGATTCATGACCTGTAGGGCAGTGGGACGGTCCTCGGGTCGTGTCTTCAGCATCCACTGAATAAGCCAGTACGGTTCTTCGGAATCATCGCCCAAGCGGAGTCCTTCGAGGTTGGCCTTCTCTTTCTTGATGTTGTACTCACGCATCTGCATCCAGCCTTCCTCGTCATCAAAGGGGTGCGAACCATTGGTGAGAACGTAGTAGAACACGCAGCCAAGTGAGAAAATGTCTACTGCTCGCTTCACACCCTGGGCGACAGGATCGGTAGACGTAGAGGAGTCACGAGAGTAGCCAGTCGAGCTGCCTCTGTCCACGTCCCTAGGCTGTGAGATCAACTCAGGAGCCTTCCATCCAACAGTGCCAGCGTTGCCAGTAGTACCGATGAGAGTGCTGACGTTGTCTGGCAAAGTCTTACATAGCCCGAAGTCCGAAATGACCAGGCGCGGTCCCTTGTTCTGGGTGCGCTGCGGGTAGGCAATCAAAATGTTCTGAGGCTTGATGTCGCGGTGAATAATCCGCAGACTGTGTAGATGATTGAGGCCATTCGCGAGTTGGTAAAGCGTGCGCGGAACGTCTCGGTTGATCTCATTGACAAGGCGTCGCTGAGCGTCAGTGAGATCCTCACCAGGTCTGCCATCTCTAAAGAGATCGAACAGACTGGCCTGGCACATCTCCACAGCGATGTACAAGAAGTTCTCGTCTTTCTCGTCATCGAAGTAGCGGATGACATTGGGGTGCAAATCACTCTCCTGAAGGAGCTTGACTTCTTGCTCAGCCAGCCCAAAGTATTGGGGAAGCATGCGCTTGATAGCCACATCTCGATCCTAGAAAGCTGTTTAGATGGGTTTGCGATAACTCGGAAATCCCTGTACTCACGTTCCATTTGCCCTCGAAAACGAAGGTGCCACCACTTCCATTACCTAGAAGTTTGTCTTGGTCAATGGTAAGCTTTCCGATCCTTTTGATGTTTGACACATCCTGCATATCGTCACCGTTCATGGTGACTTCATCGGGATGTAGTGTTGGAGATGGATCCAGCTTCTTAGCAGCGTCAACGATTCGGTCGACATCGTCCTCTTCCTTTTGCTGGTTCTTGTTGAGCTTACGGCCACCACGCTTACCCCTGTGCGTCTTCTTCTTCTTGGTGGGTGTAGCAGTAGCGCCATTGGGATCTTGTGCGGTGCTGTCAGAGGTGCCATTGGCTGCAGAAGAAGTCTTCTCAGCTGAGACAGGTGTGGCATCGTCTGAGTCACCTTCTGTTGGCGACGACTGTTCAATGGTAGTAGTCCTTGAAAGGGAGAGGTCCGCCTCATTATCCTCTGGTATATCAAAGCTCACGACCTTCTTCTCCTTCGCTTCTGGGTCAGTAGGCGCTTCCACAGTAGCCTCGGGAACCAGTTGAGATGGGCTAACAGCTTCAGCAACAGTCTCTACGGCAGGCACCGTTTCCACTGTCTTGACCTCTGGAATGGCTTCAGGCGTGTTCTCTACTTCGATTTCAGGATTTGGCTTGGGAGCGGCTCCCTGCGAAGCTTCTTGCTGAATCTCAAGCTTGGACTCAGCCTGGTCATCTGGCTTGAACTCTGCCTCAGAAATCGTAGGTGAAGAGAATGCGATTGGGACCTCCTTGACTTTAGGGGCCTCTGGGGGCTTGGTGAAGAGGGCCACAAGCTTGTCAAGCGGAGGAGAATACTTCATAGCCGACACAGTTCCGGCCATGACCAAGAAGGAGATAAGGATAGTATAGACAGCTGCCGCTCTTGTCTCGATCATAGTCTCAGTTCGAGGTGGTGGCTCGATCGCTGGCCTCTCCATCGGCGAGGTTTCGGGCGGTCGAGAAACAGGCTGGCCTTCTTCAGCATGATATGCCGTAGGAGCAGCGATTGCAAGATATCTCGATGGCGTCTCCAGCTTCTGGTCCAGTTTGTGCACTCCGACCAGATTTTGCTGATCGGGAAGCGAGTGAGGGCCGTCCCAATCGAGAAGGTCTCTGTACTCGTAGCAGGCAGCGTCTGGTGCACCATCTGTCACCACAGGGTAGTTCTGCTCCGAGAGCGCGTACCAAGCTCCAGTATCGGTGGTGTTCAGCCACACATGCTTAGCCCTCTCTTCTGATCCCACCTTGCCAGCCGGCTGTGGAAGCAGGATCAGGGCAGGCTCGGGCGAGTCGTCATTCGTTGGCCTAGCGACATCGAAGACCCGTGCGACTGGATACGGCAGGTTTTGTGTGAACACAGGCTTGCCGCGAGACTTGCCAAGGCGATTATGGTCGAGAGCCATTACCTGCCCGTTGTACCTGCTGTATATGTATTGATTGTCCATGGTACTCGAGTACTGTATTTGCAGATCACGGTCGCGGTTGTTTGGTGCCCACTCTGCGTACTTGATGGTGCAAATATGTTCGTTGGTCTGCTTGTTGTGAATGCTGATCGTATACTGCGTCTGTCCGAGATTGATGGACCCGGAGCACTCATGCTCGCGAGCATGGAAGTAGTCTCTGCCCTTGGGCGCACAGCTCTCGTCGTCAACCGAGTATGTCCCGCTGGGGCTGAAGCTCTTCTTGATCTTGCCAGACGCGGCTTCAACAACAAGCATGAAGGTAGACTTCTCGACGTTGTAAACTACTGGAAGCGCCGGGTCTTCGCTTGAGTAGGGAGCCATGTTGGCGAGCTGCTTGACGGTCATGCCGAGCCTGTGGAGCGCTGGGTAAGGGCCGGGTGTGAGGAAGTAGAGGGCTCCGTCTTCCTTGGGCTCCACGATCCAGACGAACGGCTGGTCCTGGAGCTTGCCGGCGTCGTCGGAGCCATTGCCGTTGTAGATGGTCTCGAGCATGGGCTGGCCGGTCAGCTCCCATATCTCCTGACCGGTGTACCGATCTCGTGCGTGAATGCGGCCGTCGACGGTCGCCAAGAGAACAAAGTCCTCAACTTCCCAGTCCTGCAGAGAACGCGCACTCGGTGCAAGGGCACCTGTGGCTGCGTTGGCGGCAGAGGGGGCTCCGACCGCGGAGACCGCGGGAGCAGAGGAGACATGTGTTGCTAAGGCGCTCTCATCCTGGGCGAAGACGGGAGAGTTCGGTCGGTGTCTGGCGACACGGCCTGCGCTCTCCTGTGCGTGGGTGGATTTCCCCTGGTTGGGGTGAATGGTGTGTGCAAGTACACTACGGGGCGGCTGTTGCTGCTGCTGAGCAACTGCTAGGAATGACGGTCCAAGGATGACGATTGCGAGGAGCGTCGTAAGCGTGAGGCCAGCACCCGGCGGCCGGCGCGGGCGTGGCATGTTGGGCGACGTCGTCTACGATGCGAGCGGCGATGCCTGGGGCAGGCTGTGGTGGTGAGAGTGATGGGGCATCGATGGGCGAGCGATGGCGTGGCAGAAGTCGATGGCTGATTTCGAAACCCCGATATTAATGGCAGGCGGGGGACCTGAACGTGCGACGTGCCCGGGCGCCAGGCCTCTCCTAACGCTCCGCTCCGAGCGGCTTGGGCGCGGCGGGCTTAAGCGGGATCCCTGAATATAGATCCCCGCGGCGCTAGAGGCTGTGTAAGGCTGAGGATATTGCAGAGCCTGCGCTTCATAAAGATTGTGGGAGGATAGCAGAGAGCTCGTGGTTGTTGCTCGAAGGCGTAGACAGACGAAGGGTACCGTGGTCAGGGTCTTTTGTGTGACAGCTGGGTGAACCACGAACCTCCAGCGCGCCGGTCTAGAGGCCGTTCCTCAGAACTCAAGAGCCCCCGCGCAGCACCGAATCGGCAAGTATCTGCATCGGCCCTGCGTCGCTGCAGCTTCTCCTGCGTCGGGCTCCATTCCAACACCGCTTGCACGTGTGCCCATGCATTTGCCATGGCATGAAGCCGACTCAGTTATTTGCTAGACAATTGTTGTCAAGGCCTCCATCCGTCTACTTGACCTACCAGATCATCAACGTCGTTCATCACCATAACGTCAAACATCTAAGACTCTGCCCGGGATCCTACGGGCATCGAGTCCTTGCATCACACGACAACGGCAAGGTGGTCTTGTGTGTCAAACACTGGTCCCGTCATCGTCTGTAACCCACTTGACGTGTTTCGTTGGCTCTCGATCACCGACTCGCTTTTGACTTTGGGAAGCGAGAGACTTTGAGAGGATCTCGGTCCTCCCTTGAGGTTCCCACGAGAGTCGACGGATGCTTGAGCGCTTTTGATGCAGTCAATCACAGTTAATGGCTTGAGTAGTTTTTTTTTTCCTGAGATCACAGCTCCTTGCAGTGCCTGTGGATTCTGTACCAGGCACGTGAAACCATCGAGGAGGATGCATCTGCAAGGTCTGAATTGTTGAAACACAACCTCTCCTTCGCCCAGTCGCTCGCTTGTCGAAGTCATACTCGACACCAACTACACACCTAGAATTGGCTTTGTGTGTGGTCCCGCTCACAGTCAGTTTTGTTGGACATCACTTGCGGGGAGACATCAATGTCGTTGACTGCATGAATTTCGTTTTGTGGTATGCACTTCGTCTAAGCCATGCTCAAGTCACACATCGTACAGGAAGCTTACATACGCTCGCGACGGCGAGGAGCTGACCTGATGATGTTATCGACACGCAGGAGCAGCTCTGCCGCTTCTGATGCCGATGAGACGACTGCACGCTTGAGCTTGTAGCTCTCGACGACGCCCAGCTCCCTCATATCTGCGATACCGCCGCTGGGCGACAGCAGGTCGAGTCCTGAGCTGGTGAGACCCGAGTAGACCGCCTTTCGGAGCCGTGTAACAAGGTCGCTGGAGTCAAGACCAGCGTTATCAGCCAGAATAGTAGGCAGCTGCTGCAGAGCCTTGCCGAACGACTCAACAGCGATCGCCTTCTTGCCCTCCACATTCTGCGCAGCCTCTGCAACGGCCTTGGCCATGTTCATCTCAGCACATCCACCACCAAGTGTTGTCCTAGGCTCCTTGACGGTTTGTGACAGAACAGCAAGGGCATCGTGTAACGATCGCTCAGCCTCATCGAGAAGCTGCTCGGTAGCACCACGGAGCACAACCGTGCAAGCCCTGCCTGCCTTGACGCCAGAGAACCTGATTAGTGTGTCCTCGCCAATAATGACCTCCTCAATCAAGTCACACTCGCCAATCTTGACCTGGTCCGGGTGGTCGAAAGTCGATGTGATCTCTCCGCCGGTGACAAGTGCCAACCGCTCGACACCGTCGAAGTCTGCGTGCTCAATGGAGCAGATGCCGGCATCTGCGAAGAGCTGCTCTGGCCAGTTATAAATCAATTGCCGGTTGACGAAGCAGTTGATACCGTGTGCCTTGATGCGCTCGACCTTGGCCTTCATCTTCTCGCGTTCTGCCTTCTCTAGCTCGGCCAGCTTGCCAGTGGAGTCAACCTTCACCCTTGCGCCGAAGATCTTGATCTTGTCTGTGTCCATTGATGTGTTGGCGACCAGGATCTTAGCGTTTTCTATCCTCTTGGGCTGGTTCACACCGAACTTCTTGTCCAGAATAAAGCCATCGTCAAGGTACGAGTCCTTGAGCTTTCCTCCTGCCTTCTTGATGATCTGAATGTGTGTGAGGTCGGTTGAGCCGCCGAGCTTGAGAACGGCGTCGACGGCGAGCTTGGAGAACTGATCGCGATCCTGGCTGAGAACCTTGGAGCTAAGTGTCGTCCTTGCGATAGCCTCGAGGTCCTTCCTGAAAGCGCCCTGATCGTTGCTGCGATCGGTTGCAATCTTCTCGAGCGCAGTCAGCGCAGCTTTGCTCGCTATCCTGTAGCCCTCAATGATTGTCTGGGGGTGGATCTTCTGGTCGACGAGCTTTTCGGCTTCGCGGAGGAGCTCTGCGGCGAGCACGGTGACTGAGGTTGTGCCGTCACCAACTTCGTCGTCCTGGACTTTCGAGATGTTGACGAGTACTTTGGCGGCAGCGTTGTCGAGGGCGATGGCCTTCAGAATGGTAGCGCCGTCGTTTGTGACCAGGATCTCGCCTGTGGAGCTGTGTGGGCAGGTAAGTTTGGCTCTACCAGGTATTTCAGGTGCAGGGTATCGTACGCAGACTGAAGGATCTTGTCCATTCCCTTCGGCCCCAGTGTGCTCTTGACCAAGTCGCCGACGGCGATGGCTCCTACGAATGCGGAGAGACGCGCATTCTCACCCTTCTCCTCCGTGACATCGTCCGCAAAGATTTGAGTGGGGTTCGACTGAAAGCGTTTGGTCAGCAGATAAACTGTAGATCAGATTTAGATAGGGACATACCATCTTGCAAGTGGTGGTAAACAAGCAAGGAGGGGTATCTAAGGGGATGTGGGGTTCAAGCCGTGGTGGCCTGCGACGCGACTTTTTCGAGCTGCGCATGCACTGTTCGGTAGGATGCACGTGCGGCCATGCCTTGAGCTCTCAAGGCGCTCTGGATGCGCAACACAGCTCATTGCGCCGCGCCAGGTTCAAACTCCTTGAACACGTACACATTCCATACTCTGAAAACCTTGGCCCTTGGTACTCGAATAATCTGTGACTCCGCCATGTCCAAGCGACAGGCTTTCGAGCCGCTTGAAGATGTCGTCGATGCGCCATCACCAGCTTCGAAACGTGCGCGAGTGGAAGATATCGACATGGACGAACCGCAGGCAAATGGCGCGCCTAAGAACGGGCGCCTTATGTCTCCGCGATTGGAGGACCAAGAGAAGATCGACATCCTGGGTGCGGATGCTGAAGAGCACGAGGAGCTCGAGGAAGCAGGAGCGCTGGATGGCATTGACGAAGACGAGTCTGCAATGGCTGCGCCCAAGCGGCAAGCTGCGCCAGAGGCCGGATACACCGACCTGTACCTCGACACAATAAACCGCAAAGTCCTCGACTTCGACTTCGAGAAGCTATGCTCCGTCACACTGTCGAATATAAACGTATACGCCTGTCTGGTTTGCGGAAAGTACTTCCAGGGCAGAGGGCCGAAGTCGCAAGCCTACTTCCACGCGCTCGAAGAGGGACACCACGTATACGTAAACATGGAGACAAAGAAAGTCTACGTGCTCCCGGAAGGTTACGAAGTGAAGTCGAAGTCGCTAGACGACATCAAATTCGTGGTCGATCCGCGCATGAGCAAGACAGAAGTAGCGCGGCTGGACAAGGATGCGAAGGTGTCTTGGGACCTCTCCAACAAAGAATACACCCCAGGATATGTGGGCATGAACAACATCAAGGCGAACGACTATTTCAACGTCGTCATACAAGCGCTGTCGCATGTCGTACCTCTGCGGAACTACTTTATGTTAGAAGACCTTTCGTCGAGACCCCAGATCGCGCAAAGATACAGTACATTAGTCCGCAAAATCTGGAATCCACGGGCGTTCAAGACACATGTGTCTCCCCACGAGCTACTGCAGGAGATCTCACTGCGGTCATCCAAGCGCTTCAACCTCACTGAGCAATCAGACCCGGTCGATTTCCTCTCATGGTTTCTCAACAACCTCCATCTGGCTGTTGGAGGTTCAAAGACCAAGCCCGGGTCGAGCATCGTCCAGAAGGTCTTCCAGGGAGCCCTCAAAATTGAATCACAAGAGATCACAGCCCGCGCCGACGCAGGAGATCGCTTACGCTTCGAGGATGCCGCCGTCAAATCCACAATCACCAAATTCATGATCCTCACTCTCGATCTCCCGGCCGCGCCGCTATTCCAGGATGCGCAGGAGAAGAACATCATCCCCCAAGTGCCTCTAACCACGATACTGAATAAGTATAATGGCATCCAGCCCCAAGAGAAGATGAAGGACCGCGTGCGATACCGCCTTCTGCATCCTCTGCCACCGTATTTGCTCTTCAATATCAAGCGTTTCAGCAAGAACAAATTCGTGTCAGAGCGCAATCCCACCATCGTCACGTTCCCCGTTAATCAATCGCTCGACATGTCGCCGTATGTCGAGCCGAACCCCAAGTTATATCCCCCGGGCGAGCCAATCTACTACGACCTCGTAGCCAACATCACGCACGAGGCAGTCAAGAAGAAGGACGATAGTGTAGAAGGCGAGCAGGAGAGTAAGGTGTGGAGAGTGCAACTTAAAGATCGCAGTCGCGATAAATGGTTTGGCGTGCAGGATTTGTTTGTCGAAGAGGAGAGGGCGGAAACTCTATTCACGAAGGAGGCGTACCTGATGGTATGGGAGAGACGCAAGACGAAGCCGGCTGCAAATGGCAACGGCACAATCAAAGCATAACGTTCTCGCAAGGCTGTTAGAAGAACTACGCCTGGACATGATGGCTGTAACATTAGAAGGGTATACTCTGAGACCTATCAGAATGGGATAAGTCGCTTCCTCTTGAGGCACCTATGCAGAGGCTGGAAGCCCTCATTGCTTAGCGCTGACTGTGCAAACCTTCCAGCCCTCTCAAACGTGAACTTGCTGTGGTGTGTCTCAGAACTTCCACGTGCAGCGTCTTAAGAGTCTGTGCAATAGATAGAAAGATGTGCACCTCTGTCTTATATAACACCAGTCGCGGTTGCCGCGGCTTGCTGAACGTCATTTCCCTCCAGAGAACGTGCTCCGATCCTCCGCTGCCTGCCGAACTTGAGTATATACAGGCCTGCCATCAGCACAACACGATGCAAACAAACAACATCAGCTCTCACTCTCGAACCCGGCATCAAGATGCATCGGTGCATTCGATCCTCCGACTGCCCACCTCTACCGGACGCTAAAGATGTTCTAATGCATAAGCAACGCCGAAGCCGTGTGAGTCTTGCAGCAACAGCGTTATCCACCGCAGTCCGCTCTCGCCTATAGTAGGCCACGCGTGGATGCGGTGAACAGATGATAAGAGCCAGGCAACGGTTGCACGCATCAGGCAGGTGACTCGCGACTGAAGCTGACTGCGGCAAGAGTCACCCCATGGTCAGAGGGATGTGCAGAAGCAGCTTACGGTCCAAAGAGCACGTCAATCGAAGTCAAAGGCCACATTCAGACATCGACTGGCAGACTGCACGATCGAGACGGCGTGGAGCGAGTCCTCTGAGACTGTAGAGCGGAGAGCCGTACGAAGCCGAGGGTGCAGATCAGCAAATCGACACCGTCGGCAGAGTCTCGAGAAGACTGATGAGCGTGAACTATTCACAATGAGCTTCTAGTCATCGCGATGGATGATTACTACTCTCGCGCCAAAGACAGCAGCGAAGTTGAAGAACAGTTTGTCCGGCCGGTGAGTAATCCATGTTCCACGAAACACAAGCTTTCACCACCCGTGCGCTAGGCATATCGGAAAGTGGGAACCTTTACCGATCCTGGGTCAGCTGCATCAAATACGTCAATACGACATGTCGAGCCGTGGAAACAATAACGCGACAGACAGCTGTCAGAGAGCATGTGGGCGCCCGAGAAGTCAGTGCGAGCTACGTACTGTGAAGTTGACTAACAAGGAGTCGAAACAAACACCGCCGACTGCCGACATATCGAGCCAAAGCTCCGCGGGCAGTTACAAAGCTGAAGCTCGGCAGGTCGGGCGAGAACAGGACCCGATGGCGTAAAACATTCTTTGATGCTTAGCAAACCCCAGATTCTGCCGCCTTTCGCGTGTTGCCTGATTGGCGACGCATTATGTCCGTTTCGTCCGAAGGCTAGCCCTAGGGTTTCGCACTGATTTCATGACTGCTGCCAGGATATATCCTCTAGCCCTGCATCACGCAGACGTGACAACTCGCCTCCTCTAGGCTTTCGCAACACTCACTTACGCAGATTCTGCCCACAGCAATAACAGTCGCTTCCTACGATCAGGGGCATTGGCAAACCGGGTTTTCACAAGACAACACGGTTCGGCTTCTCGAATAACTGGATTTCGGAAGTCGCCTTCCGGCCCTCGCCTCCTCAGGCGAGTAACGACACACAATGTCGTCGTCATCATCATCGTTTGATGAGAAGAAGAAGGAAGTTGGGCTCGTAGACCCTCAGGCGGCATCACAAAATCCTACAGAATATGAACCGATCAAGACAGAACCCAGCGCACACGACCCAGAGGCGGATCCTAAGAGGCGGCAAGGTTTAACACGTCTCGAAAGCCAAACCAGTGCGATATCAGATTTCAGCGACAGCGACGGGACGAGTACGAAAGCTTCGATACGGAAGAAGAAGTTCTACAAAAGGCTTAACCCGTTAAAATGGGGTGGCAAGCCTCCAATTCCAAAGGAGCGAACTGTCTCCCCAGAACACACTGCCAATCTGTTCAGTCGACTCTCGTTCCAATGGATGCAACCTCTGATGGCCACAGGCTACAAGCGACCGCTTGAGAAGACTGACATATGGGCCGTCAACCCGGACAGAAGTGTGGATGTGATGGTAGAACGCCTAAATGTGGCGTTCGAGAAGCGGTTGAAGGAGGGGGGCGACAAGCCGTTGCTGATGGCGATGTTTGACACCTTCAAGCGCGAGTTCATCACCGGAGGTCTTTGTCAACTCTCGGCATCCCTCATCCAGGCCATCGCGCCGTTTGTCCTACGATACTTGATCAGCTTCGCCGTCAAAGCCTACGTCGCTCAGCATGATCCCCGCGCAAAGGCCCCACCTATTGGTGAGGGCATCGGACTAGTCATTGGAATCACAGCGATGCAGGCTTTGCAGAGTCTGTTCACTAATCAATTCATGTATCGCGGCATGATGGTGGGTGGGCAAGCGCGCGCCGTGCTCATCACGGCTATCTTCGACAAGGCAATGAAGCTGTCAGGGAGAGCCAAGGCAGGTGGTCAAGCGGTCCTTGAAGCCCCACCTCCAAATGTCAAACCTGGGAGCGAAGAGGAGAGGAAATGGTACCAAAAGATCCTCAAGAAGAAGGAAAAGAAGACGAAGAAGGGCCCTGAAGGTGTCGCTGGAGGTGGTGAAGGCTGGGGCAACGGCCGGATCGTCAACCTCATGTCCACAGACACATACCGTGTTGACCAGGCTAGCGGTTTCTTCCACATGATCTGGACTGCGCCTATCGGTATTCTGGTCACCACAGCTCTCCTTCTGGTCAACCTGACATACAGTGCTCTTCCTGGGCTCGGTCTTATTCTTATCGCCATGCCGCTGCTGGCTCGATCAGTCAAGTCTCTGTTCCATCGCCGTGTAGCTATCAACAAGATCACTGATCAGCGTGTCAGTTTGACACAGGAGATTTTGCAGGCCGTAAGATTCGTCAAGTTCTTCGGCTGGGAGACAAGCTTCCTCCAGCGCATCCAGGACATTAGGAAGAAGGAGATCCGTGGTATTCAGGTCCTCCTTACCATCCGCAACGCCGTTCTGGCCGTTGGAATGTCTATGCCGGTCTTCGCTTCCATGCTGTCATTCATCACATTCTCCCAAGTCAACCCCACTTTGGATCCAGCGAAGATCTTCTCCTCTTTGGCACTGTTCAACTCGATGCGCATTCCGTTGAACTTTCTACCTCTCGTCATTGGCCAAGTCATTGATGCCAATGCATCAGTGAAGCGTATCCAAGAATTCCTAATGGCTGAAGAAGCTGAGGATAGCGCCAAATGGGACTACGGCGCCAAAGACGCTGTCGTTCTGAAGGACGCAGACTTTACCTGGGAGCGCCATCCTACGAACGACGAAGCCAAGGACGGACCAAACACTAAGAAGATTGGAAAGGAAACCAAGGCCGAGACGAAGGCTAGGGTGCAGACAGAGAAGGACGAGCAAGCAGCAGATCTGGAAAGGGCGAAGAATGCAGCCGAAGAGAAGCCCTTCGAGATGAAGGGTCTCAACCTCACCTTCGGTAGGAACGAACTGGTTGCCATCATTGGAAGTGTTGGTTCCGGAAAGAGTTCGTTACTCGCTGCGCTCGCCGGTGACATGCGCAGGACCAGCGGTGAAGTCGTCATGGGCGCATCCCGTGCATTTTGCCCGCAGTACGCCTGGATTCAGAACGCCACAGTGCGCGAAAACATCGTCTTCGGAAAAGAATTCAGCCAGAAATGGTACGATCAGGTCATCGATGCCTGCGCTTTGCGACCAGATTTGGACATGCTTCCTGTGGGCGATGCTACGGAGATAGGAGAGCGTGGTATCACCGTGTCTGGTGGTCAGAAGCAGCGTATGAATATCGCAAGGGCCATCTACTTTAACGCTGACATTGTCCTCATGGACGACCCGCTCAGCGCTGTTGACGCCCACGTCGGTCGTCACATCATGGACAACGCTATCTGCGGTTTGTTGAAGGACAAGTGTCGCATCTTAGCCACTCACCAGCTTCACGTTCTGAGTCGATGTGACAGGATCATCTGGGTCGAGCAGGGTAATGTCCAGGCAGTCGACACATTCCCCAACCTTATGGCACATAACGAAGGCTTCCAGCAGCTTATGACGATGACTGCCTCGGAGGAGAAGGAAGAAGAAGAGGAGGAGGAGCTTGAAGACGAAGTCGAAGATGAGAAGAAGATGGCTAAGAAGGCAAAGAAGCAGAAGAAGGCTGCTGCGCTCATGCAAGTCGAAGAGCGTGCGACCAAGAACGTGTCTTGGGACGTTTGGATCCAGTACATCAAGGCTGGAGGTGGGTACTGGGTCGGGCCGCTAGTGTTCATTTTGCTTGTCCTCTCGCAGGGCGCCAACATTGTCACAAGCTTGTGGCTTTCGTACTGGACCTCCGACAAGTTCCACTGGGACAGAGAAGGCCATGAAGGCAGGTACATTGGAGCTTATGCTGCCTTTGGCTTCAGTCAGGCGCTCCTCATGTTCCTGTTCTCGTGGTCTGTCTCGGTCTTTGGTACAGAAGCTGGCAAGAAAATGCTGCATATGGCCATCACCCGGGTACTCCGAGCACCGATGTCTTTCTTTGACACTACACCTCTCGGGCGCATTACCAACCGCTTCTCCAAGGATATCGATGTCATGGACAATACGCTGACTGATGCCATCCGCATGTACTTCCTGACACTTGCGATGATCATCTCAGTGTTTATCTTGATCATCGCCTACTATTACTACTACGCCATCGCTCTCGGACCGCTCTTCATTCTCTTCCTGTTCTCGGCCGCTTTCTACAGGTCCTCGGCCCGCGAGGTGAAGCGCCACGAGGCTGTCCTTCGTAGTACGGTCTTCGCACGCTTCGGTGAGGCTGTCATGGGCACAGCTACCATTCGCGCGTACGGCTTGCAGAATCAGTTTTCCCGCACCGTGCGAGAGGCCATTGACGACATGAACAGCGCCTACTACCTTACCTTTGCCAACCAGCGCTGGCTAAGCGTTCGCCTAGACGTAGTCGGTATCTTGCTTGTCTTCACCACAGGTATCTTGGTCGTCACGTCTCGATTCAACGTCAACCCTAGTATTGCTGGTCTAGTCCTGTCTTACATCCTTACCATCGTCCAGATGATCCAGTTCACGGTGCGCCAGCTGGCTGAAGTTGAAAACAACATGAATTCCACCGAGCGCATATATCACTACGGGACACAGCTCGAGGAAGAAGCCGCTCTCCACACAGATGTGCAGGTTCGTCCGACCTGGCCCGAGCATGGCGAGATCGTCTTCGAGAAAGTTGAGATGCGCTACCGTGATGGTCTGCCGCTCGTCTTGAAGGGACTGAGCATGCACGTTCGTGCTGGCGAGCGCATTGGTGTCGTGGGTCGCACTGGAGCGGGTAAGAGTTCGATTATGTCTGCTCTGTTCCGTCTGCAGGAGCTGGCGGGTGGTTCGATCACTATTGATGGCTTGGACATCAGTAAGGTTGGTCTGCAGAATCTGCGAGAGAATCTGGCCATCATCCCGCAGGACCCTACCTTGTTCAAGGGAACCGTAAGTTGAATTGTGATTTCTGTTCCCCATACACACCGCTAACATTGTCCGCAGATTCGAAGCAATCTTGACCCCTTCCACAAGAAGACCGATCTTGACCTGTGGTCCGCCCTGCGTCAAGCCGATCTGGTCTCGAACGACGCAGAAATGGGCGACAAGACCGGACGCATTCACCTCGACTCTGTTGTCGAGGAAGAAGGACTCAACTTCTCCCTGGGCCAGCGTCAATTGCTCGCTCTTGCCCGCGCACTCGTCCGTGGCTCACAAATTATTGTCTGTGACGAAGCAACTTCCAGTGTCGATTTCGAGACGGATCAGAAGATCCAGCAAACGATCGTAGATGGCTTCGCAGGGAAGACCCTCCTCTGCATCGCGCATCGTCTCAAGACTATCATCAGCTACGACCGTATTTGCGTCATGGACCAGGGTCGAATTGCCGAACTCGACACCCCCATCAATCTATATGATCAGGGTGGTATCTTCAAGGGCATGTGCGAGCGCAGTGGAATTCGGAGGGACGACTTCTTTGGGAAGCACTAGGAATCAGGCGTGCGATAGAGGCACAGATTCACGCAGCGTGCGTTGCAGCGAGCAGTGGCAGTTATCGCGCTGCGAGAGGGGCCATAGGATAAAGACACCCGCATCCACCATTACCGGCTGAAATTGTACACTAATTTTGCATGTTTTCTCGTTGTGGATGCGGCCTGATTAACGCGCATGAGCATGGCGTTTGTAGCGGCAAAGGGCTTTCTTCATCCAATGTCAGGCTGGAGTTGGCATGTCTAGCGAGGGTCTGTTTCGCACCAGCGGAGTCTGAAGTTCCAGGGAAAAGTCAATAAGAATTGCAAATATGACAAGCTGAAAACGCAATGTCCGGTAGTGTGGAGTGAGTGTTGGTTCAGGTACCGAAGTCAATGCCATGTGATGTTCCGGACGTTCAGCTGCTGACGGCGAGGCTGCATCTTCGACAAACCTTCACCAGCCGCAGCGAGGCTTGAAGTTGGGCAACAGCGCAAAACGTGGGAGGATCTAGTGCCTTGGTATCGCAGCACTTCTGCTCCTCAAGCGCATTTTCGCGCAGCGCGGGGCCACTCCGCCAATAGAGCCGCCGAATTTGAGAGACACTGCGGCAGCAACATGCACCATCAGGCGCTTGATGTCGCTATCGCAAGGCTGTTGACACTGCCAACGCGGCGGCGCCGACGCATGCAGTCGAGGCACTGTTCCAGAATGCTGGAAGCCTCCAACAGAAATCGCCTTCGCTGCGTCTTCCGTCATGACAAGTCGGGCAGGTCACTTGCCAATCACTCGCGCCGCAAGCTGCATGAAGTCAAGGCGCCGCCGTGGGTTCTTCGGCCTGGGCCTCCGCGTGGGCAGGATCTTGTTCCATTGGACTTGACTTCTTTGAGCCTCGCCCGCGCTCATGCTTGCAGGCCAAGCTCCAGTCGTTCAGCACGGATTCCAGACCAAGCGAGCTTGACTTGTTTGAGTGCGGCGCTCTCCAGAACTCGCTCAGGGACGCCGTGACGAGTCTACAGCGGCGTCAAGAGTCTTGTGGTTCTTGGGACGCACGATAAGCTCTGCAGCCTGCGACGAGGCAAGACGACAGCAGACCGGGCAGCGCGCAAGACGAGCGGCGCTCGAAACACTGTGACGTTGACCGCAACGAGCGTTGTGGGTGGAGCGCTGCTGGTTCAAACAAGTGCTTGCAAGTGAACAATAGCGGCTCACCTATCAAATGAAAGGGCCGAGAATCGTCACTTGCCTGCGCTTGCAGGAGCGACCTTCATTGGGTCTAGCGAACTCGATCGGCCCTCTAGCCTGGAACTCAGCGTTCGCTCAGACCTTCCCCCGGCCCTGGGCCTGGAGTTCTCCTCCAAGCTCATTATCATGGCCTGCGCCCACCAGCTACGCTCCTTTTGCTAGCCGTACCATTTTCCTCCTGCTGCCCCAAAGTCGCTCTCTGCTTTGTACCCCGCAGCAACAGTTTGTAGCTGAAGCACGCCGGTCGACCAGCTACATATAGGCCTCCACTTTGCCTGTGCTGTTTGCTCCTTCCTTGTCCACGGCATCCTTATCGTGTTGAGCCTTCCACCTCAGGAGTAAACTCTCTGGAAACCACCCCACGGCAGTCGAAACCGAGCTTGATCACCTGATCCACGTGTGTGTCATTCCTGCTGCGTGCTCAGCTCGACCACCAGACGTCGCACAACATTACTCCACTGCATCTGCAGCCACCCATCACTGGAAAAGGGTCCTCCTGACGACTCCGTCCCTGCGGCACTGCACACACGGCCCTGTTGACAGATTGACATTGTGAACGCTCCCTCCACACCGCAATGGCAGCAGGCAACGAAAAGTACGAGCCCGTCACCTTTGGCGTCACCATCGAGGGCAAGACAGACGTCCCCCAGTCCACACCGTCGCCCGCACCTTTGCTGCCGTCGTCCAACGCGTCGACCATGTCCACAGCCACAGCAGACGCTACCGCCAAGGAAATGGCCGTCGACTCGTCCAATCCCTACTCTGCCTTTTACAAGCACCCCGACGCCCGTCGCTCTCTCGACAATGTCAGCGCTCCCCAGAGCAAGACACATCTCCAGATCAACACATTCGAGCACGATCTTGAGGCTGGCGTACCACTGTCAGCCGCCACCACACAGCAACTGCCCAAGGTCTCGGTCGACGGCCGCGTCAGGGAGGTCAAGGAGTGCACAATGTGGCCGTCGAGGCAGGCTGTGCTTGAGAAACGCAAGGACCACAAGCGCAAGAAGGGCTGCACACCATTCCAGGGCCTGACTAGCAAGCAGAGGCTATGGATTAAGATCATCATCGCGCTCCTCGTTGTCGGCGCCGCGGTCGGTCTCGGTGTAGGCATCTCGCGGGCTGTCGGTGGTGGTGTCTGGGCTGGTGACGGCAAGAGCAAGGAGATTCCTCACAACTGAGCCCGCAGTAGGCTCCGTTAGCAACAGCACTGTCACAGGTCCGTCAACACCACATCGAATATACTCGAACCCACAGCTAACGCCTGCTAGAGTCGCTCAGCATATCTTTTGAGCATGACCACCGACTACGACTACGCGCGTACTTTCTTCGACATCATTACGATATCCCCTTTCTGCTGTTTATTGCTTGTACCCAATGTACATATTCCTGTCTTGCTTCTGTCTATATTTCAACGGGACACATCTGGGGTCACGGCGCACATGGCGCACTTTACTGGGCATATCAATGCATCTGGGCAAGGATCAAGGAGCTTGGTGTTACAAAGGGATTTCCTACAGGTGCGCATCACACTAGAGATACAACGCACGAGAGAGGCCGATCAATCGAATATCGCCTGCGCTGCTCCAGCGAGGCTGAACTCAACTTTGTCGTCACTTGCGTAATTCTTGCACTGCCTTGCACGTCATGGTGAACAGCTTGTGCACCTCGCTCAACAGTTTCACGGACCCCACTGTTTGTGGCCTGTCAATCGCGCACGGTACGTTCCACTTGGGGGCTTCCGTTCGCACCGTTCACAAAAAAGACTGACGTCCATGAATCTGATGTGAGACGCAGCATTACATGCCAAACGCGGTGCGCAACATGGTTATCTGCACAGCGAACGGATTGCAGATGCAATCGCGGACGCGGCCCGCGCCACCATTGTATTTACCGCAATTCGCCGCGTCGCCAATCTGTTCCTTCGTGGACAAACGGGAGCGGACTCTGCAAGCCCATTCTCATAGCATTGAACATCGCAATAATGGCATGCGATGCATCAATGGAATTCCGATGAATGGGGAAATTGCACGGGTCCCTGCGTACTGGCCTGCAAAGTACGTGCTCGGAACTACTCGGTGTGGACCTGTGGGTTGAGTGGGTTCAGGCGGCTGCGCCTCTCCCGGATCCACTATCCCCTGCGCATCGTGATTCGCGCGATTGGAGCAAGACTTGTTGGTTTTGGGTTGAGATCCGAATACGATGGGTGCGAGACGTACAGAGGCGTATTGGAGTACGGGAGGACGTTTTGTGAGGTTTGTTTGTTTATTCAAGGGTCCTCGGTACGTGCCGAAGGAAGGCGCGAGGGGATGTTGGAGGGGAGATGTGGAATGCTGACATCTAGTTCTAGGTTGGAGTGCCTTTGACACCACGTCCGGAAAAGTGTAGGCTCTTTACCATTTCACAGTAGGTACAGTCATCGACATAATTCTTGCGTTCCAAAGCATGGTACGTTGCCGTTACGTCCTGAATAGGGCCATTCTTGTGGGTGTTTGACGTAACTCACGATACGACAATGATGCTCAAATACTTCGGCAGCCGATCGTATACGAAGCGCTTTATCACCCGTACGTATTTCCCACTTCTACACGGTCGACGTGTTTCGACGACAACGAGCATCGTCCGCTGCCAGGAATGACTCCCCACTTCACCTTTGCTAAATGCGGATCCACCTCGCCGGCGCCAGGATGACATGCCGCACTGATCATGAGGCTGCAATTCTCGGCCAGTGGAAGGTTGGTGACCATACGTCTGCGACCGACCCATCGAACCGTGAGGACTAGAAGTAGGCAGGCGACCGAGAACACAACCAAACTCGAGAACGAAACGCCGCACGCCGAGGTCCAGTTTCTCAACTGATCGCCGTGCCAATAGTAATCAATCCGGGAGAGAAAGAATGCCTGGGATAGTAACCAATGCAGCCCTCCACTTGTGATCACCAAAGGTATCGACCACTTATATGGCAGTTGTAAGAAGTAGGTGCTGCGCTGGTGACTATACGGCTTTGTAACCCTGAGTCCCTTCCTCAAGACTGCGAAGTTATTCCACTCGGCTGTGCTTGCCATGGCAGAGCAGATGGCGTTCAAGTTGAGATAGCAAAGAGACAACAGGACTTGCGGCGCATTAGCAAGCCAGGCGTTCCAGATCGTGACCTTGGTAGATGCTCCTGTGACACCGAAGGAGAGCCATCCGCTAGAAGCAGATCCCCATTGCCACACGTCTCTTCCCAGCTCATCAACTCGGGTAGGGAAGAAAATGAGTACGCACACCAACAATGCTCCGCTATAACCAGGTTAGAGTGTATAACTCTTATTGGTGACGTTTACTTACGCTATAATGGCAGACCAAGCTTTGTCGTAGCCAATAGAGGAGCAATAGCGTCGTCGCCGTGGCTGCCATACACTGTTGCGGTAATCAACTTTGGAACGAGCGTCGAAGCTGTCGAGCATTTGATCCAGCTCCAGTATCGACCGTCCCTTGGTCAGTTCTTCGGGGTGGTGCAAGTAAGAAGACACAGCATCTCCGAGAGTTACGATGTACTCCGAGGTATCCATAAGCAACACACTAAGCATGAGAGCCAACTTGATAAAGTTGAAAAAGGCCACGAGCGCCATAAAAGACAAACTAATCTGCACGCGGCTCTGGCGTTGGATACTGGTTGCGTATCCTTCTTTGATGTGTATCTGTCCCGGTAGCGCATGCTTGGTCTTGGGGTTTTCTTTATACCATGGCGTGTACGTTGTCCACCCGGCTCTGGTCAAATCTGTCACCTCTGAGATTGACAGGTTGGCTGGAAAGTATGTCAACAAGAAGTCGGGTATACCCTTTGCTCCCTGAGTCCGTTGTGTTTCGTTTGAAACCCCATCTACGAGTAGGTAGAGATCACTATAACGTGTGATGTTTGGTGAGTTGTATATCTTTCTCCACTGACTGTTGTCAAGTCGGTGAATGTTGACATTAGCCTGGATGTTGGGAAGTGAGTCATAGTCGCTCGTCAGTACTGTTACCGAGTACTCCGTCATGGTGATGATTTTGAAGATGGCTGCATTGTAGCTACAACTGTCAGTGAGCATAACCAGGAGACGCCAGAGGATGACCCACAATAGATGTAGAGGCAGCGATGATACAGCCAAACCCAAGCAAAGGCAAGCTCTCTTGCGGGACATCACCTTCAAGTTGTGGATGCTGATTAGACCAACATCAAGCCACTTGCCCCTAGAATGTGCGCGATCCATCTCTTGTCGAGTAGGCGAATTCAAAACTTGCATTGTATAGTTACTCGCCGATAGCAGGAGTGTGCTTAGGACGTTGATGAAGACGTGGCATATCGTGTTCCACCAAGACACTGTGTCTTCGTCCCCTTCCAGAAGCGTGGCAACGCCGTCTCTATCATAGCCAGACCTTGTCTTAGAGCCTACAATGATCATTGCGATGTTGCAGGCTAATACGAATGTGGACGTACAGGTTCCAAGCAACACGCCCATGCGCCAACCGTAGAACCTGGTTCGCCAAAGATTGTCCCGGTAGCCCCCTCCGACCGCTCTGAGGGCTCGTTTCATCCTCTGAGATGGATGACTGGTCTCACTCAGCTCTTGCTCGAAAGAAGATCTAGCACTGAGAGGCTGGGGTTGCATCATATCTCCTTCAATTAAGATTACAGGTCTGTAGAAAGGTCAAAGATGCACCATAAGACGAACAAAACAACTTACGGTGTGTCCTGGGGACCATTCCTCGCCACATTCAGCAGTGGATCCGTCTGCTTCTGACTCTCTCCTGAGGGCATTGTTGTACAAGTGGCTTCGGCAGCCTCTACACGCGCGTGATGATGTATTTGCTCCTCAGTTTTTTGATAACCTCTTTTATCTCGATCGCAGTTGATATCGGTGTATGTGTAGTTGGCCATCCGATCCAGAATCGTGCGATTAGGAGCAGACTGAGAGTGGTTGGTGGTATTGTTGTAGGCTAAAGAGGTAGGGCCATAGTCGTAGTAGTTGGCCATACATCTCAACGGCTGCTCTTCGTGAATGCATTTCTGAGACATGCTGCGCACCCGGTACAGAAGAAAAGATTCTGATGGGATTGAATATACTGAGAGGAGGTTGTGTTTACGACTAGCAAGGCTGAAGGGTTGCAGCCGGAATCTCAATAAGCGCAACCTCGTGGCGTCTGCCGCGCATACTTGGCCCCCTCACCAAGTCTTCGGTCGTTCTGGGAGCCAATGGTAGATCATTTCGTCACTTTGCCTGGGCAAGTGCTCTTGACCGATTGTGAGTTTCAGCTTTGCGCAGTTGCGTCGCTCAAAGCACCCATGAGGTGAGCGTCGCAAGACCCCAACTTTGACAAACCGCTCGCTGTGAATATCTAGCCCAGCCAGCTACCATAAGCCATATCGCTAGGTCAGTCCCGGGGACATCTTCGGTAGCGAGCCATCCGCAGGTCTGTTCGATCAGGCTAGGACGTTACCACCTCGTGTGCTGACATGCAGGGCCACTGCGCCGCAGATAGTGGCGGACATCGCTCTGGGTGGACAATTTTGGGGTTTGGACGGGAAAAAGGGATGCTTTAAGTATGCAGACTTGCATGAACCGACACCTTGGGACAGTCGCATTTCATCTGAGGCTCGACTTGCAAGCGCTCTGTACCTCGCTGTGCATAGAGTGAGATGTGCGACTCCACGTGAAGAGCAAACGAGCCTCTAGACATGCGAGTTCACAGATCTACCGTGGCTTGCGTGTTGGTCTGTAACAAGTTGCATCAGTGAACATGCAAAAAAGACGTCCACAGACGAAATTTTGTGCTCCGCGAAACGACATTCGCGTACCATAGGTGACAAGGAGGTTGCAAGAACATTTCCTACTACGGCGGAATAGACCAGACACATCCTACCAGGTGTGTCTGCAACAAACAACAAGCGATCATCTGACGATGATGTCCAGGGAACCAAGATATGATGCCATTGCGTTCGTGCGACCTGTTGTTTCGACCCGATGCAAAAATGACAAAAACATACAACAGCGGGTATTCGCTAGTGGTCACCCACCTAACTACTAATCCGCCGGTACGTTGCTTAAATAGGGCTGAGCGAACGGGAAGCCTTGTTTTCAACGTCCTATGGTCGTATGTGAAAGGAATCGCTAATCATCAATTATATGTTGTCCCATACTAGGCCCCCCTGTTACGAAGCTCTCCCGCTTCCTCAACATCTACCATGTCCGCTATTCGACGATGGCGTGGACGAACTCAGTTCCACCTCAACGCTTTCTTATCTTACAGTCCAGCTCTTCTCTTGAACACGCAGTTCCAAACGCCGACCCAATGCATGCAGAGCGGGGATATATACATCTCTTCCTCATCTCTCAACTGCCTCCTCATCTTTCTCCTCCTCAGCTGAACCACGGCTTGTTCTTCTTCGCCTCTGCACGAGCTTCCATCTACAGCTTGTCAGTTGTATTCGCATCTGTGCTCGCTCGCGGCTGATCGATGATGTCTCTTTCCGTATCGGCGGGGGCTCAACGTACCCATTGCTTCTTGCAATCCCTGTATGCTCTGTGCATAATCAGTCATTAATGGCCCCAGATAGGGATGCCTCAAGGCAAGATGTCCGCTCTCCCATTCGCATCACTCACTGGAAGAAATCACTACACATCGCCCTCTCGCCGCCGTTCCTCTTTAAGCACCTGATGCTCTTGTCCGCCGCCTCCTGGCAGGGGTCAAAATACTCGCTATACGCCTTGCTGTGGGTATCATCAGCCTGCAGTCCATTCAATCGACATACAGCGCACCGCTATGTGCTCTTTGGTATGTAGGCGTACTTGTCGAACTTGGTGGCGGTCGGGCCTGACCAGTCGGGCTTGTCGTCCTCGCCGAGCTTGTCTTTAGGCATTGTGTATACGACTATTCGTTCGGGATTTCGTATGATCGCGCTAGGATAAAGGTGAGCAATGCGATGCTGGCAATGGAGCTGTGATGGTGGACAAGACCTCGGTGGTCTGCGGAGTTTCTTTATCGATAGAGAGCCAACTGCGTCATAACGTGACAGCGCGTGTTGGCCGTGCGTATGCTCCGTCGAGTTCTAAACATAGTGGATGTTTCACACATACTACTCGGACGAGATAGACAGTACTGCAAAACGATGGAATTACACGAGCTTTCTGGCTCTGTATCTTTCTTACATGGAACCAGCTCAAGAGTGTGGTATAGTGCAGGGTACTGACGCCAAACAATGCACGAAAATCCGAGAAGTCCGTTTTGATGCCGCTGAAAGACAGAGTCGTGATCATACGCTCGTAAAGTGATGTTCATCCCAAGCACCTATCCATGCACCAAACCCTATCAAGTATCAAAAGAAAGAAAAAAAGGTAGTGTTCAACTCAACCACGTGCAACCACTGACTAGATGAGCTGGCCAGTGACTACAGGATTGGCTGTTCTATTGTTGTTTTGTGCTGGCTGATCAAAAGCTGCCAGTGGTCCGATATTGCTGCTCTGTCGTGCGCGGTATGTGCCATTGGCGTAGGCAGTGACTGGAGATGTGAATGGCTGTGAGGGTGGCAAAACGCCGGGTGGAGGGGCGTTCATCATGTTGCGATTGCTTCTGCGGCGACCTAGCGATGGGCCAGAGCCACTGTGGGCGGTGCCAGCCGAATTGACCGAGCCCACGGACTCATTGGAGTTGCTTCGCACATGCTGGGGAACACCTGGTCCTAGCGCAAGAGAAGGATTGTTACCAGCGTTGCTTTGGCGGCGAGCAAAGGGGTTAGTGCGCGCCGGCGCCGTGCTTGGAAGACCAAGAGCTTGTTCTCTGGTGTTACGAAGCTCTCGAGCGCGAGCGTTCAGATCGTCCGGTGTCAGCCCTGGCGGGATTCGCGCCATTTGAGGACTGGGTCCAGGTGAAGGGGTAGTCCGCAAAGCCCTGACAGACGGCTGCGCGTTGAGTCGACGGACAGAGGGCTGTGACCGCAACCCGAGTCGTGAAGCCTGTGTCCTCATAGTTGGTATAACCGGCGCAGCAGCCGCAGCATCGTGCATATTCGCGCGCGAGCTAGCTGGTCTCAGGGTTGCTGTTGATGATTGCTCTCGAAGTCCTAGACGAGAGTTCCTAGCTCTGATAGTGTGAACGTAAGCAGCCCACGGGTTGGCAGGTCGTGCAGGTACCGCAGATGCAGGAGGATGCATACCCATGTTAGGGGACGGGAAAGTCTGATACATGGGTGAGAAATTGCCAGAACTTCTACGATTGCTCGCTGCAGATGGTGGGCGAGGACCGACGCGGCTTTGGGGGCGATCAATCATGTCCATAGCTGCAGCAGTGTGCGTACGAGCGGTTTGGTCGATGGAGTATTGCGAATTGGGCGTCGAAGTACCAGGTGTCAGGATGACAGAGTCGCTACTGGCCGAGCTCATAGAAGATGTACGATCGTTGCGAAACGCGGTTTCCATAACATTGGCTGTGGGCAAGGCAGGAGACATTGCAGTCCGTCTGTTTGGAGAGGGCATGACGCGCAAGCCAAAATTGCTGTTGTCCATCAACGGAGTGCGCATCCGCGCTGGGGGAATGAAGGGCGAGAACGAAGCTGGTGCAGGACTTTGCCGATTACGGTTGGAAGACGGTGCCCGATTGAGGGGTGTGACGGAACGGGTTCCAAGGTCAATCAAGTCGCCGCTCACAGAATGTTGCTGCAACGCGGCTTGGTGGGCAGCGAACATCCAGCTGATACGGGGATCATATTCGCGGCGCTGAGTCCTCGGGGCACGACGGCTAAGACCAGCTTGCGAATTGTCCGAGTTGTCGTCAGTATCTGCCTCGTTGGCGGCAGCAGCTGCTTGGGCTGGGAACCGAGTGGGAGCATCTTGCAATGCCGTTCCGTTACGCATCATCAATTGGGACCGACGACTGCGAAGAGAGTTCATTGCCATGTTCACATCGCCGTCTTGCTCAGAGTCATCATCGTTGGCTTCGCCATCCTCATAATGGGGATTTGCATTCGATAGTACAGAAGATCGTCGTCGGAGGCCACGGGAGGCGTCGAGTGCTCGAAGGTTGCCCACGCGCGAGGGGGGACGTATGGGGGCATTCATGGGGGCACTAGGCCGAGGACGATCTGCAGTAGGTGTTAGAGACCCGCCCATTCGGCTTCTGTCATTTGAATTCGCAAGCGGTTCCCACCCAACGGTCGTAGCTGCTCCATCGCTGTCCCCATCTTCTTCTTCGTCCATCTCATCGTCGTCGGTCTGACGCAGCCAGCCTTCCTCTTCCAGTAGTAGCTGTTGTTCTTCTTCAAGTTCGTCGGTAGAAGTATCTTCAGAGGCTGATGGGGACGACGCAACCACACGAGCAAAGCGTGACCTAGTCCCGTTTGCTCTGTTCAGTACGTGATCTTGTGGTCGCGAACGCGGGGCTGACGGTCTTGAGGCTTGAGGTCTTTGTCCGCGGCGCACAGGGCCAACGTCTTCCTCTGTATCCTCGTCATCCTCCTCCTCTTCTTCCTCGTCTTCCTCAACCACGCTCGAGATCGTTGAGCTGGTCTCGGATTCTTCGACAACAGGGCGAGGTCTGGCGCGTGCTCGTGGGCGGTTGGCTGGGGCTGCTGTAGGTTGTGGCGTCTGACCAGGTGTCGAGGAAGCGCCACTGGCAGAGGCCGAGTCCTCCAGAGCGGCATCATCGATGAAATCATTCATCTCCGAGTCTTCTTCTTCCTCTTCCTCTTCGACTGTATCCATTTCATCGCCGTATACGTCCGAGACGATACTCTGAGAGTATGAACGCCTGCTACCAGCCTCGCTATGAGACATGTGTCGGCGAGGTCCAGCATTGCCGTGTTGCAGAAAGCGGCGCATGACGAAGTCGGCGCCTGGATCGCCCATGTAATCTTGCCAGCCGTCCATTGGGTCGCCAAACCCCTCGAACTCGCCTTCTTCATCGTAGCCCATAGCTGCTTCGAGGTCGTCGGCGTCCTGCTCTGACATCTCGTCCATGTCACTGAAGCCTGTGAAGCTGTTGTCCCATGAGACCTCGCCCGTCTCGTCAAACGCCAGGCCGCACTGTACACACCCGCCATCCTCGAGCTCCCATGTGCATATCGGACATCGGTCGACGCCGTCCTCTTGGTCGCGGACGATGTGAAGTGACGGGCGGAGTGGGTGCGCAGGCGCGTTGAAAAGACCCTTGAAGAGTCCTCCCGTTCGTGGGTCGGTGTTCTCGCGGTCTTTCTGGATGGCATCTGCGTCGTCTTGCTGCCACTTTTTGTGTTCTTCGAGTGTTTCGCCAGCAGGGAGGAGCTCGGCTCGAGCGATGAAGACGGCCGTCATGTCGCGGATCTGTAGTTCATATCAGAGGCCGTCCTGCGTCTTCAAGCGTCAGACCTACAACGTAAGCGGGAGCAGGCATGTGCTTGACATCGACGCGGCAGTCCGGACACGAGCACTTGGCCTTGTTCGACTTGCAGTTGAGGAACCACGTACAGAGGCACTGCGCCTGTTAGCAAAGAACATACTGGTGCCCTGCTGTGCGGCCTACCGTGTAGCAGTAGGTGTGGCCGCATGCTATTGTGTAGGGCTGGTATAGCAGACGGTCGCAGATCTTGCACGTGAGGTGCGCGCGCAGGCCGTCGAACTCGGCTTTCAGAGACTTGAGCTGCTGCGTGGTGTTAGCATCCCATACAAGGTGTGGTGTAGCAAAGCAAACCTCGTCTGCTTTGCTCGGCCGCAGCTGCTCGTCGCCCTTGGCCGCCATCTTCTGCTTGAGGCTGTTGCTGCTCGCCGCCCGCGCCGGCCGGTCTGCGCTGGACTCCCTGACCAGCCGCGAGGCCGAGCGACTCGCCGTCGGGGTGCTGCCGCGCGACGCTCGTGAGGTCGACGCCATGTCTGCCTTGGTGGGCGGGGTCGGGGAGGCGCGTGAAGTGCTGCTCTCCATGGCGGGCGGTTTTAGTGTAACGGCCCGCTCCAGCAACAGGAAAGAACGACTGCCCAAGGTGCCCGCATGAGCTGCACGGCGTTGCAGTCACGTTGGGTTGTCGCTGTCGGTGGCAGTCGCAAATGATGCACGCACTCCCAAGAGTAGCCGCCCTAGCAGCTGGCGTCAGGCCCTCTCAGCGTTCGTCTACCGGCCCGCCCTCTACCTCCGCCGCCTCACTTTGAGCGCCAACCGCGCACCTTCACCTGGCCAATCACTGCACCCGCATTCTGGGATATGCACGCCAATCACATTGCCGGACTCTGCTGTCGTCCATCACACCGGGGACCCGTCTCATTGCAACTACTATCTATATACTTTCTCACAGGTTGTTCTTCTCCAGTGGAACAGGGCGGTTCTCTCTCGCCCACGTCTTCTCTTCCTCGCTCTTGAACGGCGGCGGGAACATGCCTTGGACCTTCCACAGCCTCCTCTCTGTCTCGGCGACATGGAACTCGTAGTCGTATCCCTTGTCGAGCACGTGTGGCTTTAGAGCAGCGTCAATCTTGTTGGCCGTGTTCTTGTAGACTTCGTCCTCATTTGGCAGCGTTACGGCAATGTGCTCGATGGCCACTCGAATGAATGGCTTGGCCAGCTTCTTGCCGCCCACCCACATGGTATTGCCTGGCATCTTAATGAAATTGACCACCACGTAGAAGGCAGGCAGGCTGGCAATTGTTAGCTCAGTTTCCTATACAGGATTTTGTTGCTGCTTACCCGATGCCAGTGTAGATTTTGGTAATGTCAGCGCAGAGGGCTTCCTTCGACGCATCGTCCTCGAAGGTGCCGTCGGGATGGAAGATCAACCACAGAGGCATTGTATGGTTGGATCGGTGTTGTTTGTGGCTTGATCAAGCGGTTCTGAATGGCCATTCGACATGACTTCGGTGCAGCTCTGATATACTTACGTTTGGGGGTACAAACGGACCGACCCACATTGCGACTTCCCTCAATGATTAGTATTTGAACGCAGCAAGTATCCTCCGTCTAGATTGTGTGGTACTGATTACTATGCAAAAGTGTGGGCCATGAGACGCTGGTCCCTGATTACTATTCTCCAAGCTCACTAATTGACACTATAGTAGAACCGAACTAGCACCACACGCCTTGTGTAGTCGCACGACATACCGTTGTATTCTCCTCGGAGGCTTCTCAACATCCGTGGATGTTGCTGACGCTGATAGAATTCAGTAATCACTGTGCATCTCGGACTATGACATTTCTGCTCACCGAGCCATGGCAACAACGCTCGAAGTTGAATAAGAAGCACCGACAAACTCAAGCTGTGAACGATCAGTACTTCCCTTTGCAATCACGAACTTCTAAAGTAAAATTTTATTCATTATGTCTCAACCTCTCATCTTCATCACCGGCGCAACAGGCTTCATAGGCGCCCACGTTGTCACTCAAGCTTTGTCCGCAGGCTACCACGTCCGGCTCAGCGTGCGTAAAGAAGCCCAGATCTCGAACCTCCGCAAACTGTTCTCCTCACACTCCGCCAACGTCGAGTTTGTCGTCGTGCCCGACTTCACCAGCACAAGTGCTTTCGATAGAGCCCTCCATGGCGTGACATATGTCTTCCACCTTGCATCTCCCATGCCCGGCAAAGGCGATGACTTCCAGAACGACTACGTCAAGCCCGCAGTCGACGGCACCATCGCACTCCTCAACGCCGCAAAGACCGTCGACACCATTCAGCGCGTAGTCATCGTGTCTTCGCTCCTCGCACTCATCCCTCTGGATGCTCTGATGACTGGCAAGTTCACCGCCAAAGGTACTCCCCACCCCCCATCAATCCTCCACATACCATCTCCATTAACACTGACAATCCAACAGAAGGACAAAAGATCGATATCGACCCGAACATGTCCTTCCCCACCGACCCGCGCTCGGCAGGTGGTCTCAAGTACCACGCCTCCAAGATCCTCGCGCACCGCGCAACCCAGTCCTGGTGCACCTCCTCCGCGCCACGCTACAGCATTGTCACCCTGCATCCGTCCTTCGTGTTCGGCACGAACCTCCTGCAGTCCTCCCCCGAGGCACTCGACGGCACAAACGCAATGCTCTGGTCCAGTCTAACGAGCCCGCAGCCGCTGATCCCCATGTCCGCCGTCGACGTGCGGGACGTGGCCGCGGCGCACATCCGGGTTTTGGAAATCAAGGCTGGAGATGGCGAGGTGGAGGAGTTTATTCTGTGTGCGAATGAGAAGGAGGGATGGACGTGGAACCGGGTTGCGGAGTTTGTGAAGCGAGAGTATGAGTTCGTGGGTGTCAAGGTGGAGGGCCCGTTTGAGCAGCCGCCAAGTGTGGACACGTCGAAGGCAGAGCGTGTTCTGGGCTTCGGGTGGAGGAGCATGGAGGATACGGTCGGGAGCTTCTTGGATCACCAGGTCGAGCTTAGGGGTAAGCTCTGAGTGGAAAATTCCTGATTGATTTGCAGCTGTTCAATTAGTCAACAGATACGGATGCATTAGAGCACGCTTGATCTGGATGTTAGTGACGAAGTATTTGAACCGAGCACATATCTTTATGCCCATGTGTATCGAATGAAATGTATTCATAATCTGACTCAGTCTCTCGCGTCAGGTGTATCTATGATGTGTGCAATCATCCACCCAGTGGGCTTGGCAGTCTTACAGCAGTGAATCAACAATAGGTATGGCCATGTCAGGGTATACTCGTACAAGAAAATTCCTCCTCACCACCATCACTCGATAATCTCGAGCTCACCAGTCCTCTGCTTAGCAAAAGTGTCCTTGTGCTCGTGCCACAAGCGCATCAGTTCCTCGATGTACTTCTCATGCACCTCATCCATGTACTCGGGATTAGGGTGCTTGTCCTGGATGACGCGAATTGGCTTACCGACAACGATGTTGATGGGTCTGCGGTAAGGCATCATGCCGACGTCGTAGTTGAAAATGCCGCGAGCGTGAAAGATGGGGACAGTGAAGCCCATGACCTTCTTGACAAGCATCTGGAACTTGTGGAGAAGGGGATGCGACTCGCTGTCGACTTGATCGTAGATGTCGTTTTCGCCGAATGCGAGGACGGGGACAAGGTCGGCACCCGTGCGGATCGCCATCTTGACAAAGCCCTTGCGACGACGGAGGACGAGACGGATGACGCCAGGACGAGCATCCAGCGATTCGCGGGCACCACCGACGACAATGGTAATGGCGCGACCCATGCCTTCACCATTGTGTCCTCCCTTTGACAGAATGTTCTCGCAGGACTCGCGCGAGACTGAAGCCATGCCAAGACGGAGAGCGTACTCGCGATAGATGGGGTAGCGGAAGTTGGAGTCGAGCGTCAGTAGTGCATTAGTGATGCCAGGAAACAGCTGAGAGAAGCCAAGAGCCTCAGTCGCAAAGGCGGCAAAGGCGCCGTGGGAAATGATTCCATGCGGATGGTACCCAAAGATGTATTTCCTAGTAGGCTCCAGCTCCTGCGAACGGTGCAGACGGGCGGGGAAGTAGGAGGCGAAGAGCGACCAGACCTTGAGTCGTCTCAGGCGCTCGCTGCGGAATGACAGCTCGCCAGAGGTGCCGGCGTTGGAGAACAGCACGTAGACGGTGTAGGGCAGGAGGATGGGCCAGAGCAGAGGAATGCTACAAAGGAAGAAGAAGATAGCGAGGGAGCCGGCGATGCTCAGCGTGTGCATGAGCACAGCACATGTCTGGAGGCGACGCTGCAGGGGGACGTTCTTAGGTGCGAATCTTATCCTGGGAGAGGTCAGTGAATGCGCGCGTTGAGTGTTTGCTGGGTTGAACATACTTGCTCTTCGCCCATCCCGCGCCTGCCTGCCGCCCTGCCTTGAGCTCCGAGTCACGGCGCTTCATGGGCTTGTCGACGCGGCTGTCCTTCTGCGCCAGCTGGGTTTCCTGTGACGGCTTGACGGTCGTCAGTGTGTCGCCATTGGTGAGACGGGGCTTCTCCTGCAGAAGAGCGTCGTCCAGCCTGCCTGTTGTCTCCTCGACTTTCTCGCGAGTGCCGTCAACCTCGTTCTTGAGGCTCGTTGCTTCGTGCTTGGCTTCGGTCGCGGCGTTTGAGGCTTGCTGCTTGACCTCGTCTGCGGCGTTGGCGGCCCCGTGCTGAGCTTCGCTCGCGACGCTCTTCATGTCGTTCTTCATGGACACGCCGTACGTTCGCCCGACAGAGCCAAGCGAGCTACGAGAACCCTTCCGGCGGTGTGTCTTGCCCTTGGGGCTCTTTGGCGTGTCTTCGATGCCAGTGCCTTCGTACGACTCCTGGTCCTTGATCGACGACGAGTCCTTGGATGAGTCTTGGTTCGACTCAGCTGTCGACTTCTTGTCGCCGTCGTGGTGCCCGTCTGCGCCCGTGTCGACTATCTTGAGGACCTTGACGCCATTGGCCGGAAGGCTGTCTGGGTTCTTGTGGTCGTCGTGCTGAGCATCTTTGTCATTCTCAGCAGCGCCGTCAGTGCCATTCGCATGTGATTGAGGCTCGAGCGCTTCCTGCGCGGCGTCGGCGAACGACTTGGGCGGCAGGTTGTGCGCCTCACGCTCCTCAGGCGCAGCGGGCTCAGGGTTCAACGACATGGCGGCAGGCGGAGAGCTGTTTTCGGGGCGATAGTTGACCCAGAGAGCCATGCAGCGAGGTTTTGTTGAACGATGCGCCGTTCGAAGCTGTTCCGTGATGACGTACGAAGAAGTGGCTCGCCGCGGGAGTGACGGAAGCAGCGTGCGACCATCGTCGCATTAGAGTTCAACCTACCCCGAGTAGTCGCATTGTGTAATGTGCACGCACGAAGGCGAATCAAGTTTTGCGCGCTCAGGAATTTGCAGAGAAACAGCGCGCGTCGCGACGTGACTGGCAGAATCGGTCCCATTCTTGAGCTGTGGCCGTGCAAATCGAGGCTGAACGCTTGAGGCTCTGCCTGACTAACACACCAGCTCTTACCTCGCCACTCATCTTAACTTGTCACTTCGAAGACATGTTGTTGCCGTAACTTCGCCGCGTCTTATTATGACTGGCATTTGCTCTCTGATCAGGGACGCAGGCACGCTCTTTTCACCTGACTGATCATCGCTGCTGCCTGCACAGCGCCACATCTTCCACTAACAGACAGTGAAGGCCAAAAAAAGAGGAGACAACATGCAAACAACGCCCGCACGGTCATCTCGTATAACAACGAGCAGAAGACGAAGCGCTGTGTCTGCTCTGGGACTCAAGCGCACGACCTCTTCTCCTTCAAACGCTAGCCCTTCCAAACGGTCGTTGCCTACCGAGGATTCCACCACCTATGATGAGGACGAAGAGCTGGATGATCTTGGGTTCGTCGTTTCACTGGCGTCTGATCTGAACTTCCGCGATGTCCCGCAGTATATGGAGTACGTCAGAAATCGCATGTTCAGTGACATGCCCGAGAAGGCCGGCATGAACAGCACCAGGATTGCAGAAGTCTTGAACTTCCGGAAGTCATTGCCGCCTTTCGTCACAATAGCCCACGTGGACGCGCTGAGCACAAGTTCGACAGCGGTCGAGCGTGAGATTGCCGAGTTGGCAAAGAAAAGCATAGTCAGAAGAGTTACTATACCACACCGCGGTGTTGGTGCTGCAGCTGTAGGAGATGGCATTGCCAGCGTAAAAGAATGGCACGCCCTTATCAGAACACACACTGGACTGCCCGACGACCTCAAAGATAAATACATCGCACTCATGTCCGCCTCCCCGACATCAACAACTATCCCTGGCTCAGTGTTCACGCCCGCCGAGATCGCCCTACTTACCGGCACCGGCTTCCTCACCTCTACCACCGTACTCAGCACCACAGCATCCGCCTTCTTCGCCTCCCCAGGCGCCGCCTCTCTATCAGCGATCTCCACATCCGGCTCCCGCCACGCTGCGGGCTCTCTGGAAGCCGTCGGGGGCCAACACGCCATCCAGCACATGCACGGCGGGACCTCGCTTCCCCGCGCGCCCGCAACAGGAACCTTCTCCTTTTCGCTCCCACACACAGGAATGCACATCAAGCTCCTCGTCGACGCACGGAACCACCTGCTCAGCATCCTCAAGAAGAGCAAGTTTCGCGCCGCGCCCCTCGACGTTCTGCGCGAGCGCTGGGATGGCGGCGTCACTGGTGGCAATGTCGAGAGGGAGGAGAGGAAGAAAGCGAGGAGAGAGTTCACGGGAGTACTGCCTGGGCGCACGAAGAAGTGGAAGGCGTTTTACGGCATGCGGTTTGAGTGGGTCTTGGAGGAGTGCGTGGGAGCGGGGCTGGTGGAGCTTTTCGAGACAGGGAGTGTGGGGAGAGCTGCGAGATTGATGTCGTAGACGCGAGCGATACAGCCTGCTGCAACTGCAAGATGGGTGGACATACTGGGTATATTATTGCAATTCTCCAGTGACTGATTATGTAAGCATCCTTGGTGAAAGGGTATCATAATTGCCTTCCAAGCAATTGGCCCGAGTTCGAGTCTCGGAGGATGCATTGTCAAGCTTCAAGATTCTTCTTCAAACATCTCGGTTCTTTGCATATCTGCTAGTTATCTTTTTTGTAAAATCTTTCGGATCTGCATTTTCTATGGTTGAGAAAGAATTCCGTGAACTGTGAGACGTTGAACAGATACCTATCAACTTGTCCTCTTTTTGCATTCATGGGCTTCATCCACGAAGGGGCTGTGGCTTTTATAGCAGCCCTGCTTGTAGTAATCATATAGCACAGGTCTTCAATTGATGGAACACATTGCCACGCGTGTCAAACCAAGATTTATGTTCCATCAGATATCCTCGTCTATCTAGCGCCAACTTTCTCCGCCAGCCCCTTCCACTTTCCCCTCCTCAAGGCTTCGGGCATCCTCATCAACAGCCCTCGCACCGCCCATGCATCATATTCCATCCTCTCCAGTGTGATTGCTTGCAACACATAGCTCGCCACCGTGCTCGCCGCCAGTGGTGGATCGCGCACTTGTCGCGCTATATCATCCAAGGTTAAATGCTGGTCGTGCCACATGTGGTAAGCTCGAAGGTGCGGTACCGTGGCGCGGATGTGGCTCGGTGTGAGTGAGCCAGGCGGAGGTATGGTGGAGGAGAGGTAGGACCGTGCCCAGACGGTGGCTTGGATGTACTCGGGGGTGTGTGTGGAATCGACATGCTCGGCAGGAGTCGCCGTCGACGCGACTGGTGGTGGTGCTGAGAGCCCAGAGGGTGGTATTATAGGTGCCGACATTGGTATTGCTGGAGCGGGTTCACCGGTGGGAGGTTCATGGAGATATGCAGCGACTTCAGGATCGTTGATCAGATCGATGAGGCGCTGCTCATCTTCGTCCGTGGCTGGGTCACACGTGGTAAGAGCTGGATCTGCTTCGTTAAGTGGTCTCATCTTCTTGGTCCCTGTGTCGTCTTCTGCGACACACTCCTGTCGCGCAGCAGCTCTATCTTGCTCGATGCGAGCAGTGTCGAGTGAAACTCCCTGCAATGTCCCGTCGCTGCCAACGCTCAGATCTTGCAGTACTTCTTCAAGCTCCGAGTCATCGAACTCGTCAGTTGCCTCCCCGTCTTCCATAACTTCTGTCACTTCAAATTTACGGTCAAGTTTGACTTCAGTGAGTCTATCTGACAGGTCAATGAGATCTTCATCAGACGCCGAGTCTGCTTCATCGCCACCGCGAAGGCTCGGAAGTTCTGGATAGCCTGGATCAGGGCCTCTAAGTCGACTCAAGTCGATGCGACCGACTCGTCTCTGATCGACTTCGGCTGCAAATGCCACCTCTTCGTTCCTCAAGGAAAGCCCTGAATCTGACGCAGTGTCATTAACACTCTCTTCTGTTGACTCGTAGCTGTCCTCTGAAGAAGTGAGCTCTTCGCCTTCGAGCTGATGGCTGTCCAGGAGGTCCTCTTGGGCAGTTTCGTAACCTTCTGTATCTTGGGACTGCTCGGGCTTCTCTTCCACTTCATCCTCTGGCCCACGCTTTTGTTCCGCGGCCGCAACAAGCTCCTCTGCAACAGCGATCGTAGTCTCCTTGTCCTTGACGGTGGGCGTACGCTTCTTGCGAGGCTTGCTGACAGTCGATCTGGGTTTAGGCTTGAAATCGTAATCGCATACCAATGGCCGAGGTGGGGTGGGCTTCAGTTGCTTACGCTTTTTTTCGAGGACATCAAACAAGCGAAATCCAGCATATGCGTCGGCGGCCGCGTAGTGTATCTGTTGGCGATTCAGAGACAAACTCCAATCACTGGAGCGGACATTGTTCAAGTCCTCAGGGTCATCGATCAACTGGCCTCCTTTATACAATGGCAATTGAAGGTGTTGTTGCACCTGTGGAGCCAGGCCTACGAGCTTGTTGTTGACTCTGCTGGGTTCCGTTGCATAGTGCTCTACCAGGTTATGCAGACGGCTCAACTCATAAACACCTTGAGGTTCGACCTTGAGGAATTTGCTAACGCGGCTGAAATCACCTTTAACGGCAACCCCAACTTTGTAAATGTCTGGAGATTCCAAAATGGTCTTCAGGGTCGGGGGCATAAGTTGTGCTGCAGTGCTTCCTTGGAACAAAGCCACGTGGAAAAGCGCGATTCTGTCCTCGCAGGCAAGCTGAATTAGTGACACGTTCTTCTTAATCGACTCAGGGGAAGAGTACGGCTTCCACTCAATGTCAAATCCGACTACAGGCTCGTTCACGAAGTGCCTGGCCACACGCTCGGCTACTTCCTTGGTCTTGCAGTAATGCACCAATACGGGCACGTCCTCTGGTCCACGGTACAGAGTGCTGCTCCAGAAGCTTGCTTTGGTATTCTCGGGGGCGGTCATGGCAGCTCGTAATACATCATCCGGGATCTGAAACTCGAGTGGTATATGGATTTCGCTGGGCTCCTCATCAGTTTCGTCGACATCGGAGTCATCCGGCTCGGACCTGGTTTCGCTCTCATCAGAAGAGGAAGCCATATAGTTGATGTCTGATACGTCCTCCATCGCGCGGCCAGAGGTAGAAGGCGCCGTGCTACCAGTGAGTATGGAAGGCGCACCCTGATGATCTCCGTTCTTTGCGTTTGGGGATTTTATGTTCAAGCTCAGAGTCGCGTTTGTTGCAGAAGCGTCTTTCGATGACAATGTGCCACCAACTATACTGTCGCTCTGCGTGTGCATGTCATCTCGCTGTGCAACGTCTGGCAAACCCCCTGCAGATATGTGTTGCCCATCAGCCGTCGCTGTGTTCCCTTCTTGTTTGCAAATCTGCAGTGAGATAACATGAGATGTTTCCACATCTTGATTGGGCGCCTGAACTGCACTGCCTGGAGTGGCAGATGCCCCGACAATATCACTTATCTCTGCAGTAGGACTCGCTGGCTTTGTGCTACATGCGCGATTCGAGAACGTCACAGGACGCCCGCGTTTCCATCGATAGTCAACCAGGGGTGGGGAGGTCTGCGCAGATGAGGCAGATCGGTGGGCGTGGTTCAGTCGGGGCCGTGGCGTGGTGAAGCTCGGTGCGTCTGACTGTTGGAGTCTTGTGTATTGTCAGTCAGGAATGGTAAGACGCTGAGGCAGTACGATACCTTTGAGCACCATACTGAGCATTTGCAGGCGCGTTGTGTGCGGCCATTTCATCGTAAACGCGTCGACGAAGATTCAACGCGCCTCGGAAGAACACGCGCCTCCTGAAGAGCATAGCCCTCCATTGTAGTGCTCCAATTAGGCACCGAGATATGTAAGGTGGTTGAAGTGAATCATGCGCGTCTGCCTTGCACCATGACGCCGGCGGCTCGACATTGAGCACCAGTGGGGAATGGTTGGCTAGCGCGTTCTCTCGCGGCTCCACGCCAAGCGCCAAACGCAGCCAACGACGACTTCACCACTACCTGAACGTCAAACAGAACGATATACCCGGCTTCACCACAGCAAACCGTGAAGCTACCCACAGTCGCCGTCATGTCCCTCGAAAACTTGCTCCCTCTCGGTAGGACGCATTCAGTACAGCCTAGTGGAACCCCGCTAAATCTTCACAGAACTCATCGACAAGTGCGTTGGTTCGCAAATATGGGTTATCATGAATGGTGGAAAAGGTAAAAGTTCGCGCTGTGTATACATAAAACATCTTGACTAAGACCATGTAGAGTTCACAGGCAAGCTGGTCGGATTTGACGACTACGTCAGTAAGTACAACAGCAGCATCCTTGGAAAGCTCGACTGACCAACCCTCCAGATATGGTCCTCGAAGACGTCACTGAGATGTGAGAGACATGAAACTGGGAAAGAAGAGCCTGGAACTGACTGATTCGACAGTGATCCCGCCGAGGGCAACAACGAATTACCGAAGATCCTGCTCAACGGCAATAACATCTGCATGGTACGTTTTCTTGAAATCTATGCGGTCGCAACGCTAATGTGATCTCAGATGGTGCCTGGAGGTGACGGTCAGACAGTCCTCGAGGATTAGCTTGCCAACACCTGAGAAACCTAAGATCGTCAAAGCAAGACCTCTGGTTTCAGCAAAAGTGTCACATGTCGTCTTGTACTTTGTACGGTGGAGTGCTACAGCTCAGAGGCACACCACAACCTCCAGCGATAGAAGGACCAGTGCAGGGCGTGTAGCATGCACACCGCCCAAAAGCGGCCCAAGCAAGCTATGTGCTCTGAGCCTGAAGATCCACCCAAGTATCTGGGACGACGACAGGTACGGAAGGATGTCTCGTACACACACGTCTCCCCACGACGTGACTCGGCCCTATATGCCGCCCCAATTTAGAAAACCTTGAAATACACCAGATGACCATCGGTGATTGAACGACTATTGATTGCTGTGCAAACCCATGAAGTCACGTGCTGAGACGACAGCTGGAGTGTGTGTACGTCAGGAAGCTGGCTGAATATCGAGACGTTTGAAGGCGCTTGGGGTACCGTTACCAAATATCGCACTGACCCTGCTTGTCACATCACTATCTTGGGTCTCTGCACAGCCATTCGGAGGGATATCCCGTGAGACACGTGTGCACTGATCGCTAAGTCGCATCCAAAAACAAGCGAATCTCCATGCTGCACACATCGAGGATCACTAAATTCGATGCTAGTCTAGCGTTCCAATGTCCGTCCACCGGACGAGTGTCGCATGCTGACTCCCAGAGCTGCTACACCCTACTCGTAACTGTCTTTACAAGCAGTCTCGCTGCAGCGGCCAGCCGTAAGCATTGAGACCAGGCATCGAGATTGTCAACGCTACGAGTCGTTTCGCGCTCTCTTTCCCACCTCGATGCTCGATCACGCTTGTCCTAGTGCCTGACGGTGCCTTGCATTCCAAACCGGCTCAACCCCCCGTCTGCGTAATTGAATCATTCAACAACAAAACGAGTATTCTCTGATTGCCCCTGGTCGTGCGTGGAACGATACATTGACGACAAGTCATGGGCACGGCGCTCTAACCTGAACATACGATGTTTGGTAGCATTGGTAGTGACAGCCCAAAAGCGTGCCAGGTCAGGACATTGCGGACGCTGCAGCGGTCGAGCAGTCCGTATTCGCGAATGCGTGGATCGAAGATCTTGTTAGACTAGGCCTGGGGGGTCCTCGCTAAACGCACAACGACGTCAACGGTGTGTGCCACTGTGTGGAAGCTGTCCCAACCAATGACGCTAGGATTTGACTGGCAGGGAGGAAAATCCGACGTGTTGACCGAGGCCGGGCTCTGCTTTTGAGGATGCAGTCGCAGAGCCTGCTCCGCGGTGAAGAGTGCAATTCAGGGTGATACAAGCCGCGAATAATACCAACGTCACTGCAGGCACCAGCTGCAAAGCCGCTGCACATCAGCGGCAAAGGGGCGTCCTCTCAGCGCGGTCATGCACGCGTCCTTGTCGCAGCAGTAAGCTCGTTGCGGCGGTGGTGCCGCTCCTGGCTACTCCTGGCATGGCCTCGCATGTTGTTAACGACCGATCTCGTAGACGGCCACGATGCTGCCTGCAACTCCCAGCGTCGAGTGCTCGCAACCGCTGGGCCACTCACAGCGACAACTCGTTCGGCTGGTGCGTGCCCCTGCCTTGGCCGTGAAAGCCCCGGCGGCGCGCCGATCCATCTCAGTTGCACCTCGGACCTCACCTTTGTGGCCCAAGTCTCTGTTCTCCTGTTCTCACCATGACTGTCCGCACTGCCCTCACCACCACGCAGCATTGACGCACCCCCAAAAGCCCATCCGCCTGATTCTGCCGCTGCAGCTTTGGCATGCGCGTGCCCAGCCCTGCATCCTAGCCGTTGCCCGCTCTCCTGGACCCATCCGTGCTCGCCTTGGACTTCGCGCCGGCCTGTTCATGCTGTGGTCGTGTGGACGCTGCGGCCATAGAGATCCTCGCACACCCCTCGCGAGACGCGCCAGATGCTCGCCGGCCGTTTCCTGACTCTGCTCGGCCGCTACTGCTCTGGCCGCACCAGCCCTGGACGCCCGCATTGCTGCTATTTTCCATGACGGCTGCCGTAATACCAGCGCTGCTCAGAACCACAATATAGTTACAGATTTCTGGCTTTGGGGGCCCACCTTCCCCAATCTCACCGCATCCACCCATTTATGAGCGAGCACTAGTCGCCGCTCAGCACTTACTCTTCTTGCGCCTCGCGCCCTGCAACACTTATCCCTACGTTTTTCGTCACAGAACGCCAGTAGCACCGCCACCGCTGCGTGCCGCGCCAATCACCATCACGGATCAGAAATTTACCATTTCCTATTCTGCACTTTGCCTGTAAACTATTACCGCTGTACACACCTCTGCTTTTCCTCCTACGCACCCTGTCGCCTTTGGCCACTCCGGGTCTAATAGCATAAGGCACGTTCCCGCCCAGTCCACCGCCCTGGGTTGGGAGGATCGGCTCCAGTCAACGTTCAGCCGCCTTGACCTTATCGATACCATCAATACCTTAACGCCGCCAGCTCCACGCCCGTCTTTTCGACACACTCAGACATCGTCCAAGTGTGTCCTTCTACATGAGCGACTTGCAAGACCGCCTGGCGCGATTGGGTCTTGCCCAGTACTCCGAGGTGTTCGCAACTGAAGGGTTCGACACTTGGGAAACTGTACTCGACATCACCGAGTCCGACCTGTAAGCTAGCCTTCGGCGTGCAAAGATTCTCATGCTCACTGTCATATAGGAGCCACCTTAATGTCAAGCTTGGGCATCGAAGAGTATGTATCATTCTTTCACTCTGGGCGTGCATGTTCACACCAAGCACACAACGACTAACAACTCCCGCAGAAACTCCAACGAGCCATCGCCGAATCGAGAGGGCAGTCCTCGGACCGGCCGTTGACAGTTGCTCTCGCGGCTGAGGGGTTATATCGCAGTGACGACTCGGCAAATGAGGGAAAGGGCAAGCATAATCCAGCAGCAGGAGAAGGAACAACAGGCACAAGTACGAAGAGGAAATACCGACGGCATCCAAAGGTTAGCATTTCTCGTCTTAGGCGGCTTGCAGATGTGAGCCGAGCTTGGGACTGTCACTAATGCCGTCAGCCTGACGAGAACGCACCGGAGCGACCCCCATCCGCTTATGTCATATTTTCAAACCGTAAGTGACTTTGTAGCATTCCACGGCGCAAAGCTGAAGATTCGCAGAAGTCAGAGAACTACTGAAAGGACAAGACCTTTCCTTCACAGAGATCGCCAAGGTCGTCGGCGAAAGATGGCAGGTTCTTCCTGCGGAGGAACGTGAGGCGTGCGAGCGTCAGGCCAACGGCGCAAAAGAGAAGTACTACGCTGGGCTTGCTGAGTACAAAAAGACTCCGCAGTACGAGGCCTATCAGAAGTACTTGGAAGAGTTCCGTGCCAAACACAACGCGCCCACGAAAGGTTGGTTTTACCCTGAACACTCAACTTTCAGTAACAGAATAGTGACCATTCCAGAAGGCAAGCGATCGAAGTTGGAGACAGAGACGAGTACGTCAACTCGAGCAAGTAGCCATGACCAACAGCATGACCGAGCAGCGAACAGACGCCTTAGCACAGCAGTGACAGATCCTCTGCAACAGTTTAGAGGATCCACTCCTCCACTTGGACCCGCGCGTCTCCCTGCTGGACCATCATATCCCTCCAAGCCGACATCACCTACAACACATCCCTTGTCCGGCTTCAACTCGCCAAGAAGCAACGAACTATATTCACCAGTGACGGCATCCCCACACTCTGCACTGCCTAGGGATGCGCCGTATGAGAGTACCGCCAACCAGCTTGGACGAGACATTAGAGGAAACCACGAACCTTCAGCTCCGTATCCTTCGGCATACATGCAGCCACATCTCCCACCATCGACCATATCGACGTCCATGAATCGATACGCTTCTCATTACCACAACCCTATCGAGCTTCCATCGCGAAGATCGAATCGGGAGGGCATGGTACATCTACCCGGACTTTCGCATGAGGACACCACACTATCTTCTGAGAGCGGACATAGCAATTATAGTCTCCCACAAGCTGCACAGCCGCTCCCTTTGATGGACCCAGCGAAATCGATGAGAATGCTTCCACAGCCAATACCGAACATTGGGCCTGCACAATCACCGCTGGATCGAACTTTACACCATCCTCCTTCCGGACCACCAACACACATGCAGCTGCCGCCGCCTGATTACCGCACCCAGGGGTCACTTGCTGCTCTTGTCAGAGCTGGAGAACTAGCTGCGCGGGTGGCAGATGACGAACAGATGGAAAGGGACGACTCTCCTTGAGCTCTGCCGTACTGGATCGGCTGCAGTTGCACAACACAACTGCTAGTCACTGGTCAGCACGACAACGGAGCCGATAATCCGGCTCACACACGGACCGCGACATATCGATGCACACTGGACCCGTCGCAAGCTCGAGTCGAGCTCGACTATTCCCGGGTCGATCACACCGCACACGGTCTTATGAATCTCAAATGATACCCCGCAGCATGTGGCCAATACAAAGTTTCCTGCGCAACACTATTGATACCAGCGCAACAGGCGCACAAGTCGAAGTTCTTTATGCATATTTGTTATCTAGAGGCTGGGCAGCTTATGGTAGCTGAAGCCTCGTTCTGAAGATTAGCCGGCGTTCTGGGCCTTCAAGGCAATAAATCGCGATTCAAACGCGTAGCGAGGGTCAGCGTTGAATTTGGCACATCTAGAGCTTTCCTGATATTTTAGGTTGCATTGATTTTAGCAACACCTAGTCCAAGGATACTACACTGTACACGCGGATCCTTACTGGACCCTGCATAACACTGTAACGCCGAGACATCATGCAATTTCTCCATGAAGGTCTGGATCTTCATGTTCCCCATACCGAATTAGCCATGTCAGCCTGACGTTGGGCATGGGACATCTTTCTGTGGTACACACATGCAGATGCCATAATGCCACCAAGCACCGACAGCGAACTACTAATTGCGCAAGTTTTTTCCTCTTCGTCCTAGCTCTCGATGTACGCTTGGTCGGTGTCAGTGGCCGAGCTACAGACAGTGTTCGAGACGCGCAAGGATCCTCAATGGCTGCAGACACGGCAACTCTTGACGCACGGCCTTCGCAATTGACAACCATTCGACAGCACCAAGATTTCTGTGTCCTTCAAGGCGCGTCCTCGGAGGCGGATACACAGTTCGCAACAATCGTCTTACCTGCCTATTATCCAGCTGAATGCGAGAGTGGCACCACGAGTCTAGAAGCGGGAAATCGAATCGAAAAGCGAGCATCGACGATCGATTCAGACAAAGGATGCGAGGTGCACACAAGCTTCGCTGCATGGGTTCAGCGGTGGGGAAGCAGGCCGGGGTCAGGCTCCTGGGAGTGAGGATCAACAGGGCGCATTGCCTTACTCCCGCGGAGCGCTCAGTGGAGCGGCTCACTGCAGTGACTTCTGCATGCCGATGGGCATGTCTAAGCGCAGAGCTGCATGTGCCGCGGTGCAAGTGCCCCACGTCTAGAACAGTGGTTCGTGCAACACGAAGATGTGTCTTTGCCGCATTGCTGCATTGGGCAACTCGCAGTGGGAGGTGGCGACTGGAAGTGGAGAAGGGGTCAAGTTGCCGAGTGACACGTTGGATCGACATTCGGAATTGCTGTGTGTGGCAGCATGGGATTTGCAGAGCTTTGCGATGTGCACGGTGCGACGCTTTATCTGATGAATACTGATCAACATCTCGATACGTGTAACTGATCAACCAGTCCTCGAATCGAAGATGTCTGATTGTCAGACCGTGTTTCGAGATTGCCGTCTCAAATACCCAATCCTGCAGAATTCGATGGGCTCCGCTGTTGTCTACAAGCCTTGTAGCCTTCGGCTGTACGCCTTGCACCTCTCGCCCAGACGTCGAGCTCATCCATCTAAGATACAGTGGAACCTTGGTTTCACCGGGAATGGTCAAACCGCGAGGGTATTTTATTTCCTGCTGCATACCTCACTTCATCTAGCTTAGCAGCTTAGATCTCGCGCACCTCGGCGAGAGTGTAGCACCGCCTAGCCGACATGCAGCTTCGAGAACTCTAAGCATACTGTATATCGCACTATATGCGGATTGAGCCGCGCTGCAAGCAGCGAGGGGCCCTGCTGCGGCAGCCTCTGCTAACGGTGTGGCATAATGAACTAACGATGGCGTGGTCTGGAACTCCGCGATTGTGAACCTCACCGTGCCTGCTGTAACACACATCCCCACTCTAGTGATCCCAAGACTTCCGCTCCGCTGTCAATAATAACACCATGGCGGGACGATCTTACCTCAGCCTGCAGCGCCTTCGTGTCGAGGACGTTCCACGGCACCCCGAATTCAAGACCCCCGCGGCAGGAGCTTCGGCTGTGACGACGTTTCTGGCCGCTGTTTTTCGCGAAGCCCTGAAAGAGGATTTCGAGACGGGCTTCACGGTCGAGGGTACTTGGGCACCCAGCGGCAAGAATGTCAAGATCATTGGCCTTGACGGTGGCTCCTCATCTGTACCCGTTTCGGTCGAACAACGTAAAAGAGGCAAGGGCGACAGCACGTGGTTTGCAAGACGGTCGAAGCATGCGGAGACAGACGTGAGGCACACCGAGCTCGATGCCTTATTGATGAACGACCATAGCTGGTGGGAGTATCAATATACCCCAGACCTGTATGATGGTAATCTGCTTCTCGAGTGGGATGCCCAAATGTTGGCAGAAGCTGCAGGCAGCCTCAAGCAGGATTTGGGCATAGTCGACGTGGAGATGCGCAGTAAGCTCTTGAAACTACTGAGACTACGGAGAACTCCCACTGATTCAAGTTAGTCGTACAGATGTTCCACGTCTTGCCAGGGCCTTTGCAAGACCGTGTATTCCATGCACTGGCAATATCTGGCAAGCAAGAAGGCCAGTCTATCAACATGCAGATCCCCATCGACTACTCGTCTTTCGCTGCAGTTGAGACGATCCGTGCCAGGAGCCGCTTGGAACCACAAGGCAATGCCTTCCGGTACAACACAGACAAGAACCGCCATGAGAACAGAGAGCCCAAGCCCACCAAGATGCAGCAGGAGAGGAGCGGCAAAAAGGTCACTGAAGGTATCTATGCGTCTCTGGAACGCATTCGCATTATCACAGGCACGGAGCCGCAGTACACGCAGTGGGACATGATGACGCTCAGCAACGCTGGAGGAGTCGTTTCCTCAGTTCCAGTAGCGATGCAAAAGGGCCAGCTCCTCGAGGCAGTGAGCAAGGATGTGCAGTTTGTACTTCAGGAGGTTGGAAAGCAGAGAAAGGATGGAAAGGTGACAGCATAGGTGGAGCCTAGCGTGCGGAGGGTCCAGGCGACGGAACACATGGCGCGGACTGCAGATGCGCGTGGCTCCAGGCCAAACCAAACCACATCAGGGCGTTGGCTGTCGAGCTTCAGCCCTCAGCCTCATCGCGCGCATGGATGTGCCGCTCTTCCTGTATCTACACTCCAAATATAGCAGATGCTTGTTACCCCACACTTTCGCTGTGCTCTGTTGATTTTCGTCCCTTGCTGCGTTCTTTCCTTGCAATCTCGTAAGGCGGGCGCTTCCCTCTAATACTACATCGACGCACACAGCATGCAGAACTACGGCCAGCCCGTCTATGACAGGCCCGGCAGCACAACGAGCTTTGCAGGGCAGCAGGCACCTCCAGTGCCGCCATACCAGCAACAGCAACAATGGAGTCAGCAGCCCCCGCAACAGCAGCAGCAGTCAGCTCCTGGCTACAACCCCGGCACGTACGGTGCGATGCCTGGCGGCTACGGTCAGGGTAATCAGGTACAATATACAGATCATAGGCCACATGCTCCTACGTTGTTCTAACAACAGGCACAGTATCCACCGAGCACTCAACCATCAGATTCTTACGCCCAGCAACCGCACAGCGACATTCCTCCTCCACCTCCACCTAAGCCGTACGGGTTCGCAGCCGCGATACAGAAGCAAAATGAGCACAATGCTCAATATGTGCAGAATACACAGAGCGCTCAGAACTGGCAGCAGCCACAGCAAGGAAACACAGGCTTCGCTACGCACGCACAGCAGGGAGGCTACCCTGTTTACAATAATGCTGCACCTCCACCACCTTCTGTTCCACCAGCTAGCTCGTACTTCCCTCCATCACAGGGTGGACGGCCGGGGTCCATGTACGGTGCAGATCAGGTCGGGGTCTCAGCATCTCCAGTACATCAACGGCCTGGCAGCACCGTCATGAGTCCGAACGAGCAGGCTCCTGCCTACATACCACCTTCACTATCAGGACAAGGTGTGCAGGCCTACATGCCCTCGAATACGAGCCCTATGCCCGGTGTATACGTGCCTCCTCCGCCAGACGTGCCGGCATGGCAGCAAGCCCAGCATGCACCTCTGCAAGGGGGGAATAAGCGATTCACGTACACGAAGCCGAGCGTCGATCCCAGCTTCTATGCACAGGGCTATCAGGGGCCACCGCCAGCGCAACAACAACCTCCCCCATTGCCGGCCCGATTTGATCAGAGCGGTGTGTCTCAACAGCGGACACCGCAACAATATGGACAACAGCCGCCGCAATACCCTCAAGCCCACCCGCAGCAGCCCCCACAACCACCTCCAGTCCACAACCAAATCGCACAGCAGCAACAAGAGCCCCAAGCTCCAGCTCATTTTGGGCAGCTTGGACAGCCCGTGCAACCGCTTCAGCAACAGTATGGCCAGCCTCCTCCAGTACCTCAGTCGTACATGCAGCAGCAAGCAGCGCAGCTGGAACAGTATGCGCAAATGCACCAGCAGCAGCAAACACAGCACCAGATACAAAGTTCAGCGCAGTTGCAACTACAATGGCAAGCGCCGCCGACCGTGCAGAATGACTACACACAACAAGGACATCAAGAACCTCCCGTAGCGTATGGGTACCAGCAAGAGCAGCAGTATCAACATCAGCCGCAACAACAATGGCACCCGCAACAGCAGTCGCAGCAGCTACCACAATCTACTGTTGGGCAACAATACCCACCAGCGCCAGAGCAAGGCATCCAGGCGCCAAAACCGCTTGTTCGCACGGATACCATTTCGCCAGACTTCGTGCATCAATCGAACCAGCAGGATCGTTACGTGTCTCCTGTGGTCAGCCAGCACCCATCGAGCTTTGCGTCGGGCCATTCAACATCCACACGTACTGATTCAGTAAGTTCTATTGCATTGGCCAACTTACATTCGCAGCGTGCGGCCAATCAAACGGCTTCGCCAAACCCACCATCGTTCAAGCATCCTACACCTCCACCCCCTCGCGACAATGCGTCTAGATTCAGCGCTCTCGGTACAGGTGGTCCGTCAGATTGGGAAACGTTCGGCACGGGCGACGAGATCGACGACGAGGCTATGTTTGCCAGAAAGCCTAGGCCTGTACAACTGGATAGCACGGAGATCCCGGCTCCTCGCCAACCATCTCCTCCGTCTACGCAAGGCTGGCCGAGCCCCGCTAGTACTGCACCTATAGGTCAGAGTGGCCGTCGCGACACCTACCAACCAACACCGCCAACCGCTACAGTCAGTCCCGTGCATATTCACCGTACACCTTCACCTAAGACACCACAGCAGCAGTCGTTTGCAAATCAAGCACTTTTGGCGCCTCAGCAAGCCTCACCTCAACAACTTCAGAAGTACGCGGCGCAACAGGATGCTCGACATGGGTTCGTCATGGGCGAAGTGCTATGGGGCGAACCAGACTCACCAAGACAACTACACAATGCCTCGCAAAGAGCGCAACTCGAAGGCTCTGGACCACCTAACACACAGACGCAAGGTGTGCAGGTGCCTGCACCGATCCAGATACCTGTCACCAACGCCCTGGCGCCGTCTGTCGAAACTCCGAAACAGAAACGGCCTGGCGCCTCGCGTTTCTTCTCGGACGTTGGCACAACCTGGGGTCTCTCGCCTAAAGACAAGGAACAACAAAGCGGCCCCTGGGGCTCAAAGGATGACAGTGATCTCCCAGCCAAGCTACAAGCCAAGGATGCAGAGTTGTGGCGCCTTCGTAGGGAATCCAAGGATGAGATGCAGAGGGTCCAAGCAGAGATCGAAGCTGGCAGGGCCGAATTCTTGGCTGAGATTGATCGCCTGAAGGCTGATGAGGCGGCTAGAACGCTTGCAGTTCAGCAGAGTGCGCAGCTGAACCAGCAGGTTGAGACCATGAAAGTCGCTGCTGAGAAGGCAAAGACTGACGCCGACGCCTTGAAGAGGGAGAACGATCTGACAATTGAGAGAATGAAGGAGGATATCGAAGGCAAGGAAGACACTATCAAAGAGCGAGACGAGACGATTTCCAGTCTGCGCAAACAGCTTGAGGATCTTCGACAACAGCTTGGCGACGCCCACAGACAACTTGAGGACGCTCATACAGAGCTTGGCAACGTTCAGAGGCAGCTCGAAGAGGAAAAGACAAGAGTGGCACCGGAACCTCCAGAGCCTACCGCTTTGAGCCTTATTCCAGACTTGGATCCTTGGTACGCTGGCTCTCTTGAAAGATACATCGACATGCTTCGCGGCGAGGCGAACGAGCCACAGGTTGAGAGCAAGATCAAGACCTTCAAGGCGTTCCTGAAAGCGGAGTCCAGTATTAGAGGCATTGAATACTACGATGCTCCGGTTGTCACACCGGTCATGGAACGTTCAGAAATAATCCAGTCCGGCGGCGAGAAGCGTGATCTGAGTATCGCCGTCCCGCATGAATCGCCCGATGACGATGATTATGAGTACAGTCCTGGTGGTCGGCCGCTCTTGAGACGTCCAACGGCTCCGGTTGAAGCGAGCACCGCAGGACATGCGCCAGGCGTCACATCCTCGCAATCAACTGCCATCCTGACTCCAGCAAGTTCGGTCCACGACGACTCAACGCCAATACAGTCCCCTCCTGAGGAGCAGGCGCAGCCCCAATACAAGGCTTATGTACCTCCCATCATGTCCACAGACAGTTCGTCCTCTCTTGCACAGCGACAGGCCACGGTCCCTACGATCCTCCCGAACATCACCTCTCCAATCGGACCTGGGCAGAACCGTGACGAGATTTTCTTTGGAAGCCGGGAATCAAGCGGAGATCGAATGGGACACAAGTCGACTTTGAGTGAGGACGCAGGTGGTGTACCCATCGTAGCTCCGCTAAATCTGGCGGCTAGTCGCCCTGTCTCCGTAGGGCCTGCACCCAAAGGCAATGCGCTCGATACTCTTGAGGGCCTTCTGCCAGCTCGATTGAGCCCGGATCAATTTAGGCCACCGACGCCAAGTTCAGACCTTGAGGGTCTTCGGAAGGAAGCTGCGGCTGTCAAGTCCAACGCGATGAATGTCGAGGAAGTAACGAGATCATGGGAGAAGTCAGCATCTCTGACTCGCAGGAAGAATGACGATGCACGTCGCAGGCGTCACGAGGAAACTGAGGAACACAACGACGATCTTTTCAACTCTGACGAAATTTCATATGCCGAACTGAAGGACCTTGAGGCCGAACAGAAAGCCAAAGAGAACAAGCTGAAGATACAAGAAGCTCAAGATGAGGTCAAGAGCTATGTTGAAGCAGTCTTTGACAAAGTCTATAACGCTCTCCAGGCCGACATAGCAAAGCTCATGGATCTGTACATTGAGGCAGAGACTTTGCTCCAAACCTCAGTTTCCGGCGTCAAGAGTCTACGGGGCGGTACTGCGCCAAGTACGAAGGCCTGCCTTAAACTGCTCATAGAACTTCATGAGCAGACCGAGAAGAGTCATGACCAGGTCGTGCAAGCTATCGCTGAACGCGACAAGCGATACAAGAAGACTGAAGTCCAACCCGCATACAATGCCGGTGACAAGGCTAAGTTGAAGACCATGGAAAAGCATTTCGAGCAGGCTGAGAAGCAGGCCATTTGTCGCGCGAAGAACGAGAAGGCGGAACGTTTGGGTGACCTGGTCAAGACCGCCGAGGAAGCTGTCGTCGGTGCTGCGAGCATCGAGCAGATCGAGCGGAGTCGAATTGTGGCCGCGGTACGGGACCTTCAGGACGGCGACCACGCGGATATCTTGAAACGTACAAGCGAGACCTTGGACCTTCTCCATGAATCATCTATGTCACTACTCGATATTTTTAACCATTTCGAGATCAGCCTCAATGCAGCCGAGGTCGATGCTGACGTTGCACAAGCGCTTGTCGACGGTGCGCCGGAATCTAAGATCAAGGAAATGCAATCCGAGATGACTGCAAGGGAAGCACAACTGAAGGAAGAGTTTGCGAGGCGAATAGGCGTGCTTGACCAGGATCATGACGAAGCCAAACAGTTGATTAAGGAGAAGGGCGGCTCTGTGGAGCTTAGCAGTGAGCGGGAGAAGGAGAAGAGATTGAAGGCCGCGCTCGAAGAAGCAAAGAAGCGAAATGGACACGCATGAGCGAGGTGTTGTTGACACCCACTCTCTACTTTATTCTTAACACATTCTTCGTAATTGGACCTTCGACATGTAGTCCATGCACATTTGGCGCTCCACATCATCTATCATCATGTAATTAAGATTTCTGCGCATCATGGCCCCAGTTCTTCAGACTCTTGTAACTTTTACTGTTAGTATCCTGCTTCGCCTTCTCCTCCTGCGCAAGATGCCTCTTGCAGTATGCAACCACCTTGCGCATGTGGTCAATGTCGTCCTGCTCGTACTTGCTGGGATCTTTTTTCGGATTCTTCTCGAGAATCTCGACGATCTTGCGCCCAGAGTCGTGACCTACGGTCTCGCCTGAGCCGTCGTCTTTGGACCTTGGCGCAAGTTAGTGGATGTATGTTGGTTGTAGGATTAGGGGGTGAACGCGCACCAGCCTGCTCCTGCGGATTCCTCTTGCCCCAGCCAGTCTTGCAGCTCCTTGGCGGACATGTTGACGATGTCATTGAATTCCCTGGCTTGTGTGAGCTTTCAATCGGGTTCTTGAGAGGCGCTGTGCGTACTCAATAACGGTGTCGTTATCCTTGACCATTTTGCGTGGGGTACTTGAGAAATCAGCTGTCTGATATTTAGGTTGCAAGTGGTTTTGTCGATGTGGATGGAAGTTAAGTTTTGCTCGGAAATTGAAGAGTCGACGGGAGTTGAAGTTGAGAATGTTGTAATAAAGAGAAGGAGACGTTGACGTCAGGACTCGAGCGCGAACGGCACGTGACGCTGTGGACGAAAGCATCATGGGCAGCGGTCTCCTGGAGCTGAGACACGTACTTTACGACCAACTTCTAAGGGAAAGGATGGCTCGGTGTCAATATACTTTTCCAAATTGGCGGACTAGCGCGCGTGACCCTCTGCGTCTTCATCGTCGAGTGGATGTTCCTCTGGAGTCGCGTTGCGTCATAGACGCTTATTAGATCGAGGTCGTTAAGCCAACGACCACGGCAGCACCACCGATAGAAGAAGCGTCTCAGATTTGGAGGCTTCGGTGGTTCTCAGGGTGACTTTGCTTGTGGTGAAGTATGGAACAGCTGTCGTCTTGACAAAGATTCTCTCCCACACGACTGAATCCTCCCAAAAGAGCTAGCGTATGCTACAGTTCATCTCTTGGGGCCACTCACAAAAGAGCACTTCGGTGTCCAGACTCAATTGACTTGCGCTTGAAACTCAAAACTGCCGCGCAGATGCTTTGTATTTGGTTGCATGCTCGCTATGTGTTGTAATCGCTTCAGGTAATAGTTCCCAGGTACTGCCCGAAACATTGGCCAATACTTTGACCAAAAAGTCGAGCAATGTATCGACTTGACTCAGCATGACCATGTGGCCGGCATCAAAGCTTGTGATCTCGGCCTCTGTGACGGCCGCGATTTGCCCCTGGAATGCTGTAGGCAGGAGCTGGTCTTGCTGGCAGATCAGATAGTGACATTTGACCTCCTAATGTCCTCTGTATCGAATCCCTGTGTCTCAATTGGCCGCAGGTTGTGGGCGCATGCGTTTGTTCCAGATTTGAGCATCATCCAAGCTCAGGTCGTTGAAGAGGCTGGGTAGCGGATCTTTGCAAAGCAGGTGTTCACCCTGGTAGTCAAAGAAAGGCAACAGTCCAGTCAAGTGGCCTCGAGGAAATACGCCTGCGCAAAAGAATGCGAAGCCGACCACTCCCCCAGATTGACCAGCTTCAATCCTACCCTTCCACGTAAGGCCTTCGACTGCAACGCTTCCAATGAATCTACCGTACTTGTCAGGCAGGTTACATGGGCCTTGTAGAGGTAATCACCCCTCAGCTGAATGTGCAGCTACGACAACCTCGCGGCCTTTTGACACCAATAGTTCGATATACCCACGAACGGCCTCAACAGCATCTTACAAGGTGATGCCATCTACCGAAACATGTCCAGTGCTGCGATATTCTGGGACTGCAACCTCGATACCCGCTCTTGAAGTTTTGTGGTGAGCTGATCGTAAATGCCAGTCGCACTACACCAAAAGCCAGGAACAACCACGACTGCAGGCAGGTTCTTCTCCATAATGTAGTAATTGTCAATCAAATTCCCAGGTTGCTGATCGAACCAAATTTGCATCCGTGGAAGAGGTCTAGATGTAGTGACAGACGTGGTAAGGCCTAGCCTTATGGTACGTTGTTAGTGCTGCGGTAATACAGGGAAGCACCGAACACGTCAGACCGTTGACTGAATGAGGTGCGACGACAACAAGCAGGTCAAACGTCTTGATATTGCATATTCTGCTGTATGCCCGCAAGCCCAAACTATATCGCATCTGTCATAAAAGACCTGCCAAACACTATAAGTTCGACTTCTCGATCCTCTTCCCATCCTCATCGAACTTGATTGTTTTGCCACTGACCAATGCCTCCTGCAGCCAAGCACCGATCTGTACAGCCTTGACTGCATTGTTGAACTCCAATGGCACAGGTGTGTTATCGAGGCATGCCTTAGTAAACTCGTTAGCCTCACCCACAAAGCCCTGCTCGAACCTGCCCCAGTAGTCGTGTGGCACCTCTCTTGTAATCCCGCCGTTGTGGTAGTAGTTCACTAAGTTCTTCTGAGGGTTCAAGTTAACAGTGAGCTTGCCCTCAGTGCCGATGATCTCGGTAACATCCTCCTGCCCGTGCGGCATCATGCGCGATGCATAGTAGTAAGCGATACGGCCATCGTGGAACTCGACGATACCGACTGCGTTGTCATAATCGTTGTACTTTTTCAACCCGGGTTGTGCGGCCACAACGCCGTAGGCCGAGATTGACTTTGGCACGACAGAGGATCCGAAGTACCAGAGAGTAAGGTCGATGTCATGGACAGACATGTCGACGAACACACCGCCGGACCAAGCGGCGTAGGCGACAAAGAAGCCTGACCTGTGTTAGCTGCGGTGAAGTTGCAGAGAGTAGACATCAATGAACATACCGGAGGGGTCATGCTTGTCGCAGGTCTGTGAGCGCAAAATGGTCGGGCGACCGATCTTGCCTGATTCGATCTTCTCTGCTACGTCACGGTAGCTGGCGTCAAATCTCCTCGAGAACCCGCACATAATCTTGAGGTGAGGCTTCTTTGCTGCATGGTCAACGACATCCTGGCAGACCTGAACACTGGTCGAGAGTGGCTTCTCGCACAGGACGTGCAGGTTCTTGTCCATTGCCTCGATAGATTCCTCAGCATGTACAGATGTCGCTGTACCGATGCAGACTGCTTCGAGACCAGGGTGCTCTAGCATTCGCTTGTAGTTGGTGTACAGTGTGACACCAAAGGGCTCAAGGTGGACTTTGGCCCACTCGATTTCCTTTGGCTCGGGCGAAAAGGCAGCAACAAGCTCGGCGCGGGGAACGCTGTTTAGGAAGTTCAGGGCGTGGCGAGCACCCATGCGGCCGAGGCCTGCAACTGCGATTTGGAGCTTGCGAGGTGCCATTATGATGAGATGCTGGAATTAAATGCCTGGGTGGAAATAAAGTGAGAGACGATGCGGAGGACTGTTTGAGCCATTCGACTTATATTCACTGTGGGCTGAGCTATAGAGGTTTCTTCGCTGCTCGGAGGAGGTTTTTGCAACCTCGCGATGCTCGAAACCATCTCTTCCTATTGGCGAAAGGTTTCCTCACGAGGGCAGATGAACAGCGATCGCGGAGCGTAGGATTGCTAGAGAGAACTTTGTTGAGAGGCAGGCGAGAACAGCAGGTGGGCGACTTCGATCGTTACGAGCAGCGGTTGGCGAACATATATTCGGAGGAGGTTTTGGTAAGTTCGGAGGAGGTTTTTGCACGTGGAGAGAGTTTGTCAAATACGCTGGTCCATGGACAGCGTCATGCACCGCGTTGAGAGCTGCGGATCAGCGCAGGTCAGGCGGGGCAAGTTTGTCCGAGCCGAGCCGAAAGGGCCTGCGAAGACGTTTGAGGATGAGTTCTCAACTGCCAGACACACAATGAGGGTTTCAATTCACATAGAGCTGGTACGCCATGCTCTTGGACTCATGGCAGCCGAGCGTGACTTGGAGCTGTGGCTGTGAATGCCCTTGAGGGTCCGATACCCCGTCGGTCTCTCTTCGGCATGCCCAAATTGGCGTGAACATGCAGTGTAATCAATTCATGCTCATTTGGCAGTACGTGCCGTCTTTCCATTCTGGGAGCAACGCCGAAAGACTGCTCTTCAGGCGCGTTTTCGCATCTGCGGCTCCAGAGAAGTCTGGGGCAAGTTGCGGGGTAACGAGCTCGGCTCAGTCGCATCGAGCACGAACAAAACGGGTGCCATTTCCCGGTTTCGAATCTGGCAATTTTGTCAAATCTCACAGCACCGGCCGCGGTGCTTTGATCGCCTTCCCAGATCATCGCATGATAGATGAGATGCGTCAACGAAGCGGATGGTTCGTCACTCCCTGTCCAGAATCGCGAGTAAGGTTCTACGCATGTATGACGTAGTACTGAATATCCGTCTGCAGTAAGGCATGCCGGGAACGTCACATCAAGTGTAAGACGCGATGCTGTGAGACCAACGTGTGCATATGGGCCGTACTAAGCCTCACGCCATGTAGGTGTTAAGCTACTGGACAGCGACAAATGCAAGTACTGCACAGAACGGAAGAGATCCTGCATCAGGGGTAACGCTTTTCGATTTCGGCCTGTCAAAGCTGTCAAGTTCAATGCCGGCGAGGACATTGGTTCTGCTGAGCAGAGCTTAGAGTTCGGTGCTGGCCAAACATGGGTCAATATACCCAGGTCATGTAAGTTGAAGTTCCTGTCTTCTCACAGGATCAAGGCCAAGCTATAATGGATGGAGGTTACACGACCCAGATAGGAAAGTCGATTGAGCTGACCATGATCTTCGATAGTACATTTCTTCGCGCCGAACACAGACGGTGATGATGAGGTGGTGCCTGTTGAGACAGGGGCTCAAGTCGACTCGACTGAACCAGTGACCGCATCAGATAAGCCGACTGAGAATCCAAGAACTACTACGACCACCGATAGCACATTCGTCGCAGGTGCAGCTGCAACAAACCTGACCCTCTCTTGCAATGATCGGTCGCCATTCTCGAGCATAGATGTGCCAGTCTTCAGCGAAAATGACCTGCCCTCCATCCATGACATGCTCAACCGGACGGCTACCCTAGACAACATCTCTCCTGTCGACAATTTCCAAGCGCCGAATATTGGAAATCACGATGATTCCTTCGGTCGAAACGATTCTCTTGGGCGTAACTATATATCTAGTGTCTTGCAGAAGACAAGCGCCTGGCCCAACAGCCCTGGATCAACTCCTCGGGCCTCATCATCGCCAAATGTCTTCAAGAAGAGCCCCCTAGACTTGGTCAACAACATCTCACCTTACAACTCTACGACCTTTCCACAAAGTCCTTCGGCCCTGGCACCGAAGTGGCCAGTAAACAATGCCTACGAAGGGCGTCTCTTCCACCATTATATCATACACTGTACGCCCTGGATTGATGTATGCGATCCACGATGCCATTTTGCGAAGGAGGTACCAAAACGGGCAGCGCACTTTCCTGTCATACTTCACGGCATCCTGGGCTTAGCGGCCAGACACCTGTGGTTGATGGGCAAAGAGCCAGAAGACCACTCGCAGCCGTGGGTTGATCAATGTTTGAATGCTCTCATTGTGGCGCTGGAGGATCCTCTCGCGCACTGGGATGAAAATTTCCTTGTTGCAGTGATCCTCCTGCGACTGCATGAAGAGATGGGTGACGCGGACGAGCAGTGCCATCACTTCGGCACAGCACGGATCCTCAACAGTATCTCATCTTTTGCAGCTGATGGCGGTCTTCGCGAGTCCGCAAGTTGGGTCTCACTTCGTCAACATATCTATGTGTCTCTTACGTCGCAGCAACCACTCAATTTGAGCCTCGACAATTACCGTCATTCGTCCGTTTTTCGAGACTACGATGACGAGTCCTGGACGAACCGAGCCATATTTCATTTTGCCACCATCCTCCAGACCATATTCGAAGAGAATGGCGAGGCCAATACCAACACCTTGACGAAGGAGAAGTGGACGGAGCTGCACGCAGAGCTCGACGAATGGGAACGCACGAAGCCTTGGACCTTCGCTGCATTCCACATCGAACCCAACGCTGGCGACAAGTTCAACGAGACCTGGCCGCAGCTGCCCTGCGCGCAAGGAGTAGTCGCCGTGGGTCTCCAATACTACCATCTGAGCAAGATTATCCTCACAATCTACTCACCAAATGCATCGCTAGTTGGATTGGCGGGAGTCCGGGCACGGAAAGCAACTGATGCCTCGATACGGAAGCACATACGTATAACCATCGGTTACGGCATCAGTAACGAGACCTGTGGGAATGCTATGTTCCAGGGAAGCCATATTCTCAGTGCATGCGGCGCGTACATTGTTGATCCGCTGGAACAACAGGCTTGTGTAGAGTACCTCCAAGGTCTGCAAAGCAGGATTGGATGGCGGACTGATAAGGTCATAGCGGACCTCAGAGAGCAATGGTCGGTATGAGCAATCGGTCCATATTCAGACAATGGCAAAATGATGGCTTGCGAAGTACTCCTGGCTGACGCTGCGTATGTCCACTCGTCGTTTGCCCTCGTCCTGTCGTCGAATGACTTCCTCAAGCAGGTCACCGGTGGCCTTTGCATTGGAAGCAATGTTCTCCAAGCCTCTGATGGATTCTAGAATCCAGCGACGCTCCTCCGAGTTCTCTTCTTCCGCTGCCCAAATCATGAGAGGCCACAGTAGGTTGACAGGAAGGGATTCGCCAGTCTGCGCCATGAGGTGTGATAGTCGTTTGATGTTGGCTATCGCGGTAGTGACATCCTTGGTCTTCGGGTACTGTACGTATGCCACTCGGTGCAGGTGAATAAATGACGCGTAATAGTTCGCGAGATAGGTACGAAAGCTTCGTGTCAGCGCTACAGCCAAATTCTGAGCAAGATGCTTCTCAGTGAGGTTGCCAGCAACTGCGTGATCCATAAGCGCCGGTCGTTGCCCATATAGCGCGTGCAAATCCTTCGAAATCTGCGCCGCCAAAGCCATCACTTCGGTCTCATCTTGTACTGTGCCACGACTTCGGTGCCAAGGGTCAATCCTCGTGATACGACCCACGAACGATTGGACTTTCTGATAGAAGACGATACCGGGATGGTACAGAACATCAAAGAGGATCTCCTCGATTTCAGTGTCCTGCGTCTCAGGCTCGGAAGCGGGATTGGCGGCAGGAGAAGCGTCGAACAGAGTCTCATCGGTGTCTGCGAGAAATAGTCCTTCGCCCCCGTTGGTCGACACAGCACGTGCATCTAACAGACGGAGCCATGATATTAGTCGCCTTTCTGGCACGGTAAGAGCCATCTTGTTTGCGCTTTGTATGAGCGTATAGGCTTCGCGCAGGTTTGCGTGCGCTCGAGGAAGGGTCTCCGTCAGGAGCTAGGGTCATCGTCAGTGATGTTCTGGTGGACGTAGAGGAAGAGTCTCTTACGTCGGTGTATGTCAGAAGGAATAAAGACGCTAAAACGTGCTTGAGACCACTCCTCGGGGTCTCACTGCCTTCCGCTTTCCTTCTTTTCGTGAGTGCACCTGAGAGCTGTCGGGCAGCGGTATCGTACAGGGGCCTCCAGTCGATCTTTACAGCTTCTCCACCTAGTCCGCTTCGTTGCATTTGCATTGCGGCAAAAGCTATGATTGCGTTTCGAACGACAGGAGCCTCCGCAGCCATAGTACCAAAGAATGCTCGAGTGGATGCCCACTTCGGACCTAGGCAATTTATCAGCTTCCAAGTCTCACAGCCTTGTGTCAACGCATAGTGACGTACCAATCTCCACAGGGGTTAGGATAGGAGGCATGAGCATCTGCAGGAAGGTGTTGACAAGCATGTCACCATCAACGCTCCCATTGTGTGTTCCCTCGTGCGAAAAGGGAGATGTCGACGCTGGATCTTGTTGCTGTCCTGGACGCTCAATTACCGTCTGAACGCTTGTCCGAGGCGTTGTTGGAGCAGCTGTCGCCAATGGACCGGACGACTGGTGACCAAGCGGTAGTTGATAGATAGGCTGAGGCACCGTGTCCAGATGTGAGGTTGCAGCAGCTATCGTAGGGTCTGCAGGCCATGAATTGGGGCTCAGGAGCATCGCTTCATCCCAAGCGCCAAAACCAAGAGGCCCAGTGAAATCGAAAAATGCACTACCGAATCCCTCCACCGGTGTCACATTGGATTGGTAGATGTGTTGAGCAGCTGGCTGAGGTGTAGCAACAGCGAGTGATTGTAACGACTGGATGCTACTGCTACGCGCTTGTACCGGCCGATTCCACGTACACTCAAGGTTCAGTCTTTCACAGTGACCACATCGAGGCCGCTTCTCGTTGCAGCGCACCTTCCTTCTCCTGCAGGCATTGCACCCATTCTTGGACCTTGCCGGTCGTGGCGCGCCCGACGATTGCTCTGAAACGGGTCCTGCCGGTGTCGCGGGCGGCTCCTGTGCCTGTGAAGGTTGGGACATGCGGTACAGGCTTGGGTGGTGTTGGGAAGGTGTGTGGACGCTGGTCACGTGATTGAAGGTAGTGAGCGTTTAGTACTCGCTGAGGCGATGGAGTTGTTGAGGTTGGTATTTCTCGGTCATTGAAACTAGAAGCTGTCGCCTGTCAGGATGTCGCGATCGGGACTCGGAGATTTCGGCTGTCAAAAGATGGGATGAATTCGCGGGGATAAGTGGGACTAGCGCCTGGGCTCTTAGCACGGGCACACACACCTCCCAGGATCAGACACAATTCCAGATTGAAGTCATCAAGATGCATGGATCTATCCCAAGACATGTCCTGCAGAAATGCCCAGCAGAGGATGTAAGTGCGACAAGGAAACGCTAAACAAGACAAAGAAAGCGCTTTCCAGCTAGCCGCTGAGCGCTGATTTCCTCTCCCGCCTCCAGACTTTCACCGGCATCTCGCCCAGGATCCAGTTCATCGTCTCCAGTCGCTCGATTTCCCAATCTGGAGTCTTAAGGGCAAATTCATACCTGCGCATAAGACTCGCCAACACTACCGTCTGTTCCAGGTACGAGATGTTGCGACCAATACAGCCACGCGCACCAGCCGAAAACGAAAGGAAGTAGGGCTGCAGGGCCTTGCCTTCCTCGCCAAGCCAGCGCTCTGGGATGTATTGATCAGCTTGCGGGAAGACTGCCTCTTGTCTATGTGCCACATGCGCCGACATCGCTACCGACACACCTCCGGGAACGTAGTCGCCTAGGATGTTCGTACCGTCTGCGGGTGTCTCACGTGGAAGGCCGTGCGGTGTGGGAGTAAAGAGTCGGAGCGATTCGTCAAGGCATGCCCGCAAGTACGGCAAATGCTTGACGGTGTCGTACGCGATCACGCCACTTTCGTCAACATCCTCGTTGTCCTTGAGTGCGGCATCGAGTTCTTCCCTCAGCTTCTTCAAGCATTCAGGGTGCTTGATCAGCTGCAGAGTGGCATTTGCGATGGCAATGGCAGTTGTCGCTGAGCCAGCGTTCATCATGATGCTGACCTCAGCAACGATCTCACCCCACTCGAGGTTGTTAGGCGAGCCGTTCTTGTCCTCCATGAGAGCTTGGAAAAAGTCATCGGACTTCTCGCCAGCACGGTACCTCTGCAGACGTCTCCACGCCAACTCGTTGGGAATACCATCCCACTCTTTGGCGTAGTTGTCCATGCGGCGGTAGAAGGGGATGATGTTGACAATCTTGTTGATGATAGAGTACCATTCGTAAGGCCAAATGAGGAGAGACTGCTTGCGAGCAGTCTGGTAAAGAGCTGGACGAAGATCGCATTGGTATGTGGTTCCGTCGGTCTTACGTCCTGTGACCATGCTCGTCCCTTGATCGAGGAACCCGAGCTTCTCGGAAAGTCCAATGTCGGCGATGGCATCGAGAGTGAAGAAATTGGTCCACATGCGGTAGTCGAGGTTGACATCTTCGGCCTTAGGAAGAGCATCAGGGGCAAGTGGCGCAGTGCAGCACGTGTCAATGTGCTTGATCAACCTTTGTGTCTTGTCGGCAACCTTATGCTCCCAGCCCTCAAGGTTCTTGATGGCATACGCGGAGCTTAGAGTCTTGCGCTTGCGAGCATGATCGTGCTTGTCGACCACGTCAGCAAGATGGTAGTGGGATCCGGCGGTGATCACATAAGCACCATCTTTGGTGCAAGGTGTATTATGGCCATAGATATCCTTGATCGCGCGCACGTCTCCGTAAGACAGAGAATTGGGGCCGGTGCGGAGGACCGGGTACTTTCGGTGGAGCTTCTCGAGATGGGTGGATCGTGCACCAGTATGCGCAAGAATCATGAAAGGTACGTTGGAAAATCCTGCAAGAGGATGGAAACTAGGGTATCGACGAAGACCTGGTTAGATCAGCATGAGGCTCTCAAAACACGTGGAGGTGACGCGCGGCACGGACTGGCATGTGCGGGGTCACAAAGAAGGTGCACTGACCATTAACATCTCGAAAATAAGTAACAACCGGGAAGACGATGACGCAGAGAAGGACGCATGCGCCAAACGCAGCGGCGTAGGGGCTTGCGAGGATCGAAGTCAACATGATGGGGGGCTCAGGTGGGAGCCGTGTGATTTGCAGTCAGGACACTTGATCGATGTCAAGTTTAAGGAAGACCGGCAAACACTTAAGTGCGCCTTGAGACCGTCTGGTGCCAGTTGTTGAAACGCAACGAACTGTACCGTCCACTCAATTCAGCATTGTACGGAGATGCTTTCTACATCGGTTACAACTCGCCATGCGGATGATGTGCGCATCCGGCAATGAAATGCGGGGTGGACGTGGGGTAAGTGGTAAGGTCGGAGCTTAGCATGTCAGACTACAACAATAGGTACGAGCACAACGTAGGAATTTCGAGGGCCTCGTTTTCGACTAGAGTGGAAACATGTCAGAGTTGGAAGTTCTCCCCTTCCAGCATTCAGTGCACATGTCAGGGTTTTTCCAGCCTCAAAGCTGTCCCAGCCAAAAGCTCAAGTATGAATTATGACCTGGCCTTACGAAGTTCACTAGCATCTTCGTCGTTGTCGATCATGGATTGTCTCAGCTTTCCGCTCAACTTGTCAGATCTCCAGACGAAGCTGAATCCTCTCTTTCAGACTATCCTCGCCTCGCCAGCAGTTCAAAACGCTAAACCATCGAGTACCGCCGACGGTGTTGTCGTTCTCCTCTTTCTTCTCTCTGCTCTTGGTTACCTTACACATGGCCGCGTTTGGGACAAGCCTGATCCACATCACGGCGTCTGGTTTGAGCGACCACAGCTAGCGGATGGGGCATCAAATGGTCGAGTCGCTGCCACACGAGATATCTCTCAGAAATTAGCTGAGGATAACTACCACTGCGTGATCTTCTGGGGCTCCCAGTCTGGTACCTCAGAGCGATTTGCCGAGACACTTGGCCGCGAATGTCTGTCGCATTTTGGCATCAACGCTCTTGTAGCGGACCTTTCCGACTACGATGCCGACAGCATCTCAAAGATCGAAGTGACGCACTTCGCGATCTTCGTCCTCAGCACATACGGCGAGGGCGACCCTAGCGACAACACATGCGGACTATGGGACTGGATTAAGCAGGTGAAAGACAAGAAGCTCGAGGTGGAGAGCTTGAGATACCTCGCTTTTGGTCTCGGCAACAGCAACTACAAGTACTACAACCGTGTGCTCGATGTCGTTGCCGACGCACTCGATAGTGCTGGAGCCAATGCTCTTATGTCAAGACAAAAGGCGGACGATGCCAACGGTGACACCGAGGAGGACTTCCAAGCATGGAAGGACGAGCTTTTTGCCCTGTTCCGGAAACTCGGCTACGAGCAGAAGACCGTAGAGTATCGGCCGACGATAGAGCTTACCTTCAGCGGTGAGACACACAGTGAGGAAGCAAGCCCCGCGACATCTCTGGTTCACCAGCAAACTTCGACACAATCCGCTATCGTACCATTGACTATCAAGAGCGCTCACGAATTGTTCGCTACTGGAGGTCGAAACTGCATTCACATGGAACTCGATCTTGGAAATCAGGATATCGTGTACAAGACTGGAGATCACATTGGCATTTGGCCTTGCAACCCTGAGGAGGAGATCGAGAAGCTTCTGAACGCGCTTGGAGCACAGTCAAGGAGACATGAGACCTTCAGCGTGAAGAGCGACAATGACTCGGTCAAGGCGAGGGTGCCTTCGCCGACGACGCTTGATGACGTGTTCCGCCATCATCTCGAGATCTGTGCTCCTGTTGCACGCAAGACTGTGCAGGAAGTCGCTCAATTTTCACCTACGCCTGCAGCCAAGGCCACACTGCTCGAGATCGGTCAGAACCGTGAGCGTTATGAGCAGCTTACCTCAAGCATGCACATCACCCTCGCTCGCCTTCTGCAGCTTGCCAGTCCCACTGAGCCATGGACAGCACTGCCCCTGGCTTTTATCATTGAGAATCTACTGTCGCTCCAACCTCGATACTACTCGATTTCTTCCAGCTCCGTTATCGCTCCTCGCCGCATCGCTGTCACTGCTCTGGTCGTCAATAAAACTATTGGCGACAATTCATCAACTTCCACGATCCACGGTCTGACCTCGAATTACCTTTTGTCTGCATCTGATGTTGCATCCAATGCTACTGTCCCCACACCATCGTATCAGCGGATGAGTGAGGGCCAGGGCCTGTCGGGATCAAAGGTTCTGGCCCATGTGCGGAAATCGAAGTTCAAGCTGCCGATCACATCTTCAACACCACTCATTCTCATTAGCGCCGGCACTGGCTTTGCGCCCTTCCGTGCCTTCCTGCAGGAGCGTGCGAAGCTTTATGCAATTGGCAAGCCCGTTGGGAACATTCTTCTCTTCTTTGGCTGCCGCAACAAGGACGATTTCATCTACCGGGAAGAGCTCAACAAAATCAAAAATGACCTTGGTGGTAAACTCAAGATCATCACTGCGTTCTCAAGAGAGGGCGCGAAGACCTACGTGCAAGATCGCGTTGGTGAACACACTTCCAAAATTCTTGAGCTTCTGGACGCAGGTGCGAACATGTACATCTGCGGCAAGGCAAGCATGGCTCGTGAGGTGGACATGAGGATGGAGGATGCGGTAAGTAAGGCAAAGAGCCTTGGTGAGACTGAGGTCAAGGCATGGACAGACAGTCTGAAGAAGCGAGGGAAGTGGAAAGCTGACGTCTGGGGTTGAATGCTCATCATGCCAGGACATAGACAGCAATGAATTTGTTTCCACATTCACTTCGTCACTCTACTCATATTGGGGTTCGTGACCCAAAGCACCCTTCCACAGTGATGCTTCTATGCACCAGGATGAAGTGCACGGTCACTGCGACACACTGATGGGCCTCTCGGGCGATCCTCGACCTGGCCTCAAGTGTCCATCCCCACTCACTATGAACGCTCCACGCTGAGACGTTTCTTAAAGGAGATTTGACGGATGATATCGACGTCAGAGAAACCCACAACTCAGCCGCACGATGCTCCGATGCTCGTGATGGTAGGTTTCGAGTCGAGCGGGTTGGACGGATTGGTAGTGGTGTGCGTCTTGCGCGTGATGGGAGGTCCTGCGCCAGGGTGGTGAAAGGGTCATGTGCTGATGTGCCGAACCATGTGCCATTGACGTCATCTCATGAGGCATTTGGCACTGCCGACAGAGCAGGCGCATACAAACATTGCACCTGAACAGTAAAACATAGTAAGCCCGCGGACAAAGAGGAAACTTACCTCGTCATCGAACATAGATACCAATGCCGAACGGTCTAACAGTTGTAATCGCTCCGCGCGCTTTTGACACTGGTCCGCCCCAATCACAGGTCAGCTGTCCTCCGTCTCGAACCGCCACACCCGCTCCGGCCAACGCAGCGCCGCGCAAAGTCAGGCAGCGTGCACAGCCTGAGACTCTCGGCTGTCGACTGGTCGCGCGATAGAGGCGAATCAGACCAATCCCAATATTCCCAACAGCGTCTATCCTCGCGTCGGGAGGAGGCCCACCCCCGCGTTACAGCCCCGGAATTCGCTTACCTGTATCGGACCGATGATGTGCGGAGCTTTAAATCTGGGGAAATCATCTTCTAAGAAGAGGAAGCGAGCTAGTGTCCCCCATGGGCTCAACGTAGCAATTCCTGACATGGTGTAGCACAGTATGGATGGTGAAGACGTTCGCTCAGTGGCCCCGGCTGGTTCTACAAGCTTGCTTCTGCAGAAAACATAAGTACGACAGTGATCTCCACTCTGGAGCTTGGCTCATCACCGGTTTGAACTGGACAACGACAACACCTCTTCGTTCCTCAACACCAAATCTCTTATCAACGACCGCATCGTCCTTGCTTCGCCATGGCTTACGAACACCCTCTCGATGAGAAGAAGGACTTCAATGCCGCAGACAAGATCGAAGATGTCTCCGAATCAGAGCACGCACAACATCTTGCAGAGCTCTCGAGTATCGAGGCTACGGCGGCATCAAAAGCTGCTTGGCTGATTTCCATCACCGTCTCGCTGGGAGGGTTACTATTTGGTATGATGGACCAGTCATTACCACTCGCGATGGGTACACTGACAACATCAAGGCTATGACACGGGCTATATCTCCTCTGTTCTTGTCACTATTGGCACGTCTCTCGGTCACGAACTCACCTCCTCTGAGCAGGAGCTCGTGACTTCGCTCACATCTGGCGGTGCGCTTGTTGGCGCTGTCATCGCTGGCATGATCGCGGATAAGCATGGTCGCAAGATGCCTATCTTCCTTGCTTGCATTGTCTTCGTCATTGGCACTGTCTTGCAAACCGCGGCGTTTCACCTTCCTCAATTCGCGGTTGGCCGCTTCGTTGTCGGTCTCGGTGTTGGCAGCGCAGCCATGGTGGTCCCTTTGTACATCTCTGAACTTGCGCCTGCTAAGTGAGTATCTCAAGGTCAAACTTCCCAATGACTCGCTAAAAAGCTCAGGTACCGCGGCCGCATGATCGCCTTCAACAACATGTCTGTCACATTCGGTCAGTTTTTGGCTTCTGGCATTGGTGCCGGGTTTGCTCAGGTTGGTGGTGAGGGTTCCCAGGCATGGAGAGCAACAGTTTGTATCGGAGCCGCACCCGCCATTCTCCTCGGTGGTCTCCTTTTCCTGTGTCCTGAGTCGCCCAGGTACGTCTTTCAAGTAGGCAATATTCTTGCATTCGAGTGACTGAACATGATATCAGGCAGTTAGTTGCGCACGGAAAGGTGGACGAGGCCAGCACCGTTCTCACCCGCATCTACCCAACCTCAACCGAAGGCCAGCGCCGCGCAAAGATTCACTCTATTGAAATGAGCATTGCGGAGGCCACACAGACCATGGTTGATGATTCTGTGTTCAAGACGTTAGCCCGAATCTTCACCAACATGGCTACTCTCCGCGGCGTGCTCACCGCCTGCACGATCATGGCGATTTCTCAACTAAGCGGATTCAACACACTCATGTACTATAGCGCGACTCTGTTCAAGATTGTCGGCTTTAATAACGCCACCGCTGTCGCCATTACCGTTTCTGCCACAAACTTCATTTTCTCGTTCGTCAACCTCATTATCGTCGACAAATTTGGTCGCCGCAAGATCCTTCTGGTCACTATCCTGGGCATGACTGTCTGCTTGGTTGTCGCAGCTGTCTCATTCGCCTACATTCCCATCGATCTCCACACTCTCGAGGTCCAGAGTGACAATATCGGCTGGCCCGGCATGCTCCTCATCGCGGTTATCATCCTCTTCGTTGGATTTTACAGCTCCGGAGTTGCTACCGTTGCATGGATTGGCAGTAAGTCCAACCCCTCCACCCCCATTCCCCAACGGTCCACGATACTGACCCGGGACAGCTGAGTTGATCCCCATGGAAGTTCGCGCTGTCGGTACCATGCTGAACACCGTCACATGCTGGTCTACCAACATCATCATTGCGTCCACGTTCTTGACCATGATGAAAGGGATCACTCCCTCCGGTGCCTTCGGCTTCTACGCCGGCATATGCTTTGTTGGCTGGTTGTTTGTTATCTTTTGCTTCCCTGAGGTCAAGGGTATGCCGCTTGAGAATATTCGCCAGGTCTTTGAGCATGGCTTTGGTGTTCGGTACGCCCACAGGTGGCAGCAGGAGAACAAGCAATTTGCGAAGATTAATGCTGCGAATCAGGACCCTGCCATGGGTCACTAGATGTCCTCGGAGAGCGTAGGCTAGAGGAGGCGTTGAAGGGTACATGTTGAAGATGGAGATTTGTGTATAGTCGTTTTGATTGTTTAATTTGGTCGGATAGCGGAGGATCTCTTACGACTGCCACGACAGGAATACCACAATACTTAAGCTTCCTACAGCTTCCTCTCCGACTTTCATGTAAATCGTATCACAAGTCATCCTTGCTAAATGATATCAATGCTTCGAGAAATCTGATCGTTACACAGCTGCCTCACGGCTGTTTTTGACATGGCTACTACTTGGAAATCATATACTCTGTTAACTCCGCCGATTCTTCCAGTCAGCGCGACAGTCAATGATTCAGCAATTCACATACACCTACAGTGTCGGAAAAAGGCTTGCATATTACATCATCATTGAGCATTGGTCCACTCTCTATCTCTAGGTTAACTCCAATACGCTCTACCTACCCTTCCTGGTCTACCTAGGCCAAATGACCCGGCTCTGTAAACCTACTGACTCCGCTTATGGTGCAATGCAAGTTCAAGATGAATTCAGAACGAGTAGCACAAATCATCCAAACGCCGAGAAATGCAGTCAGCGCCCCCGAAATGGTAAGAAAGAAAATGCAAACGATTCGTCACCGCTTTCGCTCAGCCGCGAGGCAGTCACGACCATGACAGATGGACCGCATCACCTATACTAGAGAATCAGGCCGCCCTGCCACGGATAGCAGAACTCTGTCAGTGCCCTAAAGCAGTGGCCAGTATGATACCTCAGCCGCTCAGCCCGCTCATGCTCCTCCTCATGGAGCCTTTGCCACATCTCCTCCTCTGACATCGGCGGCGGCGCCGTCTTCCTGAACCGCGCGTGCGCAGCCGCATGCACATGCCAGACCTCTTGGTCTGTAGATTCCTGCGCACCTTTGTATGCGGCGGCAAATGGCAGGTCCTCAGGCTTGGGGTACTTAGCGTACCACTTGCCCCAGGCGGTGTTGGTGCGGTCGAGGAAGCGGGCTTCGTTTGGCAGAGGGTGAGTGAGGGTGGTAAGGGTGGAAGGCCCAGGGAAGCCTTGCTGGACGACTTCGGGCGTGAAGATGTCAGGCGCGACGTAGTAGGTTCCGAACAGCTTGTGGTCTGGCGCTGGCTTGATGAACGGTTGAGAGAGACCCTCATCGAAAGGTTGGTGGGGACGTTGGCCCTTGGGGACGACGACTGGAGGAGAGACAGGGAGATTGAGACGAGCGTTGCCCCTGCCGAAGTTCGATGGCCCTTGTCGAGGTGGAGGACGGCGAATTGGCCTAGATGGTACTGAGGAAGCAGATGTTGCATCGTCGGAGAATACCGAGCAGTATGGAGATCCCACAGAGGGCTGGGGAGGGCTGTTCAAGGGTGTCGTCGATTCTTCGTGGTCTTTGGTCTGCTCGTTCAGACCCTTATCATTTACTCGAACCCGTCGACGGCCGGCGAACAGAGTGACCACTCGTTTCAGAAACGCTGATTGACCCTTCCGGATTGGTATTGGAGCTGGTGATTGCGGCCATGCTGCATCGTCTTCGTCGTCATCCTCAATTGCGCACGTATCTACAGCTGACGCTTCCTCTGCATAAGCGTGGAACAGTGATCGAATGCCGCCTATTGGTGTTGGAGGTGATGGTTGAGGCAATGCCTCCTGCTTATGATGGCCAATGCGCGGTGCGTATATTGCTGTGGTCGCCACCGAAGATGTCGAGGATCCTTCGCCATCATGTCTCTGTTCACCCACGACGGCCGCTTCGGTAGTAGCCTCGTGGTGATCGCGATTAGCATAGGCTAGAGGTGCAAGCTCCAGCAGCGACGCTGGAGGGTCATCATCGTCTCCCTGCACATGCTCGAAGTGCTGAAAGACTGGTGATGGCGGCGAGTACTGAGTCCTCTGTTGTTCCAGAAACGCCTTCTCGGCAGCAAGTGAAGAGCTGAGATTACTTTTCAACAGACCACTAAGCTCTTCGGTGGACGGAACACGCTTCTTCTTGAACCAATTCTCCTCGCCCATGTTGCGAAACAATGGTGACTGTGGGGCGGCGTCAAACACTGTGCGCGTGGGCTTATACTGCGGGTTTCCGCCATCGTCATGCTTGATCTTCTTTGATGGGCCCTGGAATCGCACGCGCGACTTAACCCTATGTAGAGGCATCTTCGGACGGTCAGGAGGTGCAAGTCTGCGGAGAGGGGTCGGAGAGGGAGGCAGAGAAGGTCACCCTGGTTGAGAAGTGCAAGGCGCGTGGGGTCAAGAGTGCTAGAGCGTTGTGGAGAGGAGGTGAACGTGTGGGGATTCGAAAGCATGTCGAGCATGACTGGGAAAAGGTCGCGTTACGGGCAAGTGAAGGATGGGCGAATCAACGCAGCCATCGCGACCAGCCTTCCAGGCCGCGGAAGCATTGTTGGGTGCAGGTGAAGATGCGGTGAAAGGGTCGCGCAGCGAGAGGACATGAATTACAATGGATGATATCAGAATGGAGTAGGAGAAGGAATGCTGAAGGAAGTTGAAGTCCGGTATACGATTCGAGAATGACATGACCAAACCAAACCTAACCAGTGGCTCCTTGTTCTTATACACGTCGACAGCCGTTGTGTCAAACGTGTGTTCGATTGTCGTCTTGCAAACACCAAATAGCAAGCACCTGTTCAATGTGATCTTTTCCATTGACGATGCGGATGTGGTATCTTCATGATGTCGTTACTCGAAAGCCCTTGCACTTGGGTGCCAATAGTAACTTGGCCAGATGATCGTTCAGGCATTGTCAGCGCAGATGTATGTGACTGCACAACGTTAGTTTGTGTCTCTGCAGAGATCTGTTCACGTACCGTTGTTGCCTCGTACGAAAGCATCACCCCAGTTACGGGTGACACGGCCCTCTGAAACCTCCTTGCATCGCTCGAGAGCAATGTTCATGTAACCGTCGACAGATTGGAGGTCACCTAGATTGAGTTAGCTTTGTATATGGTCGTGATCACGTGCTACACACCCTTGTATACAATGCCAGAGTTCAGCTTCACAGTGACAGGGGCACCGATGATCTCGCTCAGGAAGCCGCTGGGATCTCTCGAGTCGCCGTTGCTCTCTGGTGCTGGGCTCTGCGACATGGTTGCTGAGTGTGACGTTTGTAGGAAGAGATTTCTGTGTCTAGGTCAGGTCCAGCGCGGTGAAGTACGAAGAGCAACCTACATGCAAGATGAAATACTAAAGACCTTCTTTGGCTCAGATCCTGATGCTGTATGTGCAAACGATGGTTATAGTCGAACTGTCGTCGGTGTAAGAGGTGAGAGACGCCGACTGTGCACAGACCACGCATCGTCTCCAAGAAGCAGGCGCGACAAACGTGACTGCGCGTCAATTCGGCGCTCGCACCCCGCATCCTTGCCAAACCTCCACAACTCCAAAACATTACCTTCGCTCGCGCAACCGGACGGCCTGTCTTCCGCATTCATGCATCTGAAATGACGGACGCCACCTCAGGCGCCCCTCCACCCAAGAAACGATCGCTCTTCAAGCGCGCAGCCTGGCAAGATGCCGCAAAGAAGGAGAATGAGGACATCTTCAGTCACTCAAATGAGTTCAACAACATAGTTGCAGAAGAGAACAGGCGCAAAGAAGAAGCCAAGAAGAAGCAGGCCGAGACAAAGAAGAGAGCCGAAGAGGAGCAAAAGCGCGAGCAGGCTGAGAAGCTAGACAAGAAGGGCAAAAGGCGTAAAGTCTCAACAGACTACGACGAGCCGAACCTGCTTCAAAACGACTCTGCGGACTCCGGGAGGGAAATTCGATCGCAAAGCAAAGGGTGAGACTGCCAATGCAGACATATGCCGCATGGTGCTAATATACGTTCAGACGAAGTAGGACACCCCTTTCCCCAGCCGCCTCGAAGCCACCGCCAAACTCCCTCTCAGCGCGATACGATACGCTTACAAGAATCACGCGCTCGCAAGGCTCGCCCGCGCAGCCTGTCATCGTGGACTTAGGCGACTCGGACGGTGATGACGATTTTGGGTACAAGTCGAGGTCCTTTGGTGACACAGGGGACGACGCTGCATACACCGCTGAGAATCCACACGATATAGCCTCTCGCCCTTCGAACAGCATAGTCCTAGGCAATGATGATCTCGAGGAGGTTCAGGATCCTGAACTCGCAGCTATCGAAGCGAGGGCGAGGGCACGAGCTGCAGCAAAGAAAGCAGCGGCAGCGAGTGGGAGTAAGGCACCTATCGCCCAGCTGTTGATTGACTCAGAGATTCCAGACACAAATGCGCTTATGGTGAAGGTTCGCATAGACAGCACAATTGAGAAGCCGCGCGAGGCATGGTGCGCCAGGCAGGGGTTCTCGACAGAGATGACGCGAAATGTCTTTTTCACCTGGAAGGAAACAAGACTCTACAACAGCACCACAATCAAGCGATTGGGCATCAAAGTGGATGATTATGGCACCGTGTCCCTCGAGGGCGACGACAATATATACGATCAGGAGGACAATACTCCCAAAATCCACGTTCAAGCATGGACAGATGCATTATTCGCGCAGCACAAACGCGAGAAAAATGCAGCAGAAGAAGCGAAGCGCAAAGCAGCGGAGCCAAGCCCAGTAGCCACGCAACGAACACCCACTCCGGAACCTGAACCCGAAGTAAAGAAGTACCGTCTATTCCTCAAAGCAAAGGGATTGGAGGATTTCAGGATTCAAGTCAACCCAGACACAACATTCGAGAAGGTCGCCAATGCATTCAGATCAGCCCGTAAAATTGTCCAGACGCAGCCTCTGACGCTGATGTTCGACGGCGAACGACTGTCACCGATGGACATAATATCGAGTAGCGAGCTGGAGGACATGGACTCAATCGATGTGCTGCTCAAGTAAGCTATCGGTAGGTACACTCATCACCATTTGGCTTGACATATAGGCTTTTCAATCCCAATCATTGTAAGCGCGGCGTTGGTGGTTGATATCCAAATGGGGCATTTAATTATTTGCTTACTAGTCGAATCAAAATGTTATGAAAGCGCAACTGCGCTATGTAATGGCCGATCAGCGATGTCCCAGCTTACAACCAGACAACGAAAGCGGCTCCAATCCCTACCAGGACTGCGTTACAGCATATTACCCGATTTCTACGCGTTCCGCCCTCCACTACGCCTAGCTGACTAGTAGGCTCAGCGAGCACCGTTGTACTTCCTTCAGTTGTGATGGTCTGTCCGACTGTAGCCGTCATCGAGCCGGTGATGATATACGCAAGGCCTGATTCTTCAACACCGCCGGTCATTGTAGTGACGTACACAGGCACTACGTCCGGCGCTGTCAAAATCGTTGGTGTACCATTCAAGTTAACTCTCTGGCCGATTGAGGCTGTCCAGAAGCCGCTGATGATGTACGCCGGAGTCGTCGATATGCCGTTGATGCCAGTAGTTGGCAACAGGACGAAGACGGCGTCAGGCGTGGCAAGGACCGTTGGTTCGTCGTTCAGAGTGACTGTCTGGCCGATCTTCCCAATCGAATGCCCGCTGACGATGTATGCAACTGTCGAAGTGGGAACGTTACTGACCGTCGTTGAGAGGAAGATTGGGAGCAGATCTGGCACGGAGAGCTGCGTGGCCTGGCCGTTTACCGTGATCTGTTGGCCAGCCATTACAGTTGAGGTCATCGGTAGAATGTATCCTCCTACAGCTGTTGGGATGTCGTTGATAGTGGTAGGGACCTGAATGTACAGATAACCGCGAGACGTAGTGGGAGTTGTATCAGCCAGGACATCTGCGGCTGCTTGCTCTGCTTGATCTGTTATCGAAGTCGGCACGTTCTCTTTGAACACAGTCGTTGCAGCAGTCTGGAGCCCAACGCGATTCGCGCCGACGATCGGGTTTCCCGAGAGCGGTCGATTCGTCGATGTCTCCTGGAAGAATATTCTGTTGAAGGCAGACCCTATAGCGTTCAGTCCGGCCGCTTTACGTCGGTCTGATGGTTTCGCTCCGTCTCCTGATGGCTGCGCGTGATATACAAGAGGCTCCCTAAAGTACTTGGAGACTGCTTCTGAATTGGTAAGCTCAAGGCCCTGCACGCTTTTGGTCGCTGGCTGAGTCCGTTGCGGCTTCCATAAACCTACACGTAATTCTTCGGTTCGACTTTTGAGAAAGGCAGAAATGACAGCAGCTTCTGAAGCGTCTGGATTACGGTACGCTGGTGTTACTGGCGGTTCGGGAGTGGTTACGACTCCACCCTTCCCGTCGACACTCCAATCGGATTCGGCATATAGGAAAGGTATCGCTGTGTCCCCGGTGCTGTACGCAGTTTCGAATCCTGTTGCTGATTGCGGCGTAAAACGCGTGATACGCGAATATGAACCGTAACGATCATCTTCTGTGTTGCTAAAAGACAGACCTGTCGGAGTTGTATCGTTCCAGATAGTGATTGTGTGTACGCACTCATCAGAAGACGATGGAATCTCCGGTCTCTCACACAGACCAGCAAACTGCTGCATGAAGGCCACACAAAGCGCTCCAGATCCTGTGCTGTTTCGCCATATTCCCTCAGAGGTATTGTTATTACGGGTACCAGGTATGTCGAGGTCGATTGACATGGTCCTGTGTTCAAACAGGTATCTTGGTTCGCGAAACAATGATGGAGTTGGGCTGACTGAAGCTGTGATGTTACACCCAAGCCATGCACCATATGTATGGATGTCCTGCATGAGACTATAGAATACGATTCGCAGATGGGTGAAGAAGCTTTCGGGTGGCTGCGAATCAAGTGACACCCACAAGGGCTGGTAGCCACGACCAGAAGAATCTGATCTGTTAGCTCTGGTTGCTGTTGGCTGGAGGTAGTCAATTCTGGAGAAAGGCCCATGACTCCCCAGGTGTGTCGTCGAAAGTTCGGACGTCGCAGTCGCGCAAACTCCAGGGTTATCGTCGTAGAGGCTGACATCAATGACACCTTGCCATGAGAAATGACTGTCGTACGCGATGTGCGAGTTTGGATATACCAACTCCACAACAGACGTGATAGCAGCATCGGTGAATGCAGCTATCGCCACGGCATTGCCACGATCGTTTGTGGTACAGTACGGCGGATACATGCCTGCCGGCGCTGCACCCCAATGATACTCAGTTTGGGCTCTTGTTGCGACCATAATATCGTTGCATAGAAAAATCAACGTTGTGATGATGCCCACGGTGACGTTTGCTGTGTAGATGATCTTATCCTTGGGCACCCAGGATACCACCGAGATCCTCGGGGCATACACGGTGCAAGCTCCTGAACATGTTGTCCGGGTGGCAGTTGTGGTTTCTGCTGCCCGTCTGGAAATGACCCGTATTTCGTCGATGTATGCATTTTCGCTTGAACGTGATGACTCATATGTGCTGACTGGCGCGTGCGGATATGATGGGGCATAATCATCTTGGGCATCGTTGCCTGTTTCGTTATCAAAACCGGTATCTTGAGGTATGGCCGCGACCGTCCCAAGGAGAAGCCATCGAGACAGACAGCTGTAGACTCGCATAATCTCTCAAGTATCAGATCTATTGAAGCGCATTTCAATATCTGATCCTGTCGTCGCAGTTTAGTGTTAGTGGAGACCAAAAAAGCACGAGAGGGGGTCAACAAGAAGTCGAGGCACACTTTCGAGTCTTCATCCCTCGAGATACCCATGCTGTTCAAGATATCCTATCCTCTGTGTTCATTGAGTGTTCAGCCCATGCTTTACGGGCCAATGTATAGTCTAGTCGGAGATCATGGTGGTCGTACAGAACTGCGTTCCGGTCCATGGCGGTCTAAAAACAGCACTGCGACTCACCACTTCAGCTATCCAAGACCCATCCCTTTCTTGACCTCAAACATCGAGTCAGAACGCTCAGATCGTGTTACTTCACAGTCACCGGAGTTCTCACAGTGAAGGTAGCTGTCGAACAGGCGGAGTTCTGCGTTCCATATGCAGTCCACGAACGCTGAAGGCTTCCCATGCAATAGACATGATGATGTGTATGCCCAGGTAGTGTCTAGTTTGAAGGCGTTATGGGCAACTCATAGATCATTTGTTTGAGTAGAAGCCGTTGAGGTGTTGGACGGAAGTCGTGGTCCGGCGGACGATGAACACCGCGCGGCAAGCGCCAGCGGGGCGGGCAGCCGGCCTTCGAAGCCTCATGCGCGAAAATCCTCCTCCTCGACATCAACGTACGCTCCGTAGAAGGGTCTCACATGAGAAATAAGGCTGGAGGGTGACACTTCGTTTCCAGGGAGTGTTTGCGGCTGACCCAGGATCCCGAGGAGGTGAAGATGCACCCTGACGTAGACGTGACAGAGTTGCTGCCCAGGTGCTTCCCGCGACGTGTCTCAATGAACCTCCTTTCCACTCAAGACCCGCGTGCACCCTGAGTCGTGACTTTTGCTCGATCGATTGAGCGTCCTAGGGACCGAACGACATCCAACTTCTCCGTTTATCTAGCAGAGGCATCGCAGACTAGGATGGTCAACGCAAAGAGCAAGAGCATCATCATCACGGGCGGGGCCCGCGGTATCGGACGCGCGACAGCAAGATATCTTCTCTCGCAGCCACTTTCTCACCACGTCTTTCTCATTGATCTTGATGGCGACGAGCTCGAGTATGCCGCCACCAAGCACCTGTCGGCGTACGCTCCGCGAGTGGGATACGCAACAGCAAACTTGCGAAGCCAGCAAGAGATTCGCGAAGCTGTAGCTAAAGCTGCCAAATTCTTTGGCGGTCGTATCGATGTTCTTGTGAACAATGCAGGTACTGCAGCTCGCCTTGGATAGCAATTAAGTACATGAGGTAGCTGATCGTGTAGGCATCGCACGCGCGTTCTTCACAGCCGGTAACGGAACGATGGAAGATGTAGCCACCGCCGAACAATGGCAAGCTTACATTGACACCAATCTGAGCGCACCATTCTGGATGAGCCAAGCCGTCATTGCATTCATGAAGGCGCAGAATCCGAAGATTGAAGGTAAAGGACAGACCGAGCAAGAAGGCGTTGACCGTGAGAAAGATGTGAAGCGACACTCGGAGTTCAGCAACTTGCCAGAAGATCTGCATGGCAGGGACAAGTCCGACGAGGGTGGCTGCATTCTCCACATCTCTTCGTTCCGTGCTCATCAGTCTGATCCTGACTGTGAAGGGTATGGAGCTACGAAAGCCGGTCTTTTGGGCTTGACGCAAGCCATGGCGGTATCATGCCAGCGCTGGGGTATCAGAGTACGTCGACTTCACGTGCTCGATCAATTTTCGACAGGAAGGAACTAACTATTTTAGGTGAACATGATTTCGCCCGGCTGGGTCAGTGTCTCACACGAGTGTAAGGAAGGGGATGAAACAGCCTCAGCAACGCAAGGTGCACCACATGAGGACGACGCGAGCAGGGCAAGGTTGGAGATATGGGCAGGCAATCATAGTGAGCTGCATCACCGACAGCATCTCGTCGGCCGAGTTGGTCAAGGTGAGGACATCGCCGAGGCGATCGAATACGCAATGGGCGCTGGGTTCATGAGCGGACAGGTCTGTCAACCTTCTTATCATCCCCACAAGGTTATGGCTGATACTAGCACAGGAAATGATCCTAGACGGAGGGGCAAGTAAGAGGAAGAACCCGGACATATGAAGACATGGATGTGGCGCGTTGCATCAAGAATACGTGCTTTTTTCTTTCGGAACAAATCCACGCGCAACATCAGCAACACGCAAGGGAATTCCAAGTCCGTGTGCACAAAATAGCAATCAGCTAACTTGAACGATCCTTCACTTCTTGTTTCCGCGGGAACTAGGTCGTTCGTTCCGCACGGTGACGGAAGCAGCCAGAGGTGGCTCACGTGACCGCTGCTGCCTTCTGCCCCAGATCGTCAGGGGGGACAACCACCAAGCCAAACCTCAGAATGAAGTACAATAAGAGATCAAAAGATGCGGGTCATTCTGCCTACGGGCAAATGGTCAATTGAAACGATACAGAGAAGATTAGCATGGCCCCTGCACTAAGGATGACACGCTCAATCGGAAGAGAAGCTACCATCATTTTTTTTTTTGCAAGTTCGAGCCACGCTTGCGACCCTGCATGCTGGTACGGCTGTATTCTTTTTTTTGATTCCTTAGCTGGTTCCTGTCCCAACTGATGCTTCTTGTCTCTATTACTCTAAGAGACGAAAACGCTCCCAAGGTTACGCTATGTTTCTCGATATCATGCATCTCACCTAGAAATTATTCAAGTAATTTGATAACAAGACCGGAACCGCAGTTCAATGGTTGTCCCTGAACTTTCCTGTGTGACTTATAGCGATGGCCAGCTGTGTCCTTGGTTCATCTACCCACGAACTCCAGTTCCAACAATGTCCAACCAACATTCGAACTTCAGATCATTCCTCATAATGTATATATTTTCACCGCCGTAGCTGCCACTTCTCTACCAACACCAGCCAAATTCACAAATCCAAGTGCCAGACCCACCAATTCCAGCTTCAAAGTCAACCCGCACAAAATCCCAAGTACCTCAAGCCAAACCCACCAAGCTGTCAACATGGCCGTCACATTCGAAATCCCACCTATCGTCCACAACAGTCCCCAATTCTCTCGCCTCAGCCGCTCGCCTTCGCCTCACCCGCGCTTAATCCCTGCGGCACCAAAGAGCAATCTGAAGAAGACTATCGAGGCCGTCAAGAACCGCTTCAAGATTCCTCGTGGAGCTATTAAGCACTGGCTTCTATATGGACCGCGGCACTCAGACATTTTCCCTCGTCGATATCCAATTGATCGACGGACTGCGCTGAGGACCTCTGGTTTGGAGGATGGGGAGGGCTACTACTACCAGATTGGACTGCGTCCGGAACGTGATGGGAACGATATATTGAAGGCCTCCAGCCCGAAGGATGAGAACGATGATGAAGGTTATGATTCTGGAGTTGATATGTCTGAGGAGGAGATTATGGCTATGCTTCAGGATAAGCTTTGGGTCGTGAGTGGGGTGGTGAAGGACGGGGGAGCATGTGCCTGGTGGAAGATCTGAAGGTCTCCACGGCTCGATACTGCGCTTACTTAAGAAATCGGAAAGGTGTACTGAAAAGCTGGGTCATGGTCGATTGTAAGCGTAAACAACGTAATCCATACTCGCAATGGTCACCATAGCTCCTTGCTATGTCCTGCATAACCTACTTTGTACACTAAGCAGCTTTCAATCATCCACCCTTCCGCGTCGAGTCAGTAGGACCTTTCTGAGTGGCTTTATCTCCCATCTTTCTCCAACTGCCTGCCATCGCCTCTACCTTGGTTTTCTTCTTCTCTGATATCCCAGGTTGAACTTTTGGTGTGCTTTTTTGTGGATCTCCTTGAGCTACTTGAACGGTTCGTGACTGCTCAGCATTGGAGTGGGTGTGTACTGATTTCACAGTTGTAGGTTCTCTTGCGTGATTCGACCCAACAAGTGGCAACATGCGCAAGTACTCGTGGCAATCTGGCCGATCACAACCGCTGTTAGGCTGTTTGAATGCAGTCGCGACATCTGCCGCAACCGGTCTGTCAGGCATCATGGGCAGCTGCGCGGTGCCTGTGTACTCACTGTTTCCCTGATGAGGCTGCGAGGATCCCGAGTCGATAACGTGATGCAAGTTATCAGGTGAGGTCTGAGCAGCTTACATACTGCTCGCACAATCTCTTGGTTTTTGGGTGTCATCCCGAGAAGTTGGCACGGACTCTGGAGTGGCTTTGATTCTGATGAGGTCCTCAGACGAGTCATCAGCGGATGTGTCTGCGCCGCTCGAAGAACCCGGCCATGGTTCCTCTATGGTGGTAGAATACACGGGCTCTCCAGGCGCAGGGAACGATGTGCCATTACCTCCTTCGACGATGCTGGGGTCTAGGTCTTTGTTCGCCTCTTTCATCGCCACCGATGGAATGTTCGATAAGCGCCCTGGACACGACTGGCACCTTCGAGACTTTATTGAGTCACCGGATGTAGTACCGTCCTGACTCGGCTGCTTTGGAAAGGAGTGCGGCAGAGTGCTCGACAGCACATCCACAGGTTGCGTTACTTCTCGCGCTTCGGGAAACGTCTGGACAAGATCTGCAACCTCATCAGCCTTGCGAATATTTGAGAAGAACTGTAACGTACCCCATGCTTTCGTAAAGCCGCGACACACTGCACCTGCGATCACGTCTGATGTTGCAACCAACTGCTCTCTGCGGTTAGCTAACGCGATGCGAGCGATATCAAGTTGTTGATGGCATTCGATCGCGGCTGTAGATAACTCGGTCGCCTTCTTCATGAGCACGACGACTTCGCACAGCAGAGTGTCCTTCTCCGCTTTCGAGGCACGTGTGGCATGTTCCATATGCTCCAGAGCCGAGTCAACAAAGTTCTGCTTCTCGGCGTCTATGCGTTTCTGCTGGTCGAGTAGGCTGGAGATCTCGGAAGACAGGTCGTTGCATCTGACCTCGCAAGCTGCGCGCTAAGCATCGAGTCGTGCGTCACCGTATAGTTGCGACATGGCTGTCGTTGGGTCTGTGAATGAATGCGGTAACAAATGTTGCGTCTGAGCTGTGAGTTTAGTGGAGAGGAATCGCACTTAACGTTGCTTTCAGTGAATATTGAGCCCACTGTGCACCTGCCGGTGGAGCCTGGACTAGAAAGCTCTCTCCTTTGTTGGGGTAGTACAGCTTTCCGTATGTCTTTACTTCAATTGGAGAACCGCTCGACGTTGAGGGGATTGCACTGTGTCTTATTAGGAAGGCTTGCACCGCTTTCGCGGACCGTCTCATGCTAATTGTAAGGTGAGATGAAACCAGAGTAAACAAACAACGCTGCGCTCCTGCCTCCGCGGTTGTAAGTGATGAGTTGAACAAAATATTACAATTGTAGTCAACGCACCAGAACTGCAACACCAGGTGCTGTACCACTAATGGGGCGTCCGCTCCTGATTCTACTCAGCTACTGTACATTCGTCTGGCCAGCACCCTATGTCTACGCTTCTATCAATGGTAGCAGTCTTAACGAACGGCAAAAGCCTGATCCCCAACAACAACGACTACTCACAGACCGCGACTTTCCGTCTCTTCGGCGAAGCTCCCATCCGCCGCCTTTGCCTAGGCACCTCGCCCGTGTCTCGCACGAGCCTTTGAGAGTTACTGTAGAGTTGACAAGTCCTCCAGCTTGGTGAGAGGGACCGCCGACTGAAGCGAACGACGTGGAGTATCATGGACTTTGCAGGCTGACAAGCGGAGTGCGCGCGTATCGACGTCGAGATCTGCAGTTTCGAATAGCACACGAGAACCCACTTACACGGGTCCCCTGACCAAGTGCGAACAACACTCGTTCATTGTTCCCCGCGAACCATGCTGTGCGTTCAGAGTTGGGACCAGACAGGAAACGCTGCACACGCTGCTGGCATTTGCAAGATTTGCTGTTCGCACCCAAACCTCTGGACCAGCCTAAAGCGCGACGTGGCACCTGGATTCATCTATTTCGATGTCATGGTCGCCTGAGGCCCTGGCTAAGTTATGGTGTGCATCTGATGGCCAGGCACCGTGTCATCAATGCCGGATGGGTTCATGCCGATACCGACTCGAGCTGCGGCATACACGCATGATGAGGAAGTAGCGGTGGCAGTCTTATTATGAAGTAATGGGCGGTCGCACGCATACGATGAGGTGTTACACATGCCCCAATCCGCACTGATGGATGCTCTGTGCATGTCTGGAGAGCTGAGAACAGCACGACAAGCACCTGTTCGAACCATCTCGCCCATCGGACCGAGCTTTCATACGGCCCGGTTTGTGTCGACTAGTCCAGCAGCAGGCGAATGAAGAGAGGGATGGTGGACCTCGACGCTAGCAACCATACTGTCGGTACGTGGTGGCTCGCTCGACGCTCGAACAGGCACTCTGTGATCGGAGGAGCGCGAGAAAGGCGGTTTTGGACCCAGCCATCAGGTCTGTCCTCCCTCGACAGGAGCACCAGAGACAGCCCGGCATAGGCGGCAAGCGGGCGGTGCATCCTGCTGTGCAGCCAGCGACGCTGTAGCCATTATTGGCACGTCTGTGGGGGTCCCGAGGAGACTCCTCGAGGGTTGCTGATCACCAAGTCCACAGCCAACTCACCAGCCGCGAAGGGTTGAGCAGACGTCGAATCGAGCAGGCGCCGGGCTGCCCACAGGCGCCGGCAGTTGGGCAGCTCATCATCACACGTCTGCACCGCGCTGCAACAACCCCAGCGCTTGCGGGCAATGCAGCGTGTCGCCCATCACCTGAAGAGCCGGACTCACGTCCAACCGCGCTGCTGCTGGCTCAAGGGCTGTCGCAAGAGACTTGGTGAATGGCAGGCTTCCGTCTGCAGCGCTGATAGGTCGGGGGAGTGCTAGCTGCATACCGCTGCTGGGATGGAAGCACGACCATTCATGCTTGGCGCGCATTCGATCCCGCCGCGCTGGACAGCAAAATCTCGGTCGGTCGCTCGAGGAGAGCCATGTTTCTTGTCTCTTTGTCCATTTCGTTTCGATGCCAGCCTTGCGCGGACTGTGTGTGAACCCTCAACGCTACGATTAACGGCCGCTGTTTGTTTACTTTGCAATATCACGGCCGCTCCATCCGCACCCCTTGAGGTTCAGCACAAGCACCACCCACCGCCCGGTAGCTCCACCCGCCGAGCTGCACCCTGAACGTTCCCCTCACGCAGCGATCGCCCGCCTCGTCGTGCCCGTTGACCCTCGCCGGTGAGCGCCCTGCCGGCCACCCTCCCACTGTGCCTGCATAGACGGTGCTGTAAATACCGCCAGTGCTGTATATACCGCCAGCGCTGTGCCTGCCTGCCCCCGGCCACGGCTCCCCTAATGGCCCTGCTGAAGCGCGACTCCGCTGCCCGCGACGCGAAACCACGCGACGCCGACGCCTCGCCTCTGGCCCGCGTCATGCGCGAGTTCGAGCAGCTCGTGCTGGACTTTGAAAGCGGCCTGCAGCGCTCGCTCGAAGACCCCCGCACCGCTGCGCAGCACACCATGAGGCGCTGGTGCAGCGAGGACGTCCGGCGCGAGGCCTGCCGCATGGCCATCACCGACCTCAGCGACAAGTACACCCGCAAGCACATCCGCCGCTCCCTCAATGCCGCCGAGTCCGAGGGCAAGCGCGTCGAGGAGCAGCTGCACGCCCTCTCCCTGTCTGCGGGCCCCGACGCCGACGACCAGCTCGGCATACACAACGGCTACTTCCGCCTGTACTCGACCGAGCTGTTCGACCTGCTCGGCCAGCCCACCGACCTGCGATTAGGTACTCTGCGCTTCCATAAGCACGACACCACGTCTACCTACGACGACTCCTCGTCCGCCGGCGTGACTGTCGAGCTTGCCCTCAACAACTCCTTCTTCGTTGCCGATTCTGAAGAGACACTACCCTACCACACCTTCCGCATGCCCACCGCCCCATCATTACAGAACAGGGGCATCCTCAGTCGGAATACTGACGACGATGGTGCCTTCCCAGATTTCGACTCGTGGCTGCTGTTCACATTCCTCGGTAACGGCTGCATAAAGCTGGAGGTCCCCATCGAGATGTGCGCCCACGTGTATGGCGGCCGTCTGCGAGGGCGGGAGAACGAAGAGGTTACCTTCTGGGGCTTCTTCGTCGACGACGACATTGATTCATAGCGCGTCTTGGCTTTGCTTGCAACGGAGTTGCGGATTGGACCGTAGACTGGGGTTTGGCTTTGGAGTTGGGCGCTTTGGGACGGCCTGCGAGCCTTACCGACAAGGGTGTCTGCACATGCACTTACGACTTACGAATTTCCTTGACATCATATCATACCTTGTCTTCTTCAGCCTCTGTACGATGCATCATCTATCATTGCGCATTGGTTCGATATACTCTTCACATCCATATTTTGCTGTAGGCTTGGGCGGCATTTTGCATAGCATTGCTTCTTTTCAAAAGGCGGGAAAACAGAGGTAGATGGTAGATAGGCAGGCATGGACACGCAGCGCGCACAGTACGGAATCTCGAATTGTACGTCTCGATAATGGTAGAGTAAATGAACGAATCAGAGACGGCGGATCATCTTCGGCACTCGCACCTCCCATCAAGTTCCCTCACTTCACGCTTCCCAAAAATCTTCCCGCTCCTGCAAACAGCCGCACAACACTCACACCATGGCTTCAGCGCTTCCAACAAATAACCCAACGTCTGTCACGCCTGCTGCTCTCGCGCCAGCTCAGCTCGGCAATTTTCGCGACGGTGACAACCGGGACTCAGACGCCAGCGACACGGACCAATCAGACGCGAGTGGGCGGAGCCTCTCACCAACGCGGCAAGGGCTCTCCAAGACCAAGAAGAGGAAGGAGCGCAGGCAATTTGGCGCGTTTGCAGACGAGCTAGGAGACCTGTTAGGCGCTGCGTTTCAGAACAAGGACGAGCAGCAGCGCACTGGGTTAGCGGCGAGCGCTCATGCAGGTACGCTTCGAATGCACACTGGTACAGCGATGATGCCAATGCCCATAGCTTTACCATTGCCGCCGTCGAAAGGGGAGAGTTTTGTAAGGTGGCTGACGTTGCATGCAGCAAGTACGACGGATGGTGATCTTGAAATGCATATCGAGCCTACGTCGACAGGGCCGAAGATGTGTGAGTACTATTTTCTTACATTCTAACACCATTCACTCGTTTTTTTTTTTTGCTTTACATACATGCAAGTATCTGATTGACTGTAGCGAAACGCGCGCGTCAAAACATGGAGCGGGCGCAGGCTCGAAGACAAGCCAAGGAACAGTCGAAGATGGTGACTGCAGAACAGCAAAGAGTTGCTGCTGAGCGGAGAGGCATGACTATCCAGCAGCATCGCGGGCAGAAGCCGGACGGTATCAAGAAGAACGGCAGTGATGCGACGAAGAAGAGAAGGTCCAGGCAGGCGAGGGAGAAGTTGAAGAAGAAACTCGAGCAGGCGAGTGCGATGGACATCGACTAGTGAACGACGATATGAAAATCACCGATACGAGCGAGAAAGAACTTTGAGCAGTTTTGAACCATGGTCGACCATAGTTGTCGCCTACTTTACACCAGCAGACACAGTCTCTCCTTGGCACCTATTGCAGTCTCGATCGTCTCCATCTGCATGCCTGTGGGCTTTTGGTACTTTGCGGCTAACTCTTGGAGGATAGCATTTGCCTCGCTATTGCTCCGATTGGGATACGCCAGCTCATACTCTATTGCTCTCGTAACGCGAGCACTGAAGTCACTGTCTTTGAACAAGCGAACAGCTCTATCAAGGTCGTCTAGTAAGCTCCTCTTCAGCCGGACGAAAACATTTCCTTCAAGCGAGGGACGTGTTGAACAACGAGGTCGATGACCCATCCGGTCCGATGCGCGCCATGTTAGGCAGAGAATCCCGTGTCTCGCGCCGGGTCAGTTCGGTCTCCGACCAGCTGCCAAGACCACGGACACTGTGTAGGAACCTTGCCGGGCTTGCCTTCGATTATGTCAAAATTGACCTTCATTTCTATATATTCTCAGTCAGCTTGATAAGCGGTCATTGGCCATTGTACGTCGTACGCCGAACGCGTTCCCCAATCCCACGGCCATCGCCTCGGCCCGTAAACCTTGCCAGTGCATCTCCAAGCGCATTGTACCTCATGTCCCTCCAAAGTCCTTTAAGACCTCTCACATAGTCCGACTCTTGGCAGCGAGACTGCAACTACTCATTCGTCCTGCAGGAAACGTTCGTCCAAGCCCTCGGACGCCTCATATTCTCGTTGGTGAATCGCGTCTATCTGCCGGTTGCTTTCGCCTGGGAAAGCTCGTTCGTAGGACACTGCCGCTCCGATATCGTTGGAAAAGTCAGTGTCGCAGATGAAAGACTGCACGGACTCGTCAAGGTAACGGAGTAGACTGTGCTTGGCCGTATTGAAGCTTTGCTCTTCAAGATTGAGCAGACCAGGGATAGCTTGGTTCTGGAGCTCCCATGCACTGATGGCCCTCTGCAGAATCACTCCTGCTCGGAAGGGCAAACCGCAGAGAAGTCGAGGCAGCCCTTGAACGGTTGTGTATTCGTTGTACTGAGCCAGCGCGTAGGTCAAGGGGTAGTAGCCGACGACCCGCTTAACGTAGGCTGACTTGTACTGGTTCAAGTCGTGCAGCGGCTCATAAATGCCATAATGAGCTCCAGTCAGGTCGATAGCCCACTTCCTTCCGGTCTGGCGACACTCAAGGCGGAGGATGACGTGTCTCGTGTTGAGGCCGCATTCAGACTCAGTACCATCTGACTTGACGCGGACTGTTTCTCGAACACCCATAATATCCACGTCATTTGCCCGGTAGTCAGTGTTCAGGTCTGAGCTAGGTTAATGCTTACGATGATGTTTTTCGGGCGCGGCTTACCTTCAAAGAGCTTTGTGATCAGTGCATACAGACAAGCGTAAGCTTGATCGCACTTCGACTGAGTCAAGATAGCATGTTTCGCGTTCTTACCGTCACGGAAAAGGTACCGCGGGAACTTAGCAAACCATTGAGGGCGATGGGTTGGCTCGGATTCGTAGATGTACAGCTTGCTGTCCTTCTCTTCGAATGCACGAACGTATCCGGACCATATGTTCTCGAGAAATGCGATGAGAGTTCTGTGGAGGATGGTGGCAATGCGCATGAGTTTTCGGTCGAGTGTCAATGTGTAGTTGTCTAGCGCTTGGTTGTAGGTCTCCTCTTTGGTCGCTGGAGTACCGGACCTACAATCCTTGCGACAGTAGGATAGCCTGTGACACCATGAAAAACCTCACCACACTTGTGGTCAGTTGGATTACCGCAAGTCACGCATTGTCCATCTGAGAGATCAGGCCTGACGGGTGCGGTCTTGGTGTCGGCCATGGGAGGCTCACTGGGTGCATTCATAGGGGGCGCAGATCGGGATGAGTGCAATTGAAAAGGTGGATGAGAGCGAGAATAGAGCAAACAGAAACAGGCAGGTAATTCTGTTTGCGGCGAATTTGTCGGCCCGTGTGGCGGAAAAAGTCGAAGTGAAAGCAGCTTTCAGATTCCGGACTGGGACGAATCAAGACCGAAGCACTGTATCTTGCGCATACGATCGTGTGCTTCCAATCGACAATGGGTTACCGATCTGTCTGGAGCCCAGTACGGAATCAACAATTCCGTATACTCCTGGGAGCAATACGAAACCACCTTCGTGGACCGTGTCGTTGGCAGTGCTACAATAGAGTATCACAGGAACAAGATTGCCCGGTTGGCAGCCGTTGAGGGTTCCAATAAGTTGACTTTCGGTCTCCCACACCAGGCCGCTGAGAAGCTCGAGGAGGCAATGGACTCCTGGGAACTGCGGCACCAACGTATTGCCACGCTCGTGTTTGTCCATGATGCAGATTTTGAGCGATTGAAGAGAGACTTACTAGAGTGTCTGGACACAGCTGTCCGTTCGTTTGTACGGGAGGGTGATTTCGAAGGCATCGTGGAAGAGGCTTACGAGTACATGCGGACGCACCCCGGTCAGAGTGGCAAAGAGACAAAGGCGATCTTAGGGGTAGAATAGAATGCGGGAAGTCATGGATATCGTGTCTAAGTAGCCTGCCCATCTATTGCATACTCGTTCTCCTAATCTCAGCAATAGCCCTTCGTCTCAGATCGCTCGGCGCGAAAAGCGCCTCGATCAGGCCCACCACCTCCTCAGCCTCCATCTCAAGCTTGAGCTCGCTTTCGTTCCAGAGGAACTTGATATCCGCCAAGCTACCTGCCAGAATCTCACCGAGGTACTGCAGCCTGAACCAGTTCTGGACGTACAAGCTTGCTGTGTCTCTGGTCTTCCCGCTCTCGTCTTGGGTCTGGAAGTGCTGGCTCAGCGTCGCCAGCGACATGCAGTAGCTGTGCAGCTTCTGCGACTCGTCCTCCGCAATGTCGGACATGTCCATCACGTCGTTGATGAACTTTGTGAACGCAGTGCTTACTAAGGAGCCAAGTGACTGTACGAGCACCCTTTGGGAAACGATGTTCTGCCACTGTCGCCTGACTTCTGCAATGCGATCGATGGTAGTGGCGATGGCGTCGTCGCAGACTGTCGCAAAGGGGACATTGGTACACCCTTGGAAGCCTTGCGCATCTTCAAGGTGGTCCTTTATGATCTGTCTCTGGGACTCCATTTCTCGCCCATATGCCCTACGGCTGAAGCCATCTATGGTCTTGATGTCCGCCTCGATCTTCGGTGCTAGGCGGACCGAGGTTCGTAGTAGTTGTGGGAGGCTGGAACTTCGATCTTTCTCTGCTTGCTCTTGGATGAAAGCTCGCAGACGATCCGAGAGACGCTCGCAGTCGTTGTAGACTAGCATGTTGCCTGCAATATCGGCCGAGTAATGGACGGAAGCCGTGGCCCGGTACATCGCAAGAAGCAAGCTGGGTATTGCGAACAGGCCTCCACTGGCAGGAGCTATTGCAGACTTGACAAGACTGGGCGAGTTCAGTGTCTCTACATCTGTAACCACCTGCAGTATGATCTCGATGATGGAGTCAGGAATCTCTGTGACAGTATATGTCTCTCTCAGCGTGACATGCTGGTCTGGATTTGCGTGCTGCGCTTGCTGTCCGTTGGTCTTACGCGGTGCAGGTTTTGTGTGTGCTTGTGGTGAGGGAACTGATTTAGCATCATCCTCGTCACCCCACTCGTTCCCCCAGTCTTCTGCATCTTCGTCGTCTCCGGTCTTCTTCACTTCTTTCTGGGCCTCAAATTTGTTCACATCCTCAGACTCGTCCTCATCCATGCCCCATGCGCTCATATCCTCTTCTTCAACGTCTTGCGGTGCCTTGTCCGTAACCCCCTTTGCAGCATCATCTTCATCCCCCCATTCGGCACCCCAGTCGTTATCCTGTTCGTCTTGCGCAGGGTGCAATGCATCCCCCTTCGAGATGACCTGCGTTTCGACCTTCTCCACGGTCTTCTTGACCTTGACCTGCTTAGGGAAAAGCTTTTGCACTCTGGCAATCGCGTTCTCTTTCTGCTTTGCTAGCCAAATTTCGGCAGACTTGTCAACCCACTCTGTCAGGCGGTTCTGGCCGGTCCAGCCCAGCTCATCGAGGTATTCAACAAGACCAAGAACATACGACAAGGTCTCCTGAAATTGCAAGACTCCGTCTGTAGACGTTGGCACTGCAGGAAGTAGGTAGTCCTTAATCAGGCGTGACGTAATGATAGGTACCAACTTCGAGGAGAGTGGAATGGCGGCTGAAGGTGGCAGACGTGTGCTTATGTACTCTGCGATCTTATGTATGTCTTCCAGTGTAACCTTTACACTACCATCGTTAACGGGGCCTTTCAGTTGTATGTTGTCGCCGTGGATCTCGAAAGCGGTGACAACCTGGTCGCGACCAATGACTAGGCGGTGAGATAGGATGGTCTTGTCGAAGTCGCGGCTCAAGCGGGTAACGAAGTCGTCCAAGAGACCTAGCTTTGTAAGCTGCTCGACAACCGAATTGATTTCAATTGTAGTTTCCCTCTCGATCGAGTCTCTGAAAGAGACCTTGTTGTTCGCCGCATCAACCTCGAGTAAAGCATTCCATGCTTCGGTAACGGTTTCGATGATAGCCTTACGCATCTGGGACTCCTTATTCTTCACTACTCCCACTACTCTTGTGGATTCAAATGGTCCCATGTTCTTCAAAGCGCTACCGACGTCCTCCAGACGCTCAATGGCGTACATGATATGCCCTCGCACTGCGGCTTCCTGCGCCGAGTCGAGTAGCGTGGAAATGTCTCGCAGCTGTTCAATCACCCGTGCCAGACTCTCGTTGTACGCGATTTCGGTGTGCAGAAGGCTGACTTTGCTGGCCGTATCTTGCAGCTGCAGTGTGTTCGCCTTGCCCTTTTCTGCATGTTGTACGATCTCTTTCGCGGTGTCTTGGGAGCGTTTGATGTCATCTTGGAGCTTCCGCGCTTGAGATATCCACCCATCAACGTCAGAGGCAGCTTCGCGGGAGACCTTGCGCACTTCGTTCTGAGCAGACAGTCAGCTGCAGCGGTGGTATATGCCGGTATGGCTTACTTTGGCGTCTTCTCTCGCCTTCTCAACTTTTTCTAGGAGCTTGGGCAGTGCGCTCGACGGCACCGTCGCAGATGCCACATCTCCATCTTGCGGAAACGATCCGTGTTCGGCAGATTCGAGGATTGCGTCGCCGAGCTGTTCGTCTGATACTTTCGGGGGCATTGCGCTCGATCAGTTGCGTGTCATGTCGTTGTCGAAGGCAGAGTGACGTGCGCTGTACACTTTCCTGCCCACCGCGGCCATGCAATCAACAAGACGATGACGGGCGTCCGTGCGAGAGCTTCAATTCACTTGGAGGGGCAAACCGTTACGCGCCATTACTACCCCGCCATCATACGGAATCTTGCATACCGCCATCTTCTCATACAGGATAGAGGCGTTGGCTAGGCGTAAGCGGGACTGCTGTTGAATTCTGGCAGGCATCATCTGGTACACGAAATACGCCTGCTTGCCTCATGCTGCAGAAGAAGCACACTAACAATCCGGACAGTTGCGCTCTTTGCCGACCGAACATCAACCTGCATCGTAACCACCGAAATCTGCTCCTGCCTTTGACTGTTTGGTTCTATGTAAGTCCAGGTGTTGCACCATTCGTCGCAACTGCTTGTGTTTTCTTGATTTATGCTTTCATCGAATCCGTACATTGCCACCAGAGCTTCACATGCACCAACAACGAACCTTCTTCGCTACTTTACGTCGATTTTGCTTGATGTCATGTTCATCCTCCAAGATTGTATCACCGACACAATAGTTGGCTGACAACAATGGTAGCGCCAATTCGGCACTGCACAAAGGGGCGCCTGCACAAGCGCAACTTCCTGCCATCAGCAACAATTCAGTCAAGTTCCCGTGTTCTTTCAAAAACAGATTCGCAAACATGGGTTCGATTGAGCAGTCGTCGCACTTCAAGGAAATCCAGAAGTTCGAGGCAGACTATGCCGATGCCAAATTCACACAGTACGAATCCCAGCGTACGGGTCTACGAGTGACAGTGGTTGATCGAAAGGGTCCTAAAGTCTACGGGTACTTCGCTGTCGCCACTGAAATCCACGATGATTCTGGTTCACGTAAGTATCCCAGCATAGTTCAAGAGCAGTGCTGACGACACACAGCCCACACACTGGAGCACCTGATTTTCATGGGTGGCCGCAAGTACCCATACAAAGGGTTGCTGGACAAACTTTCCACCCGCTCGTACTCGGACACCAATGCGTGGACGGACGTCTCTGAAACAGTCTACACTCTTTCCTCGGCTGGCTGGGAAAGTTTCGCACAGATCCTTCCAGTCTATCTCGATCACCTGGTTCTGCCCGCTAACACAGATGCCGCGTGCTACACAGAGGTTCACCATGTCGATGGCAAAGGTGAAGACGCAGGGTAAGTTCATGCCTTTCTAAGTTGGCTTTCAACTGATAAGCATAGTGTTGTCTACGCTGAGATGCAAGCGAGGCAGAATCTGCAAGGTGATATGATGGACCTGCGTATGCGTAGGTTGTTGTACCCAGAGGACGATGGTTTCCGTTCAGAAACAGGCGGTCTGATGGAAAACTTGCGTGTCCTCACCGCTGAGCGTATCCGCGAATTTCATCGCGAGATGTACCAGCCGAAGAACATGCGCCTCATTCTCGTCGGTGAAGTAGATCACGCGAATCTGTTGGATGTGCTGGACAAGTTCGAAGATGACATCGTGGATTCTGTGCCATCATATGATGCACCTTTCAAACGACCCTGGGTTGAGTCCAAGCGTACACCGCCACTCAGCAAAACTATTGTCGACACGCTGGAGTTCCCTGAGGAGGATGAGTCTACGGGAGAAGTGCAGATCGCCTTCCTTGGCCCTAGATCGACGGATGACCTGGCTGAGACAGCCATTAACACGCTGCTCACATACCTTGCCGGATCGTCCGTATCTGTTCTCGTCAACACCTTGGTGGAGAAGGAGCACCTCGCTAGTGAGGTTTACTACTTCATGAAGGACCACTACGATTCGATCATATGGTTCACACTCAGTGCGGTGGATACAGAGAAGCTTGAGAAAGCTGAGAAGCGCTTCTTCGAGGTTCTCAGAGAGCATGTGAATGGTCCCCTGGACATGAGCTATCTGCGCGACTGCCTCCATCGCTTCAAGCGCCAGGCCAAGTTCACATCTGAAGTCAACAACGAGGATTGGAACACACCTATCGTCAAGGACCACATCTTCGGCAATCGCGACGGCTCTGATCTCAAGACGGGAATGGCGGATTTGAAAGACTTTGATGAGCTCGACGGGTGGAGCGAAGACCAGTGGCGCACTTTCACCAAGAAATGGATCTCGGATGCTCACCACGTCACCTTGTTCGGCAAGCCCTCGGCGGCTCTGAACGAGAAGATGAAGGCAGAAGAAGTCGCACGAGTCAAGGCACAGCAAGAGAAGCTGGGCGAAGAAGGCCTGAAAAAGCTCGCTGAGAAGCTGCAGGCTGCTCAGGATCAGAACAATAGACCCATCCCCGAGGAGCTGATTGCAAGCTTCAAGATTCCTAGCACGGATTCGATCCACTTCTTCGAAACGACTCCGGCGCGATCGGGGCTTGCGAAGAAGCTCGGAACCAACGACACCAAAATCCAGCAGATTATCGACCAGGACGAGAATGGCCTCCCGCTGTTCGTCCACTACGAACACATCCCTACCTCCTTCGTGCATTTTGGCCTGGCTCTCGGAACGTCTGAGCTGCCCACGGAGCTGAAGCCGCTACTCGGCATATATCTCACCAACTTCTTTGCTACACCGGTTGTCAGAGATGGCAAGCGCATTGAATTCGAAGAAGTCATCACCAAGCTTGAGCAAGACACAATCGAGTACACGCTTGGCAGAGCCACCGACATTGGCAATTCTGAGATGGTCCACATTCATTTTGTCGCCGAATCGGAGAAGTTCGAGACAGTCGTCAAGTGGCTCAAGACTCTGCTTGTAGACTCCGTGTTCGACGTCGAAAGGATCAAGGCTACTGTTATCAGGCTGCTTGCAACCGTTCCGGAAGAGAAGCGTGACGGCAATGGTATGGCCCTTGCCATCGACAAGATGATTCACTACGACACTACCTCATCTGTCCGTGCTACAACTACGCTGGTCAAGGCCTTGTACCTGAAGCGTACCTTGAAGCTGCTTGAATCTGAACCTCAACAAGTCATCGACAAGCTCGAAGCGCTCCGAAGGCACCTCCTCAAGTTCTCGAACATGCGTGTGCTCGTCACTGCGAACCTTGAGACCCTCCAAAACCCAGTGTCGACTTTCAAACACCTCACGGATGCCATCAAGCCAGAATCAAACCCTACTGTCAACCCTATTGATGACCGTAACAAGCTGCTCTCAGATATTGGTCGCAACCCAGGAGGCGCGCACTACATCGTCACTATGCCAATCGACACATCGTACGGCATCTTCACGGCCGCGGGACCTAAGGGCTACACCGCTCCAGAGCTGCCGCCGCTCCTTGTCACCATCTCGATCCTCGAAGCAGTCGAAGGACCAATGTGGGTCGCTATTCGAGGCACAGGTCTCGCCTACGGCAGCTCCTTCTACCGCGACGTCGAGACGGGCAAGTTGAAGTACGTAATCTACAACAGCCCGAACGTGTACAAGGCTTTCGACGCAGCGAAGAAACTGATCCATGAGCTCGCCGACGGCACGAAATCGTTTGACAAGATGGCTCTCGAGGGCGCTATCTCAACGATTGTCAGAGGCTTTGTGGACGATAGAGACACCATGGTCGATGCCGCGAAGAGCTCGTTCATCGATCTTGTGGTCCGCGGCGTCGATAAGGATTGGCAGGAGTGGGTCCTCCGCGAGGTGCGCAAGATTACTCTAGAGGACGTCAAGCGCACCCTGAAGGAGGTCGTCTCTGCTATCTTCGAACCCGAGAAGGTCGATGTTGTTGTCACTTGCGGTGGCATCCTGAAGGAGGTACGTGAATCACGCAGTATTGAATATGAATGTTTGCTAACAGTACACAGAGCGTCCAGAAGGACTTCGAGGCGGCGGGATTCAAGCCTCAGAGCAAGGTCCTGGCGGATTTCTACGAGTCGTATGGTCTCGAGGGTGATGAGGATGAGGATGAGGACGACGACGACGATAGCGAGGAAGGCAGTGAGGACGACGAGAGCGGAGACGAGATGGAAGAGTAAGCCTTAGAAGAAATACAACTACGTGATGGGGGATATGATAGACAGCCTTGCCAAGTAGACCTCGGCGCGGGCAGCGAGCGCGTGCGTGAAGGACCCGATAAGATCGATAACAAAATTTCGAGGCGGCGAGGCGAGTGGCTGGTGCATTCGGCCTAGCGGGCTGCTGCGCGGATCTTGTTCCTCTGCTGCATGCATGACGAAACTGAACTGAGCAACACGGCATACCGCATCCCGCACCTTCTTCAACAGAAGCACCTTCGCCTTCGCACACGCGCCTCTTACCGATCAGATGCGTGCGTAGTCATGTCGCTGCTGCACCTACCATGAGCCGACATGTAGCACCCTCGCCCAGCGCGTTTCTGCGGAACGCCTTCGCACCCCAGCCGCTGAGGCAGAGCGTCATACAGTATGTGAGGCCGGCGCTGTGGAGGGCACACGGAGCGCAGACACGCGCGATAGCATCGAACGCGCCCAGACCTGGGAGACCGACGCCGACAGCGACCTTCGCAGTGTTCACGCGCCCGTCACATGTCAAGACGGTGCCCGCACACTCCACGAAAACGGTGCCCGGCGAGCAGAGCGTCACCCTCGCTGTCCTCTCAGCATGGAGCAGGCATGCCTCGACGCGCTCATACCGCGCACTGCGCCGAAGCAGAAATGGCGACCGCCGCAACAAGAGCTCGGCGACGGGTGGGCCGCCCACGAGCAAACCAGACCAGCAGAACACTCCCACACCTGCAAAACCCACCCACCCCACACAAGACTCGAAGCATGACGAGCCGCACACGATCCTCGACCGCCTCCCCCACGTCCCACACCTATACCGTCCCAGCAAGGCCGAGCTGCTGGCGGCTGCGTCCGGCTTCTGGTCGCGCATGAAGGTGCGCTTCAAGTGGCTGACCATCCGCAGCAACCGCAAGTTCAACGCCGACGAGATCTACGCCCTGTTCTCGTGGGTGCTGGCTGCCCACGTTGCCTGGATCGTCCTGGGCACAACCTCCTTCCTCATGCTGACCGTCTTCATGATCAACACCGCTTTCTCGCAAGAAACGCTCGCCAAGTGGATTGGAAACTACCTGACCAAGTCGTCTGGTATCAAGGTTGTCTTCGAGACGGCGGTCGTGCCCAAGTGGAAGGATGGCGTTATCTCGTTCCGCAAAGTCTTTGTCTCGCGACGACCTGGTCAAGGAAAGGGCAAGGTCAGCAAGGGCTCGCAGACCTCGGCTGCTGCTGAGGCTGCCATTGCGCAAGTCGGGAAAGACGCGCCCGTCGAGGAAGCTGTCGAGGAAGATACCAACTACACCCAATTCGACGTCTCGATGGACACTGTCAACGTCACGCTGTCCTTCTCCAAATGGTTCAACGGCAAAGGACTGCTGAAGGACGTTGAGATCAAGGGCATTCGTGGCGTCATCGATCGGACGTCGGTTCACACAATCGAAGGCGTCGATCCACGATCTTACAAGCACGAGCACAATCCTGGCGACTTTGAGCTCGACTCGTTTAAAATGGAGGACCTACTAGTTACTATCTACCAACCTGATGGTTTCCGTCCGTTCCCAGTCAGCATCTACTCGTGCGAGCTGCCTCAGCTGCGCAAGCAATGGCTGTTCTACGACTTCCTCTCCGCCAACATGATGTCCGGCTCCTTCGACGGCTCCCTCTTCACAGTGCACCCACGTCAAACGCACAACTATACCGGCATGCAGCTCAACAACGGGCGCGATTCGGAGGACGGCTCAACGTGGAAGAAGCACTCGCGCATCCGCATCGACGGGCTGAACATCGACCACTTGAACCGGGGCTACGACGGTCCCTTCTCCTGGATCCACGAAGGCAACGTCGACATCGTCGCCGACATCATGCTACCCAACGACGACGACGAGAGCCTCGCCAAGGTCATGAGCGATATGTACGATCGAGTCGAAGCGACTGTCAGCCAGAACGGACGTGCCGTGCGCCACCACTTCTCTGACCACGCCTCTCATGGCTTTGATCATCATGACGACGAGCACCCTGATGAGCCTACCGCCGAGGACGTCAACCGCTTCATGATCATGGATCTGAGAGTCCACTTGAACGATGTGCGCGCCGCGGTACCCATTTTCACACGCGACATCTCCTACGTCAACAACGCACTTGTGCGACCCATTGTCGCCTACATCAACAGCAAGCGCACATTCATCCCTGTGAACTGCAGGGTAGTGAAAAAGGTCAACGAATTCGACGGCAGCTGGACACTGTACGACAGCGGGCTGATGGAGGAAGTCTCGCGCGAGGTGAGTCCACGACATACACACCATGTCACGGGAGACTAACAGCAACCAGATGTACGATGCTTTCGCCCGCGATGTCCTCGATGACCGCACCGTCAGGAAACGCAGAATAAAGAAGGTTGGTATCTGGACGCTGCAGCTAGCGGCCCAGGCGCTTTTCCTCGGACTCGCTGGGAACATGGCATAGCACATGAGAGGATACGAGATATGGCGTAATTGGTGGATATACCCGCATAGGAGCTGTACGATACACATATTGCTTTTGGCATGGCGCACGGCGTTTCAGAGGTCACCAAACAGGGCCTGAAAAGGACTTCTTAGAGGTAAAGAACCGGGAGACTTGTGTATGAGAGGCGTGTAGTATATCCTTATGATGAGACGATTCTCCGATATTACCGCTGAGACACACATCTTCGAGCCCATCACCGAGCGAGCCGCCTTCCTACTGCACCACAGTCAGCCTCGTTCCATTGCCACGCGACATCCCCCGCCGTCCTTATTTCGCACCTCACGCGGAAATAAAAGGAGCGATCCTATTCACCATGTTCAAGCATAACACACAGCAATACCTCATCCGCATCAACGCGGCGTCCCGCCGAACTGACGATGAACGCTGACAGCAACAAGAAAGGTGTCTCCAACTTCGTGCAAGGTCGGGACAAAGCCTATCGTCGACGCACGAGCGGCCTGTCGAGCACACGTCAGCGGCCGTCAGCTCGAGGAAGTCTTTGTCGGGCAACGAAGACGCGGAGCTGGGCTAAGAAGAGTTCGGTTGTGGCGGATGTGTTGAGAAAGGTGGAGCAGGGTCGTTGAAGTGCGGTGTGGGATGAGAACGAGAGTTGGGCATTGTTGGTTCGAGGGTGAGGAGAGAGGTGGAAGTTGAGGACGGCTGGGGGGTGAGAGCTGGTCGTGTTCGCAGCTGCGGCGCTTGTTTAGAAGATAATGTGAGTAGGGGGACTTTACTACTGGTGTTGAGGGTTTGTGGCTCACTCCGTACGCCTGCGTGCCTGAACAGACTCGGAAGGTCAGATAATAGTGCTCAAGATGGACGAAGTTGAATTGGTAATAATAATGATCTAAATTGACGCATGTCAGGAAGGTATGTAGGCGCCTCCACTTCTAGCTTTGCCCATAAGGAGAGCAGGCTAGAAGCAGCCTCCGTGTATTGTTACACGTTACGAGCAAGGCGCATTCGATATAAGCATTTCTCGGCCCATACTACAGCCATTGGAAAAGGCATGAGTTGGAATTTGACATCCATGCTAAGGTCTCGACCGCCGGTGCGATCCGCAATGGCCCCAGTTCGTAATATACTGTTCACTTCGTGTTAGCTCACCACCCGCACATGGCACAAGACGTGGCGTGAACCGTCGTCACATTTCATGATTTTGTGACACTGCTAGGTACGCGAACCATGCTTGTTTGTCCGTCGCTGTCGCCATACTCCGATCATGTGTCATCCTCTTGGTATGTTGTGACGTTGACCCTCGTGCCGAAGGCGTAGTCGATCCGCCAGGATAAATGGAAAGACCTAACACCCAGAAAGAACCGGAAAAGTGGTGCCCATGCTTTGCTTCCTCTGAATGAAAATCATGAACCCGTTTAGTGACCCGCACGCCTCGACTCGGCGATGACCTTGGTCATCTCGTCAACCTTTCTCTTGGCACGACCGAAGGTACCGAGCTGTGTTGTGTTAGTGAAGGTTCGTAGTTGGGATTTGTGTTGCGGATAGGCGGTCGGCTATGGTGGGTGGTGGGGGAGACGTACCCTCTTCTTCGCAAGACGACGGGCACGCTTGTCCTTGGAGTTGCGGAGGAGTTCGATGACGCGCTTCTCGTAGGGGGCAAGGCTGAACGATTGTTAGCGGGCTGCGCTGATGATATCCGGATGTAGGCGGCGGCGGCAGGCTCTGCGTGTGCGCAGTCCACTGTCGGTCCACCTCCAATTGCGTTTCGACGTACCCAGCGACCTCACGGGTGATCTCCCTGACGAAAGCGGTGCGCTTGGACAGGAAACCCTTCCTCCTGGAGATCCTGGCGGCAGGAGTCCTGGGGGTGACCTCTGCGTGCTAGTTAGCCTCCGTTCTCTGCCTTCCTCCAAATTTTGCGCGGTGTCGGTTCGGTGCGTTCGGTGGGCGGCGGGCGGAAAGACGTACTGTGGCCAGCATTGATGCCGGCAATGATGCCAGACTTCTGCTTGACGTCCTTCGGCATGTTGGCTGTTGTCGATGGTTAGTTGAAGGTTCGAAAGTGACAAAGTGCGCGCGTTGGTAATTCTGTGGGCAGGTGCGATCCACTACGCTAGCCGCTTTTAGGTGCGCAGGCGAGCGCTTGGCAGGCGCGATTGGCAGGCGTGAACGATGAACATCAGACTTTGCAGAACGTGTGCACATGGACGGCACCGAACATTAACAGTCAAATGACATACGGCACGCTGGAAGGAACGATGGACGCTTGGTGTCAATTGCAATGAATGGGGGTTTGGTCACTGCGTGCAGCGCGTTGCTGCTGTTGCCTGCTCTACATTTTACTGTCCGGTGTCCTTCTCGCAGCAAGATTCCTCGATGCGTCAAGCACAAATCCAACATGATTGCTCAAGGCAACCAGTTCACCAGCTGCATCATGTACCCATATACCCAGATCCATCCGCCCGTTCTTCACCTGCTTCAATTCTGCCCTTACTCTCAGCCACCTGACTCCCTCAGCAGGCAGCAACTTCTTGATGTCTAGGTTAAGCAGCAGCGTTGGGTACCAGAAAGCTTTCTTCGTGTCCTTGAAGTTCTCAACGATCTGAGGGAACATATCTGATACGAAGCCAATGGAGGTCTGCGTGAAGTTCGTCCCGTTCGAGAAGCAGATCCATTCGTCGACAATGTTTGGACGCGCTGACCCGGCTCGAGGGAGGAAGAACTTAATTTGCGCAGTGGCTTTGCGGAACTTCGCAAATGGAACCTCGGTCCATCTCCAATGTTCATCAGAGTCAGTCTCCAACTTTGTCAGATCGACAGGTGGAGGCGCATGTTGAAGCTCATGCTGTGTGTCGAAAGTGAACCCTTCCTCTGTCGACATGTTGGAGTTTGTCACGTACGCGACGATCTCCTGGCGGCCGTCTTGCTCCATGGTCACATGGACAATGGAGGTCTGTCGCCCAAGCTTGACATCTTCGACTGTGAACAAAGCCGGTCCAGCTTGAGTCCTTCGCAGGAACTCAATGTGCAGAGCTATGGTGTGTGGTTGATTTTGCTTTGCCAGAGACGTGCTGAAGTGCGTCTTGACAACCTCGAGGACACAGCCCGTCACATAACCACCGTTTGGCACTACACGCTCATGTCAGTATGTGGTTTTTTGGTGGTTTAGACGGTGTTGTGTAACCCACCACTGCCAATGCTCCAATCGTCATGCAGAGTGCATGAGTACGTGTTGGTGGACACTTTCTGTACCGCGGTTGCTTCTTCCCAACCAGGCATCGTGATGCGCTTTCTCCTGAATCTGCACGCGAAGATATGAACGATTGCAAAACGATCGAGATGGAACACCCACTCCAGAATCAAACGATAGGCGGGATCGGATGATCGAGTAGGCACCGAATAGATAGGGCTTACTACATAGCGATTGTCTGCTAACTATAGGGCTGAAGCAGTCTACCTCGGGAGGAACGTTGCGCGCTATTGCCCAAAGCAGCAAAAGCCGCGGTCTCCGGGGAGGGGAGATACCCCAGCTTCTGCAGCGTCACTTGTCCCCCAGCTAACCGACGACACGGCATTCCGCATCGGAGTTTGGCGTCACTGGCGTAACTGCCGCTATGTGCTCCGACTCTCGTCTGCTCTTTCTGGACTTCTTCTTCGATCCTCCTTAATCTAGGTATTCACAAGTTCTACCTCCCAAAATGCCTTTCGAGTCGAAGTTCCCGAGTCTGCCAATTCCGGATGTCGACCTCTGGGCATTCTTGTTTGAGAGGAAAGATAAAGGCTTCTCCGACGATAAAGGTGTGCACGCGACACTGAGACTTCTTACTTGGAAACGACTGCTGATGTTCTTTGTCAGTGATCTACTTCGACCCGTATACAAAGCGATCGTACACATATGCTCAGGTCAAGAACACTGCAATCGAGTTCGGCAAGGGTCTCAAGGGCCTGTGGGACTGGCAGAAGAATGATGTTCTGGCATTATACACACCGAACTGTATCGACACACCAGCAATTACATGGGGTTGCCATTGGGCGGGAGGCGTCCTCAGTCCTGCCAACCCCAACTACACAGTCGAAGAGCTTGCATTCCAATTGAAGGACTCGGGCGCAAAGGCTATTGTCACCCAGCTCCCGTACATCAAGAACGCGCAAGCAGCAGCCAAGCAGGTGGGCATCCCTCTAGACAGAGTGATCATTATGGGCGACCAGAAGGATCCCTCGTACACGGTCAAGCACTTCACAAGCATCGTCAACACCGCAGGCTCTACGAAGTGGAGGAGGACCAAGGCCAAGAACCCAGCTGAGGATCTGGCTTTCCTCGTGTACTCCTCAGGCACCACTGGCCATCCCAAGGGCGTTATGCTTACCCACCGCAACATCGTCTCGAACACTATGATGATCAAGGCTGCAGAGGCAGGCAACCTACAACCTACAGGAGGACCTACGGGAGAGGGTGACAAACTCTTGGCATTCTTGCCCTTCTTCCATATCTACGGTTCGTCACATGGTATCCTTTCTGAAAGGCAATGCTAACGCGCGCAGGTCTGACGTGTATGATACACCAGAGTATCTTCTCCGGTCTCCAGCTTGTTGTTCTTCCCAAGTTCGACCTTGAAGACTTCTGTCGCTTCATCCAGGAGTTGAAGATCACATTCGCCTACGTCGTCCCGCCTGTCGTTCTGCTTCTCGGCAAGCACCCAGTTGTGGAGAAGTACGATCTGAGCACAATACGCATGATGAACTCTGGAGCTGCGCCCTTGACAAGAGAGCTGGTCGATGCCGTCAACAAACGTCTTGGGATACCCATCAAGCAAGGCTATGGTCTGTCGGAGACAAGTCCCACCACTCACACCCAGCCATGGAGTGACTGGAACAGGACGATTGGTTCTGTTGGCACACTCTTGCCCTACCAGACTGCAAAGTACATGTCGCCTGAAGAGAAAGAGCTACCAACAGGAGAGGTCGGTGAGCTTTGGATCAAGGGCCCCAATGTATTCAAGGGATACCTGAACAACCCAGAAGGCACAAAGAATGCCTTGACAGAAGATGGCTACTTCAAGACCGGTGACGTTGGCTACCAAGACAAGGACGGCAACTTCTTTATCACCGACCGTGTCAAGGAACTCATCAAGTACAAGGGCTTCCAGGTGCCTCCAGCCGAGCTCGAAGGCTTGCTTGTATCGCATCCAGGAGTAAACGATTGTGCCGTCATTGGCGTGTACGACAAGGACCAGGCGACAGAACTGCCAAGGGCGTACATTGTCCCAACGGACGGTCTGGGTAAGGGCGAGAAGGAAGCGAAGGAGATCGTTGAGTGGCTGGGTGCAAAGGTCGCACACCACAAAAAGCTGCGAGGTGGTGTGCGGTTCGTTGACGAGGTGAGTTCAGCCCAAACACTATTACAACCCATTCTAACGTCAAGTGCAGATCCCCAAATCTGTGTCCGGCAAGATCCTGAGGCGAGTTCTTAAGCTGAAAGCTCAGGAAGAGCAGGATGGCACTGCAAAGGCAAAGTTGTAGAGACCAATACAAAAATGCATATGCGCATAACATCTTTCTTCCTCCTCTCACCTGCTGTCTCACGCTAGCTGGCAGTTACTACCATTCTACAGACTTCCCGTATTCAAAACCATTGCGCAGCCCCTCTCCGACCGTCAGGTCTCCAACACTTGCACCTGAATCTTCTCTCAGCACGACGCTCCAACTTCTTGGCCTTGAGACCACAGGCCGCCAACAATGGCTATCGAGGCATCTAAGACGTCCAGTATGTTCCATGTATTGGTAAGCATCGCCGACAGCTAATAGGGTAAAGCCCCGACTGCTACTCCGGCAAAGCGACCAGTAGAGCCAGAGCCAGAGCCAATCTCACCGTTCGCTTTCGCCCCAGAGCTGGCACGCAAGAAACAGAAACCCAGCCCTAAGGGATCATCTTCTAAAGTCATCTCGCTTCTGCCAGGGTCGGACGAAGACTTCCAAGTCTCCGTCCGCTTGCACTCCAAGTTCGACGTCTTCCCCGAAGCCCTTCGCACCGCACTCGAGCATATGCACCGTGCCGCTTACGTAGCCTATATGGACGATGTCGACACCGAGTCTCACCCCGTGGCCAAGCTCACTTACTCCGTCGTCACAGGCCAGCGTCTGTCTCCCTACAAAGAGTCCGATTTCGCCTTCATGACCCACAAGACCGACTTCAAGAACCTCAGTATGGCCAACATGTGGCTACTGAAGTCGTTCTGGAACCACAACAAGCACAATTTGGACGGTGCAGACTTTGTCAGGCTCGAGGTCAAGGATGTTGAGAATCCGGCAATGCTGTGGTTGTATAGCGTCAGGCCGCATGAAGTGGGTTGGGCGCTTGATCGGAGTGGCTGCTTGAGCTTCTGTGCTACCAGGGTTGTTGGCGACAAGCTGCATCACCGCGTTGCTTTCGTGGAGTGCAAGGTTGTCAAAGTGGAGGGCGGGGTTTGAGGCTGCGAGTCAACGAAGAAGGTATTTGGTGCTTCTGAGTGCCCCCAAAGTCAAAAGTGCGCGTTCAGGACTGCGGCGTTGCTGGTTGGCGTTCGGAATTTGAGTCCTTCTGCGACACATCCTTGAAGGCGATAGCTGAACTGACTCAACATGGAGAGCATCCTATTGGACAGTACTCTCTCGTCTAGCCGCTGGGTATGTCAGTCGGGCCAATTGACGAATCAAAGAAGAGAAACGAAGTTTTGATGTTCACGCCGTTGGGAGTGTTTGACTTGAGAAGCACCGATACCATGGATTATCAGTTGATTCAAGTAGTGTTCGGGAGACAGCCTTACAAAGAATACTAATTCAAGCAAGACTAGGAAATACCCGACTGATGGCATGGCAAGCGGTATGAAGCAGGCAAGAGTGATATCATGTCGCACTGTTGAAACGAGCAACGCATCCCCGCGTCGGAAGGGGGAACTCTGGAGTAAAATGTCGCTCTCGTCAAGCAAGAGACCGTATCCATCTGACGTGCCTTCAGACAGGAAACATGAAACTGTATGCAGAGCCGCTCTGATGTTGCCCCACTGCGGCACAGTCACCAGCCCACATGTTGGTGGCTCATTCAGCCACGAGTCTTATGAGAGTCAGCCACGCAAAACGACCTCGACATCGACAGAAAACCAAAAACCAAAAACCAAAAACCAAAAACCAAATATTGTCGACTATTCACTGTTCACTGTCGAAGTTCAACCCCGCCATCATGATAATAGCCACACGGCTTGCTCGCTTGCTTATAAGCGCTTGTCTCGTTGTTTCCCTGCTGCCACTTTGTTCCTCAGTGTCTTCGCGGACCAGAACCTCAGGCTCAATTCTTCGTCCAAACGAACTCCACTACGCTATCAAGGCCTTTGCTCTGTTTTTGCAAGAACACCTTACCATCTTCAACACACCACCACCGTCAGCGTCCACCTACCGCGTACGACCAGTCACTTACTTCTTTAGGATAAACCATGCCGTCCTCCAAGCAGCAAAGTATCAAGAACGAGACTGATGAGCTCTTCCGCCTCTCAGTGCGATCTGATGGCACTGTCGCAGTCATGCTCGACCGAAGATTCGACATCTTTCCTGTCGCCCCCACATCGGTGATCGCCAAACAGATCGAAGTAGGATACAGCGAGCGCCATACTGCCCGCAGCGACGAATTATACATTCTGAAAACATACAACATCTGCGGCATGCAATGGGTATGGCCCCAGTTCCCAGCTCCCAGCTCCTCGTACCATTCTCGTGAGGACCCAGGGTCATTTGGGATTCGCAAACTTGGCCAGCTTGAACGGTTTTCGCAATCAAAGACTGCGAGAGGTTGACCTTAAGGGAGTCGAGTGGGTGCAGCTTGCGCCGAGTGTGCAGGCCTTGAACCCGTAGTTCAACCACTTGCACTCACTGCGAGTGGGCGATATTGGCTGGGGATTTGACCGAGAGGGCTGCATCTCCATTGCAATATTTAAAGAGGCGGATGGCTTTATCTACAAGTCGTCTGTCTATGTGCAGAAGAATGAGCAGATCTTACGCCACGGAATACAGCATTATATGGAGTCGAGTGGAAGCTGCAAACGAGCGAGAACCCGCTGACGAAGCATGTCTCTGATCCCCGGCCGGGATCTCTCGCCTAAAGTCTTATTATATCGAAGACCATGTCAGTCTCACATCGTATGGTGGTAGACTATACAGTGTTTCGTAGCTTTCGAATGCAACCCTTTCAAGAAAACCACGCAGTTTTCGGGACCACTCTTACCTACAGCAATGAGAGTCAACCTGTTCCAGGTCAAGCAGTGACCCAGACCAACCTCGTCTACACACCAGTCTCAATCATCCACCGCGAACCCACATCCACAATTCAGCCAGACGATCAGCTCAAACGTTGGCTTCTTTGCCCGCTTATGCACATCAACTCTGATGACGGCAAACATCATCATGCCTCTCAATAAACGCCAATCGGGGGAGAAGAAAGCAGCAAACCTCTCAAGAGATAACGCTGCGGCAGGAAAGAATAGTCGTTACCTCACAGCTCACATAACCAATGTCTTCTACGTTGCTTCTCCTGCGTTGGATCTATCAAACCCGCGTTCGGAGTCTCGATATCGCCTGCGGACGTAATTTTTCTTATTTTCAAACGCCAGAGCCAAAACTTGGCTCGGCTTTGACCATCTGCAGATGCCTCTCTCACCTGCCGACGCAGGACTGGAGGACCTGTGGTCATATAAAAGAGCACCCTGTGGTCCCATACCCTGTCGAGTCATCTTCTCTACAACCACAAATCACAACGACCAAGTTCTGACCATTGCAAGCCTCGCACCACATCTCAGCGGCATCAAGGTTAGTGACTAGACCAGTGCATCATGTTCCAGAGTGACCAATCTGACTCTTTCCAGGCGGCAATGACGCTGCCGCTCAAGAAGCGTGCGGCTGCCGAGCCAGCGGAGCAGGCGGACCCCAAGAAGCAGCGAAGCGCTTCCGCAAAGACGGTGGAGGCCGAAGAAGAATTTGAATCTGTCCAGATCGCCACAGACCTCCACGGCAAATTCGATTCCTACCCCAAGGCGTTGCGCCAGCATGTCGAATGCACATATACCGACGACGTGTACAAGATCCTTGAAGCGTTCGCATCTGGCGGTGCGTCCCCAAAGAAGTACACCTACCACATAGTCAGGGGAACACACGTTCAGGGCGGCGACGTTTTGGACTACAGGAACACCCAGCCGGAGATCTACTACTGTGTCAGCATGGCAAATGTTGCGCTTCTTGAGCAGTTCCTCAGGATTGCGCCCAACAAGAAGGCAGACTTCGTGAAGGCTCCCGATGTCAAGCTCACGAACCCAGACTTCGCAGGACTCCACTCGGTGCCTCCCGGTCACATGGGCTGGGGCTTCGACGCGCTTGGCTGTCTATCCTTGCACGAGACCAGTATCTACAACAACAGGCTCAAACACGCCTTTGCCTACGTGGGCCGCAAGGAGGTGGGCCGCAAGGAGGTGGACCCCGTCCCGATTGATTAGAAGTCAGAGGTCGAGCTTGAAGGAACAAGATATCTCTGGCGAGGCGCTGAGAAAGGATCAAAATGGACATTCATTGAGGTGATCAAGACACTGATAGCGCAACTTTGAGATGTGATGCATGGTGAAAGTTGACCAGAACACGCGATCCTGACTAAGCGAACTGTTGATGGGGCGGTGAGGAACGGCACAACGAGCATTGCCCATACGTCCACCGCCGCGCTTTCATTGTCGAGGCCTCCACTATCCACACCACCTCCCCTTCGTACGTCTCGTCGATCGCACCGACTCGCCGCCGAATATCAAGCGCAAGCCTAGGCATCGTTTCGCCACAAAGTTTTGGAACCCACGAGTGAAAAGAGCAAGGAACATACAAGATGAACGCGCCAGACAGGTACGTTGACACGCTTCCCTTTGTCAAGGCAACATAGGTAGCTGCCTCAGGTATTGAGAGCAAGTTGAAAAGTGGCTCTGGGCCACGAAGATCGAACAGAGAAACGCAAGAAGTTCTCGCGTTGTGAGGCGCATTGAATGCTTCGTTGCGCCTGTTGCCTCATGAGGGCGCACGGCTGCTTCTGAGAGGCAGATCGGGCGTCGCACTTGGAGCATGCTTGCAGCGCGATCTTCTTGCCGTAGTTATGAGCTAAATATTGTCGTAAGCCGACAGTTTAGATTAAGATTGCCGAGTCGACACCATTGCTAACGATGTGCCACCTAGATTCGAGCTCTTCTTGCTGGACGACGGCCAGCAGAAGGTCGAGTACAAGGAAGAAACCCGTGTACCCAACACCGCCATCTTCACGTTTAACAAGGAGGACCACACACTCGGCAACCTCCTCTCGCAGCGCCTGCTCAAGTACGAGTACATCGTTTTCGCGGCATACAAAGTACCGCATCCGCTTTTCGCGACCTTCGAGCTCCGCGTTCAGACAGACGGCTCGATCACACCGAAGGAGGCTATCATTCGATGCTGCAGGGATATTGTCCAGGATCTGCATGTGCTGAACAGCAGCTTCCAGACTGAATGGCTCGGAAAGAAGATCGTCAGCGAGGGCGAGGCAGACAGGATTGCGCGCGAGCGTGATGCATTTTAAGCGACGCTGCGGGATCGTACAAGCAGAGTCGCGAGGGAGAAAGCTGAAAGGAGCATGCATATCTGGCGTTTGGGAAGCAATCGGCATGTTGCTGAAAGACTGGCGTTGTGTTTTGGGTACGACCACGATCTGTACAGGACGCTTGCTGTAACAGGAAATCGATTTGGACATTGTAGGCGCGAGATACCTACAAAGCGCGCTTTTACCACGCTGCGCAAGAGAAACAAGACGAGCATTTCATCCGTCAAATGAGGTCATGCAAAGCCACCAAGCTACACGTTATCGATTTTGCATATGAAAGCCCTTACGCAGCCTGTGTCTTTCGCTTCACAGGGACCTTTTACATAGGCTCAGCATGGACAGAAATTTGTTGCTTGTATTGTGTACACTCCTGGTCCACCTACGTACAACATCGCACAAGCCACTACAACTCACCGTGGACATATTCGAAGACCTCAAGAGCTGGACTGAACAGTACGACACAGACAGCGTGAATGTTAAAGCGATGGCTCGACGACTAGCCCCTTTCTACCCTGTACCGGTACGATTTCGAAAGCGACTACGGATGCGAGCATGATTTGGACTGCCCTCCTTATATTGCTGGCCGCATTGTTGAGTTATGGCATACCTTCAGTCTGTCAGCCAGGGACACAAAGACTGTTGGCTACGCTTCATCACTCGCCTGCTGACGCAGCACTAATGGATGTCAGTGAGTAGATGGACTCTGTTCATGAATTCATCGAGGTCACACATGTAAGCTACCGATTGGGCAACCAGGCAATTATCAACGCAGCGCTGGCGAGCTTAAGGTCAAGGTTCACGGATGGTCGCGTGGATGTTGATGGATGAATCAAGGCTATCTCCAGGGTATATGCGATCGTCACAGACCTGCAGGACACTTTCGCTATCTGTGAGTACTCGGTAAAGCCCTTAAAGGGTGTTCTCCTGGCGGCGGGTCTCCAGCACATTGATGCACTGATGTTTTCAGAGGAAGGTACGTTTGAAGAGGCGCTGCAGGCGAGTGGGTTCTTGAGGCATGACTGGAGTCGTACGCTGGAGTGGCATTACCGGGACGCGTAGTTCGAGTCAAGACCAGAGATGCGAAAATCCTGTGTACTTGAGTGCAAGTCTGGTGCCCGATGTTCGGTGCTAAGAAAGCATGTGTTTTGATTATATGGCTCGTACTGTCAACTCCTCGGAACTGTATCTCGTCCGCGCGGGATGGCATCTTCTATTCTACAGCTGGCTTTTAGCCGCAGGCACAATACGAATACCTCAATGTCCTATCGACTACACACAGTTCAAACTCTGCTTTGACTCACTTGCAAAACGTCTGGACCTGGTCATATGCGCTATGTATACTTTTGATATCACGGCCTTCGTTCGGTCTCGGTGTAACGATGTGCCAAGGGCGGCCAAGCTGCAGGGCGGATCCGCGATGTTTGACGAAGCCGCAACCACCGCTGCATGATCTCCGCCAAGTCGTCTCCCAGTACGATTCATGTAGAAAGCTTCCAGATCCAGCCATTCAGTGCATGGAACGACTCATCGTTCGCGGGATCCCCACAAGGCCGACACAATGGCTGAAGAGGCTCCCAAGCAAACCACACCGGTCGCAGGACGGGTCCTGGAAAACTAGGCACGTTGCCCAGAAGTTTCGACCGTCTGGGCAACACCCAAACTGTTTGTGATGCACTCGCAGCTCGCACCCAGATGGTCGAGCTTGCGTAAGACGAGCGCGCACTCGCGCACGCAGCCGAGTCCCGAGTTGTTCTCGACGCCATGCAGGTACGCGACATGGCTGGGAGGGAAACAACCGGACATGTCACGCAAACGCGCAGGAAAGGCTTACCAGAACGAGGATATATCTCGGATCGTCAGCAGATGTCGCGAGCTTGCTACTCGGTTATGCTGGGCTGACCGACGGGCGCCGAAGCAAAGCGCTGCTCGTCATGGGAGGAGAGGCATTTCTCCGCAAATGTTCCACATTGCCGAGCTATACCAAACACATGCACTGTAGTGGGACGGAAAATAGGGAGCAAGCAGGCGCGCAGGAATTGTTGGAGGCTGGCGAGCGGGATTGGAATGCGTATGCCGCGGTCGAGCTGGACCGAGCGGTGAGCGCCAGTGTGTAGGAAGTGTTTGGATGAGTAGTGGGCCAGTAAAGTTGAACGGCTTGGCTGCCTGTCACAAACTCCGCTGCGTGCGTGCACTGCGTGGGGTGGACAGAGAAGGTTTTATGTCTGTTCGACGCCCCGGTGTAGGTTCCAGGGTGGGTTTTTAGTGGCATGTGGGCATAGCGGGGCGTTCCTGAGGTTTTGGCAATATCTTTTACGGGCAGTGTGACAGCATGGATTATGAGCATAGGCCGCGGGCTGCGGGGACTTATCGTTAAGCTCGATGAGGGGCAGAGCTCAGAGCTCAGAGCAGCACTGCATGCTTCACCGGAGGCCTGGGAGCCAGAACACGCACCCGTGAGTCGTTGTTGAGGATGCTCGCGCTGGATGGATGCCATCATCGCTTCGATAGCTTCATCTGCCACCCAGATAAGGGTTTCAAGTGAAGCCATTCAGCTGGGCCAATGCCAGAGCTATCTCGAGCTGCACATCACCGGGGAGCTCTAGCCAATTCGTGGCCCGCTGCAAGCTCCGTTGCTTTTGCGTGCATGAGACTGGCCGACGGTCACAACGACATCAGATGCGGGTCGTCAAGTGCGTGTTTCGATCTGGTCTTGGCCCTCCAGCTTCCCTAGGTCGCTGTTTTGGGATTAAAGTTGCGCTGCTTCCAGTGACTCGCTCGTCGTGGGCCCAGTCCGATACCGCCTATATAGTTTCCCTCACCCTGTGCCCTTGAACCAGCAGACTCTCCCCCACCTAAATTCCTCCCTCCCCTCCCCACCTAATACCTCACTGCAGTCATCCGGCATGGCGACGCTTGCAGTTGACAAGAACGCCTCGAGCGCCATCGACGAGAACGACTTCGATGATGAGCATGGCGAGCACCACCCCCACAGAAACTCAGTTCATCACAAGCTGCGAGCAAGCAGCTCGATCATGCAGCTGAAGAAGCTCCTCGGTACGTAGCCTGCGAGCCTCAATGGCTCACCCCAAGCTCCAGGGCCCCTCTAACAGCTCGCCCAGTCGCCAACCGAGGAGAGATCCCTATCAGAATCTTCCGTACCGCCCACGAGCTGTCGCTGCACACAGTCGCAGTCTACAGTCATGAGGACCGCCTCAGCATGCACAGGCAGAAGGCCGACGAGGCCTACGAGATTGGCCAGCGCGGGCAGTTCACACCTGTCGGTGCTTACCTCGCCGGCGACGAGATCATCAAGATTGCTGTCGAGCACAACGTCAACATGATCCACCCTGGTTATGGATTCCTGTCAGAGAATGCTGGCTTTGCCCGCGCGGTCGAGGCGGCTGGTCTGATCGTAAGTTCTGCCCTCAGTATCCGCTTTGTTTACCCTATGACGAAATGGGTGGAGGGGTCGCGGTTGCCAATCGCAGCTGTTGAGCGTATCTGTGCTCGGAGAAGCTATAGCGGGGCCGGCGGCGCTCCACCGAGCCAGCCCTGTTATGCTATCTTTGCAGCGCGGCGCGCCGGCGACCCAAGAAAATCTTGGGACTCATTTCGATTGCAATTTTGCATTGGCAATGCCGTGGTGCAATGGAGGCTTACAATCTGCTAGTTCGTAGGACCTTCGCCCGACACCATTGACGCACTCGGCGACAAGGTGTCCGCAAGACGGTTGGCCATCAAGTGCAATGTCCCCGTCGTGCCGGGAACACCAGACCCTGTTGAGAAGTACGAGGATGTCAGGGCATTCACCGATGAGTTCGGCTTCCCGATCATCATCAAGGCCGCTTTCGGCGGTGGTGGCCGTGGTATGCGTGTTGTTCGCAAGCAGGAAGACCTTGAGGACTCCTTTAAGCGAGCAACATCAGAAGCGAAGTCGGCTTTCGGCAACGGAACTGTCTTCGTCGAGCGCTTCCTCGACAAGCCCAAGCACATTGAGGTCCAGCTTCTCGGTGACAACCAGGGCAATGTCGTCCACCTGTACGAACGTGACTGCTCCGTGCAGCGTCGTCACCAGAAGGTCGTTGAAATTGCTCCTGCCAAGGACCTGCCCATTGAGACCCGCGACGCCATCCTGGCTGATGCCGTCAGGTTGGCTCAGTCCGTGAAGTACCGCAACGCTGGTACTGCTGAGTTCCTGGTTGACCAGCAGAACCGGTAAGATCTCACATGTATCGCCTAAGCAAGGAAAATCACTAACGCTCATTTCAGTTACTATTTTATCGAAATCAATCCTCGTATCCAGGTCGAGCACACGATCACCGAGGAAATCACGGGTATCGACATTGTCGCAGCTCAGATTCAGATTGCCGCTGGTGCATCTCTCGAGCAGCTCGGTCTCACCCAGGACCACATCTCCACACGTGGTTTCGCCTTCCAGTGTCGTATCACCACAGAAGACCCCTCCCAGTCATTCGCTCCGGACACTGGTAAGATCGAGGTCTACCGTTCCGCTGGCGGTAACGGTGTGCGACTCGACGGTGGCAACGGTTTTGCCGGTGCTATTATCACACCTCACTACGACTCCATGTTGGTCAAGTGCACATGCCGTGGTTCCACATACGAAATCGCTCGCCGAAAGATGCTTCGTGCGCTGGTCGAGTTCCGTATCCGTGGTGTCAAGACCAACATTCCTTTCTTGATCAAGCTCCTCACAAACCCCACATTCGTTGAGGGCCAGTGCTGGACCACTTTCATTGACGACACACCCGCGCTTTTCAACCTCATCGGCTCTCAGAACCGTGCTCAGAAGCTGCTGGCGTACCTTGGTGATCTCGCTGTCAACGGCAGTCAGATCAAGGGTCAGATCGGCGAGCCTAGGTTCAAGGGTGAGGTCCCCATTCCCAAACTCACGGACAAGAGTGGCAACGTCATCGACACCTCGAAGCCATGCGAGCAGGGCTGGAGGAACATCCTCCTCAAGGAGGGTCCCGAGGGTTTTGCCAAAGCCGTTCGCAACAACAAGGGCTGCCTTATCATGGACACCACATGGCGTGATGCTCACCAGTCGCTCCTCGCCACTCGCGTGCGAACCGTCGACCTACTGAACATCGCCAAGGAGACCAGCCACGCTTACTCCAACGCTTGGGCTCTGGAGTGCTGGGGTGGTGCCACTTTCGACGTTGCCATGCGCTTCCTGTACGAGGATCCTTGGGACCGTCTAAGGAAGATGCGCAAGCTCGTACCCAACATCCCCTTCCAAATGCTTCTCCGTGGAGCCAACGGTGTTGCGTACTCCTCGCTTCCCGACAACGCTATCTTCCACTTCTGTGAGCAGGCCAAGAAGAACGGTGTCGATATCTTCCGTGTCTTCGATGCTCTCAACGATGTTGAGCAGCTCGAGGTTGGTATCAAGGCTGTTCTCAAGGCTGGTGGTGTTGCTGAGGGTACTGTCTGCTACTCCGGTGACATGCTTAACCCCAAGAAGAAGTACAACCTTGAGTACTATCTTGATGTTGTCGAGAAGATCGTTGGCATGGGCGCCCACATTCTTGGGTAAGTTGTCCATAGTCTCCTTGCTTTATCAGCACATGCTAATCGTTATACTATAGCATTAAGGACATGGCTGGTGTTCTGAAGCCCCGCGCTGCTCGTCTTTTGATCGGTGCTATCCGCGAGAAGTACCCCGATCTCCCGATCCATGTCCACACCCACGACTCGGCCGGTACCGGTGTTGCCTCCATGGTTGCCTGTGCTGAGGCTGGCGCGGACGGTATCGATGCTGCCATCGACAGCATGTCTGGTATGACTTCGCAGCCCAGCATTGGTGCCATCCTTGCTTCGCTCGAGGGCACCGACTTCGATGCTGGTCTTGATGCTCACGCCATCCGCAACCTCGACGCGTACTGGGCTCAGCTCCGTCTCGTCTACTCGCCCTTTGAGGCGGGTCTCACCGGCCCCGACCCCGAGGTCTACGAGCACGAGATTCCCGGTGGTCAGCTTACCAACCTCATCTTCCAAGCCTCTCAGCAGGGTCTCGGTGAGCAGTGGGCTCAGACCAAGAAGGCTTACGAGCAGGCCAACGACCTGCTCGGCGACATTGTCAAGGTCACGCCTACCTCCAAGGTCGTTGGTGACTTGGCTCAGTTCATGGTCTCCAACAAGCTCTCCTACGACGATGTGCTCAGCAAGGCCGAGCAGCTTGACTTCCCATCCTCGGTCCTGGAGTTCTTTGAGGGTCTGATGGGCCAGCCGTACGGCGGTTTTCCCGAGCCTCTCCGCTCTCAGGCTCTCCGTGAGCGCAGGAAGATGGACAAACGCCCTGGACTGTACCTCGACCCCATCGACATCGCCAAGGTTAAGTCCGACCTCAAGAGCAAGTGGGGAGATGCCACCGAGTGCGACGTTGCGTCTGCCATCATGTACCCTAAGGTCTTCGAGGACTACAAGAAGTGGACACAGAAGTACGGTGACCTGTCTGTCCTGCCTACACGCTACTTCTTGTCGCGCCCTGAGATTGGCGAGGAGTTCCACGTCGAGCTCGAGAAGGGTAAGGTGCTCATCCTCAAGCTCCTTGCTGTCGGTCCCCTGTCCGAGCAGACTGGTCTGCGTGAGGTCTTCTATGAGATGAACGGAGAGACCCGAACTGTCACCGTCGAGGATCAGCACGCCGCCATCGAGAACGTCTCGAGGCCCAAGGCCGACCCCACAGACAGCAGCCAGGTCGGCGCACCTATGTCTGGTGTGTTGGTCGAGGTTCGTGTCCACGATGGCAGCGATGTCAAGAAGGGCGACCCTGTTGCTATTCTCAGCGCCATGAAGATGGTAAGTCTCATCAAGTTTTCTACGTCATTTGAATCAGTCGCTAACAGCTATCTAGGAAATGGTCATTTCCGCGCCTCACTCCGGCAAGGTCAGCGGCCTCTCCGTCCGCGAAGGCGACTCTGTCGACTCCGGCGATCTGGTCTGCAAGCTTGTCAAGTAGTTACTTGTCGAATAGACTGGAACTTGGTAAAAGCGTATTTGATGAGGGTGTCCGCTATACCTGCAAGGACTGGGCACCTGTTATGACTTTCCCTTGCGCAACGAATGAGTATGGTAAATAGCAACGAATGATGTCTATTGTTATGATCTTGATGTCTACATCGTGCACTTTCTCGGTGACATTCCGCCTGCGAGCCAAGTTACTGTTCAAAAGTTGTAAAGGTACCTTTCTCGCAACGCCATCAGATCCTCATCCTTCACAGCGCGCCCGCCAACATCGCAACACAACAGCTCAATAGCGCCCGAACAATTACCCGCCATAGTTTTGTCTCCTCCATATTGTTGCGTCTCTTGCTCGGTGCATCTCGGTCGCCAGTCCACTCTCGATCTTCTCATGGAGCCCAGCATCCAAGACCTGACGTTGACCTCGGGGCCCACTACGCCGAAGCAACAGCCCACCCCCAGATCCAACCCCAGACTCCACGAGCTGCATTACTACGGTTATCCCTGGCTTAAGGGAACGCCCCGAAAACGCCCATTATGATGTGCAGGACCCATGTAGTGGCATGCAAGTTCGCTTCCGGTCCTTTGACCCGCTACGAAAACAAACGTTCGGGTGTTTTCGGACCCGCCTCGTGGGTCCGGTGTGGTAGTCGCTGCCGCTCCCGGCCCACGATGGGAAGCTTGTTTTGACTCCGTCTGGTGTACCGAGCCTTGCCGCGGGAGGCACGCGACGGACATGTGCTAGAAAGGTGTATGGAGTTATCTGTTGTTCCCCATAGTCAAGTAACGTTGACAGACATGGAGAAGTCTGGGATCTACGTCAGCCGACTTTGCGCATGGAGTGACTGTGTATTCTATCTTACACGGTCGAACACTGAGGACGTCAGAAGCTGTGATCCAGCTTCCAGGAAAGACTTCTCGGCTTGCAAGCAACGTTTTCACACTTCGAGAAGGTATCCAGTAGATATGCCCAACATGTCTCAATCCTCATCCGATATCTCAATCACTTCACACGCACCCCCTTGTGCCAGCTTTTGAAGATTTCTTCGCCGCTCTGCTGCTGATGCCGAGGCTCTTGCTGTGGTCTCGGCCGCTACTAGCAACTGAACGACGTTATCATAACCACCCCTTTCAGCCAGAGTCCTCGCTGTGCGCCCACACCGGTCTTGGATGAACGGGTTGGCGAACCCATAATCAATGATGTCCCGTACCTTCTCATATTCGCCCCTCCGTGCAGCCAACATGAGTGCCGTCCGACCCGCCCCATCACACGCGTCAACGTCAACTTCATCAGATTCGAGCAGTATGCGTAATATCTGTGGCTGAGATAGGGTTGTGGCTAGCGTCAACGGCGTATCTTGGAATCTGTCGCATATAGTGTTGGCAGACAAGCTGGAAAGCCCGTTTTTTATTGCGTGTAACGCCAGTCTCAGTACTATCCCGTTACGGGACATAACGATCGCGTGCAGATCTGAATTTAGCCTTAAATCAGACCACATTGTTGAGGATGCTGAAGACTGTATCTGTGGGGGCTCTTTGGGACTGTCCAGAGATTTTCTCATCGTATGTTGCTCGCAATCTTGACGGAGAACGCATCCGGGCTCCAAGTGAGTAGCATGCACAGCGACAAAGGCTTTTACGGCTGCAATGTTGCGATTCAGAAGTGCCACTATCATGGGAGACGAACTATCCCGACAGCTTTCTTTCCTAAAGCATGCATAGCTCGGCGGATACATCTTAATCAAAGCGGGCAAATTCCATGCAGCAAGTATGTAGGTCAAGCTGGTATCGGGTTGAAATTTTTGCGATATGCAATGATGGTGATGGCGGATCCATTCGGCCAGCGGAAAGCCCAGAAGAAACTGTTGCTGAGGGATGCCCATCCGTCCGGCGCGTTCCGCGTGGTGCAAAATGCTTTCCAGAGCATAGAAGGACAGGGGGTGGAAGGCTGGGACGGCCTGAGGTCCGATGCGGTCGATACGATCAAAAACGTTGGTGTCCCTATCGGTGATATCGTTGATGTAGGACAAACAGCTTCTTTTAAGCAGTTCATGACTGCAACCCTCAAAATTATCTTCCTCGATACTCGGCCAAACAGGTCTCAATGCTGCTGCTTCCGCCACGTAATCCCGCACCGACTCGTGTATTAATTGAACTCTTGGACCCATGGAACCCTGATTTTCGATGATTTCCACAAGTCCTTTGGAACACGAGAGAATGAATCGTCGGATATGTTCATCTTCAGCCAAGGAGACGTCAAACTCGCTGCGTGTGAGAATCGCGCAATAAAGCTCGCTAGGGCTCAATGACCTATGCGAGAATAGCACCCATCGAATACAGCGCAAAGTTTCGTCTCTATTGTCTGTGTCCCGCGTCAGGATATCGTGGAAGAGCTCGTGGAGACTGCTTGGAATTCTTTCTACGCACTCCAAGAGATGGTGGACGCGTCCATGGTCGTATTCTCTGTTCACTATAGCAACGACGAGTACGACCCACATGAAGACCCCTGAAGATCTTGCTTGAATTGTGGCGCGGAGTTTCTCGGCGTCGAGGTCAACCTTGAGCGCCGACTTGATGTACACAGCGATATCGCGGTTGTGCCCGTGCTGGCCATCAAGATTAAGGCTGATCCCGCGCCGAATTGTGACGTGAGGATAGTGCCGGCTCGAAAGACATATGCGGAGTGATCTTCCACTTCTTGCTGTCTGAGAGCCAAGGTGCTCCAGAAACTCAACCATTTCTCGTATCTGCTGCTCGTCGCATTCGTCCAAGGCGTCAATGAAACAGTACATTGGTTGAGTGAGGTTTGAAGTCGCGACAAAAAGCAGCTTCTGGAGTGCACAGATGTCCCATGGACACCCCAGTGTTCGAGAATCCACGTCAACCATGACAGGACTAACCGTATCGAGAACCTCATTGGCTCTGGCTTCTGGCAAACAATTCAGAATTTGCCACAAGAGTGCTCGATACGCTCCAAGGGTCGAGGAAGCCTCGGAGGAGTGACCGCGAGCGTTGAAGAAGAAACCGATGACGTGACAATCCATCATCGTGGTACGTATTCGATCGAACGTGAACTTCATCAACGTTGACTTCCCGGCGCCAGGCTTGGCCTTGATCCACAGAAAGCCGTTATGAGCATGAAATTTTGCAGCATCCATCCAATCCGCATACTCGGGTTGATCCAGCAACCACTCACAAGTTCTGAGATGCGCTGTCTTGATCGCAGCCTGACGTGCATGCATTTCAGTGAATTCCAAAGACTTCCGGAGTATATCTCTGCGCCTTTCCCTTATGTCTTCCGCTTGACTCTGCTGTTGCGAAGTAGTGCCCTCATTCACGACTCGCAATGTAGGGCTTCGCTTGTTGATTTCGTCTTCGAGCCGACGCAGGGCATTGGCGCGCCCTTCTCCGTATATAATCGGCATGTAAACACCAAAGATGCCAAACAGGGAGTAAGCAGCGTCTTCCTCTCGCTTAGTCTGTCGTTCTTTTGCCCAAAGCAAACGTGTCTGCTTTGAGAACCCTGACAAGGTTTGTCCCCTGAGGGCGTCGATGTCGACTCCTGTGATCTCGTGGATGGTCTCTTCCAAGGATCTCTTGCTACCAAGATAGATACCTTCCTTCGAATAGAACTCAACTTGAGTTGGTGCCAGAAGTTCTTGAAGTGTCCAACCTCGGGTGAACCATTTGCTTTTTCGAAACGATGACTTCCATCTCTGCAAGTATTCGACATCGGCCAAGTAGACGAAGCAGACCTTGGCATTCCTGTACCAGCGGTACATAGATGTGATAGCTTCTTGTAGCTCTGTGCTGTTTGTCTTATCGATACAGCAGGTGTCGACCCAGAAATGACTGAGATTGGCTGCCTTGCTTTTCTCTACACAAAAAAGAAGCTTCGTGCGCCCATTCTTCTCATGATAATGACCCTCTTGAAAGTCTTGATACGACACCTCCTGGCCATCCTCCCAAGTGTGCGAAAGGATGGCATACTGGGGAATGGGCTCATCGCCGATGATGTCGTGGGTAAGGCGCAGTTCATCGTGACTACTTCGATGAAGCAAACGCATGACCGGTTCGGTGCTTGATTCGAAGTGCTGACCGCGAAGTTCTACCGTTAGTGTATAGTCGTGCACTCGGCAAGCAGCGAGCCTTCTTCATCCGACTACCTTGGGTTATGTGAGGTCTCCAGGGCTTGATCCACAGCCGAGGGCAAACATGGATCGCAGTTGTGAGACAGGACGGAAAGCATTCAGGTTTGTGGTACCGACAGGGAGCGCGATAGCAACAAGATGTTGATGGCGCATACGCCGCACAGCCTGCGTGCCGCTTCTGCGAAGTCGGTGCTCAGCCTCACTGCAGGTCAACGCTTTGACGCAATGTGACTGGTCACAACGCGAAGGTGTTGCATGATCAACCGTGGCTTTTGACTTCGCATGCGTTTCAACCCAGAAAATGGTCACAAATTTGTAGGATGACTGTAGTTATGGTACGAAACTCTCAATACGGCATCGCAAAATGCGGGCTTGACTCCTGGAAACGGAAAATTGTTGAGGGAAACTCATCACCAAATCTACCGTGAAGCAGCATGCAAATCAGCCATCAATGGGATCTTCTCTTCTGGTGCTTGCGAGCTTGCACAGCTACTCGTATATAGGGAAGATGCCTGTCCTCAACGACGTTCGTCTAGTTGCCGTCTGCCTCGATATACGAGACAGGCTGGCTAAGGTGGCTCGAAACTAGGTTATGTTCCTTCCTTTTCTGCGTTCGAGCTGCAATAGTCCAGCACTCGCGCTGCAGCCCTTTTCATGCCTCGCACTTGAGTAATGCTGTCCGCGTACCACGCTCAAAGCCCCTCGTCTCACGACGAATGGGCGAAGAGGATCTGATGACGGTTGTGAGGCTGGTGCTACTAGCTTTTGGTTAGGTTGCTTGTTGCTTTGCAATCAATTTCCAAATCACATCCCTCCGAAGTCCAGTTTGCGCGCGACCTTATCAACGCGTCCAGCTCCCGCCGGCGTCTCGCCGCCTTTTCTTTTCAGATCCTCGCCTTCCTTCTTGATGCCTCCACCTTCGTTGGGCAGGTTCTCCTTCTTTGTAGGTCGTGGTGCAGAGGTCCAGTATCGATGTTTGAGCGCTTGCTCAGCGGTCAACCGCTTCTGTGGATCCATAGCCAGCATGCCACGCACCAGATCAATGCCGTCGTCGCCGAGAAGGGGCAGACGACCTCTCCACCACATCAACGGCTGCGGGAGCTTGATAGCGCTGCGTGTGGGAGGCGGCTGGTAGTATCGCAGTGTGCTTACGCCGGGCCAGGACTCTTCGGTGGGAGTGCCGAAGACGTCGATTATAACGGCGAGTTGCTGCAGGTCTGTTTCGCTGGGCAAGAAGAACTGGCGTAGCGCGAGCTCAGCGATGACACAGCCTACAGACCACATGTCGACGTTGCCCGCGTAGTGCTTGCATCCGTACAGCAGCTCCGGAGGACGGTAGAAACGAGTGATGACATTTGAAGTCATATTTGCGCCGGGGTCTGCGAATGAGCGGGCAAGACCGAAATCGGCCAGCTTGACGGTGTTGTCTGCGGCGATAAGCAAGTTGTTGCCCTTGATATCGCGGTGGAGAACATTATTGGCATGACAGAACCAAATGGCCTGACACAACATGTTGGACCAAGCCTTGATATCGGCGCCGCTGTATGTGATGCTCTTGTTCTTCCACAGCCCTTCGAGATCGCCAAGAGGCAGATGCTCAAGTACCAGTGAGAGGTTCTGATCCTTTGTGCTGAAAACTGCGTGCAGCTTGATGATGTTTGGGTGCGACAGCTCGGAAAGGTACTTGATTTCGCGGATGGCGTCCATGGCAATGCCGTCTTTGAAGTCGGCGTTGAGCTTGATCTTCTTGATGGCAACGAGTTTGGAGGGATCCGTTCGATAGTGACCAGCATAGACGATGGCGTACGTTCCTTCACCAAGTCGCGCTCCAGACACGAACTGCGAGCGCACAGCGGCGTTCATCTGCTCGGCCATGTCCTCCTCTCCGCCATCGATGGGGTTGTTCGTGATCGCAGCCATTGCTGGAGGCTTCGTGACACGTGAGAGGTTAGAAAGAGCTTTGGCTCGGTCGGGGATCGCAGACTGCGCGCCTGGCGCATTTGGCCGTGGGCTCAGCGCCGCTGGTGAGGAGACACCCATTATGATAGATGTGGAGAAGTGCCCTGGGTGAGGCGCAACACAGATACTGAACGAAGGTCAAAGGTGAGCCAATCGAGAAGCTCAAATCATGATCGCAAGTCGATACTGGTTCTCCGTCGCCCTTCTCTTTCTCTGCGCCTGTAATGTGCTGTCGAGACAGTTGCCATGGTTGTTGACGTATCGACCGCGGACAATGCGGCGAGCACGCACGTCCCCGAACTTTTGACTTGGCGCGACGACCGCGACCGCGATTTCTGCGGGGAGCTCTGGACCACCGAGCCATCTACACAAGCAAGCATCATGGCCACACAAGCACGAGGACCACCGGGCACGGTGCCTGTGAACAAGGAAGGCGTTCCAAACAGGACGTAAGATCACTGCTACCCCAATATATAGTACAGACACTAACGGTCGCAGATTATACGTCCGCAACCTGAACGACAAGCTTCCCAAGGAAGACCTCAAGCGCAACCTCTACATGCTATTCGCTACCTATGGCGTCATTCTGGACATTGTTGCGCTCAAGACTATGAAGATGCGCGGCCAGGCGCACGTGGTATTCCGCGACGTCGACTCTTCCACACAAGCTATGCGCGCGCTGCAGGGCTTCACATTCTTTGGAAAGGACATGGTACGTCAAACCTTCTCGAACGCCACGAATTGCATCTAACGTGTTGCAGCAAATTGCATACGCCAAGGGCAAGTCCGACACAGTAGCGAAGCTTGATGGAACATACAAGATGCCTGAACCTGATCTACCTGAGAAGGCGGTTGAGGAGACATCTGCGCAGCCTACCGGGTTCAACGCCGCCCTCGAGAAAGCCGTACCCGTCAATGAACAGGATAGGGCGAAGGGCCAGAAGAGGAAGGCCGAAGAAGAGGAGGAGGAAGAGGAGGACGATGACGCTGAGATGGAGATGGACTCGGACTCAGATTAAGCTCACAGAGTGTGGAAAGGGATCTAAAGAAAAGGATCCGAACGACACAGAGCCAAGAGGCTCCAAGATACCCAAAAGGACACGCCGAGGTACTAGCAACCTGCAAGGAGACGCGGTCTGCTACGAGGATTCGCAGGTTGGACGATCTATCACGAAATGTCCGTACCAGCACACCAAAGTGCTTGAGATCGGGGCTGACTGTATGCAGAATGCTATGTAACGAGACTGGCACGTTTGCCAATTGTGCTACAGAATCTACAAAGTCCTCAGAGACATTACCACACCAGATCTGATATTTGGAACAGCATTTAATACCGTCTGCATGAGACTAGTCAAGACGATCTCGTCACAAACTTCACCGTGGAGAGATGAGATGATAAGTTCTACAAACAGAGTGTCATTCACGCGTAGTTGAATTGCCGTGCGAAATCACGACATAATTCTTCCGGCGAAAATGCAGCATGTGCAAGAGATGGTAAGGCGTCAACGTTGCTGAGATCCACCCGACGGGCGACTTCATGTTCACATCCCTGCAAATGGTCCGTAGCGACTTCTTCTTTCGAATAAGCTTTGCTCCACTTGCCACATTGAGTACCATGCTCGCTATGATATCCGACACCACAAGCTGTTCGTCTTATCGTGATAATATTGCGTGCTTGCAAGGTAAATGGTAGATAAAGGCACATGGAGAGAAGAACGATGATGATCTACGCATTCCTCAAGCGCAGCCATCAAGATGCGCACCGCTCCACTTGTCGCGCTACTTGCTGCAGCAAAGACAGCACTGGCTAAGGGACCGTTCCTACAGCAAGTGAGCTCAACACAGTGGATCATTGGCAACGACCTATGGAATCTTACGCAAGGCGCGACCTACGCTACCAATCTCCAATACCAAGGCTCAGATGCCGTAGGCAAGGCACAAGGGCACTACGCTGGCGTTGGTACGTACTGCCCCCATCCTAGAGACGTCAGACTAAGCCCTGCCTTGAAGACGGAGAAGCCAACCTGGTCTACACCAGCGCCAAAATCGTCTCAAACTCACCTGACTTCATCGATGTTGCCTTCTCGTCGACCCTCGGCGACCTCCACTGGGTCATCTATCCGGATCTAGCAGGCGCGTACCAGTACTTCGTCAACAAAGCGCTGCCTGACCTTTCTATCTTCCGAACATTGTGGCGTCTCGACCCAGGTCGTTTCACGCACGGCTACAACACCAATAAGAACGAGAAGTTGCCGGATTTCGCTCTGTATGTCAATGCAACAGAGGTCCAAGATGAAACGTTCCAGTTCCCTGACGGTAGCTATGTCACAAAGTATGACTTTGCAAACTATGTTAGGGAAAGGGACTTCATCGGTGTGTACGGCGAGAAGACTGGGAGCTGGTATATTCACCCTTCGAACGAGTATCAACCTGGCAACCACCTCAGTCAGACCCTGACGGTATGTTCGACTTGAGAAACGTCTGAGATGTGAAGAGCTGATAATGCAGGTCCATCGAGAGTCTGCAACAGGCGATGCCGTGCAGCTAAACGTCGTGCAGGACACATCTCACTTCCGCGTCGGTGCCAAAACACCACAACCAGTGGGCAAGATTTGGGGCCCATGGTTATGGTACTTGGTATGTCATCTCCCTCAAATTCAGATCAGATCTAACGTGACACCAGAATAACGGTTCCGTATCAGATGCTAAAGCCCGCGCTGTCAATGAGCGTGCATCGTTTCCCTACGCCTTTCTGAACAGCACAGCATACCATTCTCGCGGCGCTCTGAAAGGCAAACTCACACTTTCCGACGGCCGTCCTGCAGCAGGCGCAGCAGTTTTCCTCGGCGACACAAACACCTCCACGCGCCCCTTGGTCCAAGGCTCGGGCTACTACTACACCACCTTCGCCGACGCAGCAGGCTCCTTCTCGATCCCAAAAATCCGGTCCGGTTCCTACGGCCTGATCGCCGCCTCAAACGGCGGCACGATCGGTGACGTGTACACGAACTTCACATCCTCACCCGTCACTATCAACAAAGGCCTAACCACAGATCTCGGACCCCTGACCTGGACTGTCCCCTCAAACACGCAGGACATTTTCCAAATCGGCGCCTTCGACAAGAAAGCCACCGGCTTCACGAACTCTGGCCCGCACGTTCACGGTCTGACCGAGAAGTCGCCTGCAAACCTGACGTTCGTCGTCGGCAAGTCCAAGACAGACGACTGGTACTATGCCTCCTCGCAGCTTGGAAGCTGGGACGTTGTGTTCAACGCCACCACGCCGTCTGGCGCGAAGAAGGCCAGGCTCAGTGTGAGTCTGGCGGGGTATAGCCAGAGCACTGCACTTTCGATCTTTCTCAATAGCAATCAGACCATAGGGACAATTAGCAAGGATACGTTGGCGAGTGATCCGGCACTGTACCGTTCTGGTACGATCAGTGGCGAGTGGCGGTTCTTGCAGTACGATATTGATACTGCGGACTTGAAGGCGGGGTCGAATGTGCTGAGTTTCAAGACAGAGAGGTATACGCTGTGGAGGGGCATCCTGTGGGACAGCATCATTCTTGAGTGGATTTTGTAAGAGACATGTGAACTTGAAGCGGTGGTGGTAGTTGGCTATAGCTCGCCCTTCTTCGGCTCCAAAGACGTATTAGCTAACAATTCGGCCGAGGAAGAGTCAGTGGCTGTGATAGCCATGGACTCAAGCTTCCAAGTCCTAGCGTTCATGGCTGACCGCTGCTAGGCTCAAAGTTCACAAAAATGCACGCTTTAGCTTGCTCGTGAGCTTGATCGTATGGTGAACATTGACTGCAATTCTTTTTCAAAGACTAAGCCCGTAAAAGGCCGAGACGTGACGAAGAAGGACATAGTCGAATTGCTTCCGCCTCATAATCCTTGACACAGTGAGCTACGTGCGAAGACATTGAACACGGAACTTGCTACGTACCACGAGCTCGCAGAATCCCTTGTGTCCACCTCTCTGAGCAAGATGTCACGAACCATGTCTGCTTCTGGGATGCCAAAGTGCGTCGCAATGTGCTTCAGTTGATCAAGTATCCAGTCGCGGGTCGATGGAGAACAGTGGCGCGACCATGCAGCAACATAGAGCGGAAATATGAGGATAAAAGTGTCGAGGATGTGTGGTATAGTGTGTGGCGGACCTGGCAATGGCAGACGTGAGTGCTGACATGGTGATCCTGGAGGCACTCGATGAGACGCGAACAAAGAGCAGTCCATTATGTGTGGAACCGTGGCGCAGATCTGTTGTATAGTCGGTGTTATGAACGAGGGAGCCTGAGATGACGCCAATGACACCGTTGGCACCGGGCGATGTGAGTTCAGCTCTTCGTAGAGTAGAATCCGAAGTAGTCGGAGGACGTTCCAAGTCTGCAGGACGGCTCGGTCGGGGTACGCGTCGTAGAGTGGCGGTGAGTCGTCCGGAAACATCCCATTCCTGTGCTCCGGTGGAGCTACAACTCGCTCGTACGACCACACGGGAGGAGCTTCACTGGCTAAGTTCTCGAGACGGTTGTCAAGGATGGCACACCTTGCAGCCTTTGTCCCCGGTGTTAAGTTTGTACGGATATCTGCAATCAGATCTACAATGTCCATCAGGATGTTACTGAGCTTCCAATTCATGCTTTCTGTGTTGACAGCTCGCGCCAGATGTTCCCGGATCGCTCTGATCGTCTCGGAAACCTTTGTCCTTGTGGTGAGGCAGCAGATCGTCGCATTGAGCGACAGTCCCAAGAGTGATCTCAGTTCCGGTCCTTCCTGGAACAAATCGAGGCCTCGCGTTTTGGCAAGAGCCAATGCGCCTTCCACGTGTGCATGACGAGGTGCAGCATCTTCTGGGAAAGACTTGGTCATCTTTTCGAAGAGGTCGAGGAGTAGTGCGCCCTCAAAGGTTGACGTATTCTTGGCGGATTCCGCGTCCTGCAATTCTATGTTGATAGTACGCAGCGCAGCAACGTACTTCTTCCTGCTCAAGTCCTTCGCTTCACTTGAGCCAGTGTTGTGTGCCATGAAGGCCAGACTAACAGCATCAAGACTGAGGGCCAGGTGCTCCGGCACACCGACTGAGTTGGTGTACTTCAGCAGACCATCCCATGTCTGACTGAAATTGCAGACATAGTTGGCGAAGAACATGTTTCTTCCAGCAGTCTCCATGTCCGGTGCGAGGTAAGTGATCTGGGGCGAGTTTGCGGCAGAACCACCAGCAATAGCTTTCGTGCGGACATCGTCAGTCTCGTCAGCTATCCGGATCGTGTTTGTATCGCGGTAGCCGACGCAGGGTGCTGAGACGCGGATACATGAGCTACAGCTGGGTTTTTGAAAGTCACACTGTGTGGTGTTAGTAAGAGATTAGAGACGCTCCTGTGCGATGTTGCAAATCCGCTTACGTACGCGGAGTCGTCGTTCACGGCACCGTTGGCATGCCCTCGATGGCCGACCTCGAAATACCATTGGCCGGTTTCTGTAATATTTTGGTGATACTGATTGGGATGTGGTTGATAGTTGGCGACATCAAGCTCAAAGAAGGATGCAATTCGTCAAGGACAGAAGGGGTAAGCATTGCGTGCAGAGACGGGAGGAAGGACCAGACAATGATACAATGTGATCTGTGTGGCAGCGGAAGTGCGGTGTAAACATGGGCGTGGAAGGAAGGACTGAGAAACCTAATGAAGACTAGTCCGGACGTGGCATGCTTTTCGATGGCGTTGCAGGTGCGGTCCGGAGCGTCGGACACTGCATCTTGAAGTGGAAAGACGATCCACTCAAAGGCTCCAAAGCCGCTGACAGGCCCTTCAGATGTGCAACATTATGCGGAAGAATGTCAGCCTTGAAGTTAAAACTGACGACAGGTGTCTATGACCCGAGTCACTGTCTGGGCGTCATCATGTATCGTTCGGTTTTGGGCACGCAAATAATGCATTTCTCTCATACGTACGCATTCAGGAGACCTAGCTAAGCCTTGCGGCATGCCGTAGCACCCGCAGATAAATAGAGCAAACAAGCAGTCCTGCGCGACTCGCGGGTCGTCTGGTGCGCACAAGGACCGTGTCAAAATTGTACAATGTGTTAGAACACCAAGGCAATGCAAGAAAGGCCAAGCTCGATGGCCTCAGGTGTGAAAGACGCCCGTCCGTTTTTCCTGTCAATAATACATTGTGGGACCGTCTTGTGATATGTGAAGAATGTGTAACGCCGGTGAATGCAACCTCGTCCAAATAACCCTGGCTTTGGCCCCGACCCAAAATGACATCCGTTCGGTATTGTTGAAGAAGCGCAGAAGCGCGACGGTGATTGCGTAAGCGTAGTTGAAGACAGTTGTAATCCAAGTAGAAGAAGTTGTAGTGCGATCAGTTGAGGAAGCCCTTGCAACCAATGGACCCGCAAAGACAGGGGATGCGGTCGGTAGCATCCATCTCACGTTCAAACTTGTAATCATAAGTGAGTTCCTCGTCTGTGAAAAGTTAGCATCGCTGAAGAAGGAAATGCGGAGGGGCGAGCTTTACCCTTGCCAATGTCACGCAAAGCATAGATGACAATGCGCTTTGAATTGTCGACTCGGATGATCTTTGCTGTACAATTCGGCGTACAGCTGTGATTGATGAAACGCGCAATGCCACCCATCTTGGTAGCGTCGATGACCGTATCTTCGTCAATACGGAAGAGGTAACTTGAACCGACACCTTGCATGTCGTACTTGGCTTCACGGAGATCTGCAACTCGTTGCCGAACTCTATCACCGACATACTCGATGATCATGTCGTTGGCAACAATGTTTTCCTCGGCGTACAGACCCCAATTGTGAATGGCAGAGCGATCAAACTTGACGAGCTTCTTGCGCTTCTTCAGCTGATTGAAGCGCAAAGCATCACCGTCAGCGCCGGAAACCTTGGAGATGTTGATGTCGTTGACCATGCGTCGATTGTTGGCACGATTTGCGCGAGAGTTGGCGGTAGATGTCTTCTGAGAACCAGTCGTAAACTTGAAGCCTTCAACAGAGATGACAGACTTGTCCTCCTGCTTAGCTCGCCGTTGACGTTCCTCACGCTCCTTGACGACGCGGATGCGATGAGGCAGGTACTTCGACTTCTCAGACTCGCGGATCTTCTTGACGCCCTCAGTTCTGGCCGAACCTGTAGAGTTGGGCAAGTAGTAGCCTTCAATCTTAGTCTCTTTACGCGACACACCTGCCTCGCCGGAGTTGTTGAGGTGCTTGATCGACTTCTGCTTCCAGGCCCAAGACTGCGCATCTTGTATCTGGGCGGCGTCAATAGATTCCATAGCGATCTTGAGGTTCCTAAGATCCTCTTCGTCTTTGAGCATGTGTTGCCAACCGTCGATGTCCATTACGACGCTAAGATCATCCTCAACAGTCTTGCGTGGTTCGTCAGAAGACACTCCCCAGCAGACAGAGCTGGAATCGTCCTCTTCTGGGGTCTCTTCGGCGATGGACACCTCGGCAACGATCTCAGGCTTCTTGATCTCAGCAAGCTCCTCTTCGACGGCGTCGGCAACCTCGGCAACCTCCTCTTTGACTTCTGCCTTCGCAGCCTTAACCTCTTCCTCAATCTGCTTCTTGGTCTTCTTCTTGGGTTTAGCAGTAGCCTTCTTCGCTGGTGCAGGTGCTTCTTTCTCGGTGGTCTCGATGGGTTTGGACTCCTCGTCTTCTTCATTAGTGATGACAACTGTGGGCTCCAGCTTGTCTTCTGGTGGTGTTTCCACCCCAAAGATTGCGTCCGCCTCTTGCTCGATCTTGCGCAATCGCCTGAAACCTTTGAGTGCTTTGTCCGCTTTCTTCCAAATAGGCGAAGAACGCGGGAGGATAGCAAGGACTTGTTCCAGTTCTTTCTCTGCCATGTTTTCGGGGTCTTTGTGAATACAATGGGCAAGCAAACTCCGAGCATGCGTGTCGTCCATCTCCTCATCACTATCCTCACCCCACCCGGTCTCGATTCGCCGCCGCTTTGCGCGGTGAGCTCTTGAGGACTCTTCCTCGTCCTCGACATCGGTGGAATGAGCACGGCTGATTGGTCGACTCTCCTGCTCTTCAGTGCCTCGGGTAAGAGTACTGCGACCTTCGTCGTCCGATTCTTCCGCAGGTTCAAACATTTCCAGCATCTGTCGATGAAGACCGCGCGCAATCTTAGGCTTTGGCGCGGATGCTTTTCTACGCTCATCGGCAAATGCATTGACAACGCGAAGCGGCTTCTTGCCTCTCTTGTTGCGGTCAAGAGGGCCAAGCGCATTGCGATTGCGTCCTGCTGCGAAGCCTCCATTGCGTCCTTTGGGGGTAGCCGCTGCGAATGGATCCAAGATAGGTGTTAGCATGTTGTTCTCCTTAGTTTGAGGGTCTTGGATATTGAGCTTCCGACGTTTCGCAGCTTGGCGTTCTGAAGACATGATGTCCAGTAAAGCAGGACCTGCGATGCGGGATTTGATATCTCCAAGCAACTTTTCAGATAGCTCATGCTTGAGTTGATCAAGTGCAGCAAGGACGGGATCCAGCGAGTCAGCCCTTTGCTTCTTCTCAAGCTCCAGGTCTGCGGCTTCTTCCTCAGCGATCCGCTCTTCAATAGCCTTTCGCTTTTTGTCCGCAAGGACCCTCTCTGGGCTCGGGCTTCGCTCGTATTGTGGGTCGCCATATTGATTGCATTCCATGTTCATCACGTAGGTGAACAACGCCTGCATGTGGCACTCGCGAAAGCATCGCACAGTCTCGTCCTCTCCGCGTTTCGACTCCTCGAACGTGACATAGTAGCCAGTCTGATCGCACCTAACTGCACTCCATTTGAAGGTCTTTAGACGCCTCTTGAGGTGGTCTACGGTTGTGGCCAATACTGGTACGTATTGATGGGCGATGAACAGGTACGGTGTGCGCTTCATCGTGGGTTTGATCGGCTCGCGTTCGATAAGGTAGGAAAGTGCTGCCTTGCGCGACAAGGGCTCTCGAGGCATCGACATCGGTGGCGGCGGGCGTGCACCCTTCCCGGAAGGCCCTTTAGGCACGTTTGCTGGCAGATCGAAGCTCGATGGGGTCGAGGGAGCCGGGGCTTTCGCTGATTGTGCAGCAAGCTTGGCCCGCAGCTTGTCCTGCTCCTTGCGAGTCTGCTGCACCGCCATGTCCACGAGCTTCGCGCATCTTCTCCCTTCGCGATCTGTGTGAACCCTCACTGGATGGATGCCTGTGCCAATTCGTTGACCCGTACCCTCTTTCTCGGCGCGCTTGGCTGCTGTCGGTGCTTTGATCACCGGTACATTGCGCATAGGTGCAGAGTCGCGGAATTTGATAAGACAAATTCCGAGAGGACTGCCATTGTCTGGATGAACCTGGTTCTGCAACTTCTCGACCTCACCGTAAGTAGAGAAGAAACCGCGCAATTGCGCATCCGCTGTGAGTGGATCGAAGCCAGTGACTACCACCTGAGTGGCAGGTCCGGGGCCACAAGAGATGCGCGAATCGAAAGAGTACGGTTTTGCGACATAAGGCGCTAGTCGTAGCTTGGTCTTGGGCGCAGCTGGTCCCACGGTCTTAATGGCATATGCGCCTGTGCTGTAGCCAGCTATGGCAAGACGGGGATCTGGAGGCGGAGATGGGTCGCCCTGTAACACAAGTCAAGTCAGCCTTAATGTCACAGGGCGACCACATCTGGTCATATCGAGTGTAGCCTTCATACCTTATCCAGTATTTGTTTGTATGTTGGCGGCCGCGACTGGCGGGCCTTCTTGTCCAACTTCGAGTCGAGGAGCGGATCGTATGTTATGCGTTGGCCGAGTACGCCATCTGAAGGAAAGATTGATGTCCGCGTCTCGGGCGGTGTGTTTATGGGTGTGATGGTGTCGGTGCCATTGGCAGGCGCGCTCGACGGCGCTGCACGCGAGGCGGCAGACTTGTGCATCGTTTCGTATGAAGATCTGGTTGACCGCGGACTGGCCAGCTTGCCAGGCGGCGGAGACGAGTCTGTGTTGGTCAAGGGTGTGAGGGCTTGCAGTGTTATCCGATGACCAGAACGCGACATGGTGCTCGGCGCCGAATGTGCAGAGTGTGTCGTGTAGGCGCAGGAGCGGAGGGTGCGGTGCTGGTGTCCAGGTCGCAGGCGTTCAGCAGGTGGTAGGAGCGCCGCTCATTGTTGATAAGTGAAGACGTGCTGAAGGGTGCTTGGGCCTGAACTGGCGCTCGGCGGCATGTGACGCCTTCACCTTCGACGACGGGCCTGCTGCAACCTGCGCGACGCGAATGCCAATGTCGCTGTGCGTTCTGGTATGCACAATGTATCTCTCCCTCGGCGCAGGCTGGCTGCCAGTGCTCGAATTATCAACCGAATGCTGCAGCGGCGCACCAAAGTGAATGGCGTCCGTCAGTTTAGCAGCCCCTCTCGCGCGCCATCACTGTATTAGGGGTCGTTGGGTGTTGTGGTCGAAAACAATATCTGACGCGGTGCTGGACTCGGCGGCCCTGCAGGGTTGGAAAGGATGTGGATCCACGCGCGCGACCGACGCGGTGAGAGACGTGCCGGCGACTCGCACCTCGCTCGATGCAGCTGGGACGGGGCAGATAATGGGTAGATGAGCGAGGCGAGCACGCAGCAGCACTATGCGGAGACAGACGGCTGGCGGCAGGCGGGTGATGGCTCGTAAGAATGTGAGGTCTGAGTTCAGCGGACGCTGGTCGCGAGCACGGGCTGCACTTTCCCAGATCGACCCCTGGCTCGACGCGGACTCTCTCCATCCATTCGTCACCATCAAACAGCACAACACATCGATGAACACAGAAAGGAGTCGCGCACGCTCCTGCATAGCATTACATACCGCCGACGTCCTCCAGAGTCAAACCACGCCCATGCGCGTCGACTTCTCCCACGACATGGTCCACGAGTGTCGTTCAGCCACGACGTCATCGGTCTCCCCGCACCGACTACTCCTGCCAGCTCTATTATGCATCTGACCGAGAAGAACTATATCCGATGGGGTCCTGTGGAGTTGCGACGACGCGCTCATGCGCTGAAGATTGATCTGGCTCACGTGAGGGTTGTTATCTGCTTTAGCCAGGCGCTGGTGCACACGACCCCAACCAGTGGATCACTGACAATCCAGGAACAACGAAACGACCAGACAGAGTTACTCTGTACCTTTCAAGTTGGCGCAGCGTCCTTGAAGTGCGGCCGCAACCATTCACATCACGGCGTGCTTGTGTATTTGACCTCGACGGTATCTGTGTCAGCCTCACGGGCACACTACAAGACCATGAACCAAGCACCCGTCCAGCGCACTAGAGGTCTGGCTTGGAGGCACGTCGCATGGTGCACCGCATCTGCGATAGACCGGGTATCGATCCTACACCCAACAATGCCAACACCGAGGTCGTTCATCAACCAACTGAAGATGTCCATCAGTTCTCCAGCTGTATGAGACTGCATACTGTATCAGAGGGCAGAACTACGATTGTTGGAAAGCAAGCCAGCTCTAGAATCAGGGTCTTGCATCCGCAGCAGTAGTTTTTGGCCTGTCTTCAGTCCAATAAGACCGTGCCATGCCTAGAGCGTACTTTGGCACAAATCTTGAATGCTTCTTTTTGCTTCTTTCGAGTATCTCGTGGTATCTCGTAATCATCCGTACATTCCCAAGCCCTCGCGAACCTAATCGACGAACTTGCCCTCCACCCACCCCTTCCTCTTAACACCCAGCTCAACCGCTGCACTCCCCCAGTCCTCGCCATGGTTATGCCCCTCATTCTTCCCCGGCCCCGCAATCCCAGCCCTGTACAGCCCCTGCTCCTCACTCAGCAACGTGAGCAAGCCAAAGATAACCGGCACATTGCCATCGAGCTGCAGCTTCATCAAGCCATGACTAACCGCATCGGCAATGTACTCGAAATGCATCGTCTCGCCCTTGATCAGCACGCCAATCGCCACAATCGCATCGAACGGCTGCGTGCTCTTCTCGCCAGCCTTGTCCCCGCTGATGTCGAGCTTGGTCAGGTCCGACGCTGAGCCCAGAAGGTCGGCGGCGGCGCCCACCACGCCGCCCACGGAGCTTTGTACTTGGGATGCGCTGTATAGCTGCTTCACGGCGTAGGGCAGCTCGTAGGAGCCCGGCACGGATTGGATTACGATGTTCTCGTCGCGCACGCCGGCGGCTTTCAGGGCGCGTGTTGTGCCGTCGAGGAGTGCGGTGATCAGCGTTGTGTTCCAGCGCGCGTGGATGATGCCGATGCGGAGGTTGGAGCCTGGATGGTGTGTTAGTGGGACTATACTGCCGTGGTGTGTGCTGGAGTTGTTCCTGTAATCTGATGCGAGAGTGCGGAGGAGGGTGATGGGGATGGTGGGGTAGGGGACGCACCGTCGTAGCTCTTGGGCTCGCCGGGGCCTTTGAGGATAGCCATTGTGTTGCTGTGAAGTGTAAAGTGCTACGGAGAAGTACCGCTAGTAGTACGGTGTAGCGGTTGGTGTGCGGGGGTTGTCCGTTGGTTGGCAGCTGGAATGCAGGAACGGAGCTGGGCAACGGAGCGGGGCAGCCCTGGAGAATGACAGGGATCGCGTCATAGCAGATTGCTGTGTCCTCGCATGAAACAGTCACCAGCAGATCACCATCTTAAATACGAGCACCGCAAAGACAAGTGACAGTTTAGACAATAAAGAGTTTTGTTCATTCGCCTCGTATTGACCCTCTTGGGTGCAATCGTGCCGCTCCATCTAGATGATCGTAACATACAGCTCTGTCCAAGAGCTTTCATAACACCATTCAAATCCATACATATCCAGACCAATCTACGCGCCAATCCCAATAACACTACACAAGCTGCTCGCTTACTCGACGGTGACCGACTTGGCAAGGTTACGGGGCATGTCGACGTTGACGCCCTCGGCAACCGCCATCCAGTAGGACATCAGCTGCAGAGGAATGACGTTGATCAGACCCTGCAAGCAGTCGACGTTGCTGGGAACCTCGATCTTGTCGGTCTTGTCTGTGGGGAACTCGGGGTCGTCCTGGTTGCAGATGATGATTGGTCGTCCACTGCGGGCAATGACCTGCTGGTAGGCGTTGAGCGACTTGGCGAAGATGTCGTCGCGGGTGAGGATCATGACGATAGGCAGGTTCTCGTCGACAAGGGCAAGGACACCGTGCTTGAGCTCTCCAGACATGACAGCCTCGCAGTGGAGGTAGGAGATTTCCTTGATCTTCAGAGCACCCTCCAGAGCGGTGGCGTGCTGAGAGCCACGGCCGAGGAGCAACAAACTCTTCTGGTCCTTGAAGCGCTCGCAGAGCTTCTTGATGGGCCCGTCGAGCTTGAGCACCTCCTTGAACTGCTCTGAGATCTTGGAGAGACCCTCCATGATCTCCTCGCGCCTCTTTGTCTTGGAGGCACGGTCCTCGCTAAGGGACAACGCGAACATGACCATGCAGACGAACTGGGAGGTGTAGGCCTTGGTGGAGGCGACACCGATCTCGGGACCGGCGTTGATGTGGACACCGCAGTGGGTGAGGAGAGAGATGGAGGAACCGACGTTGTTGACAACACCGACGGTCAGGGCACCGCGCTCCAAGCAGTAGCGGAGGGCCATCAGAGAGTCAGCAGTCTCACCGGACTGAGAGACGAAGACGCAGGTGTCGTCACGGAAGACGGGAGCCTTGCGATCCAGGAAATCAGAGGCCAGCTCAACGGCGATAGGGATCTCAGTCAACTCCTCGAAGATACCACGGACAGCCATGCAGGAGTGGTACGAGGTACCGCAAGCAATGAAGATGATCCTACGGCAGCGGCGGATTGTGGCCAGGTACTGGCGGAGACCACCGAGTGTGACGGTCTTGTTCTCGACATCGAGACGACCACGCATGGCGTTGACAACCGACTCAGGCTGCTCGAAAATCTCCTTCTGCATGAAGTGGTCGAAGCGGCCCTTCATGATCTCCTGGAGCTGAATCTCCAAAGTCTGGATAGCGCGGACGTTGGAAGTGCCGTCGTCCTTGTTCAGGCGGTGGATGTTCAGCGAGCCCTCGTGAATGTGCGCAATGTCGTCGTCCTCGAGGTACAGGACCTTCTTGGTGTGCTCGACGATGGAGGCGGGGTCGGAGGACAGGAAGAACTCGGTGGGCATGGGGGCGCCATCGTCAGAGAGGAAAGCGCGCGACTGCGAGCGGTGGAGGAGGGACTTGTCAGGGGGGGCGAGGAGGTTGTTGCTCTTCTTCAGGGCAACGTTGTGGGAGGCGCTCTCGGCAGGGAGGGCGGTGTTCTCGTCGTTGTACTCGACATCGACGAAGTCGACCTTCATCTTCTTCTGTGTGCGGACACCGATGACAAGGGGCGAACCCTTGCGGGCGGCGACGACCTCATGGGGGTAGTGGATGGACTTGATCAGGAGACCGAACGCGCCCTGCAACTCCTTGATGACGGCCTTGACCAGCGAAGGGAAGGTCAGGTCGGGGTGCTCGGTGTAGATGTACTTGGCGAGCTTCGCGATGGCCTCAGTGTCGGTCTCGGTCTCGAACTTGTAGCCCTTGCTCTCGAGCAGAGTCTTCAGCTCCTTGTAGTTTGTGATGATTCCGTTGTGGACGACCGAGAACTCCCAGTTGGGGTCAGACCTGCAGTCACAAAACGTCAGTCGCTGTGCTCTATCCTCGGAGTTGCATCATAGCTGCACTATTGAGCGCTGCCACTGCAGCTCGCCGACCCCGCCGTGACACCGATCACCCAGCTCGACGCTATGAAAACGCTGCAAGCTACGGGACTCGACGTAGGAGTTGACGTACCTGTGGGGATGGCAGTTGACGCGCGAGGGCGGGCCGTGGGTGGCCCATCGAGTGTGGGCAATACCGGCGTGTGAGTCGAAGACTTTGTTGAGGTCGAAGTTCTGCTCCTCGACGAGCTTCTTCAGCGCGGCGACCTTGCCGACCTCCTTGACGGCGAAGACCTCGTTCTTCTTGTCGCCGTCGACGGCCAGACCCGCGGAATCGTAGCCGCGGTACTCGAGACGTGCCAGACCTGGTGGTGGTTAGAGGTGCCGTCTATTGAGGGTAGAGCTGGCTGTCACTGCACTCCACTCCGCAGACAAAGTCTGGAAGCAGACTGCCCAGCCGCGTAGCCACGTACCCTTGACGAGTGTGTCGAGAATGTACTTCCTGTCCTTCTCCACCAGGTAGTTGATGTACCCGAAAATTCCACTGTTGTCCGCGTCGTCAGCCTCTGTACCGCGCCAATCGGTGCTCACAACAATGCAGAGCGGGGCAGCTCGCGCCGACTTACCACATGATGAAAACGAAAGAACTATGAGAGACGTAAAACGGAAACGATCGTGAGGCTTGAGTAGAGTAGGCTGCTGAGCAATATGCAGGGAGAGAGGGTCGATGGTATGAGAGGAGCGAAAGAGCGGTCGGTGGTCGTGATATTTGTATCTGAACAGGCCAAGCTTGCAGCGATCCACTCTTCTCCATATCTATCCCCGACTAGCCATCATCGCTGCACCTCTCGCATAACTGGTGGCGCCCTGACGCTAACCACACCACCCTTTCATCTTGCCTGTCGTGACCCAAGCGCTGATACCACCTCAGCATCGCCCATCCATTCCTAAGAAGACGCCTCCTATTCCCCAAGACGTCATGCCCGCAGAGCGACCCAGCTGCCCGCCAACGCTTCGGAGGGCGCGGCCGTTGTTGTCCCTGATCTGCCGCTACGTGTATTGATGCTCAGGTACGGGAGGCTGTGTGTACCTAAACATAGCAACAGCACGCCCGTTGACTACATTTTCTGCACCACGCTTGAGCATTTTCTCTCCGCGCTGCTATTTGCGCCGCGTCGCTTCTCGTGTCCAGCGGCGAGCATCGCTATGGCCATTGAGCGTGCCATGGGTTGCTGACCGTGGTTTGGAGCGCGTGTTTCTAATTACACCGTGCTGCCGAAAACAGCGCGAGCTACGTCAGCAGCATATCCATGTCCACAACGTTCGGAATCGCGCCCCAGACAAGGAACTCGGGTGGACAGCGTTTGTTTTCTCGTAAACGGGTGCGGTAGTGTACACAGGGTACTGTTTGTTTGCTTCGTCGCCTTGCAAACTGGCAGGAACTACGGCACGTCTCTGCCCAAGTCGTGCGCGTTGTCAAGAGCCCCACTACCTGCGATTCATGCTGCCAGATGCCATCCATGCACTCAACCAAAGTTGTGAGGATGGCCTGCAGCGACTGCACCGTGCTCACAGTACCTCTGCACAGCTGTTATCAACGTGCGCGGTGTCTCGCAGTGCAGCGCTCACACAAAGCAGCGAGAAGAAACGCGGTGGCTTGATTCCGGCTGACAGTACATCTGACAGCCTTCGAACCAGCAGGAAACCACCGCCTATCAGCCCATGTATCTCGTTCACGTTGGGGCAGGCTGAGACAATGTTTGCTTGTACAGATGCCGCTCTGAGACACGGGCTGCTATCCTACATACCATCCTGCACGAAAGTCCTGCACAATATACAACCATGGATCACAATTGTACGGTGAACGAAGCAGCAGCGCAGCACACTACTGCACGCTTTCCGTTGCAGGATGCTAGCTCCCCGCAGCGGCGCATCGCATACCGCATCTTCAGCTGTGAGGCAGGCCTGCCGAGTGCGAGAGTGCTTGCCGAAGCGACGGGTTTGCATACTGAACAGCTTGCGGAACCGCGCTGGTTTGCGAGGCGCCTCAGGGCTTTATTTGCGATGATTCCCAAGCATGTGGTGGAGTTCTCCTCCGACTCACGTGTTGGAGGAGCTCCAGGTGACCAGCTGTGGCTTGCGCTACCGTCAGCCGCACTCAGCCTTACCACAAGCTGACCAGCGGCGGGTGATCCTAGGCGAGCCATGAGGGAAGTACCATTGTACTGTTTCGACATGTGCGAAGTTTTCAATAGGGAGTGCATGGCAAGTGTGTTGTCAAGGAGACGCAAGACGCCAATAATTATAGTAGCCGCTGGCAAGATTACGCACAAAGTATAGGAGTGTATATGAAGGCACGGCGAGCTGTGAGCTGCGCGGGCTTGTATCCAGTCTAGAGACAATCTACAGTGTATATCCAACCAAGCTGATGAATAGCGTATGATACAAGGAAACCGGTTCTCCTGATATATGCAATGAAGGCTGTGAGACGATGGATGCAACGCTTAGCGACCGTCGCAATACCCAGGAGCCTTGGGTTTGCCTCCTTCGATCCAGCTCTGGATGGTGAGAGACGTAGTGTAGATCATGGCGACGGCACCGACGATACACATGAGGACGTCCAGGGTGCGTGCGATGGTAGTCCGCGCAACGGCCCTGAAGTGGAGCATAGGCTGTAGAGAAGTTAGTGAGGACAGCATCGTACAATAGCAGGTGAGACTTACGGGGTAGATGAACACCAGCGGAATGCAGGCAAAGCTACCCACAAGGCTGACAAACTTATCAAGGTCACCGGCGCCCGCCCATGCAATGCAAGCGCACACCATGACCATGAAGAAGCGGAAGAAGTTCTTCTTCCACTTGATGAGTGGGTTGTACTTGCCCGTCCTACTGAACAGTTGCTGGCTGGTGATCTCGATGGCCGGGTAGATCTGCAGTGGTGTCGAAAAGAGGATAGCGAGGGAGTAGATGAATTGCACGGCATTGACGAATCTGTTATCCTGGGGCATGTTGAGCAGGACCACGGTCTTGGTCTTGGAGCCAAATGCAGCGTAGGACAGAGCTCCGGCGCTGAGGAAGATCACGGTGATGATGATCATGACACCTCCCAGAACTTTGGGGAACTTCTTGGGCTCCTTCATACCGCTCTGAATAGGGATGACCAGGCCGATGCCTTCGAACGTGAAGATCGCAGTACCAATGAAGAGAGTCCAGTCCTTGGGGTTGAAGTTTGCAATGTCCGAGATGCCACCTTGGTGAACGATGGTGAACAAGTCGTAGTAATACAAGTAGCCGAGTCCCAGAAGGATGAACGCATCAGCAATGAGTGCAAGCTTTTGGATGTTGTTGATGTTGCGGTAGAGCGCCAACGGCATAAAGACAGCCATCTGCATCAGAATCATGTACTTGATATCAATGGAGGTGGCGCAATTTGTGACAGCCAAGACAAAGGCTTGGAGGTTCTCAGAGACGAAGACGATGTAGGCAGACGAGAAGCCGATCTGCGAGATGACGAGAGAGAAGTTGATGAGATTGCGCATCCATCTTCCGTAGAGATGGAGACCCATGTCACCGAACGAAGCTTCGACAGCCAGACGGGTGTTGACGAGAAGAACGAAGCAAAAGTACGACAGACCTGCCACAGCCAAAAGGACTGCGTTCGAAAAGGCCATGCCACCGTTGAGGAAGGCTCTGGGGAGGAAGAGCACACCGGTACCAACGAAGGACTTGAGCAAGAGCAAGGCGGCACCTGTTGGCGTGCCTTTGCCCTCTGGCTTCGGCTTCCTCTTTCTTCGCTTCCCAGGCGTGGCAGGTAGAAGGCCGCTCGATTCGCCGTACTCGCGGTCGTCTTCCGAATGCTCGCCCGAGTCGAAGGCGTCCGAGGAGAAGTACTCGTCTGGGCCAAGCACCTCGTCGTCGTCTTCGAGCGATTCACCGGCGAAGTGACCGTAGAGGGTCAAGAACTCGAGGAAGTTGCTCGTGAAGGGCTGGGGCCGTTGCTGCGCAGGTTCGCCGATGGTGCCGTAGCCAGAGGGGCCAGGTGCGGGTGACGGGCTGGGTGCGTTCTTGCGCAGGTACTGGCGACGGAAGCCTCCCGGCTGGCGGATGGACGACGCGCTGATGTCGTTGTCGTCCTTGGTGCGGGAGGCATGGAAGCTCTTGCTGCGGGCCATCTTCCCTCGCTCTTCAGCGGCCTGCTGCTCGCTCCATCTGTAGATCTGCCGCGTTATGTCGCCGCCCTGCAGCTGCAGACTGTTGAACTCCTCGTCTTCGTCCTCGTCTCCCATTCTACTCCGTGACTCGTCGTCGATGCCGCCCCGGGCTGACCTGCTGGGTGACCCATACTGTCCTACCAGGTGCCGGCGCACAATCTCGGGGTCTTCGTAAGGCACGGGCGAGCGACCGCGGCCATCGTAGGAGCCGAAGGTGTTGGAGAGTCTGCGGTCAGAGGCTGCAGCATTGAGAGCAGGCGAGTGCGGCGTGGCAGACGGAGAAGCGAATCGGGGAGGGCTCTTGCCCAGCGACTCCTTCAGCGCCGAGGACAAGGCTGACGTGCCGGGCCCTGGGAGCGACGACTTCTGCTCAGCGCGGCCAGGCAGCGGAGTCTCTATGGGCACAGGCGCGACCTCTTCGAGCTGCGCAGGCGTCGGGATCTGGCCGACTGCGGGCGTGCGAGATTGCACCGACGACGGCACAGGCGAGCTCGCCAGGCGTGCGGTCGACTCGGCGCGTGGAACCGACTGCGAGATGGACTGCGAGGGCGAGCTGCGGCCGGAGTGCCCTGACGATGGGACCGCCCGCGGCTTCGTCGACGACTCGGGAGCGTCGTTCGCCATGTTCGCTGTGACTGTCGCTACCGTTATCGCGTCTGTCGCGTGCTGTCGAGCTGCTGCTCAGCGTCCTATCAGGCTTCGGTTATTGCTGTGTAACGTCGGCGATGGAGATCTGCGCCGCAACAGTTAGCTGGGAGTAGCTGCAAAATGGCCGGCGGGCCCAGCAGCTGCACACACGCACCGAGAGGCTCTTCTGTGGCACTCGAGACAGTCACACCAGCAGCGAGGGTGCAGAGTTGAGATGAAAGCAGACGCAGCGCTGGCAGAGGAATGTGCTCCAGCGCCCTGGTCTGAGGTCATTGGACACGAGCTGTGCGCCGGCAGCCTGCGCGTGGGGCGTAGGCACGGGATCCTGGAAAGCGTCTGGTCACCTGCATCCTGCAACGGTCAAGAAACGCCTTAACCAGCCAAGAGGCTCCAAACAGAGCCCCTACGGATCCGCCGTAAGTACTTGGCTGGAGCCGGTGACAGCGCCCATCGTCATCGCTAGGCGCGGGAGTCTCGATAATAATTGAAGCTTTGTCGCGCCTGCTGTCCCATGCCATCCTCACCGGACTCGAACTTCTACAACCAGCAACGGCCCGAAATGCGGCCTGTCCACCCTCGATCCATCGTCAAACCGGATTATGACAGACGTCAACGAGGAACCCGCAAGGCCCATGCCGCCGAGGTCCAGGTCCAACTTTGCAGCAAAAACCGCAACAGACACCTCTCAGCGGCTGCACCGGCGTTCGTTTGCCCAAACTTCTCCGCCGCCCAATGAGCGGACCCCGCTGCTGGACGGTGGCCAGGATGAGCACTTCCAAGAGGAAGAGCACGGAGTAGAGTGGTTGAGAAGCTGGTTTTGCAACACATTCCACCTGTCAAGATCAAAGTCGAGCTCGAGCAGTCAGGATGGCCGTCGGCGAGCGACCAGCGATGTCTCCAAACCTCGTCCAGGCGCGTTTCCACGACCTGTGGGCGGCACCGACAAGCTGGGCACGTTCGCTGGCGTCTTTGTGCCCGTCACGCTCAACGTACTGAGCATCCTGATGTTCCTGCGATTTGGTTTCATTCTCGGACAGACTGGGGTAGTAGGCATGATGGGTAAGATTGTTCAAATGCGGCATCGCCAGAGGAGCTCTCTATCGCTGCTCAAACTCCATGAGCCTGCAGCAAGCGCTCAACTGTAGACTGTGAAGGTATTGTCTGGAGCCGATGGGATTCAACACGAGTCAAGTGGCGATGATGAGAAGGTCATCTGGCGGGCTGCACTCTTCGAGCTCTTACGAACTGACAACTGTAGGCATGCTTGTGGCTGGTTATGCCATTAATCTTCTCACCACCATGTCCATCTCCGCCATTGCGACTAATGGCACTGTACGTGGCGGAGGAGCATACTATCTCATCTCTCGCAGTCTGGGTCAGTCACTCCCTGCGAATAGCAGCTGAATAATCAGTGGGTACTCATCCATTAGCTGACACGATCGGCAGGCCCCGAATTCGGTGGATCCATTGGCATTGTGTTCTACCTTGGGCTCGTCTTCAACACTAGTCTCAACGCTGTCGGTCTCATCGATTGCTCCGTCGAGAATTTCGGCAGTCGCACTGGGTCCATGTCTCAGTGGCTGCCCCAGAGTTACTGGTGGCAATTCTTTTGGGCAACCGTGGTACTTACGGTGTGCACGCTCATCTGCTTAGCCGGCAGTGGGTTGTTCGCTCGTTGCAGCAATGGCTTACTGGTCATACTTTTGGTAGCTATCATCAGTATACCCGTGTCAGCGGTTATAAAAGACCCATATGTGGACGAAAAACACGGTATCGTCTTCACGGGCTTCAGTCTTGACACCCTGCGGGAAAATCTGATGCCTCAATTCACCAAAGGTGCTGCTGGCAGCGTCACCAAACACCGCGAGAACTTCCAAGACCTATTTGGCATCCTCTTTCCGGCCGTGAGCGGTATTCTGGCGTACGTCTTGCTTGTATCTCGTGCTAAAGTACCGAGTGCTGATCAGTCACAGTGGGGCCAGTATGTCTGGAGATCTAAAGCACCCGTCCAAAGCCATACCCAAAGGGACCCTTTACGGACTTGGGTTGACCTTCTGCCTGTACACCATAGTGATCATCGCACTGGCGGCATCTATTGGCAGAGAATCTTTTTACAACAACACCAACGTCATCCAGCTTACCAATATCTCTGGTGTGATAATACTTCTCGGAGAGTACAGTACATCACTTTTCTCGGTCCTTATGGGTGTCATCGGCTCTGCAAAACTCCTACAAGCGCTCACGCGCGATCATCTGGTTCCGGGTCTGTCTATCTTCGGCCAAGGCACGAAAGCAAAGGACGAACCCATCTATGCGATCGTCTTCACATACGTTCTTGCGCAGCTGACCATGTTTGCCGATATCAACCAGATCGCCTCATTCATCACGATGACCTACTTGATGACATTCCTGGTCACGAACCTGGCCTGCTTCCTACTGAAGATAGGTTCCGCTCCTAACTTTAGGCCCTCCTTCCACTTCTTTAATTGGCAGACTGCAGCCATGGGCACCCTTGTGTGCGGTGCAACCATGTTCTTCGTCGATAACCTCTACGCTTCCGGATGCGTAGCCTTGCTTCTGGCGATCTTTATCCTTATTCACTACACAACACCACCTAAGCCATGGGGCGATGTGAGCCAAGGTCTTATCTATCATCAAGTGCGGAAGTATTTGCTGCGTCTGCGACAAGAGCATGTGAAGTTCTGGAGACCCCAGATCTTGCTGCTGGTCAACGATCCACGCCGTCAGTATAAGCTCATTCAGTTCTGCAACTCGCTCAAGAAAGGGGGTCTGTTCGTACTTGGCCATGTCATCGTCTCCCAAGACTTTGGTGAAGCTGTGCCTGAAGCGAGACGGCAACAAGCCCTGTGGCTGAAGTACATCGACTTTTCAAAGATCAAGGCATTTGTCAATGTTGCCATCTCCCCGGCTGTGGAGTGGGGTGCTCGAAACCTGGTCCTCGGTGCAGGTCTGGGCGGCATGAGGCCGAACATTGTGGTCATGGGCTCCTACAACCTCACCGAGCTCAGGGATACGCAGCCTAGCCTAGGTATCCCATCACCTCAGCCATCGCGACCAACAAGCAAATCCACGAATCACTCCATATCTCGCAAAGCTATTACAGCAGCGGCCCGCCGCAAGCAGTCCGACAAGCTGAGCGAGATGCTTCCTACCGATACCATCAGACCGGAAGGATCAGTGGAGATTCAAAGCTATGTCACCACTATTGAGGACCTAGTACTCAGATTACAGATGAACGTCGCTATTGCTAAGGGATTTAAGGAGCTCGAAGTCCCTCCCGCTAGACCTCCGATGATGAAGCGTGCGCTTGGCCAATGGGGTCTTGCGGACGTGGAAATAGACGAGCCATCGAAGAAGTACATCGACCTGTGGCCGATACAGATGTCGGCCGAAGTTGCTACTGCCGGAGACGATCACAGCCGCAAAAACGTTTTGACGACCAATTTCGATACATATACTCTGATTCTCCAGCTAGGCTGCATTCTGCACACTGTGCCGTCTTGGAAGCGGTTTTACAAACTGAGAATTTGTGTTTTTGTCGAATACGAGTCTGATGTTGAGGAAGAGCGAGGACGGGTTACAACGTTACTGCGTAATTTGCGCATCGAAGCAGAGGTAAGAATCTCAACAGGCACTGCAACAAGAGCGTTCATCTCCCACGCCAGTACCAAGCGATAACGTTTCCGGTACCACTACTACCGCCAAAGAGTTCTAAAACGCTGACATATGGGCCTGACAGATCATCGTCCTCTGGCTCGCAAGTGGCGAGTTGAGCATGTATGAAGTCATTGTCAACGGTCAAGACGAAGGCAACTTCGAGCAGGCAGCCAAAGATGTTGACTTCTCACTGGAGGACGAGCGGTGGTGGCAAGACATCAAGAGGATACGACAACCAAACTCTATGAGTGCAAGCCAAGAACTTGCACAGGCTACGGATCTTCTCGAAGCCGTGTATCAATGGCCGACGGCATCTTTCCAGCACGGGAGACGAGATATCAGGCCAAAGCGGTTTGCCGCCCTGCAGAAGATGCTCCGACGAGCCAGGAGTAGAGCTTCAGTCAGCGACATCAGGGCGACGGGCGCTGATGTCGGCATGCGTACTCACAGACTCTCCGCAGATCTGCTGCTTGATGATGCTACGGATTCTGACGCTGATGGCAGCGACGGCGATGAGGCCGACGACGAAGCAGCAATCACAGAAAGCGAAGCAGGTGTGAGCGGCAGCAATTTCGATGAGTATGACCTTGACGCCTCAGAAGACGAGAGTGATTTCTCAGATGCGAACCGTCCGCGCTCGCTGGGTCGATCGAAAACCACGCCTGCTGGGGTAGGCATCCCTTTCTTCTCGAAGAAGCTCGACCTGCGCAAGGCTATCTGGAAGGGCTCACCTAAAGACGCCTCGCCCAGGACCAGTCGCCCAACGAGTGACTCCACTACACCACTCAAACCGCATCCTTCAGCCACAGCCTCCGACACCGCTATACACCACACCAGACATCGCCACCGAAAAGCCCGGAGCACCACAAGCAGCACATCGCAACTTTCGACCTCGCAACTCTCGACCTCTTCCCGCGCCCCCGTGATCCGCGACCCCGAGTCTCTCCCCAAATTCTCCTCCAAACCCGTCCCCCGCACCGCCGTCGCCCAAGAAGAAGCCCCCGGTCCAAGCATCATGTTCGTCGACACGCCCGCCGCAACACGCCACCAGGACCCCCTTGCAACCGCCCAACTACCTCCCGACAGCCCAACGCCCTCGCCGAGCCACTTTACCTCCAGCTTGCAGCATTCTCCTGCACCGAGCCCGTCGCCGGCGACGCCGCAGACCCGCGCTACGGCGAGTCCTGCGTCAGGGATTGCGGCGGGACTGGCATCGAACGGACTGGCGTCCGGGTTCCCTGCGCAGCAATCCATTCCTCTGAGTTTCAACGATCTGCCATGTCGAGCGCAGCATCTGATTCTCAACGAGCTGATCAAGGGGCAGAGTGAGGAGACGGCGGTCGTGTTTACGACGCTGCCCAGCCCGATGGAGGGAACGTGTAAGAGCGAGCAGGAGAGCGTCAAGTATGTCAGTGATCTGGAGGTCTTGACTGAGGGGCTGGGGCCGGTGCTGCTGGTTAGTGGCGGGAGCATGACGGTGACGATGAACTTGTAGATCCTGATCGGAGTCTCTTCAGGCGAGGAATGTAGATGAATTGGATAGGGATGATTGGTATCGTTGTAAAGATGAGGCAACGCTGGCTGTGATTGTACTACGAGCTGTCTGAGCTGTCGCTGTCGCTCTCAGCCTCAATCTTCTCGTCTATAACCTCCTCCTCCTCGTCTGCCTTGCCGGTCATGGGATATGCCTTGAGACACGTGATTCGTGTGCCGGTCGAGTACGTCGCCAACAGCCTCCCGATCTGGTTCGCTGTGAACCCGCTGCCCTTCTCTTCCTTCTCATTCTTCAATTCCGAAGCGTCGATAAGCCAGAGACGCACCGTGCCGTCGCTACTTCCAGCTACAACAAGGAACTTCGACTTGTCTGTTGCAGAGTAGGGAAGGACTTCGAAGTCCTTGATGCGCCCTGTGATACCCGCTGCGGGACCGCCAATCTGAGCTATGAGCTTGCTGCTCGGCATGTCTTCCTTCTTCGGCTCGGCATTCTCGCTCGGCGCAGTCGCGCTCGTGTCGTACATCAGTATGCGCCCATCCTCGGTGCTCACAAGCAACGTGTTCGGCCCGTCTTCGCGCGGGAGGTAGTGCATCTGATGGACCTTGGTCCTAGGCGTAGGCAGAATCTTCGCCTTGGGTTTAGAGTCGATGCCAAAAACGACGACGCCGCGCTCAAACGCAACCGCGAACTCCTCGCCCTCGGCGTCCCAGATCACGCGCCGCCCTTCGCCGGACTGGAAGCGTCCCTCGCCGACGGCCGCCAGCATGTCGCGCGAGAAGTTGAGCACTCCGGCTTTCTTGCCTGTCACGAGGTTCCACAGCCTCATGCACTTTTCGCCCTTGCCCACGCTGACCATCAACTTGTTGGATGGGTGCACAGAGAAATCGTTGATGCCGCTGGGGACCTCGCCTGGGCCGGCGGTGTCTCCGCTTGGGCGGCCTTGGGGCTTGGGAATCGGAGCCTTGATGGTGGAGAGCGCGGTCCAGTCGCGGGTGCGAGTGATAGCTATGGTGCTGTCTTCTGCGGCGCTGAGCAGCTTTGCGCGGGTGGGGAAGTAGAGGGCTGTGATGTTTGAGGAGTGGTGGAGCAGAGAGCCTAGTTCCTTGTTCTTGGAGTTCTCGGTGATGGCAATTCCTGTCAGGCTGGGGAGTTTGGGAGCTTTTGAGACAGCGGGTGGTGCGGTGGAGAGCGAGTACAAATTGATGCGCTCGTCCGTTGCGCCGGTTGCTAATGTGACTTTGTTTGTTTCGTCGGAGAGTGGCGAGAGGGCTAGACAACGGATCGCTGAAGCGTGGGCGTTAAATAGGAATGTGTCTGTGAAGTCCACCTTTGAGTCCTCGGTTTCCGGTTTTGATGCATCGTGCTTTCCAGTGACGAGTTCTGACGGGATTGCTGCAGCGAATCCATGGAGAACCCGTTCGTAAGACCCGGTAATGATCTGGAAACTGGAAGTCCCTGTTGTCTCGTCCCTGGGTGTGGGGGCTGATTGAACTGCTGCCTTGCTCTTACTTGGGACAGGCTTCCCGTTGCTTGCACTTGCTTTGGCTTGTACTGCTGCTTTCTTTGTAGCCTGCTTCGTCACGGGCGCGCTCTCTTCTTTTCTGCTCTTCAGGGATTTCGGTACTCTCGCGCCTTCTACGTTCTCGTTCTTCCTTTTGGCCATTTTGATATCTGATGTCACGCGTGTTGTTGCAGTTGTAGACGTTTTGCGCCCAGAGATTCTCCAGGCTCGACTTTTTCTGCCGACGTGCTAGCTGTTCGCGGCGCTAGCGCAGAGCTTATCTGAAGGCGGTGGGTAGTGACGAGAAGGGCCAACTGCACAGGCCCTCGCATCGTCCCTCAACATCGCGGAAGCCCCCATCGTACTGCGGTATTGTCAACCACATTTCCATCAACGAACGCGCTCCACAACACCTATAATCCATCACATTGGCGACACTCGTGAATAACGGATGTCGGCCACCGTTCGGCGGTCCTCATATGTCCCTCGACGGCCATCGTGATGCATTACTTAGGGAGAAGCGGAACGAGAGCGTGTAAGTACTACGCGCCGATATTGTCGCACTGCAGTTTTTTCGATTCTTTGAGTCGATGCGACACCGAAAAATCGCTCCTTTTGTTTTGTTATCGTGTCGTGGTGCTGATATGGCGGTGCATAGGACGCATAATGAGACCCGCAAGCGCAAGCTGCGCGAGCTCTACAGGTATTCGGCCTACTTCGATGTGCCCGAGAAGTGGGCCACCACCATCCAACTCGACCAGCATGAGAACCAGTTCTTAGACGAAAATGACTTCGAACAGTAGGTCTTTCCCCGTACTTTGCGATGCATTGCTTTTCGCAAACAAGAAAAGAAAACCTTATCGATTGTTGTTGTTGTAGTTCCATTCCACTGACATTGCTTGCCATGCAGAGGTCGACGCTTCAACGATGCAACGCTCTCATCTCCTTTCGCTGGTCAGCAGCCACCTCTACCGTCGACCTTACCTTTTACGCATCCTGGAAAGTCTGCCTTCTCTCCATTCGCCAAATCTTCGCCATCTCCCATCACCGGCGCAAGTCTCGAAGACCAACTTCGCGCAGCATCTGCCTCTCCGTCCGTGATTACGCAGCAACTGCCACCTCCGGATGTACTAACACACAGTGATGAGCGGCGTTCCTCGAGGCCGTCTTCTATTGCTTCCCCTGCAGGCATCTCGTCACCGTCCAGATTGTCGTTCGTCGAAGACCAAGATTCCAGCAACACCCCTTCCGTCGCAAAGCGCGCCAGCGAAGCGCCAGCTGTCCAGGATGCTGGTGCAAGAAGCGCAATTGACCAAGAGAGCCAGTCTGTCGATCCGAAGTCTGTTGCCGATCCTACTGCGGAGGAAGCACCGAATGCATCCATTACAGACAAACCCAAGGCTCCCCAGGTCGTTCATCTTCCACCGAAGGAGGTTCAGGAAGCCCGGCTGCAAGAGACAGAGCGCAAGTTGGAGGCCGCTGCGATTAAGGAACGGAAAGAGGAGGAGCGACTGGGGCTTCCGCAGTCAAATGGGGCAGAAGCTGTATCTTCACCTTCGTCCACCGTGGGACCATATTCACAGGCAACTCCGCACGCACCACATCAGTCGCCGGCTACGAGCCCCGATACTGAAGCTTTTCACGATCCTGTCCATCCGCTTGTGTCCAACGAAGACATACTCGACCCCGCTGCACAGCAAGTCAAGGAGGATCATGAGCGCGCCCTGCAAAAACAGATGAAAGAAGCCCGAGAACGTGCACGCGGGCCCGATTCGCCAACATCAGACGTCGAGAAGCAGATCGAAGATGAGCAGGCAATACGATTGGCGCGGGACGGAAAGAGTCGACTAAGTGAATCCACCGGCAATGGAGGCCACTCGATGACACAAGAAGCTGAGCAGGTCGTCAGTGAAGGTACTTTTGTACAAAGGGCGCGGGACCAACCAGAGCCTGCTGCAGACTCACTTCCCACGCCCACCACTACTGCGCCTGAACCAAACATCGTGGATCGCGAAAGTACAGAAACTGTCGTCAGTCAAGTCAAAGACACCCAGACTGCGGATCATCCCACACCGCCGGCAGAAATTGATCTCAATATGACAGAAGCGCCAGCATTGATCAAACAAGACACTACTTCTACACAGGCCTCGCCACGCCGCGAGCGCATGACAACTCGTGTGTCTTCAGGCGCCATCCGCCAGAAGTCTGTCTCGGAGATTATCAGCGAGCATGCAGCACACAAAGCTGTCTTAACCCCGCAATCGAGCACCCTATCCAGCCCGCAACGGCCGCGACAGCAAGACCGCAAGTCATTGGAGGTTTCAACCGTGGTTTTCGCAAAGAAGAACCACACCAAGTCACACAAGGCGATGCAGCCCTACGATCAGGATTATGCATCGCTGCAAGGGGCTTCGGAAGACTCAAGTCGTGATTACTTGGAAGGTCTATTCAAATTCCAAGCCCACCATCCACCCCGGTCTGTGCCACTGCAGGAGCTTGTAACATCAGCAAGGAAGACTCTCTCAACCAGCGGAACCCTGGCGATGATTCGTGAAAATCAGGACTACAAGATACTGAAACGCGTATATCAGCTCCAAAACGCTAACCGCTGGTCGCTAAGACAGCTACAAAAGTCCTCTGAGCCAGAGCGTCCGTTCACACACCAAGATCAACTTCTTCTAGAGATGAAGTGGATGCAAACAGACTTCAAGGAGGAAAGGAAATGGAAGCGTGCCCTAGCAGCTACGTTCGCTGACTGGTGCGCCGAGTACTTCTACAGCAGCCCAGAGGAGCGCATTACTCTACGAGTCAAGGCGAAGATTCCTAAACCAACCGCGGAAACGACAGCCGACGATGACATGCAGGACGCACCCACACCGGATCTCGTTCCCTCTGGCGCCCACGAGACCGAGAGCGAATCGTACGGAGATGATGATGAGCTTTTGACGCCATTCCATGCGGACCCTCCTGCTGGCGTATTCTCTCTTGGTTTTGATGATGTCGTCATGAAGATAGACCGCACGCCAGCAAGCGATCACATGTTCCGCGAATTACCGTTCTACGAGCCTATGCTGGAAGGCGCTAGCGATGTCACGCCTTTCTCGATCTCCGAACCGCCCATTCTACCTGTCTCAAAGTTTGTGACTGGCAAGCTTGTTTCACAGATCAAGGGCCCGCCCAGGAAGCGCAGTAGATACGACTATGATTCCGAGGATGAACCTTCCACACCGCCAAGCCGCGCTGGCACCTCTGCTGAGCATTCGATGCCTTCCACTCCTGGTCGAAGGTTATTCTGCCGAAATGATTTGCCTCCTGAAATGACTGATGTTGCGTTGTTCAATGCCGAGAACAAGCATGTCAGGGACAGGCTCCAGGCAGCCCATCAGTTCAGACCACCCACGGAGTTCAACATGCCTTCAGTCGCTTTCTTCGAAAACAGAACGCCATCGCAATGGCTGTGGGAAGAGGATCAGAAGCTCCGTGCTCTTGTCAAGGAGTACACCTTCAATTGGTCTCTTGTCGCACAGCAGTTGGCGCTGCCTTCGAAGTTCACGTCTGGATCTGGACGGCGTACACCTTGGGAATGTTTCGAACGCTGGGTACAATTGGAAGGTCTCCCCGCAGAGATGTCCAAGACGCAGTACTTCCGTACTTACCAAGGCCGACTGGAGCAGGCCAACAAGGTGGTCTTTGCTCAGTACCAAGCTCAGCAACAGCAACAGCAGCAGCAGTCTGCAGGACAAACACCAGGGCAGCCAAGGCGACGTCCGACCACTACGCCAATTAGGGTTGAGCGAAGGAGGGAGAACCGTCACCTCGCTATCATCGACGGTATGCGAAAGCTCGCTAGGAAACGGGAATCTGCCGCGCACAAGCAGGCAGAATCGCAGAAGGCGGCGGCGCTCAGGAAAGCACACGAGCCAGCGGCACCAAAGAACAACGTGCACACTCCACAAGAGTTCAGCAAACTCAAGTGGGAACGCGAAGAGAAGCTGAAGCAAAGGCAACTGCAACTGCAACAGGAGATGGCTCAAAGGGTGAGTTCTAGCTCAACACTCAACCTCAACAAGGTTACTGATCATAAACAGAACCAGCTAGCTATGCAGCGTCAAGCTCAGATCAACGCGCAGAACGGTGTTCCAAACGGCGTACCCCAGATGCAGCGCAACGGTACTCCTGGTAGTGCGAACAACATGCCTGCCCAGATGGCCAACAACCCTCAAAACGCCGTTGCGATGGCTGCACGTGTTCAACAAGGCCAACAAGGAATGCAGAATAACCTCAACATGGGCACTATGCCTATGGGTACGCCGGGCATTCCGCAGGCGCAGATGCAGAACAACATGCAGAACGGCCAGCGCATGGGACCTCCGAATCAGATGCGCATGAACATGCAAGGGAACCAGTTCAACAGCACCAATCAGCAGCAGCAGTTCCAGATGCAGCAACAGCAGCAGATGAACATGGCCAACAACCTCGCCGCTCAGGGCATGAATATGAACATTCCCAACGCGAACATGATGACGCCGATGGGCAATCAGAACCTGAACGGGAACATGAACGCGTCAATGAACGGCATGTCGAACAACGCTGGATCCCCGCGAGTTAACCAAGCGACGCCTAACATGCAACGCCAAAACGTCAGCAGCCAGAACGCCCACGTCCCTCAGTATCTGCAGCTGCAGCAGACCATCAAGATGCAGCACCCTGACTGGACGAACGAGCAAGTGCAGAAGTCGGCTTCTGAACAGCTTCAGCGGTACATGGCCAAGCAGCGTGTACAAGCGATGAACGCTGCTGCAGGCTCTCCTGGCATGTCCTCGCCATCGCCGCAGATGGCGAACAACCAATTCATGCAGCAGAACGGCGGGATGGCTACCAGTCCACCCGTCAACGCGGTCCAAAACTACCAGCAGCAACTGGTTCAGCAACAACGACTTATGAGCCAACAACGAGCTTCTTCACAGCAGGCCGGCAGCCCGGGAATGAATGGACGACCTCCGAGCAGAAGTGCTACGCCTCAAAACGCGCAGCAAATGCAACAAAGCCCTAGCCTCGCGCAAGCGCAGCCCAACCGCGCTTCCTAAGCAGGCGACGGATGACCTCTGCGAGGCATCTGATATCTTCGATGCTTGTTTTGCCTTGTATATACTCTTTTAATGTTCTTTTAAGCGACTCTGGACGACAAGAAAAGCCTGTGTAAGCGGTGCATAGCGGGCACAATGCAGGCGACATGTGAGCATGGTGTTGGTGGCGTTTCAAGGCGCTTGGAGATGGATGGGCGGTGAATGTCTGACGGGAAGTTAGCAACAGTCAAGCGACCGAGCGATGCTTTTGACGGCCAAGAGGCCTGTAGAACTTTGAATACCACGAAATTCTCGACACTCGTCATGATCAAGAACCTATTTTTGCACTTTCGACCGAACATGGCATACTTTTGCAATCACCGGGCAAAGAGCTATGCGGTTGAGGGGTATCATTAAGGAAGCAAGGTAGTCTAAGGGTATCTCTCTAATCTGAGCGGTCTGTCTCGCTATCATCGTATCTATTTGAACCTACGTCTCCAAGCAGGATGTCATCTGGAGCCGGGCCACGGTGGGTTCGCACTGTCGACTATTAGCAGGTCGTCTTCGAGAAAGAAAAGTGCAGCTGGACTTACCCCACTCGGTCTCCACGCGGAAGAAGATCCACACCCATCTCCTCAGCACCTCCAGTACTTCCATAGTGAAGATGCCCCCCTCGAGATCGTTGAAGTGATCTAGATGCGGCGAGAGCTTCAAGCTCCACGTGCATCTTAGCAACGCATCCATGACAATCGCAGCGTAATAAAACTCCTTTGCGTGAAAGTAGCGGTGTCTCCGCAGCCCGAATGGGTGTTCTGGGTTGTTCCTCTCCCTTGGTGAGAACAGTGTAAGGTCCCAATCGCGCATCACGTCCCACCAGAACGAGTAGCCAGAGTTGACGACCACAGCAACCATCCACAGCCTGAACAACGTTGCTTCGCTGACCCCATATTTCTCAGGCTCCGGCGTCCGCTGCAGCGCACTCAATATGATGACCGGGAACGCGGTGCTGTACTTCAGCGCATTGGCAAGATGCACACCACCCCAACCCGTCGCCTTGGACGCACTCCCCGTCTGCGCATTCGCACGCTGCACACGGAAATACTCGGTGACACACTGCCTGAGGCGTATCAAGCTGGGCACGCTAATCACAAAGGGGACCCAGAACGCGCCTCCGCAGTTGCGATTCGGCGGGCCCGTGCTGCTGTGCGTGGACGAGAAGAACATGCACAAGCTCACGAACAGATCGCCCAGGACCTTCGCGTAGCTCGTCAGCGCATCCGCGAGCAGTATGTCGCCGAACTTGCCGTCCGCGGCCTCCGCGATGCCCCCGATGCTGATCCGCTTCAGCGTTGAGAGCGTCCGGCTGCGGCCTGCGCGCGACACGAACGGCAGAGGCGCGATGAAGCCGATTACCAGCACGAGCAGGTACAGATTGGGCAGGATTTCCCATGCTGCGATGTCGGTGGGGCTGCCGCTTGTGAGGGTCCAGAACAGGAGGAGCGAGATGGCGAGCGGGATGGAGAGGAAGGTTGCGATGCGGTAGGTGGAGAGGTGGTGCGGGAGGTGGTGCGGCGAGGTGCGCGAGGGGTAGCGGATTAGAGAGGGCACGTCGATGCGGATCAGGGAGAGGTAGTGCAGGTTGAGGCCCCATGCCCAGATGCCTGGTCTGAAGTTAGTTGGGATGGCGAGGGGCGCATCGATGTGCTGTATGTTTGCAAACGTACCGAGCACGATTATGAGGGCGACGCGGTAGGGCAATGGCAGTATGCGGCTGAAGCCATCGAGTTCGGGCTCAACGGCTGGGTCTCCGTCCATGGTGTTGGGATGCGCTGGATGCCGTTGCGGTCGCTGCTGCCCAAGACTGTTGTTGCCGTAGAATCATGAAGGAGTCGCGGCCCGGTGCTATCGAGCGCGATGGTCCTTTTCTTCCCACAAATTCGCGCAAGGGGTGAATGTTGAGTGTTGCGTGGTCACTTGCTATTCTTGGAGAGATGGTCTCCAATTTCTCGAGCCACAGACGCACCAGCCACATGTGGCTGTTTCAGCCTCATCTTGCGCTCTAGCCGTTTTCGTGCCACCAAATAGCTTTACGAAGCTCTACGGTTGAATGACGACACCACTCAGAAAGATCGAACAGCGCTGTGTGACGCGCTGCCGCTACGTGCCATTGGCCTGGAACCGAGCATTATCCCCAGACTCCAAGACTGTGACGTCCATCTTCCGCTCACATTCTCCCGTTACTCATCACACAATTGCATTCCAAGCAACCCAGAGCTCTCTTCACCACACCTCACACCCAAACCACACCACACCAGCCTACACAATGTCTCCCCTTTCCGTACCCAAGATCTTCATGGCCGGTGGTGCCGTTGGCTTCGGCTACTACCTGTACATGCGCCAGTACTGGTTCCCCAACCCCTACAAGACACAGGGCGTCCAGAACATTGAGGATCGCTTTTCATCAGGAGGAGGCCACCCCACACACGCGCCCGCTCAGGCCAGCATGCGAGGTACTGCCAGCGAGACTCAGCGCTAGCCGCTGCCTCAACAGTAATTGCTAACGCGTGTCCGCAGGCACAGCATCAGACAACGAGGGCAGGAAAGAGGGCGGCAGCAACAAGGGTCCCGACTCGGAGCACTTCAAGGGCAACCACTCGAGCCAGCAGAGCGAGGTGAGCACTCAACAGGCCTACAGTCGGCTCAATTGCTAATATCCACGCAGCCTGTCTGGCCGAGCAAGTTCTACGAGCAGCAGTACAACAACCCCAAGGGCAAATAAGCAGCTCGCCTCAGCCAGTGAGCGCGCAAAAAGCCATGTATCGCGATATAAACACTACGAGGCCCGCGAGGCCATTTGCTGCATCGATTGGAGAGTTGGGCGTTTTGAAAGCATGAAGGACAGAATCCCGGTGCGCATACTGCATGGCACCCTTTGACAACCATCACTAAGATGAGATACCAAATGTAAAACACGTTCACATTTCACCATGACAATGCGCAAACGCTCCACGGACTGGTCCGCGGATGAGGTGGTGTGAGCTGAAGGATTGCAAGGATGTTTGCGCAAGACCGCATCGTGACAATTGGGTCACGTCACAGGCGTTGCGGCTGCGAGCGGCTGATCCTCCTTGCAATTGGAGTCTAATATTTCATTCATCAATAATTGCAGCGCAGATATGATCAAGCACACCCTTTTGCAACTATTTGTGTTTGATACACAATTCTGTTGTTGACCGATCTGAACGATCTGCAGATCGCAGATGGTCCTCAGGCATCGAAACTGGAAAGACCAAGGACCAGCAAGCCCAGCTTGAGGAGTGACATTCAGGCCAAGGAAAGACTCTCGGTATGAACATGCCTCGTTACACTCAACCGTTGCATCATCCAGCCATGCGCACAGCAGCGTCAAGAAACATGTTTCCTTGGCCTACTCGACCTCGGCACCCTCGCCGGTTCCTGAGGCTCAATCGCCTCTAGCGCACCGATTTCTCCGCAATCCTCCAACGCGGAGAGGCCTTGGGAAACCGCTCCCTACATGCGCACCGACGGACGGTCTACCATTCACAGTAAGCACCGGCCCTTCACAGGCTCTTCGGACGGCAATCGCCCGACAGGCCGGTGATGATCAGCAGATATGCACGTCAATTGGGATAGCTTTTGAAGACCTTGGAAGGGCTATGCATGTCTCCAAGCGGAAGAGCAGGGCTGCACGGAAAAGTTGCGGGGAATGATGCAGGAGTATAAGAACCCATTGTGCCTCCGGGTGTTGGGGGTACGAGTGAAGATCTCCAGAAACCAAGATGCTGGGACCCAAGCTGCTGTTTACAACGGCGCTCGCGATCGTTACTGCAACGGCGAGCTTTCTGCCGCCTGCTGTCCAGGAGCCTCGTTTCTCGCAGCATTCGAGGAGACAGAGCAACGGCACCAACTTCCATGGACCGTATAGCACCCAGGGAAGAGATGTGGTTGACAGCCGTGGAGAGAAGATCACCTGGGCTGGTGTCAACTGGCCCATGTCTGGTACGTAAAGCGAACTTTCAAGACGATCAATTGCTTACATGTGGACAGGTGAGACCATGATCCCAGAAGGCCTTGAGTGGGCCTCTGTAGACGAGATCCTCGACGACATCAAGAGTGTTGGCTGGAACTACATCCGCATGTGCGTACCACAGAAGACATTCAAGCTCTCCAACTGACTTCACAGGGGCTACGCCATCGAGATGATCGACCAGGTCTACGACAGGAACGGCACCGACGTTGGCCTCGAGGTCGCTATGATCAATGCCCTAGGCTACGTCAACGGAACAAAAGTCACAAACGAGATCATCTCCAAGAACCCCGGCTGGACGTCCCAAACCACTCGCTTCGAGATCTGGTCTGACATCGCCTCGGCCGCCGAGCAGAAAGGCATCTTCATCTCGCCCGACGTGCACGTCGGCAAAGCGCAATGGTGCTGCTCGCACATCGACGGCAACGCCTGGTTCGACGACCTCAACTTCAACGCCACGCACTGGCGCCGCGGCATCTCGTACGTGGCAAACTGGGCCAAGCAGCACCCCAACATCGTCAGCATGTCGCTGCGCAACGAGCTGCGCGAGTCCTGGAACAACACCGCCCTGTACTACAACTGGGACACACTGGTCGGCAACATGACCGCCGGCGCCGACGCAATCCACGCCGCCAACCCAGACATCCTGATCATCTGGAGCGGCATGCAGTACGGGCAGGACCTGTCCGCGCTGACAACGGGGAAAAACTACCTCACCGCGCCGTGCTACAAGTGCACCGCGATCCGCGACGCCGCGCGCCGCTCGCCACAAGTCTTCGACCTTGGCGCGCACGCCTGGGCCGACAAGCTGGTGTGGGAACTGCACCTCTACCGGATGAGCGAGGACGTGGACACGGGGAACTGCGACATCATCAAAGCGGGCTTCTACCGCAACGGGATGAACGCGCTGGGCATCGAGGCGCCGGGTGCGTGTAACGTGACGAATGACTGCCCCAAGGCTGTGCGCGAGACGCCGGTGATTATCTCGGAGTTTGGCACGGCGCAGGATGAGACCATCTTCAATGATACGCTGCAGAACTGTCTCAGGGAGTACACGGTGGAGAACAAGATTAGTTGGATGATGTGGAGTGTGGCGGGGAGCTACAGGATCAGGTCTGGACAGCAGGGCTTTGCCGATACGTGGGGGCTGACGACTCCGGACTGGACAGGGTGGCAATACGAGAAGGGTGTTGAGGAATTCTGGAAGCCGTGGACTGAGGCGATGAACGTCACAGTCGTTGTATAAGTAGAGACGGACTCGAATTCATCGATGAACGTATGAGCAGAGTAGTACTGCCGGATGGTGCAGAACGTACGCATTTATTGTGATGAAGTAAGATTTGCCCCGAGGCCTGCAATCTCTCACACGTACAGACATAGAAATGTGGATTGCATAAGGTGTGACTCTTTTGTGTTGTATGACACAAGGTGTAGTACTACTACGTGATCGCTATTTTGAAGATGCAGATGTATGTCTTCTCACAAATGTCCACCAGGGTATCGTCCGATGCAACCAGATTACTCCATATATGCATGCCATGACCCTCCTCAAAATGAGGGCCTTTGATGATGAAAGTTCGCCGCCCGCATATATCCATGCATGCTTAACCCTAGATGAACGCCGCTGAAATGTGTGTTTGAAGTACTGTAGTTGTTTTTGGATGACGTTGCAAAGGCAACGCATTCGCTGACGACCATGTCTTCATTTGATGTCCCTGACCTGTCTTCTCTGTGTTTTCAGGTTCTTGGACGCAATGGAGAGCTCCTTCAGAAGGTCGTCCCTCTTGTTCTTGAGCTCTTTGAAGGCCTCTGTAGATTCCTCGCTCTGTTTCTCGACAAGTAGGTTTAGCAAGCGCTCGCCGTCAGCGGCGAAGACGTCCGTGATGTCGGTCACTGCTGTCTCGTTGTCCACGATGTGACGCATGACACGTTTCGAGGTGCGCAGCAATTGCTCGTGAACGGCACGCTGATGTGGCTGGAGGGCAGCTTCCCATTCAAGCTCATCTGCGCGCGACGTCGGAGGTGACGGCTCTGGCTCTTGCTCCCCGTCATCTGAGCAATCACCTCGAATGCTGGAGGAGTCAGGGATAGGGGGTGATGACTGAAATCGAAGATCTGACGCTCTCGTCCCGTACTGCTGGGGAAGGTCCGTCTCCTCTTCAGCAACTGACATCGCTCTCTGGAGGTCGGTGTGATTTACAGGTCGTGCTGATGTATCAGGGAGTGTGTCTTCGATGGCTTCACGCGGAGCCGAGACGACGGAGTCGTTTGCTCTCGCTCGCTGGTCCTCTTGCCGAGTCTCCGTAGCAGCTGGCAAGGAATCTTGAAGAGCTCTGAGATTGTCCGATTTGCTCATTGTACGCGGCTCGTTGGCTGATAGGCTCTGAACGGTTCGGCCATGTGCGACTGGGCCTTGCACGCTCTGACGCATTGTACTTGTGCGATTCTTGAACAGACTTGGGCTCTGTCTCGGCAACGGCTGACTCGCAAAGGTGATACCGAAGTCATCGATCTCATCATCGCCGTTTGAGGTCTCCGCTGGCATTGACAGTGGTTCCCTGTCAGGCGACACGCCTTTGCTGTCTGCAACGCTCTCACCGGTAAGCTTACGCATGAAGGGGTTGATTTTTTGGCCACCTTGCTGATGGTTTTTGAAAGGGTCGCTCTTTGCAGTTTCGAGATCGCCGATGCGTTTCTCGCGCTGGACATCGTCGCGGTCCGCATGACCGGAAATAGCAGTCGACTCAGCATGCGGTGACTCTGGCACACGTTTGGTATTGCTCGACAAGATCTCAGTGTCGACGGGAGTATAGCCAACACCGAAGTCCTCATCGTGCATCGACTGACTCCGCGGTGTAGATGACGGACCATACACCGGGAGATCATCGTGGGCGGGTGTTTGTGGTCTAGGGGTAGTTCGCACGGGCTGTGCCTTCGATCTCCCAGGGGTCGAGGCAGGCTGACCTGGCCTCTTGAATGCTGGAGCAGCGGACTTGCTAGGGCTGTTCAACTTCTTGAGCGCGCCGATCAGCGAAGGCCGTGGTGCTGTTCCGTTCTGGATGTTTTGCTGTGCACCGGACTGCTTCATCGGTACTCGGGTTGACGTGGGCGCAGTTTGCACGACCTGCTGCGCCTTTGCCTTAGGCTTCTTGGATGTCGTATTGGCCATGCCGGGTCGTGAAGTCATGTTGGGTTTTGTTTGCGCCTTCTTCTTCATTGGCTGGCTGTCTTCCTCCCCCTCACTGGAGACCCGCTTGCGCTTGGTTGACGGTTTTGCCTTTGTTGCTTTAGGTTCGAAATCGTCGTCTCTGGCATAAGCTTTGCGCCTGCCTTGCGACTTCTTCCTACTCGCCGAACCGGCTGATGTCCTTGTATGCGCCGTTGACTGCAGCTCGTACTCATCTTGTGATGACTTGTCTTCGTCTTCATCGCCACTTTGTTCAATGATTGGTGCAACTTTCTTGGATGCTCTAGGCTTGGTGACCTTGGCGGAGACAGATGGCAGTTGTGTGGCTCGGGCGACCTTTTGCTTTGTTGACAAAGAGACCCTGGGCAACTTGCCTTTGCTCTTCTCCTGTTTGCTAGATTGGGCCGATGTCTGCATCTCAGTCGTCTGCTCTGGCGAAACGGGCTCGTCCAATGTGGTCCTCGATCCAGCGTCTGATTCGTCAGAAGGCACCCCTTCGTCATGCAGCAGGCGTGCGTTATCTGCGAGTCGCGCGGATGGTCGATGTGTGCGCCTCGGAGGGTTACCAGACTTCGTCAGGACGGCTGCCTCGGTCGTTGAGGTTGTAGTGCCGGCCGAAGTCTTTCGAGCGTCTTGCAAGCCGATGTCAAACTCGTGAGCCTCCTCGTGCCCTAGGAAAGACACCTTGAATTCGTCCGTCGTACAATCCGATGAGTTGAGATGGTAGCTTGGTGGGGTAGGTCGCAAGCTCAATATCACCTCGTGCATCTTGTGTCCGGATCGCCCCTCCTGGCTTTCGTGCGGCGAATCCTGCTGCAGGCTTGTCTCTTCGATGTGGTGGACTGGCAGATCTACAAAGGTGAACCTGGTAAGTGAATGATCAGACACAACGATAGTCAGCACGTCTTTTTCCAGCAAGGCAACCGCAGATTTTCCTGTCCACTGGAACCTGTCTCTGACCGAGAGCGCAATGGGATACAGAACCAAAGGGTCGTTGTCCAGATTTGCGAGCTTGAGCCTGCTCAGGGTGTCCAGGTACGTCTGGAACTGGCTCATCCACAACTCGCTGGATTCGCGGGGAAAGTTCGGTGCACTGTGCAGGACTTTATCTGACATCCAGAAGTCTGCGAAATCGATGCCCACGTCAAGTCCCTGGCGAATGATCAAGCCGGCCACGATTCTGCGTTCCTCGCTCTCCTTGGGGTCCAGAATGATGGTCCCAACACGAGACAGTCCCTGGGTGAGGGTCTTCAGGCGCTGAACCACGCCTGTTGACGCGCGCATCATGGCGGCTAGCGCGATTCCAGCCCATCTTCGGCGGCCGTTCGAATTGCCTTCATTGCAGAACGCGTCCAGATATCCGTGAGCGACTTGAGGCAAGCCTGTTCCAGAGAAATTGCCTTCATTTATCAGCTCAATCAACTGCCGTTGCGATGCGTCGTTGTCCGGGCCTATAAGATTGGACTCGAAGCGTTGCGAGCTCATCGCGTAGCCTAGAAGAAATTGACTAGCGAGAGGAGTACGGCATTCGTGTGACGAGAAAAAGGAGAAAACGACTGAATTGAACGGGAAAGGATCCGAGAGGCAGAATGGAATTTGGTGCGCGCTGTTGGGAAGCTTGACGCTGGGGCGAGAGCAGATGAGGGTGTGGAAATTGGGAGTCGCGTCGACGCGTCGAGGGGAGAAGGCGCGTTTGACGTCAGTTGAGGCAGGCGCGACTCTACCCACCACTCACCGCAACTCAGTCGTGCACACCGCACCAGCTTCACCGTGAAAATCTAGCAAACAAGCCCAACTTCGTGCATGAGAAGCCACGTCTAGATGTGCGAGCCTATATCTCAAGTCGACAAACGCCTGTACTACGTACCTTGTGCGACTTGATGATTCTGCAAAGCATCGGCGGCTGCACCCGGTCTCCTGGATCCTGGGTTTCAAAAGCATACGCGCATTGCTCGTGCTTCAGACGCCTATTGTTGGAATCAATGCACGTGTCGCAGTCATAGAAGAGCCGATCTCCTGTGTCTATTGATGCAGATGAAGAGGTGGATGCGCAGAGTTCAGATGGAAGCCCTCGTGGAAAGTTCGGCGAGTGCGCTTTGACACCTCCCCGCCTGCCTCTGGCCTCCTCCCCGCCCGCTGCAGGTCGGTCGGCGCTTTCCACAAGTCTCACCTACGGCCCCCACAACCACCGACATGTACAGCGAGGCTGATGTAACTCTCAGTGGGGTCTCTGCCTGTGCAGGATGCACCTCTTTCGCATTCGTCTATTTCTGCCTTCTCGTTCGCTCTGTGAGGCCGAGGCAGGTCCACGGTGCAAGCCACACAATGCGCCTAACGGACGTATCTTACATGATCAGGCGGATACGGGCCTGATATCGTCCCACCCTTCCGTGCCACGGGCTGAAAATCCACCGCTGGCCCCAAGGCTTCAACGCATACGGCTACTGATGCGATGGGTGCCACGACACCGGTAATGGGTGAGAAACATATGTACAGCCAGCTTCCAAGGCTGGGAAACGTCTTCTGAAGCATTGCGTCGCGTCAGCCTTGCATCTTCGGTCGCTGTGAACATGTCCGCGAAATCGACAATTATGCCTGCTGCTGCACCGTCGAATATCCCAAATATCAGCCCGGCACGGCTACAGACTATCATCGCCGGCCTGTGGTTCTGCCTATTCATTTCAGCCTTGGACACGACTATCGTAACGACAGCCCTCATCAAGATCTCTAGTGACTTCAACGCACTGGAACAAGCAGCATGGCTTGTCACCACCTATCTCCTGACGTATAATAGTGAGCAATGCAGAGCCTTGCTGAGGACTTCTTACTGATCATGGCAAGGCTTTTTGATGATCACAGCGAAGCTCAGTGATGTATGGGGGCTCAAGACTATGTTGCTAGCATGCGGCGCCATCTTCCTAATCTTCTCCATGGCATGTGGAGCAGCTCAGACTATGACACAGTTGTACGTCAATCCAAACCTCAATGTCACAACAGAGCTGACTATCCAGGATCGTCTTCCGTGCATTCCAAGGCATCGGTGGCTCTGGCCTGTACTCGCTCACCTTCGTCTCGATCCTAAAGCTTATTGTCCCTGAAAAGATTGGCTTCTACTCTGGTGTGATAAGCTCAGTGTTCACTATGTCGAACCTCTTGGGACCATTGCTTGGTGGCATCATCGCAGATAGGAGCACGTGGCGTTGGCTTTTCTTTATGGTACGTCTCATGCATGCTTTGTCCTCGTCGATTACGCCTAACACCTAACAGAAGTGAGTTGCCATCACTGACTTGACATTCCCTTGGCTGACAAGGCTTAGTGGCCCTATATGTGCCTTGGCGATGGCACTGATCTACTTCTCCATGCCTGCCCTAAAAGATGGTAAATCGAACGCTGACCGTATCCGTGGTCTGGACAGTGTCGGCGGCATTCTCTCGATATGTTGGCCAATACCCTTGATCTTCGCGCTGCAAGAAGCTGGTTTATCGCATCCCTGGAGCAGCGGCGTCATCATCGGTACCCTCGTTGCCGGCATCGTAATGTTCTTCCTCTTTGGCTTCTACGAAACATGGGTCACGTATCGTACCAAGATGGAGCCCATATTCCCGATACGGTTCCTGCGGAATGCATCTATGACTCTCATTCTCCTGTAAGCTCTCCACGGCACTCTCGAGTATCAGACGCTGACGCGCATTCTTCAGGAGCGTGTTCCTTACCGGTATGCCATTCTACGTGGTCTTCGTCCAGCTTCCGCAACGCTTCCAGACGGTCAATTTCACCAGCGCCGAGCGCGCCGGCATCCTTCTCCTTCCTTGCACAATGGTCTCACCTGTCGGTGCCATGGCCGCTGGAATCGCTGTCAAAAAGATTGCAGCAGAGTACATCTTCATCTTAGCTGCAGCCATGGTGTGTGTTGGCACCGGCCTCATGAGCAGCCTTCCTACCTATTCTCACCTCTGGACTGGAATCTACGGATATGAGATCATCGTTGGCTTGGGCATGGGCCTCGCAGCTCCTCCATCCTATATACTTCTGCAGGCATCAATTGCAGAGAAGGATGTCTCTGTTGGTACAGGAGCACTAAACATGATGCGCACACTCGGTGGATGTGTTGCAGTGGCTATCTGCACGGCTGTGCATCGCGAGTACACCTCTGTACGACTCACCGCGTACCTATCTCCAGAACAGATCAAAGCCGTGCAGACGTCAAGTGCTGCACTTCGCCAGATTCCTGACACCACGAAGAACGAAGTCGCTCGAGTCTTTGGTGGGAGCTACAATCGCCAATTCCTGATCATGCTCGCGTTTGCTGTGCTCAATTTGTTTGTGACAGTACTGCTAGCCATTGTTAGGAAGAAGAAGGGCATATTTGGCACGTTGCCGGAGCGTAAGGAGGAAAACGAGTTCTTCGAAGCGACTGATCAGGTTGGCAACGAAGAGAAGGGACCCTCCAGTAAGAGCTAGATTAAATCGATTGGAGCCGATCCCGCGCATTCAGCAAACGATTCACTAAAAACAAATCAGCTGTGATCACCCATGTTGAGGCCCGTTAATCGTCATTCTTGCCGAATTTGAGCTTGGGTTGTTTGAGAAGCCGCCTTCACTTCAACTCGATTCGCCACCAAAGCCACCGGAATCCATTACTGGAACTCTCTTCACCTTGTATCCTCCACTCGCAAGCCCTTACGATCTCCAGGCTCCACCACTATGAGCGAGCCCAGCGATACGCAGTGCGCAACTTGCTGTGCTCCTACCACGAAGAAGTGCGCTGGTTGCAAGGTCCGCGCATACTGCAGCAAAGCCTGCCAGACAAAAGACTGGCCCACCCACAAGAAGATCTGCAGCGACCTGAAGCTGGAGCATATCCTTGGTCGCGCGGCTGCGTTGATCCAAGACGCCTACCTGTCTTTCCGCAAGAACACTTGGAGCGACACCATCAAGAAGGTTGAAGATCGTGAGGACGCATTGATCATTCACAACGGCGATCCATGGGAAAGCCCGCAGGGCTTCGTGAAGTTTCCAGATGATATTGTCCCCGACAACAAGCGTGCCCGACTTGGCGTTCTTACTGCGTGGAGGTGCGACGAGCCTTGCGCCTCTCTAGCGACCTTGATTGAGAAGCTTCTGCACGGCAAGTGTTTCCAGTCACTCCTTACGATGTTGCTGACCCTTGCAAAGGCCTCAAAATCGACATCGAGGAGCTCGGCGTCTTGTTCAAGACTGTGCCTCGTAAGACAACCGCTGTGCACTATACGAGGGGAGAGCCACATTCGAACTGGCCCGACTGCAAACACGTGATGCTTCGTGTCAAGTCTCGCAAGAGTGACAAGCAATGGGTTCTGGATGTTACTGGAGCACAATACGGCATTGTTGAAGTTCTCCATGATTGGTCAAAGTACGAGCACGACTATGTCGATAAGGTCGTTGGGGTGTATCAGCTGGGTGCGCACAGGCGTATCCTGACCGAGGTCGCCAAAGGCGCTGGTATGGCCACTCTCTCCTATGGGCTTATCGGTAGAGCTGCTGTGGTACTTGACAAGGCCCTGACTATGTGGGAGACACAGAACCAGTCCGTCTCCAGTATCAGGGCTTTGGCCGACACTGCGTTCGCCGAGAAGAAAGCTTCTCTACTGGACACCCTCGATAGGGCAGTCCGGGCTTTCAATACCACTAACGACTTCACGGACCTTGTCTGTAAGGCTAAGGCGGACGACTCTGGCTTCACTCAACACATGACCAAGATGAGAATTGACTCGCTCACTGCCGAAGCAAATCTCCTTCTGCGATACCCAGGAGGCAAACCCACGATGATGGACCGCCTTCGTGAAAAGTTTGGTCCCGACTACGCCTACCGCGACGGTGACGAGTACTGCCTCCCAGTCGACGAGCTTCTTGAATTCCATGACAAGGAGTTCAACCAGCCCGTGGAGCAGAAGTATGTCTACGATGGGAAGAACAAGGTTCACCACTATTTTGTGTGAGTCAACAGAGTGGATCGCATCCACTCTTCTGATGGATGCTACACATAATGATGCTACAGGCGACATTGGTCAGACAGACGGGGTTTGTGCAGATGTAACTTCTGCATGGGAAGGACGCAGCGCGGCATAAGACGAACTCCGAACTCCATGCGGCATTCGGAATACGTGTATCGGTTACAAAACAAGGATCCATTGTTAGTCTTCATTCATAGCTCTTCATGGTCCTGCAACTCCATTCTTCCCGCATGAGAGCGCGCTCGTGATTCTAGTAAGTCTGCTGGCCTCTGCTACATCCCAAGCAATCGATTGTCTATCGCACTTGTGTTGATCAATCGATGAGGCGCACCGGATCATTCGTGCTCACAGCAAACTACGCGGTGCGTCGCAGGTATAAGTGTGAGGCTCGGTGTAAGAATATGAGAGATGGATAACTCAACTTCTTGTTCAACATGAGTTGTCAGAATTGTGGTAGTTCCACAACGTATACCTGCAGTCACTGCGAGGTGACCAGATACTGCAACGGTAGCTGCCAGGACCAAGACAAAACAGTTCACAAGCAAATCTGTGATAGAGAGCTCGGTCTCGCACTTGAGCGCGTGGCGCAGATTCTTCAAGGAGCATATCTTGCCTTTCGCGAGAACACTTTCGACACTCCAATCAGGGAAGTCATCAGCGCGCTCGACAAACTAACGGTCTACGATGGTGATCAAGCGCAGAACACTACTTATTTCACCGCCTTTCCCAACCATCTGGTCCAGAACAGCGCGTCAGACAAGATGGCACTTCTGACCGCTTGGACATGCAATGAACCTTACGCTTTCCTTCATTCTCTGATCGTGAAGTTGCTCAGAGGTTCGTATTTCCGTCTGTGCTGCTTCATCCCGCTGATCTCGCCTAGGCCTCAATGTCGACATCGAAGAACTAAGTGTCGACTTGCGTAACGTGCCGCGGTCGATCAATATCATGATGCCCTCAGGACAGCAAATGTGCAACTGGCCCGCTTACAAGCATCAAGTTCTCCGCATCAAGTCCCGCCAAGCTGGAAACAAAGCATGGGTCATTGACCTCTGCGGTGCTCAGTATGGTATCCTCTCACCATTCCATGAGTGGGTCCAATACCGTGCTCAGTATGTCCAGCGCGAAGACGCTCTGTTCCCTCTAGGATTCACGCAATCGCTCTTCACCCAACTATCCCAGCTGAGAGGTCTTCCTGCTCTCACCTATGGTCTCGTGGGTCGCGCCGCGCATGTTCTTAATGGGACTGCGAACGTTTGGGACACTTTGAACGTCCCTTTGTCTCGACTCCGAACCCTTGACACTGCGGCGTTCGATCAGCAGAAGACCAGTCTTTTGAGTGCGCTTGACAGATCAGTTCGGAGCTTTGTCTCTTCGAATAACTTCACCGCTGAGGCGCACAGAGAGAAACAGTACCATGCGCAGCATCCCTTCGAAGCTGGGAGATGCCAGACTGTGACGGATCAGATGTCGCGTGCAGCCAACCTGCTGTAGACCAAGGACTCCGCATCAGAATGTGTAACGTAAGAGGGAATGTTGGTAGTTACGTATGTTCGATGATAGGACGCTACACTGCGTAAGACGAACTCATTGAACTTCGCAGACATTGCGTAATTAGTTGAATTTTTTGTGAGGACCTATGCTTCCTGGATACTACACCAGGCAGCCCCTATTGTAGAATCTGGAAGGGTCGTTGACTCGAGAGTAGACCATGGAAGTCGCTGATGCTTGAAAAGACTCAAAAGGAGTCACTCTCTGTTGCTTCCCAAGTCCTATGGTTCGCCTGTGCACTTCCAGCAAACAATACCTGAAGGAAGCTCTTGCGCCGCAGAAAGAGTTGGGAACAAGCTCTGATGTTTAGAAAAACCGAAGATAGTCAACAGTCGCCTATGCAGTGCTTGAGTGTAGATAGCCCCTCTGTTGGCTACAATGATGTCGTTATGTCCGAACGCAAGGCTGATGCGGGCGAGATGCACGAGCCAATGAACGGCGTTTGGTACCGCGGAGGGCCCCACCGAAAAGTTTCCAGCTGCAAGAGCGGATCTCGACAGTCGATCGCATCAGCCAAACCCTACACCAGCACACACGATGGATTCGACTGCCGCAGAGACCAAGGTGCAGATTCGCCTCAGCACTCGCGATCCTGGGCTCCAAATCGCCGAGGAGCCGACGGTGCTGTTGGTGCAGACCTGTAAGTAGCTCGTATGCGCGCCGACAGAGAGAACGAATGCAGCGCGCAATCTACAGACGTTTAACATAGGTGCATAATCGCTAACAATATCCAAAGCTCTTAGCAGACACCAGCTCTCCACCCTCGTCAACGATCTGCTGCACCGCGAGACGCGCATTCCCTTCGACATCCTCATCAATGGCCAGTTCCTGCGCACGTCGATCGAGGAATTCCTCACCAAGAACGGAATCAACGCCGAAACCACATTAGACGTCGAATACACACGGGCGCTTGTTCCTCCGCTGAACGTCACGAGCTTCGAGCATGACGATTGGGTATCGGCGGTTGATGTGCTTTCGAAATCTTCGCCCGCGGGCAGGTGGTCTGGAGGAAACGTACAGGGCGGGCAGGAGCGAATTCTCAGCGCGAGCTACGACGGGTTGGTGCGCGTGTGGAACACTTCGGGCGACGTGCTGGCAACATCAGAGGCACCGAACAACGGCGGCAGGATCACAAGCTTGAAGACAGCCAAGTGGATCTCAGACAAGAAGTTCGTGGCCGCGGGTCTGGACAACACAGTACGAGTCTACAAGTACGACGACGACACGCGCACCATCACAACAAGCCTCGAGCTGTTCAACCACCGATGGGCCGTCGAGGACGTCGCTGTCCACGGACCCTCCAACCGCATCCTGTCCGCCTCTTCCGACTCAACCATCTCCCTCTTCTCGAGTAACGGCAAAGAGAACCCCGCCGCACCTTCCAATCTCCTCCCTAACTCTACGGCTGCCTCCAACAAGCGCCAGAAGCTCTCCAAGCCCGACCGGACAGTCCCCGCCCGCGGCGCCCTCGCAACCTTCACCGGCCACGCCGCCCCCGTCTCCAGCGTCATCTTCAAGCCTGACGACGCCACAGTCGCATACTCGGCGTCCCATGACCACACTCTCAAGACCTGGGACTTCCCCACACAATCGTGCGTCGACACACGTACAACGGGCCATGCGCTGCTCTCACTTTGCGCCATCCCCTCTCGCAACCTCCTCGCGACCGGCACGAGCGCGCGTCACATCACGCTCGTCGATCCGCGTGCGAGCGCCACGCAGATCAGCGTCATGACACTCCGAGGCCACAAGAACGGCGTTGTCTCGCTCGCAACCGATCCGAACTCGGAGTACAACCTTGTCTCTGGAAGCCACGACGGGACCTGTCAGATCTGGGATCTCAGGAACGTCACAACCGGCGGTCAGGTCGGCGAGGGCATGGCGGGCGAGAGCGTGTACACGATCAACAGGCAGAGTGTCAGTGGGCCTGCGAAGAGCCACGGTGAAGGCCTCAAGGTATTCAGTGTGTGCTGGGACAAGGAGGTCGGCATTGTGAGTGCGGGCGAGGACAAGAAGGTGCAGATCAACCGGGCACTGGACTTGTAAGCATTGACAAGTGTGGAGGTATTCAGCATACTAAAAGTTAGGCGTTCGGCGCGTTGTGTGGGGTAGATACCATGCCATGATGAATCGATCTCTCTACCATCTATGCTACTCTGTGCTTTTGAACGCCGCCGTATGCCCGGAAAATGAATGGGTATCATGACTTTTGCTCCTCGCTCCTCGCTTCGCTGACTACCTCCAGCGTCCCACATGCGCTTCTTCTCACACAGGAGACTCTCACTTAGCCCGCGTGCAAAATGCCGGCATCACCACCCTTTCGAAACCCCCACTATTATCATCATTGTCCTCCAGCCTGTTCTCTATCCTGCGATACCCGTTCAGACCAAATGCCCCGGCAGCAAAAAATTCGCAACGCCCTCCTTCACCGCGTACTCATGCCCGCAGCACCCGCACACCAGCTTGCCCTCTTGTACGCACGTCTCCAGCAGCAACTTGTGTAGATCCCTCGCGGTCTGGCTCGGCTGCTCGTCCGCTGGTTGTTGGCCCTCGGCGACTTCCTGGATGCCGCCTTCGACGAGGTCGTTGGGTGTAGGTGCTGTTGGGGGGAGATCTGGGAGGCCGAGCTGGTGGGTGTTAGTATGTGAGGGATGTGGGTTAGAAGGTGGGGAGGTGTACCTCTTTGCTGATGACGCGCAGTTCTTCCCACATTAACCGCGGGAGGATGTTCTTCAGGAAAGGCAGGTTTAGGTCGGCTTCGATTATTTCGAGTTCGGAGTCCTTGGGGTGCAGGGGGAAGGAGGAGGCTTGCGTTTTGCAGGTTTTTATTGCGCAGGTGAGGAAGTTGAGCGTGAGGAGCTTCATGGTGGCGGGTTGCGGATCTGAATCGTGGAGGTAGTCGGGTGCTTTTGGCGAGCGAGGTTCGTAGACAGACGTGACGCGATTGCGGGTCGTTCGATAAATTTTGGGAGAGGGTGGGGTTGTAGGGTTCGGATTTAAGGTTATCTTAGCGCGCCGCTGGCTCCTTAGCTTGTCGAAACCATCGATCAGTCAGTGTCCTACTTTACACTACTGGTCCATGGATTTGACATCCAGGCTGTTACAGGCTGTCATCATGTGAGTTGCAGAGTACTGCTCAGGCTGAATGCCTGCAGCCAAGCCTTCCTGTCAATGACATCCCGCAGTCTCTCAGCCTTGCTATCTCCTTCTCATCGGCATTCCTACTGAGCAAGACTATCATCGTTTGGATTCCAGCTCTTGGATGACGGTCAGGTTTGTACAATATGCACCATAGTTCCAGGACGACATCCCGGCTGCGAGCAAAATTTTCGTCGCTCTGAAGCAGAAGGACGAAGATATCGGACGAGCGCACTCGAAACCATATGGAGCAGACTGAGAGTCCGGATGAATGTTCGTTGTATACTGACCATCCTCTTGATCTGGAATCAGACCAGATCCGGCTCCTGGAACTTTACAGAGGCAGGTGGGACGATCCAGTCTGCTGCAAGTTGAGGATCGTGTCCCTTGCAGACACATCCGACCATACCACGCTCTTATACGTATGGGGCAGTCCAGAGTGACTTGAAGTACTGTAGAGTATTCGGCAATCGGGAAGAAATGGCTCCATTCTATGAATTCATACAGTTCCTGACCAGCAACCCCTATTTCGAGCACGTGGGTGGGGCAGGAGATAATACTGGCGCCTCAGGTCTTCTTCTTGGTGGGCTCGAGCTTCCTGACTCTTGACAAATTCAAGGACGTCAACTCAGTGCTAGGAAAACATATGAGTCGTCACTGTTGTAACACTCAAAGATCAGCGTTCGCGGGGGGAGTGTATACAGGATTACTTTACCGTGCGAAACAGTCATATCGGCCTCAAAGCGTCTTTGGGCCATGATCTTATTTATGGCCTACTTGGAGTCACCTCTTTCGACAGGAAGATCTGCCCGCGAGAAAATCTTCCCGTCGCGGAAGTGACTTCCTTCACGCAATCAAGGAAAGGCCCCAGAGAATGCAATCCAATCGCGGCAATCGTCAAGGACCGAGCTTGCAAGGTGATCTTCTCCAGATGCGCGGTCGGTTCCTCGACAGCATAGATCTCGTTGTGGATCTCAACATTCATCAAGTGTTTCACGACGTTGTAGTCACGGATGAGTCAATGATAGCTGTCCATTTCTGGAGAGTCGATGTGCTGGAACGTCACTCTCCAGAAGACCCTTACATCTTGCCAAGTGGATACACAAACACATGTTGAAATCAGGCCACAGCGTGGGTTCGCATGATCTATGGGGGATCAATGAATTTGGTCTCTGAGCTGGCTGACGAGGAAGTGCAGATGATACTTGCAGACGCTCAGTTTGCTCCGGCGAACATTATGATGCTAGACTTCACGCCAACCTTTCGATGCATCTGGGATGCTGCGGAGTACGAACGCTTGAAAAGCAGGATGGCGAGGCCCGACCTGTACGAAAAGATTTCCTCAGCCGCCCAAGGGGTCCTTAAAACAACAGAATCGAGTATTTTATACAAAGCTGTCAGTGCCACATATGAGAAGTCATCACCCGATAGGCATTTGCAGCGCACGAGCAAACCAAGATAAGTGTGAGAACTTTCCATTCAAAGGCCAATCTCTAGGCCAGAGGCGACACTACATCCTAACTCTTGAGTCTGTCTGTCTTATCTATATTCTTTCTGGGTATGACCGCCGCAATGCCACGCATGCCATGCTATACAAAACCAATCCAAAAACTCCTCCCAAAAAGACCTCACGGTCCATTCCACCGCGGTGGTTCAATAGTGTGATGTCGAAAGCCTTAAGCGGCAAGATGCTCATCCAAGGCTCATGTTTCAGAGCCCCGAACACTCTTCAAGGAGGCTATGCTTAGAGCATCAGCGCAACACCACCCGCAACAATCAGGCCCAGCGCGCTGCCGGTGAGCTGGTTGCCGGCGCCCTCGAACGGCGCAGTGCTGCTGCTGGTCGGCTTGACGGCGCCGGTGCCGGATGGCTTGACGGAGACGGTGCCTGATGCTGAGGGGTAGGGTGCGACGGCAGCGCTGGAGGCAGATGATGGGTAAGGCGCAACGGCGGAGGACGCAGCAGCGACGGCGGAGGAGGTGCCGTTTGTGACTGCGTACTGGGCCGAGGCGGTGGCAGCAAGGGCGAGGATGACGGTGGAGAACTGCATTTTGTTGTGTTGAGTTGTTTGGTTGTCTTGGACAAGAAGGTTGATTAGAGGAGTGGTTGTAGTGAGGGATTTGTTTGCTGAATTGGATGAGGACTGCAAAGGTGCGCAGCTGAGTCTTATATTGGCCTTCGCTCTCCTGAGCCTCCCAACAAGCAAGGCTTGCTCAGCAAGATTGTCCTGCTAGAACGTCCCACAGCATACGTACGCACCGGGGCTGCCAGCCCTAAGCCAGCCATGGCCAGCCTCCGCCCCTCGCCAGAGCCCCGTTGCGCGTGGCCGAGCGTCCACTCACAAAATCCAGGCTCAGCAGGATCGAACTGCAAGGAACCCGCAGCGTGGCTGGGCGCAGGGCTAAAAATACTCGGAGGTTGGCAATCTGCCAACGTCCTGCCAATCACGTCTCGACGCTGGTGGGTTGACAGCTCGCGTGGCTGGGGTGAGCCTGCCATCTGCGGCTCTGCTTCGCAATTCGCCTCTCGGAAGTCCCGCACACCACGCAACGGCTGTTTATCGATAGATCCTTTGAGCTCTTACAAGTCTTAGGACAAAGCGCTGGTAAGGTCGCCATGCGCCATCGTGTTCTTGAGCTACTCTTTGCCACAGCCCAGTGCATTGGGTAGGGCCTGGCGAGTCGGAGTGAGGCTCAACGGTCGGCAGCACAGTCCGTAGGGAGCCGAATCCCCGGTCCTCGACTTGTGTTTGCTGGCCGATGGAAAGTCATGGGGATCGCCAGGCACTTTGTTTCAGTTCCGCCGGCACCCTTGTCGTCAATCATTGTTGGTGACGTCTGCTTGCGCAAGACAATGACTTGGCTTTTCTTTACGCTTTGTGGATCGCGATGGTTGAGAGGGCATGTGAGCCGAGACGCGTGTACCTCATTGTTGTTGGGTACTGTTTGTTTTCTTGTTGCTATCTGCGTGAGTCTTTGGACCGGGAAGAGATTGTGATGTAGACTCGGCAGCGTTTGAGTTTCGTAAATCTGTGGAGAGGAGGAGATGATGGTAATTTGCGGCCTCATGCCAACGTTCTGGATTTGAAAGGAGCGTGGTCGTCCGTTCCCTTCAGAGCGTTAAGACGATTATATGTCTTGGTGTAATGCAAGTATACAGCATAATGATCTGCATACTGAACGTCGTTACCGGAAGATGCAACGCAGCTGCCGCGCATCTTTAGGATTTGTTGTATCAAATTCCTACAGGCCTGGGTATCAAACATCCTGCTCTCATCTCCGTACCCCTCGAGAGGCCGATATCCTCACTTTCGAGGCTTTACGATCCCAATCTTGACAAGCTCAACCTCCATTGTCTCCAGATCCAACAACACCAACTGGCCCGTCTCTCTGAACCTTGGGACACTGATCAGCCTCACGCTCTGGCCTGCGGGCCCTTCGATGACCTTCGTCGCAAACCTCTTCTGACACCCCGCAAAATATACGTGTGGACATTCCTTCAGTAGCAGCGGATCATCGTCTTGGAACGGATAGCACCATAGCGTGTCTGGCGCCGTAGGAGCAATACAGCGCCACCTAAGCATCATCTCCATGACCTCCAGCGCGTTTACATCGTCGACGTATTTCAATAGGTCTGTAACTGTTTGCCCGCCTGTGCCGAGTAAACGGTAGCCTTCTACGTCCCCGGCCCATGGGTTTGTGACTGCGTCTAGACCATGTAGTGTCTCGTTTGTTTTCGCGGGTGGTTCAGCGTAAAGCCTGCTGTGAGGGAAGAGAGCAGGGTGGAGAGGTTGTTGGGGGAGAGCGACATTGGCGGGATCGTTTGCGCCGGGGAGGAGCGTGATGGGGAGGGTAGGGAGGAGTTCGGAGAGGAGCTCGTCGAGGTGCTCGGCAGGCGTGGCATTGTAGGCTGAAGCGTCGTAGCCGTAGGCCTGCTTCTTGCTCTTCATCTCGGTGAAGTCTTCGCGAGACAGAATGGGGCTAGATTTTGCGAGTGAGTCGCCGGCTATTATGAGCCGTGATATCGAGCTTGCGAAAGTCTGTGTCGGTGGTCCTGCTGCTTCGCCGGTGAGGTATTCGAGGAGAAGGTCAAGTGCCAGCTCGTCATCATCCGCTCCTGTGATCGCCAATCCTGATACGATTGCTATTTTTCCAGCTGGCCCTCGCTCTGGTGGAGGCTCTTTTGCTTCTGCCAGCACAGTGTCGTCACGCTCCCAACGTTCAGGCTGCCGTGGCAGATCTGCGTATTGAGTCGCAATGACTTGAAATGTGCCGTCTGCTTGTTCTGTCCCGAGCGCCGCGAGCACACAGCCTGTGACGTATGTCGAACTCAGGCTTTCCCCAGTGACACGCAGACGCCCCGACTCGTCTTCCAGCATCATCTCGTCCTTTGCGCCAGACACATAGGTCTCTCGAGGCGGCGGCGCAGCAATCCAATGCTCTTTCGAGATGTCGTCCAAGACGTTGGGTTTCAGCGCCATCTCCATGTAGACTGTGCCCACTATCCAGCAGAGCTCGCCCTGTCGTACATCGAGCACACGCTCGACGAACGTTGCCTTCTCCCCACCGAGCTCGAACTCGTCCCACGCATCATGGGCCTTCTGTTTCACGGCTTTCTTCAATTGCGCCAATCGCAAAAAGTACATATCGGCGAATTGGTGTGCGTAGTTCTTCTCGGTGCCCTTCGGAAGCTCGAACGTATGCAGTGGGTTGTAGCTCGACTCGGCTCGACTTGGAATGGGAGGCGCATCCCCGCTGTGATTGTCAGATGGCGGCTGGGCAGGTGCGGGCGTTCACTTACAAAGGTTCGCCTTTCAGCATGTTGCCAGCCATTATGCGTGCAGTCAGAAGTGAGCCGGTATGGGTTGGGGAGTTTGAAGTATCGAGGTGCGGCACGATGTTGTTTGTTGCCAGACTTGAATTGTTCGCAACACGGAAAGCGCGTCCGGGGAAAGCGCGTCTCTGTCGCGCTTGCCGAATTAGGGTTCTTGAGTGCCCCGATGACGAAAAGGGTACCCATGAGTATTGTGACGTTCCTTTTGTTCGTATCACCTGAATGCAGCTGTGGTTCAACCACATGAGTTTAAAAATTGCAAGGTAACGGTAGTATTGGAGGAGACTATGGCAGGTGGCTTTCCTACTGTCAAAATTGCTCACCCACACCCTACTCCTGGGGCAAAACCAAGTCGACAATTGTACTGCCACTATGCGCCATCGAATACAATCAAGCAGCCACAACCTATCCTGGTCTAAAGCCGAAGCCAAATCCACCCACGAAATGTATAGAACAAAGTGCTTGTAGCGAGCAAGCGGGTATGCGAAGAATGTGTAGAGAACGCTAACGCTGTATATCCCAGTAACGCCCGGAAATGAGGTCTGTCTCGCTTGCTGATAACCAAAGAACAAGGGTCGATAACGATGATAGATGCCAGAGCCCATAGATCCAGTCCTGGGTCCTCGAGATTAGGTATCAGAAATTAGACAGAATGTAGTAGATCGTGAGGTATGTCGACTAGTCAAACGCGGTCTCTTCGCGGACCATCATGGGATTTGCGCGCAAATCCTCGCGAAGTCGCTGGCTGCTGGACGCGCTGGAGCCATTTGATCCTTTTCGTTGGCCACCCATGTTCATGTTCATGAGAAGCATGCCGCTCTCACGCCGGCGCTGTCGCTGTTCTCGCGAATTGCCCTGAACAGCGCTATTCAGACTTCCGTAGCCGTCACCGTTCTGGTAAGCTTGCTCATACTGAGGGGCGTCATAGCTTGGCCGCATCGGGATGAAACCGGAATCGTAGCTGCCATTGCGGCCTCGCTCCTGTTGATGTTGCTGCTGCTGTGGAGGCTGCGGCGCTGGGTACGATGGTGGAGGAACGCTATCCTGGAATTGAGGTGGTCGTCGATCGAAGCGTTGCTGGAACGTGGTCTCGTTGTAAGCTGGCGTAGGCAGGTCTGAGAACATCTGTCGGCGGGGAGATCGAATTGCATCATCTCCGAGATGGTTGTTGTTGACGCGGATCTCATGGATGGGAGAGCTTGCTTCATCCAGAGGCGAACCGAAGATGTCCAAGAAGTCGGTCAAGAAAAAGGCTATGAGCGGTGCGGGGATGTTCAGAGTCGGTGCAAAGACGATGCCAACATTTCGAACCGTCATCTTGTTGGACTGAGCGTTGTCCACGACTTCGATCAAGAACGACGACAAGTGGCGAAGAAGCTCGAAATTGGCAATCGGAAGCTTGTGCACGAGCACATTGAAACTTTGAATCTTCTTGCTGCGCTCGTCCATGTCTACGGTTGTCAGCGGATAGATTTAGAAGAACAGTGTTAGACTTACCGAGAACTTTGAGGAAGTCGAGGTGGAGTTCTCGAGTCAGGATAGAAGCTGGCAACTCCCGCAGGTACAGCTTGAGGAGAGAGGCGACAGCATGGACATCGGTGTATGGTTCATCCACAAGCGGAACGTCGCCTTCGCAGTTGAACCTGTCACGCAGGCCCTTGATGACTATGTTAGAGCCACTCAGCCTGAAGATGCCCTCCTCTTTGATTGCCTTCTTATCCTTGAGGTACTCTAGAGAGCGGAAGACCACTGATGGTAGCTGAGCGCCAAGGCGCAAGGGCGCCGAGAACTCGACCGCCTCTTGCAATGTCATGCCGAAAATGTTGCGATTTTGTGGCACTCCTCGTGACTCAGCAACTGATTGCAGTGGTGTACTGTTGACCTGGATAGGTGCAAGATCCGACGAGCCACCACGACCTCGGAATCCAAAGATGCTACGTTTCTTATCTTTGACTGGAGTAGGGCCAGAGGCGGGCTTATTTCCCCAGTTCTCAGCGTTTTGGATAGGAGTGGCGTTGCTGGGCGCTGAGATGGCTGGGTAGTGACCCATGCTGTCCTGAGAGAAGGATGCGTTCTTCGGAGACCGTGTAGTAGGTTTGATGCCCATGGTTTCTCTGTGGTTCGGCCCGCGAATAGGCGCCTCGGCTGCCACAGTGTCGTCGTAGCTGAGACTTTGAAGCTTGTCGTTCTGCTGATCAACGTCGGGGCTGTCACGGCTCAGTGAGCGGTCGGAAGCTTTATGGAGCTGAGGTCTCTGCAGGCGCTGTGACGTAGCAGATTTAGTATCGACAGGAGAGGTCTCGTCGTGGTAATCCACGTGCTGCAATAGTGCATCTACCCAAGCATCCCGTTCCTCATCGTTCTCCGCACAAAGAACGTGGCGCACGAGGCTTGCTGAGTCTTTCCGCTTTGGCTCCAAGATCAGGAACGCGTGTCGATACTGATTGTCTTCGCTGTTGTCTTGGCGTTGTGGCGACTGGTTTGACTGCTGTTGCGACTGCTTACCGATCTGGGCGTTCAGCAGCTTGATTGTGCCTAGGTGCGCACCGCCTTCAACCTCGTAGTACCTGAATTCGGGCCCCTCGAGTATAAAGTATCGGGCTTTCCAACCTCCAAAATTCTTACCGCGCTTGGTAAGGTAGCCTTCTTTGTTGCCTTTGGTACGCGGGACAGAGACAGCGGGGGCTAGGGTAGGCTCAGGTGTTAGCCTGTCGCCGGTCTGCGCACCAATAACATCAGTCGAGAAGTACTCGCAAACAGTCCTGGCCGCCTCCTCGCTCATGTTCATGTCAAGCATTGCATCAAAATACTGGTTCAGAGCAACTCTGCGAGCATCGATCCTAGCTGGGGCGTGACCGCTGAACAAGGCGCGATCAGGTAATCTACCCTGGAAATCCGACAAGGACCTCAGCTGCGCATCGAGAGCTGGGAGAGAAGCAATGTTCTTCTCCAAACGCCACAATTGCTTGTTGTTTGATCGCGCATAGATGGCGAGGATGAAAACAGGGTCTTCGTCCTGTGGCCTGGGAGCTAACATACTCAGGCGCGACGGACGCAGACGGGACGAGAACACCTTCACCTCGATCGATGGCAGTGCATTCGGCGGTAACAGATATCCCGGATACTGCTCTGAGACAAGTCCGCGGTATACATGTTCAGCATCCGGAATGTCGTTCAGCGTGGGACTACTCGATGTGGAATCTGGGCTTGGCTGAGCGTTTGGCACAGTCAATAGATCCGGGCTCCTCTTTGATTGCACAGGCTTTTCCGCTTGTGATCCGGGGGGTGACTGGTAAGACTGTGGCGTGTTTGGTGGAAGTGGACCCGGCTGTTGCAGGGTCCGCAAACCAGGCTGCACCACTGTCGTTGGGGACATGGGTGGTGATGCTAGTGACTGTTTGGGGTTCCTTGGCAAAGGTGAGCCAGGTGGTCTGTCTCCGGGACGAGGGCTGGTGGGCAAACCGGGGCTCAGTAAGGGCGAAGCAAAGGCGCTTCTGTTTGCTACCATCGAAGTGTCCGACCCTGCAGGGCTGAGCATAGCGTTCAAAGAGCCCGCTGGAGGGTGACGTGGTGAGAGGGGCAAGCCGGCCTGGAGAGGACTGAACTGGCGAGGAGACTGTGACAGCGCAGCCATCTGGGGGACGGGGTCGTCCGTTGACGCTTCGACGGGCGTCGACCTTGACTTGCCCTTGCTCTCACTCTTCTTCTTCGCGGACTTGCTCCTAGCTTCTTCGTCCTTCAACACTGCGGCTTCGCGAGCGCGGTCGTCGTCCTCACGAGTCTTTCTTCTTCCCCGTTCTGCAACTATTGGTATCTCCTCCACTTCCAGAGTGTCGTCGTACTCGGAATCATCGTCGTCTTCGTTGCTGGCCTGGTGCAGGTGTGCACTTGTTGTGACTGGCTTCGAGAGGTTCAGAGGGGCAGGAGGGGCTTTGCGCAGAGGCTGCGCTGGCTTTCGCGGAGGAGAGCTGAAACCTCCACCGCGAAGCTCCGGCGTTGCCTGAATGACAGCAAGCTGTGGCTGCAACGTTGCTCCATTGGAACCTGACGATGCAGCGGTATCCGGCCCCGGTGGGGTGACAGGCCGTGGAGCCTTGTCCACGATCTGCGAGTCGAGTGTATTTTCCTGCAATGTGGCGTTCAAACCCAATCCCTTACTGCCGAGCAGAAGAGGCTTCACAGAGTAGTCTGTTGGCGAGTTGATGGCTGAACTGACGCTCGATGCGGTAGGTGACGCGACCGAGGAATGAGAGGGCGATGTCGCCAGCTGAGACTCCGGATACAACTGTGTTGCAATCTGCCCTTGTGTCTGAGGTGCAGCCTTGTACTCAGCGGGAGCTGGCTCATTTGGTTTGACAGGTTCCTCCGGTCTGTCGCTGGGTGCTGGTGATTCGCTGTGCTCGCGTCCCACAACAGATTCGAAGGTGTCAGATCTCGCCAATGCACCAGGCACTGGCGGCACCTGCTCAGCGTACTCCTTCATCTTCTTGCGGTAGCGGTCCTTGTCCTTCAGCGCGCGCTCGAGGTCCTTCTGCAGCCCAATGACCATGGCGCGCTGTTTCTCGACCAGTCGCCAGAGCTGCTGGTTGTGGCTGGCCTGGCTCTGCTTCTCTCTCCACATGGCGTGCAGAGCTGCTTCAGGCGAGCCTGCTGCTGCTATCAGGGCAGCCATGTCTGGTGGATTGGCGGTGCTCACATCCTGAGACGGCCGCGATGCGTGGCCGGCAGGTGCTCGCGGGGCTGCAGAGGCACTCGAGGTGACTGAGGCGGCCGAGTCTATGGAGAGGTTGCGCGGGGGTGCCGTGGGCTTCGTCTCGGGGCGGAAGGGCCGCGACGGGGGAGGCATGGCGGGCGAGGAGCTGGCGGTGGTCGGCAGCGAGGGCGAGGAGGCGTGTCGCAGCTGGGGCGCATGCCCTGGCGGATGGGCGGCGCGCGGGGAGGGCGTGAAGGCGGTCGGCGTGGTAGCGTTGCTGTGCAGGCCGGCGTGGTTGTGCTCTTCCTCGAGCAGGCGCTCAAGACGCTCGCGCGGCGACCGCGGCTCGTCGCTGTAGCTGGAGTGATTCGGGGTGCGCGGGCTGTTCGCCGTCTGCTGCAGCGGGCTTGGGGCCTGCTTACGGCGTCTGGCTCCTGGGGCTCTGCGCTGCTCGTCGTCGGTGGCCGGCACGTCCTTGGAGGGTGGGCGCGCTGCTGGGTCGCGAAGGGCGCGGATCGAGTCGGCCAGGGAAACGACCGTCTGGTGCTGCTGCTGGCCGTCTTGGTACTGCGCGGGAGAGGCGTGCGCGTTGCAAGCAGCACTCTGCGCTTGCTGGAGCATGGCTGCTAAGCTGCGTCGCTCACGTCTCAAACCAGGCTAGCTGGCTGACCAGGATGAGCCCTATGCCCAATGTCGAGAGTGCAGGCGCGGGTGGAGCCAGTGTGTTTCTGCGACCCTTTGTGTCTCTGGCGGGCGGGCGAGTATGGTCCAGCACCTCGAGGCTCTAGCAGTCTCGTCAGCACTTGGCCGTGTTGAATGAGTCGTGGCCTCGCTCCATTAGAGGAGGCGTGCGATCAGCGACGTCGTCGAGAAATTTGGCTGCATAGTCAGGTGCTGGAGCCCGCTATCTGCACTACTCATTCGTCGGCCTACGCGCCCAAGGAGCAGGGTGTAGCAGCAGTCCGGCGAGCCTAGCGAGGCAAAATATCTTTAATCCAACCTAGCATACCAGGAGGTATCCGCTACATTCCACGCGCACCAACAGCACCGCCAACGCCGCCGGGCTAGCAGTGCGTTCCTGCATCCAGGCCAGCCTGCTGGACATGTCCGACGCTGCCAGCAGGAGCATTTGTCGCTGTCCGCGTGCACACACAGAGATGAAACTGTGTGGACGATCCTAGCTGCTGTATCGTTGTATTAGCCCAGGCGCCCACCTGATTGGCCCTTCGTCTGCAATACCGCACCGGCAGCTATCGCCCTAGCGCACTTAGCACTGCATATGCGGCCCTGAGCGAGGACACTATTGCTAGCTGACAGACGGAGCTCCCTTCTGCAGGTCATCCGTTGGCTGGAGCCCGGCAACCTCGACACACACACTCAGTCATGGTGTCGAGCACGCTGCTGCCCACGACTCGGAAACAGAAACATCGCGCAGCGTCGGCCAGCGCAGGAGATGTGTCTGGCTGCTTTGCCGGCGGCCCATTGGCCAGACTCCTGACGTCTGCTTGAGTGTTTTATGATGCCAAGCTGGGAAGTTGCGCTCGAAGCTTTGATGAGAAGGAACGGCAGGAACACCCCGCAGATCCTCCAGGCTCCGGCTGCACCTCCATCACATCACCCCGTTCTTTGCCCTTTTGAGCCCGAACCATGCAGCTGTGCGTCCAACGGCCGGCTCACTGCAGGCGAACGGTTCTCAACTGCTGACAGCAAGCGAGCCCGGATCACTTTCACACCGTTCACCAGATTATGAGAGCAAACTTTAATCAGCATCAGGCACAGGCGATTGGCGTCGAAGCCGGTCCAAAATGGACGTGACTCGTGGCTGAAGTTTGCTGACCCAGCACAGCAACACCAACAACCGAGGAACATCGCCCTTTTGCTTCTGGCTCTGTGTCACCAACAATCCTACCGCGGAGATGAAGTACAACGAGCGGCAATAATGAGTGCCTGATAAAGCTGCAGGCCTATTTGCGGAACGCGCTCATGCCTCGGAGTACTCGCCGCCTTGCAGCGACAACCTGAGGCAAATGCCGTAGCAGAAGCACGACAAACAACTCGACTCATATGCAGGTCATGTTGGCGCCTTCGGTATGACAATTCGAGCGCTCGGGTACACCAGAGCCCCTTTCCGCTGATTAATGGAAGATTCATTGCCGATGACCTGCGAAACACTTCTCCGCATATACGTTGGTCGTGCCAAGTACATGTACTCAGTTCTTCAAACACCGGCACCGGCACGATAACATCCAGCTTCGACCTCCGTGATTCATTGCGCAATAACATTCGTTGCGTCGCCGTTATTGTTTCTTTCGTGTGGACCTGTCAATGATGTTCGAGCTGCTAGGGCAGCCAAATCAATAGTTGTTCCACGAGGCCTCCAAAAGCAATGCTAATACGCCAAAACTTCCCGCAATTCGGCCTTCGCTGCCGCATGCGCCATTGTCTTCGATCATGAAGCAGAAATCGGGAAGCCAGTCGCATTATTCCCATACAACATGTCGATCAAATCAACAAGGCAGCACAGAGCATGGGACACTAGCAACAGCTGAAGCCGTGTCTTTTTGTGTTGAGATGATCATTGCGACGAGGTCGCAAGGCGGTGCTGTGGTCTGCTACGGCGACAGCCTCATCAATCGGGTCTTCCGGTCAAGGCTCCGAACGCATTTATCTCCACATCAAATCATCAATATCCGGGGCAGACGTCATGTACCACCGTTTCTCAGCCCAATGAATGGCATCTTTTGATGTAGTGGACATGTAGTCGCTATATCTGGAGTAACGGCTTTCACTATCGTGGGTCGAAATTGAGTTCTGACAGCTTCCCCGATGCGGTTGTGGAACACCGTGTTGAGTCTTAGGGTCGACGTGCGGCGATCCAGCCCTACGTTGAAGGAAGTACAAGCATGGCTGCGCAAGAGATCTAATGTGGGTCTCACAAGCAACACTATCAGAAGCGGCTCCCATCAGGGATGCTTACAGAAAGAGACCCGGTAATAGGTCTAAATGTTGTCTGCTTTGACTGCAGGCTCTATGTGCTAGCGTACCTTCCTAACTTTGACTTTGTCACCGTGCTCCCAGCCATATTAGAGAGTCAGAGCTGGGTGCTGTTGGTCTTCCAATTGTTGCAGATTACGGCTTTCTGAGATGCAGGACCATGTCCCAGTGGTACCGTGTTAGGTAACCCTCCGTAGATCGAAGATCGAAGCTCTCGACCTCGATTTGTCCATTGTGTCCAACCATTGCGCCGCCCAGGCCTTTAACTCCCCTCTCGTACGCAGGTCCTAGCTTCTCCTTTATCGTGTGCGGGTTAGCTGTGCCAGCAAGGCTTGCGCGGATAGTGAGCGATCGCAGTGGCAGTTTGATTCTTTCGAGAGGCGACAAGTCGACTGTACACATTCCATCGAAGGGTGTCTCACTCAAGGCGAGCAAAGTCTCTCTGTCGATCCAGTAGTGAAGAGCATCAAGTGTGAGATGCTCCAACTTCGGGCCAACTAGATCGCACATAACCCAGATGGGTCGGATGTATCTCATGTCCGGCGCGAGCTGGATATGATCATGTCGATTTCGCCCTGAGTTCCCGTTCTGCATGGGGGTTGTCAGCGTCAGGTCGGTGATCGCGGTCAGGTCGATCAAACGGGCGTAATTCAAACCCATGCGACCCACGCTGAAGGAATGCCGTTCGTTGTTGATATCGCAGTACCAAAGGGCATGCTTCAGTAGTTGACAGAAGCCTTCTTGAAGGAATTGCCGGTTACACATGAGCCAGCGCGGCAATCTAGAGTGAATTCGCTGATCGAATGTAGGTCTGCCGCCGTAATGTATCTCGATCTTACTTCTTGGTCCTTGGGTATGGATAAGATAGAGTCTACGGGTTCTTGACCAGAGTTCGTGGTACAGAATATCTCGAAGCTCGCGTGGAAGGTTGCGGAAGGAGACTTTGACTGCGGTGCAGGCGTACTGTGAGTGAGGTGCGGCCATGGTGTGTTCTGTGTCCTAGAAGATGTTGATAAGTGAGTAGGGAAAATTCAAGAAAGTGCGACCCGGGAATGGCAGTAGCGATGCTGTGCTAAGGGTTCAACCATTGGAGAACCTTTTGCGTGTATTGGGTGGAGGCCCTCAACAGATTGTGATGACCTTGAAATAACGCGAAGTCGAAAGTGAAGCTTGCAATGTGAGTTGATAAAAGGTCAACGTCTTCATTGTGGTGATGATAATAGCTAAAGCCAGCATCATCTGACTTCGACTACTCCAATACTTGAGCTCATAATTAGACCCTGGTGTTGTCAATATGAACAGCAGCGACCTTCTCGTTGTGCTCGCTCTCGTCATCCGTCTTGCTGCTCGATGTAGGCACATCGTACTCGCGAGTCCTCTCGAATCCAAACAGCTTGTCCATCTCGTCGATACGCAAGCCCTTAGTGTCGTGAATGAAGAACCAAGCATAGATGCTGGCGCAGACCAAACACGTCGCGAAGAAGACGTACACGCCCCAGCCCATACTGGTGTACATCTGAGGCAGTGCCTTGGTGACGACCAGAGTCCAGATCCACACACTTGCGGCTGCGAAGGGACCGGATACGGAGCGGAGCGTGGTGGGGAAGATCTCGGCAGAGATGATCCAGGGCAAGCCGTTGGCGCCAAAAGACTGGAATTTAGTTAGTTCCAAGCCCTACAGGGAGATGAGAGCGGTCTTACCCATGCAGCCCCGAAGATCATAATCATGGCCGTGGCACCCTTGCCCCCTGCGATCGTAGAATCGGACATAGGCTGGCCGACCTTGGGTTTGCCAAGACTGATGTAGATAGCCAGATAGTACTGACAGAACGCGCAGACGAGGGACGAGATGATCCAAGGCCACTTGCGGCCAAACATGTCGATGAACCAGGTGAAGAAGATGATCGAGCCACCAGCCTTGATGATGCCATAGACACCGGTCCAGAGGGTCACATCCGAGAGACCAATAGACGTGAAGATTGTGGGGCTGTAGTAGTTGATGGCTGTGTTGACTTGATCAGCGAATGTTCATATCTGAGAAGAATCTGTCAGTTCTTACCTGCTGCGCCAGACCAGGCTTGCCACATGAACATGAGAAAGACGAGAAGGAAGCGATTGCGCATGCCGGGTTGAGAAGCTTCCTTGGCAGCAGCCTTGATGACTGTCCAGAAGGTGGCATGCTGCTGGCCTCCAACAAGAGCAGCTCTCTCCTTGGCAATTTCACGCTCGACGAACTCCACATCCTGGGCAATGTACTCGTGATCCTCGGGCAGATTGCGGAAAAAGCTATAGACCTTCAGAGCCTCTGTCTTACGACCACGCTTTAGGAGCCACGTAGGCGACTCCTTCAGAAATGGAATCATCAACGCCAGAAGTCCTGCAGGGATGAGCTGCACAGCCATAGGGAGTCGCCAAGCCATCGACTTGGATCGGTCCATGTTGTGTACGATGCCGTAGTTGATCCAGAAGCCAATGACAGCACCGGTTTGGTAGAATGATTCGAAGAAGCCAGTCAATCGGCCACGAATAGCTGGAGGGCTGATTTCGGCAATGTAGATAGGAGAGACAGCGGCAATGCCACCAACGCCCATACCGGTGAAGAACCGTCCAGCATATACGAGGCCAATCTGATGGGTAGGGACAGTGCAGAGGATCGCGCCGATGATGAAAATGGTGTCGGAGATGATGACAGTCATACGGCGACCAAGCAGCTCGAGGGACGGGTACATGAGCAGGGCACCAACAAGACCTCCTGCAGAGTCTGTACGAGCATTAGCATACCCTGTCAGGACTCTAGTAGCACTCCAGACTTACAGATCGAAGTGATATTGCTCGTGACTTCATTCTTCTCAGATTTCGACATGTTGTTCAGGCCGAAGTCGCGCTTGAAGCTCTCGTGTGTGATGGTTGTACCGATGAAGGCAGAGTCGTAGCCGTAGGCTAGGACACCCATAGAGATGACCAGCGCTGCCATGTACACTCTCCAGTTGTACTGCATTTCAGATCAGCGCATGCTTCGCCAATACGGTCCATCTACAGCTTCCAACGTACCACTTCAGGCGGCGTAGGCCTATCCTCCGGTGCTCTTGCGAAACCCCCCATAATGGATCAAGCTCAAAGAGGAGCTAGCGAAGATGGTGTGTAGATGGCCGCGGGAGGCGAGTGCTGATCTCGAATCTGGGGTATGAATGTCTCTTTAAGTGCTCCAGATATGCCGACCCCGGCTTGCAGGTCGCTTCTCCACAAAATAACCTGGTTAGTGACTGGGGCGCGCATCCGAGCAGGAGGACACTGGGAGCGGATGAAAGTAGTTAGGCCATAGTCACTTCAGACAAGCCTAACCGTCACGCGACAGGTGCACAGAGAGAGACTGCCGATATTGCGTATGGGGACTCCACCGGGGACTCCAGTTTGCATTGGTGGCGCTTTGTGGGTCGCGAGACGAGGATGCGGAGTAACGAGGAACGGTGACTCGGTGTCGGCTGTCGCGAGCGCTAGGCTGCATGGTGCGAGGGAGCCGAGTTAGTGCACCTTTCGGGCAAGGTGTTGGCGAGGCCTGCCGATGGCTTCTCCCAGCGAATCGCAACACCAACACTGGCTCGCGAGGCTCTGAGCATGCGGCTGTGTACTCTTCCACCATTTCCCCACACGTGGAGACACTATCGGAATTCGTAGTGGGTGTCGGAACGTATGTCGGAAACACGATAGTCATAATGAGCGCCGTTCGCTGTTCGGCGGTCTTTGCTACTCCCAATTCACTTCTCCAATTCCCTTGAGCCTTCATCCATCATGCCTTCCAACGAGACGCTTTCCAATGGCAACGGCGCTGCCCAAGAGTACTCGTTCCCACCTGGTATTCACGTCCCTTCTTTGACGTGGTTCAAGAACGACCAAAACCAGGACATCGACTGGGATGTTCAAGAGAAGCACTTCGAGTTCCTCATTTCGAACGGTCTCCATGGAATCGTAATTGCAGGCACAAATGGCGAAGCTGCGACATTATCTTCTGCGGAAAAGACACAACTGGTCCAGAAAGCACGCAAGACTGCTCAGAGGCTAGGGCGCGGCGACCTGCCCATCACACTCGGTGGAGTGGCGGGCTCAACACGCGATGCGATTCAACAGACGGTCGAGGCTAAAGAAGCAGGTGCGAGCGCGTTCCTGGCTCTCGTACCTTCGTACTTCCACTTCGCCATGAGCCAGGATGCAATCGTTGCGTTCTTCCAAGAGCTGGCAGACGCAAGTCCCATCCCCATCGTTCTGTACAATTTCCCTGGTGTTGTGGCTGGTCTCGACATCAACTCTGAGATGCTGGATATCTTGGGCAAGCACCGCAACATCGTGGCTGTCAAGCTCACTTGCGGTGGTATCGCGAAGGTCGCGAGGGTGTCAGCTTCGTTCAAGAAGTCTGAATTTGTCGCATTGGCTGGACAGAGTGACTGGCTCATCCCAGCTCTGAGCGTCGGCGGTGTGGGCACCATCACAGGTGTTGCAAACTTGTACCCTAAGGTAAGGGCTTCCCACTCAGTCTTATGATCGCAATGCTGACTCAAAACAGACTTGCGTACACATGCTCAACCTCTACCAATCCGGCAAGCACGAAGAGGCATCTGCCCTGCAAATCAAGCTGTCGGTCACCGAGTGGGGCTTTGGAAAGGGCGGGATCAACGGCACAAAGTATGTGGTCGCACACAAGAGGGGTTACCCAGAGTCGAGCGCCGACTGTAGGAGACCATACCCAAGGTACGTTGATGAGGAGAAGAGGAAGTGGGTCGTCAACCAGGTTTCTGGCCTGGACGAGATTGAGGCTTCTTTGTAGTCGCCATTTGCACCCGCAGTCGCAGTCGCAGAATAATTTTCGGCATTTCGAGCTCGGATCGTGATAGCATTGTCGGCGTTGAGATGGAGTTTCGACGATAGTTCAGAATGGGACAAGAATGAATGACCCGCGATCATCTCGTCTGCAAGTGACTGTGTAGAGTGACGTGAGAGAACGGCGAGAAGACCGACATGCCAGCTGGAATACATGGAGATAGCCCTCGCGCCATATCTAACACCGTGCTGCTGAGTAAGTTGAGGCTCTTGTATCCCCGTGGGAAAGAGCCTCCTTGAAGAGCTGTTGCCGCTGCCTAAATGGGTAATGGCAGGAGTCAGCCAATAAGAGAAGCGAGTCGCCGCAAAACGCCCTTCTCTACCCTCGTGTCAACACCAGCACCGCCAATCAGCAATGCGCTTTCGCCGCGATAACCGGGCCGTCTCTCCTGGGCCGGCATTTGAAGCTCGCAGGGGCTTGTGTGGAGAGGGGCAAGAGTGGGGTTGATGCGGGTTCTACGATCGCGGCATGGTCACCGGTGGTGACGTTGAAGCTGTGCAGCAACGTACATAGCTATATTATCCGCTCTGCCGCCCTCTGCTTTAGCCATACGGCTTTCCGATCCTCCCAAAGATATCTTCAATACCAATTGCAGCTATGTCAGAGCCTAAGACTATCCGCTGGGGCATCCTCGCGACAGGAGGCATTGCCATTACCTTGTGAGTACCCCGCAGGCCACCCCACTATGAGGTCTCAATTAACACCTTCAGCACCAAGGACCTCTTGGTCGACCCCAAGACACGTGGAGTCAACACCGTCAAGCACACTGTCGTGGCTGCTGCCTCCTCATCCTCGAAATCGCGTGCTGAGGACTTCTTGAAGGAGACAGGCACTCCCTCAGACGCAAAGGCCTACGGCTCGTACGAGGAGTTTGTCAAGGACCCCAACATCGATATCATCTACGTCGCCACACCACACTCCCACCACTACCAGAATGCCAGGCTCTGTCTCGAGGCTGGCAAACACGTCCTTTGCGAGAAGGCGTTCACCGTCAACGCTCCTCAGGCACGGAAGCTGGCCGAGATCGCAAAGGAGAAGAACCTCTTCCTGATGGAAGCTGTGTGGACACGCTATTTCCCTCTGTCTATCTACGTCCGTGAGCAGATCACATCTGGTCGCATTGGCCCAGTCGCTCGTGTCATCTCAGACAACAGCATGGCCTTGGACCCCGAGAACAACTTCGCAGACGGCAAGAACCGAATGGTCAACCCTGACCTCGCTGGAGGAGCGCTGCTCGATCTCGGTATCTACGCCCTGACATGGGTCTTCCAGACACTCTACCACACACAGCCTGAGGACACACGCCAGCCGCCGAAGCTTCTTGCGTTCGTCAAGAACTACGAGGCAACCGGCAAGGCAGATGAGCACAGCACCATGATCCTCAACTTCCCACGATCGAAAGAGCAGGGTGGCGATGCACATGCTGTTGCAACTACATCTCTACGCGTTGCCACAAGCCCCGGCCAGAACCAAGATACACCATGCGTCCGCATCCAGGGTCCTAAGGGCGAAATCCAAGTCTTCCCCCCCTCGTTTCGCCCCACAAAGACCAAGATCATTGACAGCGATGGCAAGGTCGAGGAGAAGGACTGGCCTATCCCCGGACCCGGTAAGGGCTCCAACTGGTACAACGGCTTCGGTGGCTCACTGCAATCAGAAGGCGAGGGCCAGGGAATGTTCTGGGAGGCCGATGAGGCTGCTGAGGCGGTCGCAGCTGGCAGGAAAGAGGGCAAGTACGAGAACCTCGCTGAGAGCGTCTTGATCATGGAGATCATGGATGAGGTCAGGAAACAGGGTGGTCTTGAGTACCCTTCGAAGATCGAGACACTGGACTACCCTGTCCAGCTATAAGTACTGTAAGAACCGGCCGATCAAACAAAAGCAACATCAGCGAATATGAACGAATGCGATTCGCACTGCGTATACCAGCAGATCATGGCTGCTCCGCCCAAGGATGTCCACCCTTCCCAAACTTTGCATTCGTAAAACCCAGCTTGATCAATCCCTTCTCCACAATTTCGTCCTTGTGCTGCTCCATCTCTTCCCAGTCCCAGTTAACGCTCACCAATCCACCCCTCAGCCACTCCGCCCTCTCCGTACATAACAGCAAACTCAACCCACCCGTCAACATAGGGTCATCGCGCGCAAAATCCATATAGCCCGGTGGCGCCATCTCCGTCGCCACAAGGCCCGGAACGAGGTTAAAGCACCTTACACTCGGCTCCTCAGCGTGGAGGTACTCCATGTACTTCGCGGCCGCAAGCTTGCTCGGGATGTACGACGCAAAGTTGGGATACGTCTCGCCGAGGATACCTGTCGTAACGCCAATGACGGTACCGCCGGTGAAGCCGGGTTGGTTGAGGAAGTGGTGGATCATGAGCATGGGGCCTTTGATGTTGGTTTCGTAGTGCTTCCAGATGTCGAGCGATGAGCCTTGGCCGATCTTTTGCACGGTCAGCGAGCCGGCGCAGTTGACCAGGACGTCGATGCGGCCCAGCTTTTGGCTGGCTGTGGTCCAGAGCGAGGCTACTGAGGACTCGTCTGTGGAGTCTGCCTGGTGGCTCAGGATTCTAACTTCCGGTCTGTCCTGGTTCTGCGCTTTGCTGATGGTCCTGAGGCGCGATTCCTCGTTCTTGAGCTTGTCTGCTTCTAGCCCTGTTATCACGACGCCCGCGGCGCCGGCTACAACCCAGGCTTCGGCGATTTTGCGTCCTATGCCGCCGGTGGCTCCAGTAATGAGCACGATTTTGCCTGCAGCGCCCACGGCCAGGTCTGTGTTCTTATATGGATCCAGGAGCGGGTAGAGATCTCGGTGGATCGTCGACGTGAGTTGAGCCTGCCAGTTGACAACATTGTAGTCGACTTCTGCACCCGTCGTTGCGTCTACCAAGTCTTGTCGGAGAGACATTGTGTTAATTAGCCTGCAAACGACTGACGGGAGATCCGGCGTTTTTTATGTTCTCAATACCCATGCTCGTAACATCGTGTCTTGTGGGTCCATACGGCACAGTGGCCGTACTTACCCTCCTGGGAAGGAGCGATATACCAAATTGGACTCGCGCGAAGAACTGTTGGCTGCAAATGAACAGGCCCGACTGACCCATGTAGCCTCGTGGCTACAATCTTCCGCTATCGGTCACAGCTTCGCGTTGCTTTTTCATCCAGGCCTGACAGCTCGAGCATTGGAAGCCTCGCAGGTTCCCTGCCTTGATGGCTTTCTTGAGGCAAAGTTCGCGGTATCGATGCTTACACTCGGTCACTTCGCACTTGTTGTGCTCTCCGTGCTTCTCTAAGCACACACAGCACTCCAAGTATACCGGCGCGATATGGTTTGAGGCGATCGCCTCTTGGTTCTGCGTATCATTGAGGAAACCGATCCGCGCGTGAACTGACTGGCGGGCAGTTGTGGTGTCATTTCCAGCCTGAGGGTTTTGAGTCGACCGTCTAGAGCCAATGGCAGAATCACGAGTAGCGGTGACAGGCATATCAACTTTGAGGTCCCCAGCCAGAAGTATTGGGGAGAATGGCGACAGCGAGTCCATACGAACGTGCGGTGCTCGCCGAGGCGTTTCTACAGGTCCTCTGGATCCGGTCTCCTGCACTGCCTTAACAGACGATGCTATGCTGCAATGACTGCGCTCTGCACTCTTGCTTACATCCGAAACTGGGAGCGATGTCGAAGCGTGATCTCCCTCCGCTGTAGGTGCAGTAAGATTACCACAAGATCCAGGTTCTGGTCTCAAACCCAAGTCGGGCTTTGCTGTTGCAGTCTCACTGAACCGGTAGTCGATATCTGACGTCTGTGGCGCTACGGGTGTACCGTCCTTCTCCACTATATCGTCCTCCGGGGCAAGAGTGGGTGCTGGAGCCATTGTAGTGGAAGGACTACACCTTTCTTCGTCTTGGAATACGCTAGAGTCGCTGTCACTGAGTAGCGTCCTGGCGTTGCTGAAGTGCTCTTCTGCAGGCCACTCCTGCTCTGACATTTCCATGCCCGCAACTGCTTCTACACTGTCCAAGGGACGATATGACTCCACATTAGCCAACGACAGTTGGCGATGTGCATCTGCTGGTGCATCTGAATGTGATGTAAATAAGGGCGTCGGCTGATCAGGCGCGGTGTCGTCCATCTTGGCTGCATTTTGCCATCCATCCTCATGGTCGATGCTCCCTTGCCTGAAATCATTGCAATGTTCGGTCTTAGTCTCTGGCCTGTCTTCTCCAGCCGCCTGCGAAAGATGTCGTTCGCACAGCTTTTTTCCACTTCTTTTATGGAAAACGCCCAGTTGTTCGCACTGCGCGCCCTTCCCAGCCCACTCAACCAGAAACTGACATCTATACTGCGCATGACTGTCATGGCGTGTGCAATACCATAGCTTTACGATCGACTGGAACTTGTCGCCTGCTTTTTGACACTGGTACTTGTCGTTCTTCGGCAGCTTGAAGCCGCACCTGCGGATGGCCGCAGTCCGCAGTGGCATTTTGATGAAGGAGAGATATTCGGTGTCAGGAAAGAGGTCTGGAAGAATCAAAACAAGTTCAGACGTCCATGCGAATAAGAAGGTACGGTGTCTCAGGGCGACAAAGGGTGCTGTGGCCATGCAAACAATATTGCATATCAACGTGCAGCACTGTGAGTGGTGAGCCATGGTACATCACTACTGGCCAATCATGGCCTGGGACCCCTCTGTGACAGCTGGACACCTTCCCCATCGAAGCAACGACGCAAAGTGGTCTTGACAAGTCCTTGACTGCTGTGGGACCCGTCTCGCAGATGCAGCCGTGAACCGCAGAGGTTTCATGCGTCAACAACGGACGGCAAGTATGTTTGGCTCCTCGAAACGCGTTTGGAACGGAAGAATATGTCCTAGACGTCTATAAGAGCAAATGAGTTATTCTGCCGCAAGTACAATGTCGCCGAGGCATGGAAACGCGGTCTCGACGATATTTAGTTGCGGGAAAGGGACAGAGCAAGTGAGAAACACTTAGCTTCTGCAGCAAGCTTACTGCTGCCATCTACGTCGAGTCTCGTCGAACACAAGCTTCGTGAGGACGATGACACAGTCGATAACAAACAGCGCCATGTTGAAAGAATGTACGGTCAATCATTGCGCTCTCCTCCATCTGCTCGAAAGCGGAGGAAACCGCACCCAAGATCAGCCAATTTCTGCTCTTCACTCTACAGACGGTTTTCGTGCTCATGGAAACCTCACACCATCCGTAGATGACGGGTCTCTCCAAAGAAAATGCTTTAAAGTAGGTGTGTTGAATTTTGCGTTGTTCAATATGGAGAGCAAAAGATTCGCGGCGGCAGCGAAAGTTTTATCGAGCGCACGGCTCGGCAGAACCTACCTCCGCGACAGAGCGGAGCATGGGCGTGCGCGCTGGCCGCGGGGCAGATGCTGAGTCAACGCATTTTCGCCTTTCAAGGTTTCCTGTGGGAAAACAGCTGCACGCCGCCGCATCGAACTCCACGCACCCGGACGCCCCATTCGCAGGACCCCGTCGCCCCTTTCTCCACACCTTCACCGCACACACGAGCCCGCCCAGCATGGATTCCGAGTCGGAGCACGAGCACCGCGACGTCAACGATGTCGAGAGCGAATCTGAGGAGGAGGTAGAAGAGACAAAGCCCAAGTCTGCGCTGAAGAAGCCAAGAGAGGCGCCGGTGCAGGTCGAGCGCCCCGAGCTGCCGTAAGAAGAATTGCTGGACGGAAAGGAAGGCAGCATGGCTAACACATGGCAGCGAGCAGCCCGACCCAAACACAATCGACTTCTCCACGCTGAGCCCATTGTCGCCCGAGATCATCTCGCGCCAGGCCACCATCAACATTGGCACCATCGGCCACGTCGCCCACGGAAAGTCGACAGTCGTCAAGGCCATCTCCGGCGTGCAGACCGTCCGTTTCAAGAACGAGCTGGAGAGGAACATCACCATCAAGCTCGGTTACGCGAACGCAAAGATCTACCAGTGCGACAACCCAGAGTGCCCGCGCCCGACATGCTACCGATCGTACAAGAGCGAGAAGGAGGTCGACCCACCCTGCGAGCGCGAAGGCTGTGAGGGCAAGTACCGCCTCAAGCGCCACGTTTCCTTCGTCGATTGCCCCGGTCACGACATTCTCATGAGCACGATGTTGTCAGGTGCCGCCGTCATGGACGCCGCTCTGCTTCTGATCGCCGGAAACGAGACTTGCCCCCAGCCCCAGACAAGTGAGCACTTGGCTGCCATCGAGATCATGAAGCTCAACCACATCATCATTCTCCAGAACAAGGTCGATCTGATGCGGGAAGACAGCGCCGCCTCCCACTACGAGTCGATCCTCAAGTTCATCCGTGGAACAGTCGCCGATGGCTCGCCCGTCATCCCCATCTCTGCCCAGCTGAAGTTCAACATCGATGCCATCTGCGAGCAGCTTATCAGCAAGATCCCCGTCCCTGTCCGTGACTTCACCACAAAGCCCCACATGATCGTCATTCGATCGTTCGACGTCAACAAGCCTGGTGCTGAGATCGACGACCTGAAGGGTGGTGTCGCTGGTGGATCTATCCTGACTGGTGTATTGAAGCTGGGTGACGAGGTTGAGATCAGGCCTGGTATCGTTTCCAAGGACAACCAGGGCAAGATCCAGTGCAAGCCCATCTTCTCCAGAGTCGTCTCTCTGTTCGCCGAGCACAACGACTTGAAGTTCGCTGTCCCCGGTGGTCTTATTGGTGTTGGTACCCGTGTCGACCCTACCCTTTGCCGTGCCGATCGTCTTGTCGGTTTCGTCCTTGGTCTCCGTGGCCATCTCCCTAACATCTACACTGAGATCGAAGTCAACTACTTCCTTCTCCGAAGACTGCTCGGTGTCAAGACCGCCGACGGCAAGCAGGCTAAGGTTGCTAAGTTGGCGAAGAACGAGGTTCTCATGGTCAACATTGGTTCGACTGCCACCGGTGCTAAGGTTGTCGCTGTCAAGGCTGATGCTGCTCGTCTTACTCTCACATCGCCCGCCTGCACAGAGATCGGTGAGAAGGTTGCTCTGTCCCGACGTATCGAGAAGCACTGGCGTCTCATTGGTTGGGCCAACATCGTTGCGTAAGTTCTCCACAGCGTTTGTCTTTGCCCACTCGCTAACATTTCACAGCGGAAACATCCTCGAGCCTATCGTCGATTAAATGCAAGCGTAATGGTACGCGCCTGGAGTTGAGGGGTAGACGAGGTGTGGAGATGATGAAACGACCTGCTAGCCAACGGTACGACGACGGCAGCATTCTGTGCATTACGTTCTTGAGCATTTCAGGCAGGAGTCGGTCGCAACATGTGAGAATAGACGGAAAAAGACCTCTGCAGCTGAGGTCTAGATAGCGGCTTGGGAGCCACAGTACGACGGGGCTAGCATTCGGCGGAGAGCCACGGCTCTTGAGTATCAGCCGTGTATCCGAGCAGGAGCAGCCAGAAAAGCCAGATCTAATGAGAACATGTATCATGCATCCATTCAGCGATTTGCAACATTGCCTGCAGTCAAGTTTGTTGAGGGCGAGACATGCATTCGATCGTGCGGAGTTCACAGATCTGCAAGCGAACACGCCCGGTAGAGTCAGCCGACTATCACATGAAAGCCACATCTGACACGAAGAGGGCGAAGTGTGGACCACGAACGTCAGAGCCAGCTCCCGCCCACTATAACACTATAACGGCTAATTCCCCTCGCCGACACACTCGTGGAAAGCAAACACGAATCTCAGTTCCCATATTTCTCAGCCGTATCACGTATATTGCCTATACGAGGTATGTTTGCGAGTCTTGGTCCACCGCTTCGCGGGCCTAGCTCTCCACCCTCCGAGCGCGTGCACGTGCGCTAATGGCCCTGCAGTTAACCTTTCGAGCTACCTTCCATTCCAGAAACAGACTGTTAATTGCGGAGACGCGGTCACTCGCCCGGGCGGACTCACCGGATATCTTCTCTTCTTTCCAGCATTCATACGTACACGATTTCTCTCGCTTTATGGTTTTGTAATCCCGGGGCCAATTGGAACGGAAGAGCTGAGCTGAGCATTTGTTGCACCGGACCCAGAGACGGACCTCCCGCAATGGCCGAAGACGAGCGCAGAGAAAGCCCAAGCCAGCAACCACACATATACCGCCCCGTACCACGAAGGACGTTCGAACCGCAAGTACTGCGCGACACGGCAGACAGCCCTACGCACGCATTTTCTCAGCAGCCGCACTCTCCCATTGCAAACACTCTCCAGAACTCCAAGAGCTCAGACTTCCTCGCCCAGCTGAACGCACGCCTCCTCCGCACCTACAACGCCCGCGCTGATGATCCGCCCGAGTCGCCCGATGGCGCTGGGAGTGTCAGGCTTCCACGCCAGAATAAGAGTTTCCTGAACATGAACAGCAGCACACTGTTCGGCATCTACGACGATGTAGGCGCAAGCACGAATGGCGCCGCCAGCGTGGCGGAAACACCCTGGGGCACGGGCGCAGAGACGCCAGGACATACAGGCATGGGTTGGCATGGCACAGTATACGACAGTGCGCTGGGCGGTGCAGATGCTGGCCTGAGCATGAAGAACGCGGCGCGCAGGGGCAGTGGCAAGGGGAAAGCGGACGAGAGAAGGAGCAGTCAAACGAGAAGGCCGAGGAGCGCGACTGCGAAGTATGCGGTACTGGCTGCCAAGTTGGCGGCACTCTTCACGTTCGGCGTCCTTTACGGCACGATTGTAAGCCACCTTCACGACACGCGACATCTTGCCGCGGTGCATGTCAAAGGTGTCGACCGCGAGAGCTGGTTCTACATTACAACTTGGGGATGTGCTGGTGTGGCTCTGGGCAGTCTGTTGCCGTATGTCGACCTTGTCTGGAGCAGACACAGCACGTTGGACGAAAGTGATGAGAAGGAGCAGGACGCGAACGCTGCCGAGAGCCCCATCAGCGAGCAGATCAACGACGTCGTCAGAAGCGTAGCGGCATTCGTTGGCGTTGCCTTCGCTATTGTAAGCCATCGCTCTCCATCGAAGTCCACCGTTCAGTACTGACAGTGCATAGCGCCGCCTACCTTGGCAGTCCACCCTCCAACTCACCCTCACCCTCGCTCTCGTCAACCCGGCTCTGTGGTATATCCTCGATCGCAGCAAGCCTGGCCTATCGTTTTCGCTCATTGTCACCTCCATTCTTACATCGGTCATGTTTCTCTCGAACCCCACAGCGTTGCCGTCACCCAGCGTTCCTTTGGCGTCCAACGCGACGCATGCGCCCTCGATACCCCATCCGAGACCGGATATGTTTGCCGGAATCATCAGCTATGATAATCTCGCCGTTGTAACATGGGTCGGCAGTGTTCTGTTTTGCAGTTGCGTGTGCTTTGGGAGCATTGGAAGGAGATTGGGAGTGCTGGAGAGCGGGTGGAAAAGGTGATCACTCGTTTGGATTAGCACGTTGGAATAACACGCGGTCGTTGCATTGTAGGATCAAGATTGTTGAGAGTAGTCATTGAGACATGGATATCCTACGGGATCCAGATGTAGCACAATCAACTTGTTGCCCACCAGTCGGTGAGTTGCGGTTCGCTGCACCGGAATAGCACTCATGAGCATACTCAAACAGCTCTTGAAGTTGTTGCGAGCTGAGGGTAAGAAAAGGGAAGGTAGCAGTTGAACCAACAACGTTCACACCCCGGCGACCGCAGCACTCGTGGGCGCATCAATCTTGGACTGGGACGAAAAGCCGGCATGTTGCGGTATACCTGTGTAATGACGGATCCTGCCGAGCTATGAGCATAAAGTCCCAAGAGTCACTACCACTGTTTGTAAAAGGCCCTTAAGGAGATGCACTTCGACGTACCACCACCAATCCGCGTCGATCCCATGCTGATGATCTTGCACGTGAGCTGTAAGTTGAGACAATAATCATGTATGTACAAGAGAAAGGTGCAATGAGATCGCTGATGCCCAAATCAAAGTCGAGGCCACCTCTTCCACAGCCCTGAACATGCGCTACTCTCCTCACCGACTCGAAGCTTTACGTGACAGACTGGCTTACTCAGTGTTAGGCAACTGAATAAACGTAACATAAGCAGGGCCAGTGCTCTCGCAGATAGAATCCGCACCACCATCAGACCACAACGGCAAGTATTCAGCACCGTCGTAGTAGCCACCTGCTTTACACTATCGACGCTGATATGCCTCACAACCAGGCCAGAGCGGTCATTCTGGAACGCCAACGAGACAGCATCGTTATCGCACTCATACCACGTAGTGTCAGCCACGTCGCTGCCGGTGCACTTCAAGTCGGCCAGGTTGTCGGCCGTCGCCCGCACGTCGAATGTGAGCCTCGTTTTGCATGTCTTGTAACCTGACTGGCTTTCTACTAGTTGCAAAGATTCCGTGTACTTGCAACCTGCTTTGTGTGAATAAGTCCCTCACGATCGCCAAGTGGGTCCTCGGAAGCTTCAGTGTGCGGTAAGCACTGCTTTCGTTCATCACGCTCAGACATCCATACAAGCACCGACGGAAATGGCAAACAAGGATCAAGAAAGTCTTCATTAGATCTAGAAGCAATGTTGGAGACCAATCGCTAACCCAAACGCCAATTATGTCTTCCAGGGAAACTGTACCACATGCACAACATCAAGCCCTAACCTCCACACTCCCCACCTCCACACCCTCAATAACCGGCATCGGCGGGACCGTCAAATCACTCGGCACAACCGGGCACTGCTTCGGACTCGCCTCCGCACTCGTATACGCGCTATCCCTCCTCTCAAGCTCGAGCTCCTTATCGACAATGTGCTGGTACTCCTGTCTCCACTCGCACAACATGCCGCTGGTGACATTGCTCCCGCCGCACAGCACAATGACGACCTTGTCGTCTGGCTTGACGGGGCGACCGAGTGCTTTCTCCAGGCGGCCGTCGTAGCACAGCGCGACGTTGACGCCGCACGCGAGCTCGACCATCATGCGCTCGTCGTCGGCGAGGCGCCAGCAGCCCATTGCCGCGACGCCGTCGGGTAGGACGACGGAGCGCACGTTGCTGCGCTGGGAGTACTCGAATGTTTTGTCTGTGACGCGGGCGCAGCCTAGACTTGTGGCTTTGGAGGTGATCTTGGGCATGGTGACGAGTTGTTTTGCGGAGAGGGAGGCGGCGAGGGATTCTGCGCCGGCGGTTTCGACGGCCAGGATGGTGGGCGTGGCCATGTTGATGTTGTCCATGGCTTGGCAGATGCCGTTGATGAGGCCACCGCCGCCGACAGAGCAGATGATTACGTCTGGGGCGTCTCCAGAGGGCATTTGCGATGCGATTTCGTACATCACTGAGGAGTTTCCGGTCCAAATATCGGGGTGGTCGAAGGGTGGGCAGTATATGGTTGCGCCTTCGTACTGATAACGTTGTCAGGGAAGTCGATGATAGTAAGGATGAAAGAGCTTACATAGGGCATGACATGTTCCCGGAGGTAAGTGTCAGCGTCCTTCCAGGCGTTGCCGTGAGAGATCACGTCGTAGGCGCCTGCTGCGCGGAGCTTGGTGACCATCAAGGCAGATGTGGCTGTGGGAACGACAACGGTGCAATTCAAGTTCAGGGCACGGGCGGAGTGGACAGCAGCAAGACCTGCATTGCCACCGCTGGACGCAAAGATGTGTGGTTGAGAGCCGACAGGAAGCTCTTCGAGGCGGCGGACGATGTAGTTGCCAATACCTCTATCGTAGCATCAGTATGAAGTAAATGATGATTTTGAGGAAAATAAGCTTACCGTGACTTGAATGATCCGGATGGTTGTAGGTTCTCCAGCTTGAGGAAGATTCTGCTTCTACGATTTAGAACTCTCTTTACATTGCGATAGGACGATCATCGCTGCGACAGCAGGATAAAGGGAGGATAGAAGAAGTGTGACCGTACCATCCCGCTGCCTCAGAGAGAGCGTAAGACTCTCTCAAGGGTGTCTCAACCCATGGGTTTGACTGTTGTGGCTCCGACGCAGGCTTGCTTTTGACAGCCATGTTGAAATCCTTCGATGTGTGGTTAAGCTGAAGAAACGACATGACGAAGACGAGTATAAAATGCAGAGTATATTATGACCGGCGAAGACCTTAACAAAAGAGCAATGTGAGTCGACTCGACAACAGCGTTTGGCACCGTAGATATAGAGTCTGATCCGACCACCTCAAACGCAATGCTTATCAGCTCCACACAATCCCGCCATGCTTGAGTTTCCCGTCGGGGATACTTGGGTGGATACCGCAATGGTTTTGTCGATTACCCTATAACTTCCAGAAATTACCCTATAGATTCTCGATAAGGCTTGAGCCGCTGAGGTGCGACCGAGAATGACACAAGAAAGGGTCCCATGATTTGGGACCGCTACCGGTGGATTCTGTTCCCTAAAGCGGCTATCAGCGGCGGAGCTATATCGGGTGTTCTGCCAGGGACGATGCCAGCTCTTGGCACGTGGTGCCCTATCAATGCAACGCATTTGCGTCAGCGCTTGATTGTAAGGAGAAGGTTGGTCCATTGTTCGAGAAAAAGTCGGAGCGGTGAAGCAAAATCTGGGGTATCGTCGATAAGTTGCGGGGTCTAGCGTCATGAGGACCTCAATGGTGAGCTGTGATTGCAGCATTGCCCGCACAATGCCATCGCGATCCCGACTGCTCGATGGGAAATATTGCGTTCGTTGCAGACAGGACGTCCTGATAGCTGTGGCATGCGTCCATGTTGCAGATCATGCGGCTCCGCACGTGTTTGTGTCAGCTTGGAGGCTGCCTCTGGATCCGGGACCCCAACCGGATCATTGGGAGCACACTGGTATCTTATCGCACGGCGGTCCGTGGCAACGATGCCCTCCCGCGGGAAGGTGTGGTGCAGCCGTCTCGCTTGCCGTGCAAGACTCAGGCTGCGACTTCAGGCTGGCTCAGCAGACCCTTTCTGTAGTTCCAGTAGTTGGCCCTGATGGGGTCGTATCTAGTCGCCAGCAGATCCAGCGCTTTCTCGGCCGACTCCCTGTTGTTTTCCTCCTCGGCGTAGATGTCGGCCAGCAGATCGAGTGCATGGCTGGAGTAGACATCGTCTGGCGACTGGATATCGGCGAACTCGGTTGCGAAGCTCTTGATGGTCGACTTTGGTAGCTGAGCAGCGCGCAGGATGCCCATCAAGTAGTTCCATGGGCTCTGGTTCTGGGGCGCCTTGCGGATGGCCTCCTTGGTGTACCTGGACCTCGGTCAGTACTGTCAGACGATTGCAGTGCATGGCAAGATGCGCGACAAGACATACTCAATCTCGCGCTTAGTCACGTCCTCGCTCGGAGCCTTGCCCTCGCGGCTGCCAATGACGAGATAGTAGCGGTGGTTCCAGGCCGAGTTGTTCCTGACGTCCGCATCGATCATGCTCTCGGTCCACTGCAGCTCCTCCGGGTTGGCGAACAGGTCGAAGCGCTTGACCAGCCACTGCCTGTAGCTCCAGACGTGGTAGTTCTTCTCGTCCCTCTCGAGCATCTGGCTGACAAAGTCGGCCTCTCCCTCGGGCGAACCGAGCGCATCGACGATGGTCTGGCGGTGGTGCCAGATCTGGTAGTTCTTGAGGTGCTTGAGGGCGGTCGGGTTGAGCCACTTGATTTCGTCTTCCAGCGGCGTGCCGAGCTCGGATATTGTCTTTGCGCGGTATAGCCTGGAGCTGTCAGTGCGCGGTAGAGCGGAGAGTATGGGTGACGCACCAGACTGTGTAATGCGCCGGGTTCATGTTGATGATGTGCTCTGTGAGTCCCAGCACCCGCTCGCTGAACTCATTGTTCGCCATGACGGCGCGCAGGTAGCCCATGGCCTCGCTGTACTCCTCCGTGTAGGCGATTGCGGCCAGCGGGTGCATTCCGCCGTCATCCTGCGGGAGAGGCGCGACGTCCTTCCATGCCTCGTCGTCGTGGTAGAACTTTGGCGGCGGCATTCTTCTTTGCGGTGTGTTGGTGTATGTGAATCCGTTGCGCAGGCGCAGCAGTATGACGCGTAGAAAATGGAAGGGCGACAGGAAGATGTTGGCGATGAAGCTGCGAATCAACTGCAGGGACATGGTGGGGTCGCGTGCGAGGAGCGGCCTGACATCCCTGCGCGGACACCATCCCTCTTTCATACTCTACAGAACAATGCCAAGGCCTTTGCACGAGTCTGACCACCTCAGTGCACGACTGTGATATCATACCGCACCCCAGATGCTGGTTGCAGCAGGGCACCCTTCGTCATGCAGCATTCAGGCCTCTGGTCTACCAAATGTATTGCGCCAACACCAAACACTCCATGCCATTGCCGAGACTGCTTGCCCCCTATGGCTCGATGCTGGACATCACTTTGATCTGGGATGGCGACATGTCCATTCGACTCTGCGGTCGTGCTGATATTTCCATCCAGACCAACTCTGTACCCGCCAGCATCTCCCGCAGATGTACGATTGACTGACCTTACTGCTTCAACCCCAGCTACAAGACCTTTTCATCTCTGGCCGAGAACATGGCTGCCGAATCCCAGCTTTCGGACCGCCCGAGCAGCAATTCGCAGAGCCGCAGGACATCCCTTTGATCCTCCTTTGTCCGTTGCCATTACCGTTTCGTAGCCATCTTATACCTTAGTATTGTTCATCGCCTGGCCTCCAGCGCCACCGTTCATCCAAACTCCCTAACCTCAAATCAAGCAATGAACAGTCAATTGCCATGCATCACCCCAAGCATGTGGCCTCCCAAGCGGCCAATAGAGTGGCCTTCCCCTGGATGATAGACGACTCTATATCAACCTCCCTGTGCTTCTAAGCCAAACAGCACACCGCTAACATGAGCTTCTTCGACTTCGCAGACCTTCCGCGGTCCCACTTCACCCTTGACTCAAGCCGCCGATACCAAGGGCTAAGCTATAACTGCAGCCATGCACCTTCGATGCCCGTCTCCCGCGCATCACCGTCTCGACGGGACTCAGGCGTAGTCAGCAAACCCACCGCCCCCTGCAGACCAACACCCAAGAAACCGACCATGGCAGTAAAACTCGAGCCCTTCACCCCACCCGACATCCCCGCCGCAATCGCCCTGCACTCCAGCGTAACCGCCGAACCCGCCTCCGAAGCACGCGAATACGAGTGGCAACTCGCAGTCGTGAACCCGCACGCCAAGATTGTAAAAGCCACCTACGACGGCAAGTTGATAGGAGCAGCGGGGTTCCTAACGCACGAGACGCTAGGATTGCAATGGACGAGTCCCGAGCGCAGGGCGTGGGCGGGGAGCGCGGAGAAGGAGCTCGAGGACCGGTTGGAAGAGGTGAGGGAAGACGTGTTGCATGGAGACTATGACCTGTGGCGTGAGATTACTGTTCATGAATGCTGTTGATGGGTGCTGTTGCTGACTGCCGCAGACATTTACTTGAGCTTCCTGGCTCCCGAATATCGGAACACGTCTGCTTGGAGCGATATGATCGCATGGGGTTTGGAGAGGGCAGATGAGGTCGAGAAGCGCGTCTACGTTCAGGCGAGTGCTTCTGAGAAAGCTATGTATGAAAAGTTGGGCTTCCAGATGAAAACAGTTGTACCATTGTCTGAGGGAGACAGATATCTGATGCTAAGGCGAGCATGAGCTGGCAGCAAGCAATCTGAGGTAACAACATACACCCGAGTATGAAGGTCGCGTCAAATCAACTGCAACCCTCTAGTCCTTGCGGAGACCTGCAATACATGTGAATGGGGCGCATTCGACATTCTGTTATATGCCTGTGGTCATTCGCATACCAGACGCTCGAAGCTCCCTGAAATAACTATTCAATTAAAGCACGGGGGTGATAATAGCGAAACGGCTCGATTAAAGCGCTTCTATGTACAGGTGTGGATATCTTCAGCCATGCCAATGCCACTTGGAGTCCTGGTATTTACTATGCCGCATCTTCATCCGGGATGTCAATCAACACAACTCACAAAACTCAAGCCGAGGAAGACTCCTTCAGTTCGTACTCTCGCGCATCCTGGAACAGGTCGATGATGCAACTAGCGGACCATGACTGTGTAGGGCATGAGTCGCCGCAGAATTCGCCGTTCTTCTGAGTCAGCTCGGTAAGACCAGCCCACGGACTCTCCTGAATGGCCTTCATGCAGCCAGCCAGACGACGGGTGACCTGCTGGTAAGTCTCAACGCGCTCCTCAGCGGTCTTGCGGCGCTTGAGGTCGAACTTGAGGAAGGCGCGGAGGAAGAAGCCGGTTGGCCAGAGCCATTCAGGACCCTGGTGGTAGTTGCGGCCCTTGGAAGTGTGGAAGTCAGTCGAATCCTCGCTGTTGATGTAGTACCCGCGATAGTTAAGGTCGCTAGGGTCAAGCGTCTTCATGCCCTGCGGTCCAAGGAGGACACGGTCGGCCGCCTGCAGAGCGTACAGAGCATGGTCGGGATCAAAAAGATCCGGTGCCACAGACATGGCAACAGGAAAGTTGGGGCGGAGCTGGTAATCCTCATACTCCTTGCCGGATCGGTACAGGTCCTTGTAAATACCGCGGCGGTTGATGATGCTGGGATTGACATCGTACTCGCCATCTTCCTCTGGGGTGCGCGGAACATAGAAGGTACGCTCGAAGTTTGCCTTGATCTTGTCCGCCCAGGCCTTGTATGTAATAGTGTGCTTGCCGTCTGGCAGTGTGACACCCTCGTACTTGAAGTCGCCTTGCTCATACAAATCGGCGCACCAGCGGACGGTGCTGTAGAGCATACCGATCATCTCGACGGGCGCACCATCACGAGGGGTACCGGGGACACCCTTGCTGCCGGCCTTCTCGCTTTCGCCCATCTTGTCCATCCAGGTACCACAGTTGGATTGATTGCCACCGAAGATCATACCATTGTCGAAATCGGTCCAGATCTTGATGTTGAAGCCTTCCGACTTCATCTGGCTGTCAATATTTGGCCCAGCATCGTACTCGCGGAATTCTATTCCCGAAGCATGTCGCTGTAGCGACTCTTGAATGACATCTTCAATCGTGGAAGATACGGAATAGGCCCGCTTATCGGTGTGAGGGAACCATGTGTCGTCGTATGGCAAAAAGCGCCGCCTGGCCTTTGCCTGAAGCAAGTCGAATCCATTGGGAACGATTTTGCAGTAATCCTGGATATTTTGGAGGAACCACCATACCGAGTCGCGGGAGTTGTAGCGCGGAGCCTTGCCACCGCCCAGCAAGTTAGGGACCATGCCGTGCTTCAGCACGCTGGCAAAGGCCAGGATATGCTCTTTAGCGTCTAGCAAGGTCAGCTAAGGCTCACCATAGAGGTGATTGAATTACTTACCTTCGTATCGTCCCGTACCCATGTACAGTCCGCGAGCGGAGATCGTGATGTCGCGACCCCAGCAGCTGTTGCAGTTAGTCGAAGTATACGCGACACCAGAGAGGATCTGAACTTACCGGGCCCAATCGTAGGCAAAGTGAGGGAGACCTGCAGCCATGCTGGGCACGGTCTTGTCAGGCCACAGGGAGGCGCTGTTCATGTAGCCCGTGACCTGAATGCTGACGAGGGCAAGGCTCTTGAGGAACTGCTGGCCGTTGCGGACATTGTCGCCCATGAGCTCGATGGACCGGTCAACTGCGGCATTGTAGGCTGTCTGGATGACCAAAGCGAAGTAGCGGGGAAGCAGGAAGTTGGGCACCTTGCGAATAGCGTCGCACCTCTCCTTGAGCCACTTTGCGGGACCTTTGATCCTGTGGTAGCGGCGCTTCTCTGAGATTCGCTCGAGACGGCCAACGCAGTAATCAAGAGCCCATTGACCTTCTCGAAGGTGGTTGCAAAGAGGATGTCCGAGATTGTTGTCATTGACGATGTCGCGAAGGACACTCCACCAGCCTTGGAGACCAGCGTACACAAGATTGCCGTGTCCCGGTACGTTGTATGTGCCGTCCTTTTTGTCTGTAGCGTCACGCTCCTCGGGATCGCACCTGTACAAGATGTAATTCAAGTCGGTCAGGTTGACATCGCGGAATGCCGCACGCGCGCCGCTTGTGACGTACTTGTCGAGGCCATCAGCATGCTCAGCAGTGGGCACCCATGTTTCGAAGAGAGCAATACTGCCAGGTGGGAATTTGTCGGGGATACTGATGGTGGTAGAATCACCAACATCTTCCACTATAACGCCCTTGAGGTTGTGGGTCTGGGCAGGTAGACCACGAAGCGTTGTTTTATCGCCAATGATGCGAGCACGGGTTTCGGGGCTGTTGTCGACCTCCAGGTTCCAGCTCCCAATGAGCTTCGCCTTCGTGCCAGGAAGCTTGGTCTGCCCAAAGCCACCATTACCATTGCCGTAGCCGGGGAAAGCTGTGTGGGCGATCAAGAAATATCCCTTGCGAGTACGAGGATGGACTCGGTGGACGGTGATGTACTCATTATCGTGGTGGATGTAAGTCTCGGTGAACTCCTCTGTGCCCATCTTGACGTGGATGTCGTTGAGGATCTTCCTGACACCTCCGATGCCCCCCTCCCCAGCTTGCGCTTTGATGGGGCCCCCTGTCGAGTTGATCGAAGAGTAAAGTCTCTTCTCGTGCACGAGCTCGATGAGTTCTGGGTAGACTTCATCGTAACCGAAGACACTGCCAGTAGCACATGAGCACATAGCGACTAGTGCAGCCTGTGGGAGAGTGTCGCGAGCGTCGCGCTTCTGAGCGGGGGTCTCGTTGTCGTGCGTACAGTCCATGAAAAGAGCATGCACAGGACTGCGCTTGATCTTCTTGATCTGTACATGGCTTGTGGATGAATCAGTTGTGCCACTCGCGTGTTCGGCATTGAGCACCTCGTCGGTCTCAAAGCTGCCAATCGGGACACCACCGTGTCGGTGGACAAGTCGACTCAGCTCTTGAGTGCTCCACGCTTGCATTCCTTCGCGGATCAGACATGAGATACCAAGTCGCTTGACGAAATGGAAGTCCATCTCTTCCGAGCCAGAAAACAGCTCAGCAACAATGAAGCAGTTCGGATTGACTTGTCGTGCTTGATCGAGCATGTACTCGGCCAGATGGATAGGTGTCGAGTGACAATTGTCGATACGGAAGCCTTGGAAGTACTTTGCCATCAGACGTGTGTACTTGGTCATGTGCTCCCATAGGTAGGGGTTGTCCTCTGGGCCATTGCCGTATCGAAGTTTGACGCAGTCGCCCCAGACGATGACCTCTCTGCGCAGGTATGCGCGGGACTTCGGTCCAGCATTATCTCTCATGGCGTCAGCGGCCCATACCCATCCGTTGTTGACAAGTGCAAGCGCCTCTGGGTTGTGCTTCTTGGTGGTCTCGTTCAATGGCAGGCGAGTGAAATAAGGCTCAATCAGGGGGTTGGCCTCTGTGATTTCACCCAGCTTTGGGCCGTGATCGTCCAATCGGACATATTTGGTGCGGTTGTAAAGCTGTTCCATGATCTCGGCACAGTCACCATCGTACTCGCGGTAGAATGGTAGGTTGACCTCGTTGCAGATGCTGGTAATCGCATCGCGAGCTCCCTTCTCGTCCGGACTATCACCAGAACGACTGTCGAAACGCCCAAACAGGGCGCAGAGAAGACTCGCGCCTACTGCGGGATCGATGCGGCGACGGAACCGCTCGCCCATTCTGTCACCGCCCTGCAGTGCGTGCTCAACGAGCCAATCAGCCTTTTGCTTCAAAGGCCAACCCTTTACCGCCTCGAGGCCTCGAAGACCAGCTTCACTAAAGCTGTCGTCAATAAACTTGGCCTGACCAGCAGTCCATTTCTCAATGATTGCGTTGGCGCTCTTCTCTGCATCGATGATGTAGAACTCCCACAACTTGCACTTGCTAAGAGCAATGTTTTTGACACCATCCATTACTTTCAGCAGATCGTCCGTGTTGTTGAGCTTGGTTGGAAGGCCGTGGACCTTGAGCTCCTTGCTGAACTTGAGAAGCGCGGTGTCGAGACACAACGCAGATTGTAACCAGGGTGCAGTGTCGACGTTATATCCAGCTTCAGGATGCGACTCGAGCCATTTGCTGTTGTTGGCGGTGTGGTTCCAGACGACATCCGTCATACTCAGAAGGTTGTACTCTGACTGCATCTTCTTGACCATGTGAGCGACGTCCTTCTCGCCGTTGGGGAAGACGGCCGAGTCGAACGCGAGCTGATCATAGATGCTGTAAGGTGAATTGGAGCTTCCTCGGATCATGAGTGGAGTGAAATGTACCATGTTGTATCCACGCTGGCTTATACCTCGGAGATGGTTGTCCCAGTCGCCCGGGTACTTGCCCATGAATTTCGAGAGCACGGAGAATAACGAGACCGCCTCGATAGGCAGCTGTTGGCCATGTAGAGTGAGGCGTGGGCACACATCGATGTAGTGTGTGGGCGTCCGTGTGGGTTCAGGCTTGGCGACATCTGTGAAAGACCACTCAGGCAGAGGCGTGTAGGTAGTGTAGAAAGAGTACGCATTGGCTTCGTAGATGGGGACGTCGATCTCGGTAATGCCATTGAAGTCTGGCTTCAACCTGAAGGTGGTCAGTAAATCGAGTCCAAACACAGTCAAGACGAACTCACTTGTATTCACGGTAATGGCCACGACTAAACTTCTCGCCCTTGGCGGGGATGTTCACCCATAGACTACCCTCGCGACATATCGAGCTGGTGCCCTGAATCTGGAAGCGCACGCAGTAGGCAGGGTCGCAGGGAGGTGGCAGGTAGATGTAGGAGCCAGGGACGTCTGGTGCGCCAGCGTCGGTCAATGGCAGCAGGTATACGGCAGACATGGCTGATGAGATATTCTGGAGACTGTCAACAGGGTTCCGGCACGCGCAATTGGAAGAGCCTACGTGTCAAGACTAGTGATATTGCAGAGGTATAGAGGTTTTGCTGTGATAGTAATAGGGCGGCTTTGGTTGAGGTCGAGGGTGGTGTGGATGAGGAATGGCACGACCTGGGATCCGATCGAGGTAAACAACACGCTGAGGACCTCCTGCCCTCTGTTTTGGAAGAGGAAGCAGCTGTAGACGTGCAGAGACGCGGGCGTGTGCGATCGGCAGGCACTGTGGGCGCGACCTGGCGACCTGGACCAGAGCCGCAAGCGCACTCAGACGTCATTCGCGTGGGGCTCCCGCTCAACAACACCAGTTTCCCAGGCTAATGCCCATGGGGACGCAGTCAACCAATAGAGATCCCTGCAACCTAAGCTGCATTTGAGCCTCCAATGCACCAAAACTTGTTAACCCTCGGAGGATTGTTTCATTGCTCACCGCTCGCGCTCAGCATATCGTACAATATCCTCTATCCTCTCCGCTAGATGCTGACCCTCGCTGTCCGGAAATAACGCCTCAATGCAGCAGTATGGCAGAATGCAAAAGACGCAGCTAATAAAAATATGGCCCAACTCCACCGCTGATACGATACAAACACACAACCAAAGATCTGCCGCCACGAGTCCAAAATATTGGTGCATGGGTATCGCGAACCTCGTGGCAGCTCACAAACCAACTGAAATGCGAAACTTGAAGACCAGATCCAACCGCCATTTTATCGTCGTCTCATGCGCGCGCAGTGTCCGTCCATCCATTAGAACTTGATATTAAAGGGTGAGCTGGGCGGGTTGCTCAGATCCAAACGAAACTGTGTATCCGAAGGTCCGCGGCTGTGCACTGCTTGTGTAGGCGTGGCGCCATCGTCCCCGTCGACTGAGTTTTGGGTACTGACTGAAGGAGGAGGGCGTGCCGGGGCGCCTCGGATGTTGAGTCCATCAGATGTCGATATCGCTCTTTCTGCCAAAGAATCGTATTCGCGATGTTCGCCACGCAGACGCGGCGCTGACTGAGGCGACATGTCGGTGTCTCTGGGTGGGAGATTGGGCGGCGTGGCGCGTCCGTTCCTGTCTGACGACAGTGCCCGAACCGATGACTTGCTCTGATCGCCCGAGTTACTTCTTGTCGAAGTGGACTTTCGCGGCTGTGCAATATTGGGCGACGCGTGCGAGCTCTTGCTTCTGCCTGATGGTTGTGGCTGGCCGTTGCGGCTGGGCGTTGGCTGTGGTTGCTCTGAGCCCTCGTGCTCCAAAGCGCTCAAATAGTTGAGCTCCTCAGCTAGATACTCCTTCTCAGTCCAACAGCCCTGCCAGCAGTTGCGCCAATCCAAGATGAGGAACTGGAAGCAGAACGCGTCAATCTTGATAGCAGGCTGGAAGCAAATGCAGAGGTTGTTGTAGTTCATCTTGTTGAATTCGGAACAGGAGTGCAAAAGACTGATGTGGCAGGTGATAGCAAAGAGGAGGTAGTAGTTGAATGGAGGCAGCTTGGAGAGCTCGTCCTTCAGCATCTGAGGTGTGGTTTTGGCGCCCTGGCATTCTTGCTGGATGCGGTGTTGAATTGCCTTGGGGAAGATTTCATCCGGAAGCTGACGAAGCCAGTTCTTGAACAGCGATCCAATCACGTTAGGATCGTTGAGATTGTCGTCAGAGATGAGGTCGATATCACGATCTGGAATATGTTAGCAAATGTTGTAAGCACGCAGAAATCAGAACCCACCTTGATCGAACTTCCGCTCGTAGTATCTGACTTGCTGAGCAGAACCAGGAACGCGGTACAGGCCCTCTTCCTCGCAACCTCGCATGTTCAAGTAATCAATACAGCGCCAAGGTAGTGCCGGCATCCAAAACTCCGTCTTGTCTCTCGATTGCTCCAGCCTAGACGATATCCTGGTCAATCTTGTCTGTTCCACAAGGGGTGTGTGGATGACCTTATATACGTAAGGTTCGTTCGAGACATGTGTAGGACTCTCATGGTTGCTGTGGCTACGTCCCAACTTGCCAAAGATACCTTTGCGAGCGGAATCCATCTTGTCTCCCATCTTGCGAGCGCCAGAACCGAGGCTGGACATGAGCGAAGCACCCTTGTTGTCGTTGTAGGAGCTGGACTGCAGCGGGCCCTGCTCACTCTTGTCTCTGCGTGGACCGACTGGACCGTTATCACTCTCGCGGTGGACCAATTGTCCTGCATCATGGCGGTCGGCTGAATGTGTCCTGAGCTTTCCAAAGGAGGATTTGTTGCCCCATGTTTTCCCTTTGTCCATGGGCGCGTTCTTGAGCGGTGTGCCGTCTCCATTTGCAACAGTCCAGTTTGCTCCCATTTCTGGTGAAAGCTGACCAGGAGGGGCTTTGTTGAGTTTGCCCCGAGAGTTTGCATTCTCGTCTCCTTTGATCGACTTCGAGCGGAAGAGCGTGCCCTGCTTCTTGGTCTTCGTCCCCTTCAAAGTCTTCGTTCCGTCTGCGTGCATATCTGATTCGTTTGATCTGCCGGAGCCGGTACGTTGGTCGAGACGGACAATCTCTGAGCGATTGTCTGCAGAAGTCAGCTTTGATTCCTGTGTAGCAGGGTCGGGTACTCACCATCAGAGTTGGGGGTTCGAACGGGGCGACTCAGATCGGGCGTTGAGGAGCCACCCCGTCCGTTGGTGTATAGTGTTGGTGAAGGTTGTTGCGGAGTGTGTTGCCTGTTCGCACTGTCTTGTGTGTTCAATCGAGACGAGGACTTGGTCGCGCCGAAGTTGGAGAAGATGCTCTTCGAGTCTTTGCGTGGCTTCGGTGAGGCGGGCGACTCTGGCATGTTGTGGAACGGTGCGTTTGGCGAGTGGAACTCTGGTATGCTCGGTGATCGAGGGCTGTGTGGGCTCATTGGAGCGTTGTTCTCCTTTCCTCCCGACTTGGACCGCATGGCCAACGACAGCGTCGAAGACTTCGGCATCTTGCGAACTTGTTTACGCGGCTTGCCCTGGTGCTGCTGTCCGCTTAGCGTCACTCTTCACAAGTCGATACGGCACGAGGTTCCGTGGATCGTGGGCGAAGTACCTCAGCGAAAGGACACTCCTCTGGTATGGCCCTGAATTGGCGGCCGGTGGGTGTGCGTTCGAGGGAGCGGAGCGTCGCAGGAGGGTGGGGTGCGGCAGGTCTTAGTGAATACGATACATGGGTCGCGGCAGTCGCGGGAAAACGATCGAGTGGTGTTGCGCTATCGACGCGTCTGTGTTTACTGCCCATCGTGTCAGCGAGTGCGGAGCATGGCAAAGGCAGATGGCAAGGTGCAGCGGGATAAAGGGCGCGGCAGGTGGTACGAACCTCTGGAGCCCTGGGAGCCCTGGTGGAGTTGTCGTGTCCCCTGGCCAGCGCGGTCTGCAGGCGTGCACCGATGCGTCGGCAGCGAGGACTCGAGACGTGAGCCCGCAGGCAGCGTGAAGAGGCTCGGGTGCAGGACCCAGCTGTCAGGGCCGTGGGGTGCGTCGCGTGCGACCAGCGACTGCCGTTTCGCTCTCTGGCAGCCCGTCACTCGTCTACGGGGCAGTGAGGTCGTCGTCGAGTCTGGCACGAACAGCAAGCGACAGCCTGAGCTACGCGGTCAGCAGTGGTTGCGGAACATGAAAGGGGCCGGCAGCGCTACGGGCGACATGTTGTACAACATTGCCGGCCACAATAGTGGAACAAAGGCCCTGGAGGGGACAAAGGGCTCATCGCTGGCGTCCACGCATTACTTACTTGGCCACTAATCTCCCTGCAAGCGCAGCGTCAACAAGGGCAGCTGGAGGAACAAAGATGCACACAAGGCTGCGGGTGTCGTGAAGTCTGCGGTCGTCTGGAGAGCGTCTGCGCACACCAATTCGATGCCGGGCTTGTCTTCTGGTACGGGCAGTGGTTCGCTCGGAGGGTGGAGCTATTTTGGGGCTCAGCAAACGTGCGGCCCTGACTACACTGCTACAGGCGTTAGTCGCCCGTTGTGAGGATGCAGCGCAGGGTGCTTGGAGAGGTCGAGGGGACTGCGTCACGAGGGGGCAGCGAGACAGGAGCTGGCGGAGTCGCCCAGCGCACACAGAGACTATGGTGCACACCTCGTTGGGCGGGGATCGATTCGACTCGTCTCAGCGCGCGCCCGAACTGCAGCCTGCAAAGGGAAGGCGACGACGGCGGCGGCAACGATTTGCAGCGGCTGTACCTGAGCCCGTGATCCTAACAAGTCCGTGCGCTGCTGTTACGAACTTGCAAATAAATAATCTGCGAGGACCAGCGCACATTTCGCTGGGCCGGCCGCTGCTCCGAAGCGTACTGGGTGCGCAGGCTCTGCAGTGCGTCTGGCGGTGTGCGGGCGCTGTGGCGGACCATCTCAAGACGATGCATCCGCTGCCTGGGCTGTCGCAGTGCGAGCTTCATCGTGCAAAAGAGCTTTGCCAAGCGGACCCTCTCGAGCAGGGGTGGTCCAGGTGGCTTGCTCGGTGCGGACGCGTCGAAACTAGGCTTTCTCCACACCATCGACTGCAAAGTCTCACTCATCCGCCCGCCATGTCACTGGTCTCAGGTCCGGGTCGAGCAGGCGTAGGCGCCATGCCCGCCGAAATGCAGCTGTTTGTGGACAAACACGTCCGCTACATCCAGAGCCTCGACACAGTGCGTGCCATTTTCATCGAGTTGCACGCAACTACCGAACGATCGCCGCGCTGACCCGCTCCAGCGCAAAGACGAGCTCGAGTACTGGCTCACCGAGCATCTGCGCCTCAACGGCTTGTACTGGGGATTGACCGCTCTGCACTTGCTGGGACACCCGGATGCCCTCCCGCGCAATGAGATCCTGGACTTTGTATGCGCGTGTCTGCACGACAATGGTGGCTTCGGCGCTGCTCCGGGCCATGATGCACACATGCTTTATACAGTCAGTGCCGTGCAGATTCTAGCAACTCTTGATGCATTTGCAGAGTTTGAGGAGCGCGTCAAAGACGGGCGGCAGAAGGTTGGTGAATGTGCGTCTCCTCTGAAACCCTTGTTTCGATGTCAATGCTCATGAGTTCCAGTCATTGCAGATCTCCAAGACCCTGAGACAGGTACTTTCGCAGGGGATGAATGGGGAGAACGAGACACGCGCTTCCTATATGGTGCATTGAACGCCTTGTCTCTCATGGGGCTGCTTGATCTGGTCGACGTAGAGAAAGCCGTTCAGCACGTCCACTCATGTGCCAACTTTGACGGCGGCTATGGCACGAGTCCCGGTGCCGAGTCTCACTCAGGTCAGGTGTTTACGTGTGTTGGTGCATTGACCATTGCGGGGAGGCTTGACCTGGTCGATCAAGAGAAACTGGGAGCTTGGCTGAGCGAACGACAACTCAAGAACGGTGGGCTGAACGGGCGGCCTGAGAAGAAGGAGGATGTCTGCTACAGCTGGTGGGTGATGAGTAGTATGGCTATGTTGAACAAGCTCCACTGGATCGATGGCGGGAAGTTGACGCAATTCATTTTGCAATGTCAAGTAAGTTCTGTGGCTTGTGGTGTTTTGCGCAGTATTGACAAGAACAGGACCCTGAACTTGGTGGGTTGGCTGATCGGCCTGGAGACATGGTAGATGTCTTCCACACAGTCTTCGGTATCGCTGGCCTCAGTCTGCTCAAATATCCTGGGCTGGAGGAAGTAGATCCTGTATAGTGAGTGAACCCTAAGCTGCTACGTGAGCACGTCACTGACGCTACAACAGCTGCATGCCTCGATCTGTGACAAGACGATGCTTAGGCAAGTGAGCGTGAAGATTTATAAAAAGCATTGTGATCTATGACGGTAAGGCTTTGTTCTATTTGCTGCGCCTTTAAGTGATGATGTTGGTGGTGAAAGACGCGGTCTGCTTGCTGCAGCGCACCTCGAGCCTCGAACGCACTCACCTCGCGCTTCACCTTCACTTGTTCCTGACTGTACCTCTCGCTATCTAATAACTCACGCTTCCTGCTAATGAGGCGTGAGATACTAAGCCAGAGGAAAGCAATGGTGCTGCCTGTTTGGGGCAAAGCTGGGGTTTTCCACGTGCTCTAGCTGCCAAATTCTGCACTACAAACATCTTCCTGCTCTTCGACACAGCAGCCTCCTTCCTTCAATCTCCAGATGAGGGAGTCGATGCCTGTCTCCTTCTTCTCTCTTTCATGCAGCAAGAGACGGCCATGAGTGCCTGGTAACCGCTCGTGTGCACCAGCTCTCTTATCTGCAGGCCCCGCTGCTACCACTCTTCCTGCTTCAGCATCCAACACGCTCCTTTCGTGTCGTTCCTTTGTACACCATTGCGTTGCAAGCATTGTCCTTTCGACTTGACTTGAGTTCACCTGCACCGCTTACGCTCCTTACCAGCGCGTTGCTAAGTGCCTCCCGGCTCGACCCTGGACGGCGTTGCCATTTGTCATGGCGTCCAACATACCTCTTCTGTGCAGCATCTGTCCCAAAAAGCCAAACTTCAGCGATGTCTCCCACCTCCTCACACACATTGCCAGCAAGGGCCATTTGTCCAATTACTACAAGGTCAAAGTTCGCTCAACGTCTGAAGAAGCTTCCCGCCGCATCATCGACACCTATGATCGGTACCGATTGCCATTTGCGCTGGCAATGACTGTGAATTGACTTTCTCCCAGGTGGTACGCCGACTGGAACGTCGAAGAGCTCATGTCAGACCGGATGAACCAGAAGGACAAGCGTCGCACGCGTGCCAGGCCCTCTGGTGAGCTGACCCCGTCCAGCCCTGTACTTGCAAGTCGTCACTGACAACTGCTAGCCCGCGCTACTCCAGGCCCAAGAATTCAGGCCCCTGTCCCGCGTCCAGCTCGCCATGCTGCCATCAGCGGTTTCCTCGATCCACGTCTTTCAGAACAACAAGTCATCAAGGTGGAGCCAGACTCTGGCACACCCACACCTGCACCGCACGTTGGTCCCGTCCTGCGTCACCGCCCGTTTGGTACCCATCTCCAGTACTTTCCTACCGAATCTCGTGCTAGCTCCCGCAGCTTTACGAACCCGGACTACGAGACCTCGAGTGAATACTCAGACCCCGGCGAGCGACCGAGGAGGCGATACCAATACACTGTGGAAGACGCATGTGCCATTGAGGATGATGGACCTGACCTCATTGGGGACACCATGGCCGTCAGCGAGAGCACCAAGCTGAAGGGTGTGTATTGGCCCGGAATGGACATCTTCGACTCTGCCACACCAGAAATGCGGCGCAAGAGGAACCAGAAGAAAGACCACTCTGTTGTCCAGCAACTCGAGCTCAACTCACAGGACGTGGAGGCTACTGAGCTCATTTTCACCCCTCGAGGGTCGTTCAAAAGACAGCGAAGGATCTCAAGCTCCGTCTTCGACGACGAAGAGGAGATTGAAATCAAGATGGAGAGCCCTCGACCAGCCTTCTCGCGACCTGCGCTTGCGACGATGGATCCCAACGTCTCTCGTCGACCCCGGCAAGGTATGCGCGGAGGCCTCCACGCTCATATGTTCCCAATTCAATCTCGTCCAGCCCTTGATTTCGGTGTTGGAGATCGCGCCCCGAAGCGCAAACGAGCGTTCACGGTCTTCGAGGATGACGATATATCCTTCACACAGCCTGCCAACTTTAATTATCTCACCTCAGGCTTCGGCCATCAGACATCACCATCACCACTCCAGGGCTATGGTGCGTATAAGCAACTCAATGATCAGCAGTCTCGCCACACGCGCGAATATCCCCAGGCTCATATGGAGCCTCCACTCCAATACGACAACAAGGAGAACGTATTTCCTACACTCCAACATTCGACCTTTGGCAGCCTGCATGGTCACCAGATTCCAGCCTACCATTACCAGGCCTATGCTTACGGTCTTGTCCAAGACCAACAAGCCCCCCAGCAGGCAGGTCACTTCCTGAGCGCCAATGGCGCTTTCCAGCAACAGCCTCAAGATGACGACGATGACGATCAACGTACCATCACAGCTCCACCTTCCCCCACTACGAGCTGAATACGCGCCGAATGCGCGTAACAGCTGTCAGTCTTTCCTTTCTAGACCCGGCTCTGGCATCATGTTGGCCCTCCAGCTGTGGTCTTACGGTTCGATATCCAGCTGATTGACTCTCGCTTCACCTTTTGATTTACTCTGTTTCGACGGCGAGAGCGACATCCCTACTCCGCGACTTGTGTTCACGACGCTGGTGCTGGCTCACTCGCTAATCTTACGCAATATGAATCACGACTAACGACATTCATCTGTCATATATGGTTTCTACGGTGAAAGACATGCTGCGAGTGCAGAGGCATTGTCCGCTGCCGGTGGATGCAGATGGCTTGCAGCATACGCTTCTTCGTTATATATGGTTAAATAGATCTTCTTCAGCATTCTCCTGAACCTCACATGTCTGTCTAGAGCACCAGTTGGATCTGATCTCAACAAATGGGAGCACGATCTTAGTCCCATTTGCCTTCAGAGCCCATTTTGCGCGCCCTTTGCCTCTTCTCCAGCGCTTCTGTCAACTCATAACCATTGGCATATGCGTACAGGGCTCGCAAAGCACCACCGGCAACCCACATCGTCGCTCCGCTGAGTGCAAAGAGACCAATGCGCTGATATGTGGTCAGCAATGCGAAGATCGGGTACGGGTAGTATCCATTATGTGAGTAGCAAATCTCCTGTGCTGCCGTTAACCGACTGGTCCTGTCCCAGAGAAGAGAGCACTCACGATCCACCACCAGTACCCAAACGCGATACCCGTACTGAGTCCGAGAGTAAGTAAAGGTGCCTGGGGATTCATGGGGCTGCTCGGCCACGGTGGAGACAGCAAGATGGCGTCGATGACCAACACTACTGCAGGAACTAGGTGGAAGCAAAGATCCGCGCCCAGAGGCGGGAGAGGCAGGTCTGGCGGTATAACGAGGCCGGTATCGATCAGTCTAAGACCCCAATACAAGATGCTTATCACGATCTCAATCGGGGCGGCTACAAGCGAGAGGTAGTTCTTGGCGGTGAAAAAGTAGTCCGATACGGTTTGAGGAGATGATGCGGCTGCATTGGTTGGTGATGCTGGCGCGGTCGATGAGGATAAGGTGATGTCTGCGAGGAGGCCGAAGGCGAAGCAGATCGTGGAGATGGTTATGCCAATTATGGTGAGGAATTGGAGGTGCCATCCATATGAAGAGTTCTAAAGGCAGTCAGAGACATTTTTTTTCACACGTTCATGTATCTCAAGGACTTCGCTGTCGAACTTACGAATTGATTCGGATTATCGTGAAGACTGCACATGACGTCAACAAGGATTACATCTGGAGGGCTGACAAGCGAGCTTACAATTTGAAAGAGCTGTAGAAACTGATAAGACCGACGACCTACAAGTTCGGGTCAGCTCGCCTTCCTCAGCGGGCTCAGGTACGTACATGTAGTGCACCCGAGAAGCCTTTCGAAGGAGCTTCCAATCGCTGCAGCGGATGCCGCCGGCCTACTTCGACAGCCTTTTCTGAGAGAGACATTGCGTTTTGAGATATACAGAAGTCCGGAACAAGAAGAGACACTGAACAACAGCTCACAGAAAAGTGCAGTATTCAAGATGACGTGATGCTGTTCCTCAGCCAAGGGTTTCGTGGTGTTCACGGAAGCCTCGGCAAGCGCCCCACGTGGGCATGGGCATTGACCGCGACCCTCTTTCTCTTGTTCTTCTCACCCTCGGCGTTTGCTGCGAGTTGTCGCGTCTTTACACATCAACAAACCGCGTCTCCACAAAACGCTATCATCTGATTATCATAGCCTACGTATCCTGTACATCCGGTTATTCTGCGGTCCATACATTGAAAGCCCCTCCGGGCGGTTGATCTTCGGCCACGGCAGTCGAGCACCTTGTGCAGCATCCGGAACCAATCAACATCATCCGCTTCTACACCTTCATTATCGCTAACTCTTGCACCGCGTGAATTTCGGCTAGCTCTTACCGTTTTAGTGCTAATACTGCGAAGGACTTCTCCACTCTTCTGATTCTACGATGCCGATGCCTTGGTTTGGCGGGTAGGCTCGCCGTGTCTCCGGTATACACAGAGAAGGGCGAGCTCCGCGTCTTATAAGGGTGATCATGGCCCTTGTGACAGATGCGACAGTTAAGCGTTGATGCCCCTTCGTTTCTTTTCTCACGGGTTGTCCCTTTGTTGCTGAGTGTACGTCACGTACAGACTTGGAAGGCTGCGCGTCACATAACTGAGTGCTTCGGTAATACATTGCTCAATCATCATGAGTGCGAAGATCGAGACTATCCTTGGGTCTCTGACCCTGGAGGAGAAGGTCTCACTGCTCGCGGGCAAAGACTTCTGGGAGACCGTGCCAATCCCGGACAAAGGTGTTCCCGCCATCAAGGTCAGTGATGCGAGCCGCCGGGTGTCCATCTTCGCTCACCCTTTACAGACCAGTGACGGACCCAATGGTGCGCGAGGTGAAGTCTTTGCTGGAGGAACACGAGCAGCATGCTTTCCAGCTGCTGTGTGTTCGGCTGCATCGTGGAACCCGGAGTTCGCCCACCGGATAGGCAACGCATTGGCGGAAGAGACGCAGACAAAGAGCGCGCGAGTCCTGTGAGGTCGATCATCAAGTAGACCGACCTGCTACTGACCGTCTTGACAGACTCGCCCCCACAATGTGCAACCACAGACATCCACTCGGTGGCCGCAACTTCGAGAGCTTCTCGGAAGACCCGTACCTGACAGGTCATATGGCTGCCAATGTCGTCAAAGGCATCCAGGAGAGGGGTGTTGCGGCAACGATCAAGCACTTCGCAGCGAACGAGCAGGAGACCGAGCGCCTGTTCGTCAACGAAATAATCTCCGAACGCGCACTGCGAGAAATCTACCTGAAGCCTTTCGAGATCACAGTCAAGGAGGCCAATCCGTGGGCTGTGATGACTGCCTACAACAAGGTCAACGGGACACATGCAGACTCGAACACTTTTCTCTTGAAGCAAGTGTTGCGCGGAGAATGGGGCTGGGACGGACTCGTCATGAGTGACTGGGGCGGCACAAACTCCACTGCCGACTCACTGAACGCTGGACTCGATCTTGAGATGCCTGGACCTACAAGGTGGCGGACCAAAGAGGCAGTTGTGAAGGCAGTCAAAGATGGAGAAGTGTCTGAGCAGACTATCACTGAGCGCGCCAAGGAAGTACTGAAGCTGATAGAGAAGGTGGGAGGATTCGAGAATCCCGAGATACCTCCTGAGCAGTCCATCGTCAACCCGGCCCACAGCAAGCTCATTCGAGACGTCGCGGGTCAAGGCATCACATTGCTCAAGAATGACGGTGCCATACTGCCATTGAAGAAGGAAAAGGTTAAAGGCAAGAAGATCGGCCTCTTCGGACTTGCCAAAGAGGCGCTCATCCACGGTGGAGGAAGTGCAAGTCTCAACGCACACTACCGAATTACACCTGAGGAGGGTTTGAAGGACGCATACGGTGATGATGTCGAATTCCAGTTCGCAAAAGGCGCCCAGACATACCGACTACTTCCACCTCTAGCGAAGCACTGCAAGGACGCTCAGGGCAACCACGGGTGGAGGATGGAGCTCTTCAAAGCTGGCGATTCAAATAAGCCCTACAAGACCGTCGACGCTTTCAAGGAGTCTGCATTCAGCCCAATTCTCGACCACGAGGCAGTTGGCAAGGAAGTCAGGTTATCTACTACTTTCACTCCGTCCGCGTCAGGCAAGCACTACCTTGGCTGCTCTGGCATTGGACCTACCACTGTCACCATCAATGACAAGGTAGTGTTCGAGCAGAAGGGCAATTCGCCAGATCCAATGGGCTTCCTGTTGGGTGGCAACCCTGAGGATGAATTCACATTCGCTTTCAAGGAGGGCGAAGAGTACAAGATCCAGATTCACACATTACCACCAGTAGGAGGGTCCGAGTGGGGCATTCTCGCTGGTTTGCCAGGATTCAGAATGGGCTTCATGCTCGAAGAAGAACACAATCGCGACCTGCTCACTCAGGCAAAGGACCTTGCCAAGGAGGTCGATTTCGCTATTGTCTTTACTGGCCACACTCCAGCCTGGGAGACCGAAGGTCAGGATCAGCAAAGCTTCCATCTACCTCGTGACGGATCTCAAGACGCTCTTGTCGATGCAGTTGCATCCCTGAACCGCAACACTATCGTCGTGAATTCCACTGGTGTCGCCGTCGCTATGCCTTGGCTGGACAAGGTTGCTGCTCTTGTGCAGGCATGGTTCCCTGGCCAGGAAGCCGGCAACGCCATTGCTGACATCATCTCTGGAGCTGTCAATCCGTCCGGTAGATTGCCTGTCTCTTTCCCCAAACGACTTGAAGACGCACCGGCCTACGGCAACTTCCCTGGCGAGAAGAAGGACGATCAGCTCACTGTCAAATACGAAGAAGGTGTCTTTGTTGGGTACCGTCACTATGATCGTGTGTCGAAGGAGAAGGTCCAATTTCCTTTCGGTTTTGGTCTGTCCTATACCACCTTCGCCCTGGGTAACGGCAGGGTTGAGCAGGTCTCCGCAGACGCGTTCAAGACTGCTGTCACGGTCAAGAACACTGGCAACGTAGCAGGCGCTACGGTCGCTCAATTGTATGTCGGCAGAAAGCAACGGTCCTCTGAGCACCCGATCAAGACACTAGCTGCATTCAAGAAGGTACGCCTGGAGCCTGGCGAGGAGAAAAAGGTCGAGCTGTCTCTTACACTAAGAGATTTTGCGTACTTCGACAAGGCGTCCAAGGGCTGGAAGGTCGACCGTGGGCAGTACGAATTCTCCTTTGGTCAGTCGACAGCGCACATTGAAAGTGTGGCAACTGTAGATATTGATGGTAGCCGCGAGCTAAAGTTATAGGGAAGGTACAAATGAGGTGGGAAAAGTGAATATTGCAAAACGTTTGATCATCTCGTTATGGACCTCCAACGATTGGCGCAACGGCGTGATGATGTCATAGGGACTCGCGTTCTAGCGCGTCGCAGGGCGGCCCAAACTTTGTTGCTTTTGTTCAGCTTCTCCGCACGCCTTGATGAGCAGGGGCTTATCGCTACCCCATATGTTTCCTACTCGATAGCATTCCGTCGCCCGTCGCGCGCCATCCCGTCACCGCGCGACAATGGCACCCCAAAAGCGCCAGTACGGCGATCTTGGGAATGAAAGCTCACCATTCAATTCACCACAGAACGCGTACTCGTCTTCCTCCGCTCGCTACACCAATCCACCCTCGTCGCAAGGATACGCGCTCTCCTCCCCGCCACAGCAGCATGGTCGCACACCGAAACAGCCACGGACCGCACAAAATGCTTACCCCTCACGAATGGCGGGCGGCACCTCGCAGGCTGACGCTCTAGTCATCGATAGTGATGATGACGATGATGCGTCGCAGGAAGTGCCAGACTCGACTCAGGGCTACAACGAACAGCAGTACAGCTACGGTCTTTATGGCATGCTTCACAACAAGATCGTAGGCGTCAGATACTACAATGGCTACGCAACAGTTGGAGAGATGGTCATCTGCAGGCGAGAGCCTCAAAACCCGTACGACAGAAACGCAATCCAGGTCCTGAACGTCCAAGGCCAGCAAATTGGTCATATCCCAAAGACTTGGGCCTCGAAGCTAGCTAGATACATGGACAACCGCAGCCTTCTTGTGGAAGCGCAGATTACCGGACGTAAGGGCGAGTTTGACTGCCCTATTGAGATCAGACTGTACGGAACCAACGAGCCAGTCGAGCGCGAGAATCTCTTGTCTCAAATGAGAGCAGACAAGCTCCCAGTTGGGCACGCAGCAGATCGCAAACGCATAGAAGCGGCAGGCCAGAAGGAGAGGCAACGGCTGGCCAAGGAAGCTGCCAAGCGGGCGAAGAAGAATGGCGGGGCTGTTGTTGGCGTCGGCGAGGGTCAGAATTGGGAGAACAGCATGAGCGACTACATGGCTGACCCATCCGGCATGGGTGCAGGGCCTAGTCTAATGGACATCATTGGCGCCAGTGAACGCTTCAATCCCAGGAACTACGAAAACGTTGTCGAAGAGTTCGGTGTCAAGGAGCAGGATCTTGCTGCTATGCCCAAGGCGACGCAGCCTAAGGCTCTCCAGACCGAGATGCACCCCTTCCAGCTTCAGGGATTGCACTGGATGCTGAACAAGGAGTCTCCAGAGCTGCCAGCTCGGGGCTCTGACGACGTCGTGCAGCTCTGGAAGCGTCACTCTAGTATGCCTAATGCCTTCACCAACGTGGCTACCAACTATTCTGTGACGAATCCACGGCTAGCTTCTGGAGGTATACTGGCAGATGATATGGGGCTGGGTAAAACCATCCAACTCATATCGCTTATCATGGCCGACAAAGAGATGGGGCGCCGAGCCTCTGGCGTTGCTGATGCAACGCTTATCCTTGCACCAGTCTCTGTCATGAGTAATTGGAGTACGCAGATGAAGAAGCACATCAAGCCTGAATATGCCCTGCGCGTTATGTTCTGGCATGGCACTCGCAAAGAGCCTATCACGCCCAAGCAGATCGAGAACTACGATGTCGTGATCAGCACCTACGAGTCAGTCTCATCAGACTGGTATTCGCAGAAGAGCAGCACGCTGCCGAGAAAGTCAGGCCCGTTCTCCATAACATGGAGACGGGTGATCCTCGACGAAGGCCACAACATTCGCAATCCCAAAGCAAAGAAGACTATCGCCGTCAGCAACCTCCTGGCACAGTCAAGATGGTCTCTGACAGGTACACCTATCATCAATAACCTCAAGGACCTCTACAGTCAGGTCCGCTTTCTTCGACTTTCGGGCGGCCTTGATTCCTTCGAAATCTTCCACGGTGCCATCTCTCGTCCCGTACTGGCTGGTGACCCACGAGGCAACAAAGCTTTACAGTCGCTCATGGGTGGCATCTGCCTGCGGCGCAAGAAGGAAATGTCATTCATCGACCTCCGCCTGCCAGAGCTGTCTGAATACGTCCACAAGTTCAAGCTTTACCCACATGAGCAAGAGAAGTATGACGCATTGGAGGCACAAGCCAAGGGCACTCTCGACATCTACAGGAATAACATTGGCAATCAGAAGGCTCAGGACACTTATCGCCATCTACTGGAAGTCCTTCTGCGCATGCGTCAGCTCTGCAACCACTGGCAGCTTGTTGGCGATGAGCGTCTCGAGTCGATCATGAAGCAGCTTGAAGCTGAAGGTGTCGTCGACCTAACAGCAGAAAACAAGGAAGCGCTGCAGAAGATGCTCCAGCTCTCTATCGACTCTCAAGAAGACTGTCCGATCTGCTTCGACACCTACAATGAGCCAGTTATTACCAAATGTGCACACATATTCTGCACACCCTGCTTGGAGCGTGTCATTGAGCTGCAAGGCAAATGCCCCATGTGCCGCGCAGAACTCGAGTCCTTCAACTCCACGACCGTGAAGCCCGCCGCCGAAACATCAGCAAGGCCCGAACCCACCGCCGAATCCGCAGCGGACAAAGCCTCGCTCGAGAAGAACACAAGTAGCAAAGTCGAGCAGCTCCTGCAAATCCTCGCCGCCAGCGCAAAAGACAAGACCAACAAGACCATCATCTTCAGCCAATGGACCTCCTTCCTCGACCTCATCCAGGTGCATCTCGCCTCAGCAGGCTACAAATACACACGCATCGACGGCTCCATGAGCGCCATGACCCGCGATGCCGCCCTTGAGGCCCTCGACAACGATCCAGACACGACAATCATGCTCGCCTCGCTGTCTGTATGCTCCGTTGGTCTGAACCTCGTGGCTGCCAACCAGGTCGTCATGGCGGATAGCTGGTGGGCGCCCGCTATTGAAGACCAGGCCGTTGACCGTGTGCATCGCCTAGGCCAAAAACGCGAGACTACTGTGTTCCGCCTTGTTGTCGAGGACAGTGTCGAGGAGCGAGTGCTGGGTATCCAAGGCGACAAGAGGAAGTTGATGGCTATGGCGTTTGCGGAGAAGGAGAGCGAGAAGAAGAAGAACGTTCGCAGTGGTGGGCTGGGTGATTTGACGCGGCTGCTCGGGCAGAGTGAGGCAGGCGGTGCTGCTGCTGCTGCTGCGAATGCTGGTGCAAGCGGCAGTGGAAGTGGTAGCGGTAGCGGTGGAGGCGGAAGGGGTCGAAGGAAGTGATCTACGTGGTTGCATGTAATGGCCATGTGCGGACACTCTTTGTTGAAGGAGAGTATAAGGCGTTATTGTTTCCCAAGGTATACCCCATTGCAGAGGCTTTCTTAATCTCAACGCGTTCACAATCAAAAAGTTCGATTCTAGCAAATATGTCATAATGCAACGTCCAAGCTTTCATGCTTTGAACTCCATCTTCGTCAGTTTCAGGTAATCATGGTCAGCGACAGTCTCTCACATAGCCGAGAGGCTGCAACAGCAAACGTACTGTAGCCTCCGCGAGTACAATCGACTTGCAGGAGCCTCACCAAGACCTTCCAATCAGTAAGAAGGCCCTTTGCGCTGTAGTCGGCTTTTCCTGAGACACGAGCTCCTTCCGTGTCGAGCTCTGGCCAAGAATACTCGTCCGGGACGATCTGGGGAAGACAAAACATGTCTCAGCATCTACGCGGCCGGAAAGTGCGACACTCCCAGGTGCCCTCACTTCAAGAAAGGATTGGATGTCGCAAGTCGTGTGCCTGAGAGCCAAGGATCTGGTCTTCCGTAATATTACCTGGGGAGAAGCTTAGCTAGCTTTGGAGTGGAGGCTCAACAGGCGCGAGATCTATGTTCGTGTACAGTCGGATAGGGTTGAATGTACTGGTCGCTAACGGAGGCATCGGCTCGATGGTGTTTGTGAGAGGTTGTCAGGTATTGCTGACCGGGCTTACGTTGCGCTGTGTGTAGCTTGGTAATTGCGCGTTGCTAACACGAACGCGCTAATAGGGCGGGCGGCTCTTGCAGACGCAGTAGTGTTGAGAGTGGATCCAGCAATTTAGCAACCGGAATCGTGATGGTCTGGACGTGCACGAAAACGATTGCAGCGAAATTGTTACGGGGTGTTATTGCTGGCATGTGGAGTGTTATGTTTGAGTGGTACCTGCATATTATTGTTGACCGTGCTCGACGCGCCGAGAGCGTTGTGGGAGGTGCGTTGGAAGGTTTGAGTGCTGTAGAACGCCTGATGGAATGAATGTGTAAAGGACGCAACTGCGAAAATCAACGTATTGTATCAACCATGTTCATTGAAGGTATCTGAACAATTCATTACCACGGCTCCTTCTACTAACGATCTCTTGCGCGATCGAAGGAAGCCCCATTAACAGAACCCGTATTGGTACACACAGGCATTATACAGGTGTATGGCTCTTGCCAGTCCACGTTTGGCATCCAATGCTTTCGTCTTTGCTTGGCTCTACTCTTCCAATCCACCTCCTCTCCACGACTCCGGGGTATCTTATGCGCGGTTACCTGCGATCTGTTTATGGCATTAGGGCACGTTCCAGTAACAGGGAGGTTGGGTTGACGTACGCGCTTGGAGATGAAGACACCGATCAACAAGCAGGCAACGAGGAAGACAATGACGAAGACGACGATGACACCAGGCTCACGCTGAGCCCAGTTCTCACGCTTGGCCAGCTGGGCCATGGCGAACTCGCTACGAGCGGCAATGAGGTGGGAGATGGCGGCCATTTTGTTGGATGTGGAGTTCTACAGCAGCGTCAGTCAGACACGTCCGGTACAAGATGATGAACAGCTAGGCGTCGCGACTGCAAGCGATTGGAGGGTCAAGGCACGAGTACGAATCGACCGAGTATCGTTCCGGTAGGTGGTCTGCGGCCATGTGCTCTCACACCACGCAGCATTGAAGCTTGCGCGGCGACAAGAACGGTCCCAACGCGTGCCAATTGCTCCGGCAAGAAAAGGTATCGAGCATACCTTTGGTTGAGACGGTCCTCTGTCGAAGTGTTGTTGAGTCCCGGGGTATTATTGAAGCTATCGAAGCTGTTGGCGGGCGAGGAAGCTGGTCAGCGGATCTCCACAGAACGTCGCGACAGAGGTGAACGAGGTGGACTCGATGGAAGAGCAAGACAGGGCATCAAAGACAAAGAGCCTCAAGAAATCGAGGCCGCTATCCGCTTTTAAATGCGCCGGCTGGCCGAAAATTCTGCAGAGTGAGGGATTTGTTTGGGTTGGCCGCTCGGGCCCTGGCGGGAGTCCGGTAATAAAGCTACATGGGGCGAACGATCACCTAGTCAACGAAAATGTGGACTTACGCTGGGTTGTGGATGGCTCTGCGGAGAGGATGAGGATGGAATTGACAGAGAGCAGAGTGAGGAGAGAAGCGTTGCAGCAGCTTGTGAGGAGAAGAGGTTGGGGCCTGGCAACCTTAACGCGATCGAGCACTAAGTTGCCGGAGATGGAAAAGACGCTAACGGCCCATCCAATGGCGCGCGACGTGGGTTCAAGACGATCGCGGCCACTCTCGAAACGCCTGCGACTTCACCAAGGCTCTTGTGCGCTGGGATGTTTCGATGAGTTCAATTGCACGCGACGAGCTCCAGCCTCTCCAGGCCTGCACCTGCAGCTGCTTGTGAGCGCCGTCCTCAGCATCGTCCGCGTTGTGGGGAGCTCGCAGCTGCTCCGCACACGATGATTGCGATGCTGCAGCCGCCGCTGACGCTACCGTCCGGCTCGCCATGGGACCCATGCATCGGCGCTCTGCCGCTTGCTGTGCGTGAGCAGAGCAACAATTATGTCATCGAGCGCGGGCTGCTTATCAGCGCCGGATCAGAGCTCACAGACGCCCGAGACTCGCACGAGGGCAGCGTGTGTCGTGGGGCGCGAGGACAGACCGCGACCGGGGCCAAAATGCCTCATTTTACCACCGCGAGCCTCTCAATAGCGCGAACGCTACGGAGGCCGCTTGGGCAGAGAACACGGCCTGCAGCGTGGGATGGCCCAGCGATGGCGTCTCAGCGTGCAGCCAGATCCCCACCAAGCTTCGCGGGGAGAGATTCGAAAAGGCTTGGCGGCATAGCCTGCAGCAGCTTGCAGCTTGCGGCTGACTGGAGACAGCGACGCTTGAGGCTATGACTCCAGGGCTGCATTCAATACATACCGAAAGAATCCTAGCAATAGAGTCCAGTGGGCTGCTCCACGTCACCTGTTATTGCGCTGGCACGCATCCGGGCATCTTATTAGAAAACTGGAGCTTACGGGTAAGTTACCTATCAGAGCAGCCAAGGCAGCGCACTACCGTTGAAGCAAACAGTGGACATCCTAACAAGAGCCTCACCGCCGCCAGGGTAGGTACCTGGAGGCTCTAGTGGCACCTAACCGATATCGGAAGATTGTTGCCGTGGTGTTTATCAAATTTGTGTTCACCGGATGGCCGCTCACAAGTGCACACCTCAACATAACTCATATGCAGGTGTCTGGGCGTCATCAGCCTGCAACAACGGCAGTTCGAAAGCGAATACACTGTGCAACCGCATCGAACGTCGCCGTGTCAGGGTCTTTATTTTACACTTCATATCTCTTTGTTTGAAACCGTTGATGCAAGCAAGCGGACCGCATCTCTAGCCTCCGCACACAGCCGCACTCCTAACCCCAGATTTTCAAAGGTTTGGAACTTTGGGTATCCGCAAACTAATAATGCCCTGTCGATCTCCACGCGTATCTCTTCACTCCTCCATTCTCAGTTTCTCCATATCCTCACTTGCTTGTCTGCTCCTCCACTGCCCACTTTGTCGCCGTCCGGACTCCAATCTAGTGCAAAGACCTGATCTTTGTGGCCCGGGAGATCCTCCTTCAGTTTTGCTGTCCTCATATCCCACACCTTGAGTGTCGTGTCTTTGCTGCAGCTAGCGAGTAGTCTGCTGTCCGCCGAAAAGCTTGCCATGTATACCGGGCCCACATGCGCTCTCAAGGTGTTGAGGAACTTTCCATCGCGCGCAGACCACAGCTTGACGTGGTTGTCCCAGGCCGCTGAGGCAAGCAGCTGGCCATCTGGTGAGAACACCACTTGGTTGATCTGCTTCTGGTGTCCGGTCATCCTGTTGACGGGCTTCGGGCTTGTCAAAGGCGTCCATAAGATCAGTGTGCAGTCTTCAGAGGCTGTAGCGAGACGCTCCACGATCTCACCGTTGATGGTTGCAGCCTTCTCGAACCGCGCTTTCGCCTTTGCCACCTTCTCTTCATCTGTAGCTGGCACTTTCCTTGTGTGGTCATGGTATGCGGTGCGCAAGACGAAATCGGTCGAGAGAGCGAGATGGTTCACCCAATGCGCATGGCCGGATAGGGTGCTGTGCAACTGGCCGGTCGCTGCGTTCCACACTTTGATCGTCTTGTCGTGAGAGGAAGTGTAGATTCGCCCAGTGCCACCCCATTTGACGCACGTCACACTGCCCTTGTGTCCTGAAAGCGCGTAGTCGATCCTGCCGCTCATTGCGTCCCATACTCTGACCGTTCCATCCTTTGACGAAGATGCTACTCTCGGCCGTCCCGGCTCTTGTAGATGGTATGGCTCCCAGCACAACGATGTGATGAAATTGGTGTGTCCTTTCAACGCACCGCCAATCTGCTTTCCTGTCTCAGGGTCCCATATCCTGACCTCATTGTCGTAGCCGCCAGATGCGAGTAGTGAGCCGTCTGGAGAGTAGGCGACAGCGAGCACCCATCTTGTGTGACCCTTCATGGTATGTACCGGTGTTCCTGTGTCGCAGTCCCATACCCTTACTGTCTTGTCTCCGCTTCCACTGGCCATACGCCCAGAGTTCTTTGGCGAGAACTGCACCGCTAGGATGTTGTCTCCGTGCCCCGAAACAGCTGCTGAACATCTCGACACTGCTTTGACTCTAAACACCGCTTGCGGCGCATACTGCAACACGATCTCTGTCTCGACCGAAGCTTTCCCTGATTTCACCAACGCATTGTACAAGTCCTCCTTGTCTCCGAGTGCTTCTGTAGCCTCATCGTGAAAAAATCGGTAGGGTACTTGGTCGTCGGCTTGGTCTTTGAGGTTGTTAAGGAGGATTTCGAGGTTCTTGGTGGTCGCCTGGTTCAAAGGAACAGTGAGAACAGGCAAGCTCCCACTCTCGCCTGTGGCCTGGTCTATGAAGCGTACTCGTACGGTTCCGTCTGGGATCGTTGTGTCGACATTCTGCTGTTCGCGCGTGAATTCGGCCTGCGCACGCTTCTGCCGCTTCGATGGTGGTGGGTATTGTGTCGCCATGTCGAGGAGAGCTTCCTAGCCAGTCTGCCGCTGCAGAATCGATACTTGGTTGCTTTCTTTCGAAAGTTGTTGCAGACGCTGCCAACCCCCACTGCACTTTTTTCTGAGCAGGATATCGATAAGAAAACCGCGCTAGCGACGCGCTCCTTCCCATGACTCGCAACCATCAGCGCGTCTCTCATCTGGACACCTCACTGATGTGTGCACTGACTGCTCGAACAGCGGAGGGCGCTTCTACGATTTGATCAGTCACTGACCCTGCAACACTAACCTTCATGCCGCGCCCTTCACGACCCTCCACCTCTTACACCTCAACCTCGTACGGCTATGCTGACTACAACACCACCACGGCCTCACGCCCTAGGGCTCGGCCAGGTACTGGCAGACCGTCAACAGCTCGCCCCAGGACCGGCGCATCCACCATTGCCAGAGTGGAGTCTCAACAGGTGATCTGCGCCGTTGCTGAGTCTCGAGGTGTCTCACCTACTGTAGGCCTAGCCTTTGTCAACCTCGATACTGGAGAAGCAGTACTCTGCCAGATCAACGATAGCCAGACATACGTTAGAACGATTCACAAGTTGAAAGTATACGGTCCCTCAGAAATACTCATTGTGGCAACAGCATCGAGCCCAAAGTCAAAACTCTTCTCCATTGTCGAAGAAAACATTGAAGACATCGGCAGCAAGATCATCTTACTCGATCGCCGCTACTGGGCAGATTCGACCGGTTACGAGTATATTCAGACCTTGGCCTTCAAAGAGGACGTCGAAGCCATCAAGATCTCGGTGCAGGGCAACTACTACGCTATCTGCTGCATTGCAGCTGTGAGTAGTTCGCCAATCCGTTTGACTGAGAGCTGAACAACTACAGGCACTGAAGTACATCGAGCTAGAACTGAACCTGCAATTCTCGTACCATTCACTCAGGATGCGATATGAGCCCTCTGAGGGATCCATGATGATCGACGTGTCCACCATCTACTCACTTGAGCTTGTACAGAACCTTCAGAATCCAAAGTCCAAGGACTGTCTCTTCGGATTGCTCAATGAGACTCTGACAGCCATGGGAGCGCGCTTGCTCAGGAACAACATACTGCAACCACTCACTGATCCTGAAGTCCTCAATACCAGATACCTTGCAGTCGAAGAGTTGACTACGAAGGAGGAGATGTTCTTTGCTACGCGAGCTGGTTTGCTGTTCGCACCATTCTATGCGGCATGTCACTGACCTGTGATAGCGCTGAAAAACTTTCTTGATGCGGACAGGATCTTGACAGCTGTATGCCAGGCATGAACATGGTCAATCGTGTACTAATTTTTGCAGCTCATCGTCAAACCTGCCAAACCGACTCTCCAGACGACTGTGCAAGCTGTCAATCATGTCATCATGCTGAAACAATTCGTCTCGTCAGTGAATCCAGTCTTCGAGGCCCTCACTGGAGCAAGGTCAAGCATGCTGAACAACATCCGCGAAGTGACTACGTGATTCCTGCTATTGACTTAGTTTGCTCACGCTCCACAGCTATGCGCTCCTGAGAACATCTCTCCGATCCAAGATCTCATTGACGAAGTGATCAACGAAGACACTACATACGCGAAACAGCCTGTCGAGCTTCGAAACCAGCGCACATACGCTGTGAAGTCTGGCGTCAATGGTCTGCTCGATGTTGCACGCACGACATACAAGGAGGCTACAGAGGACGCCTACCAGCATTGCACAGAGCTCGGGCGTGAGTGTTCCTTGAGGTCAAGCCGCTGCCAGCGCTGACAGAGCACAGAGGAGTATGGCATTCAACTTGACCTGAAGTACGAGAACGCTCGCCAATTCTACATCAAGATTCCTTCTACCGAACTCGACGGCAGGGGGCTCCCAGCTGTGTTCACCAACGTCATTCGTCGAAAGAACAACATCGAATGTCAGACGTTGGAATTGATGAAGCGCAATCAAAAGGTACTCGCTGCTCGAACATAATTGGTCTACGTACTGACTTTCGCAGACCAATGTATCACACCAAGAGGTTATCCTTATGAGTATGCTCTCACGACCCCACCCGATGCTCAAAAACTGACCATCTTCCAGGTGACCAAGCTGTTGATTTACTCATCGAGGCTGTTCGAGGTCACATGTCGGTCATGTTCAAGATCTGCGAGGCCGTTGGTCTACTCGACATGATCGCAGCTTTCTCGCAGCTGGTCACTGTGAACGACTACACTCGACCGCAGCTCACAGACACACTTGCGATCCAGGCCGCCAGGCACCCTATCAAAGAGAAGATCATGTCCACCAAGTTTGTGCCAAACGATGTGTATGCCACACAACAGAGGCGCTTCCAAATCATTACTGGCTGCAATATGAGTGGCAAGAGCACTTACATCCGTACCGTCGCCCTCATGTCCATCATGGCTCAGATTGGATCCTTGTGCGTTGAAGTCATAACGAAACCGTGGCGATTGGCTTAAATGTTTAGTGTTCCTGCCTCCTACGCCTCATTCCCGATCCTGCATCAACTGTTCGCGCGCCTGGGCATGGACGACAACATCGAAACGAATGTGTCGACATTCGCCGCGGAAATGAGGGACGTTGCCTTCATTCTGCGCAACATCGACCGACGAAGCATGGCCATCGTCGACGAGCTAGGCCGTGGCACGAGTACCAGGGATGGTCTGGCTATTGCTCTCGCCATTGCCGAAGCACTGGTCTCCACCAAAGCCCTCGTGTGGTTCGCGACCCATTTCAAGGACCTCGCTACCATCATGCACGAGCGTGCTGGCGTGCAGAACCTCCACCTAGCTGTCGAGATGGAGAATGAGTAGAGCATGACCATGCTGTACAAGATTGCACAGGGCGCTGTCCATGAGACACACTACGGCCTTAAACTTGCGCGGATAGTGCCACTGCCACCGGGACTGGTCGATCATGCCGCAGCCGTTGCGCAAAAGCTCGAGCGCCGTATGCTTCGCAAGAAGAAGACGTCAGAAATTGTACTCAAGGAGAAGCGTCGCAAGCTTATCCTCAATCTCAAGGAGCACCTCGTGCAGGCACACAATGGTACACTCGAGGGTGATGTCCTCACCGCTTGGCTCAAAGAGTTGCAAAAAGAATTTGTCAATCACATAACGGCACTCGAGGCTGAGGCTACTAGTGTGAGCCAAGAGACGGATGATGAGGATGAAGAGATGGGCGAAGGAAGCGACATAGGTGACCAACAGCGTCTCGGGAGCTCTGCTAGCCAGCCTTCGGTCATGAGCATCTCGTCAAGGATGACTTCGACTGAGTCCGAGTCCACCATTCGCGCGATGTCTGAAGCTTCGACTGTTCGAGCTGTGTCAGACAACGAGCGCTGAAGCACACGAGACCGTGTGTACGAGTGTAAGGTGCCGATACTGGCATGCAAATGGACCAGTTAGGATTCGAACATTCTGACGCAACCTTCGCAACTACGTTTCAACGATCCAACAAATAGTGTCAACCCCATTCCCGTGTTCTTGTGCAGCCGTGAAAGTTCCGAACGATCCTCAGAATATCGAATCCAGTAGCCGACGGTTTCATCACTGCCTATAATTTACCTGATTGCGCGCGTATCGACCAGCGTCGCCAGCTTTGCCCATGTAGTATTCTGCCGCCAATGTTGCTCCAGCCGGCCTGCCGCTGTTTCTGACTCATGTCTCTGCCAACCAACAGCCTCTCTCTCGTGATCTATGATGGCGCCTCCCATCACGTCTCTGAAAGCCTTTGTTGGCGTACCCTCCGCTTGCATTGCTTCGACTTGATGGACCACCATGTCATGATAGTCCCAGGACTCGAACAAATGAGAGGCTTCGTCATGTCCGATTGTGACAAAACTCAACCCGAGTTTCTCGACCGTACCAGTCAAGATTGCGACCATCCTGCCCCATTTTTGTGCTCTGAAGCCATAGCAAACGTGAATACACAGCATGCTGCAGCCATCAGAGGCTTTCTGAGTCTGCACGAATTATTCGATTCATCGCTGGAGACCTCCCGTAGTTCCCCAGGATACAAGTATTGAGTAAAGCCTTTGCCGCGACACGATACTTGCTTGTACCCATCATATTTTCTCGGTGGGTCATAGCCTGGCTCTCGCACCTTCCACCAACCCTCTCGCCCCTCCTCTCACTTCCTTCACGATCTCTCCGGCACCCTTGACCTCTTTTATCAGACCCACCGCACTTCCCGCATACGTACACAGCCTCGCGTCCATGCCCCAACCTTGGTCGCCTTTCTTCACATCCTCCTCATAAAGTCTCTTGTTCTCCTCGTCCGCCACACCACTCAGCGCATCGGTATATGTCCTATTGACAATGCCCCTCCCATTATGCGTCTCTGCCCATCCCATAGTTCCCCTCGCATTATCCCAGACCTTCGTCCTGACCGTAGTCTGTCCGCCATCGCTCGTACGGAGCACCTCATTCTGATACCCTTTCGCCAGCACTGCCTCGTGGCTCGCAAGGAAACGCGTGCCCATGACCACACCACTGGCGCCCAGCACAAGGGCGGCTGCTGCACCGCGCTTTTCAGCGATACCCCCAGCTGCTATCAACACCGGTCTCTCGCTCTCATCTGGCAGCAGCTCAGCAATCCTATCGCTGACCTCTGGCAACAACGAGACTAGCCCCGCGCCCTGCGCCAACCCGTGACCGCCCGCATCCGTGCCCTGCACAACAAGCACATCCGGTCTACACTCCGTCACTACATCGCCCGCCTCTCTCACACTCCCGACTTGCACCCATATCCTGCTCTCCGGCGAAGCGGTCCTGTACTTGGCCGTCCAGTCACTTAGCTCCGCGAGCGACGACGGCGCAAAGAACCAGATGGCGCTGGGCTTGAACTTAGCAACCACAGGCAGAGCACGCTTGAGATCCGCGCCCCAGTTGATGAAGCCCACGCCGACGGGCAGCGTGCCGTTCGTCGTCGCTACGTCCGAGTCTTGCAGCAAGCGGCGCGTGGATTCAAAGTATGACTCGAGATCTGAGACGTCGGTTCCGGCGCCGATGAAGCCGATGCCTCCTACATAGCATCAGCGGAGCACGTAGTGCAGAGCACGTAATGTTGATGATGGCGATGTGCGGATATGGCGGATATAGTTGCGCTTGCGTTGCAGAGGGTCGATACGTACCTGCCTTCGAGATGGCGACGGCCAGGTCCGCGAGCGCGATGAGACGCATTGGCGCCCCTACGATGAGTGGCGTCTGGATCCATGGGTAGTCGGTCTTGAGTTTCTGAATTGAGTCCATTGTCCTGCTGTATTGCCTTTCTCCCTACTTCGCTTGACCACTGTTTAGGTCGTCGATATGTTGTCTGAATATGCGGTTGTAGCCTATATGTTGGAAAAGACGAAGCCGTGTGAGGTGTTGTATGACATCTCTTTCTCGAGGTGGATGATTTGCATGGAGTTGTATCCGTCGGTCCGCTTCCGTCATTGACGAAGATCTCCTCGGCACTCGTTCGGCCAGACAGCACAGCAGTAACGACGAAAGAAGTTGGATAAGAAGCAAACTTCTCAGTCGTAATCTGTATATATATTATTAACATCTACTATAAACAAAGTCTAACACACCAGGTAATGCGCCTGCTTGTGTGCACAGAAGCGAATCCGCTATTAACTTCGTAACGCTCATTAAGCAACTGCTCGTCCCAGCAAACGCATCTTCACGTCAACTCTTCTAGTTCCTCCTCTCCCACTCGACAATTCCAGGCGCGAGCGGCCTGGAGAACAGACTGGAGTAGTCTGTGCCGACAATCTCCTTGCTGCCGCCGACGTTCCTAAGCTTGAACTCTCTTACGAAAGCTACAAGGATAGTCTGCAGCTGCAGGTACGCGAACTGCTCACCAATGCACCTGTGACGTCCAGCGCCGAAAGGAAGATAAGGAGAGTTGGTGCCCTTGGAGATGACACCCCAACCGTAGTCGATGGTGTCCTCCCCGCCAGCAACAGCCTCGGCCTCCTCGTAGTTGTTCTGACCGGCATCCCAGCGGTGAGGGTCCCAAACATCGGCATTAACGAAGTGAGAGTCGAGCAGGGCAGAGAATCCAGGCGAAGACATCAGGGTATGCGAGGTCGGGATTACGTAGTTGGTGCCGTCTGCGACAAGGGGCTGCTTGACCTTGCGCATGATTGAGTGGATAGGAGCGTGGATACGAAGGGTCTCCTTGACGACTTGGGCGTGCAGGGACAGCTTGGGAAGGTCCTCGTAGGTGAGGGCGGGGAGATCCTGTCCAAGCTGTGTCTTTTGCTCCTCAAGAAGCTCTTCAATGAGACCAGGGTTCTGGGCGAGGCGGAGAAGAATCCAAGCAATTGTAGACGACGAAGAGTGCTGACCGGCCATGAGCAGCGCAATCATGATACCAGCCACCTCGTGCTCAGGGATTTCTTTGCCATCCTTGTATTTGCAGTCCATCAAGTGCCAGATCATGTCGTGCTCGCCCTCCTTCCTCTTAGCCTCGCCGCTCCTGCGCCTGCGGACGATGTCCGAGTAGAGCTTGATCATTGTCTCACGTGCGTTGTCACGCGCACGGTTGTGGGGAAGAGGAGCCCAGGAAAGCATGAAGTTGATGGGCGAGAAACCCATGTCGAGGTCGTGGTATAACTCAGCGAACCTGGAGTCGAAGGAATCGCGGATCTCTTGGCCTTGCAGGGAGCGGGATGCAGTGTAGATGGTGAGCTCAGCCATGACCTTGGTGACATCGAAAGTGCCCTTGCGGCCCTGGAAGACCTTGTGGCGCTTCATGAAGTTCTCGCATTCTTCGGTGATGACGGTAACGTAGGAGCGGAGAGCGTCCTGGGTGAGGCCGAACTTGACGAACTGGACGATGTTAACGTATGCGCGCCTCCACAGTGAATATTTGCGCACCTTCTTCTGCTCCATCAGCTTGGAGTTGGGGCAGTCGTAGACGACATCCTTGCCAAAGACGGGGGTAGTGAGCGGGCTGTAGATCTCTTCGGCGTTGACGTCCTTGATCTTTCCGTTGAGGATGAAGTTGTTGCCCTTAGTGTCGAGGCAGACAGTCATCTTGCGACCGAGGAGAATGAAAGTGAACACATTGCCGTACTACTGCCAGTCAGCGCGTTGATCATGTTGCCCATGAGGCACGCGACATACCTTCTTCTGCTGAGCGAAGAAGAACTTGTATGGGTCCATGCCATAGGTGATTGTGCTACCGATCACCGGGAACAGGTGGAAGACGACAGGCGGCTCATTGGGGTTCTTGAGCAGCAGTTGCTGCAAAACGTTGAGGACAACCGCGAGGACGAGGAAGGACGCGAAACCGGCGGCGATAACGACGGGCGTAGACGAATTGGCGGTAAAGTTGCCAATCGGCCCAGAGACATCGGCGAGGACACCCATACTGCGCGACAGGACTGCGAAAGCGTGGGAGAGCGGTGTTGTTGTCGTAGGGGGGCAAGGCTCTACATTAAATTTCCCTGGAGGTGAGGCCCGCTCTTGCCAATCAGCGCTCGCGCCTGCCGCAACTGGGGTGCGCCGGTCTGTTCCTGACAAGCCGCGTGGATCGTGCGCGCCCATCACGCCAACACGCCACCGCCCGCCGTAAAGAGTGTCACGTCATTGGCTGACCACATTTTCTACAAAGAGTTACCAAAGTGGGCTGCACAAGTTCGCTATACCTTGAGCGAAGGCTCATTTCTCTACTCCGCTAGACACACGCGATGCGGCTGTAGTATCGTCTTGACCGTCCATCCGGACCCATAGTTTTACATCCTTTAGTGACGCCGGCCAACCAGAACGCTCAGAGTACGCGAAACACAGCTCTCGATAACGTACACCTCCCTCCCATGCAGTGATTCCTGCAGTGCCACCTCTGCCTAGCACTGCTGTGCTCTCCTGTATCCTGACCCTGTACCCCGAATCCGCACACTGCTCAAACATCATCGAACAGCGTCTGGTCGCCTTTGCCTCCCATCTCAGCAAACTCTCGAGGGTCTCGTTTATCAGCAGGCCGCTCCTCTATGATATCCTTCTGCTTTAACATCTTCGAGTCGCCCTTTTGCGTACCATTCTTCTCGTACACCTTCAATGGCTCTTGTCCTTCTCCTGTTGGGATCACACGTGCGACCTTGATCTCGTTGATGCTGCTGAGTAAAGTTCGTTCGCGTTTCATCTTTCTCCTCGAGAAGTCGAGGTTGGCGATGGCCCCTGTCAATCCATCTGTACTATCAGCGGGGTTGATGTTGCCGCCCTGTGTGGTCCACGGGTGCTCGAGGCATTCGTCAATGGTGATACGGGACTCAACATCGACTGTGAGCATGCGGTCAATGAGATCGAGCGCCGGATCGCCGACCGAGTCCCAGTATGGCGACGGGTAGTCGAAACGTCCGGACTTGATCTGTTGTGACAATGTGTATGGGTTCTCTGGACTGTAGAGCTCATCCGAGAATGGCGGGAAGCCACACAGGCAGATGTATAGTACAACACCGAGTGACCAAACATCGACAGCTCGAGTGTAACGGCGATGATTCGAATTCTCTAGGATCTCGGGCGCAACGTCTTTACGGAGTCAGTTTAGTGATTTGAAACAGGGGAGATATAAGGCTTACATGATGGTGTACCGCATAGTGTTGTTGTGAACGACTCCTCGCCAATGATTTTCGCCAGACCGAAATCGGCCAGCTTAACGTGAAGCTCCTTGTCAGTGAGGAGGATGTTCTCCGGCTTGATGTCTCGATGGACGATATTACGTTCATGCTAGTCACGCGTTAGCTCAAGTCAGTAAACAAAGATTCGACTTTGCTTACCAGATACTTGACAGCCTGGAACAACTGGATGAAGACCTTCCGCGACTCCGCTTCTGTCAACTTTTGCTTCATAACGATCCAGTTGAACAACTCGCCCTCGGTCGCAAGCTCAAGCACAAGGTATACGCCATCATCCTCATCGAATGTATCCTTAAGACATAAGAGAGCTGGGTGGCTGATACCCATGAGCACAGCAATTTCTTGCTGGAGCCCTTCGGTCTTTGACTTCTCACCTGGACCACTGCGCTTCTCGAACTTCTTCACTGCATGCCGCATACCAGTGCATTTTTCGACACACAGGTAAACGGACGCAAAGTGACCCTTGCCAAGCTGCTCTTGGATCTGGTATTGTTGGTGGAATCGATGGGTCGAACGCTTGAGTGGGTATCTGAAGACAAAGCGCGCCTCGTCCAGGATGGCGAGTTCATCGCCTTCCTTTAGTTCGCGACGCTTATTCCGGCCGATTATCGAGTCGTTGACGAATGTGCCGTTGCCAGAAAGATCCTCAACGACAGCAACGAGATCGCCGCCCTTCTTCTCGGTGAAGAGAAGGCAATGTCGGTTCGAGACTGTGTTCGACTTCAACTGACGGTCTATAACCATCAGCACTTGTTCCCCTCTAGAAAGGTCATGAGCAACTCACCACACTCGCGATGTCGTCCGATCAGATAGCCGCCAGCGGTAACGCCCTTTTCCTGCTTCTCCTTCTCATAGTTCTCCTCTTGCTTCTCGTACTCATGTGTCCCTACCTTCTCTGTGCCACTCTTTGGCCCAACAATGTTCTCTGGAACCGGACAGGCTTCTCGCCGCCTCAGGACCATGACGTCGCCAGACTCGGAGTCGAGGGGCACAAGGTAACCCCATACTTGCTCGCCCTCTTCATCGTCGACAGCATACGATCGTGCTTGCGGTGGGTAGACGAATTGTGATTGTTGTGTGAATGCTTGTGTGTCTGACTGCTTGGTGTCTGATGGGGGCGAGGACAGGCCGTTCTTTGCCTGGGAGAACTTGGCCTGGCTCTGTGGGGGCGGTGTGACGGTGCCTTCCTTGTGGTTGTCGTCTGTGGTGCCGGTCGATTCCTTCTGGGTAATGGGCGAAGGCAGCTGCCCCTGCTTGATGTGACGGTGCGGGTCTCCAGGCGAGAGCTGACGTTGGCCACGGACTCTCTTTGGCTCAACTTGCTCGCCCTGGGAAGGCTACATCAATTGGTCTGTCAGCAAACATGCCCCGCGTTATTCCAGACCATGAAAGTGAAACATACACGGCCTCGCTTGAGCTGACTCTTTTCTGTCTGCGCAGGCATCGCGGCGGCGAGCGGGTGGAGAGCGTGTGAGTGTGGTGCGGTCGAGGCGACGGGGGATCAGTGCTGGCGCGTTCTAAACGGTGTAGCAGATTGTGGCAGTCATGATGGATCAGGATGGAGACGCTTAAGGATGGGTAGGGCTGCCGCTAGACCTTTACGACGCGGGTGCCTCGAGACGCTCCAGGCAGATGAACGGGCCAAGAACAGTAACGCCGGCCAGCTTCCCCGACCGATCTGCGGACCCCTGTCAATTCGAGTTTATCAACGACCATCACCAGCTGCTCGGAAAGGTAGCGACGGCTGACAGCGCGCAGGCGACATGTCCGGTGAACTCCAATCGCTATCCAGATACTTTTCCGTCTGGAGTGGACGCTTTGAGCAAAACTCTGACTCGGCCTCGTACGCAACGCGAACCTGTCAGGGCCGACTGCAGCCATGGTTCCCCAGCTGTCTCCCGCAGATCCGCCGGTCGCTGAGCACAAGCAGGTTTGCGTCGACAGGGTGGAGCCTTTTCCGCATCTCACAGACACCGAGTTCGACGAAGCATGCAGCGCATTACTGAAGGGGTTTGAGCTGCATGGTCGTCGCCAGAGTTCGTGGATTGCAGTGGAGCGTCTATCCCAAAATGAAACTACGTACCTACGAATTAACAAGCCGCTGGCTTCGAGTAAAGAATCATCAAGTGCTGCCGACGACGGTGCTGAGATTGAGTTGATGGAGGAAGACGACGAAGTAGCTGAGACCTCAAACTCGTCTCGAGCTGTTATTCACTACGATGTTGTGCTCTCGCCATCGTATCGAATTCCTGTTTTGTACTTCTCCATCTCAGACACTCTGCACCGCTATCCACCAACCATGGAGACACTATACTCTATGGTGATACCACCGGCTTTCAGGGCCCAGGCTGAGCATGTGGGCGTAATTGGTGGTATCACAATTACCGTTGGTCTACGTGGAAAATCAGAGACATGACCGAGCTGACGGTGAGATAGGACCATCCAGCGATGAACAGGCCCGTGTTCTTCATCCATCCTTGCCGTACGGCTGAAGTCATGGAGGCTATTGTCGGTAGACGAACAGTAGCCGCGTACGATTATCTGCTGCTGTGGATAGGAGCAATAGGCAAAAGCGTAGGGTTGAACGTCCCTCTAACACTAGCCGGTGTGATCGATGATGACTGAGAACATCACCCTCAAGGGCGATGCATGCAATTGCTGTACATATACTACAGGGTCTACATGCCAACATATGGTACAACGCTATTCAAAACCACCCTCCTACGCTCATAACCTTGTCCTGACGCTATTCTTCTCGAGTTCACCAATGTTGCCCATACCCGCAAGGCTCCACTTTTCGGTGACGAAGCTGTCATTGACTTGGTGCCTCAACATGCCACTCTCTGCGTAGTACTCCATGATACTCCTGGCTTCTTCTTTGCTCAATCCACCAACCTCGAGCACGTCGAGATCAGCCTTGGGGTCTGAAAGGTCCTTGAGAGCCTCCATTGTGCGCAAGTCGACAGCTGTGTAAGGGTTCCATTGCGGGAGTTCGGTCTTGTTCTTGAGCGCCTCGGCAGATTTGATCCGGAACTCGAGAGCAGGCGAGGTGGGCGCGTTGGACTTCGATGTAGCAGCGAGAACCATTCCACCATTGGGCAGCTGCTTGGCCCCAGACAAGTGATCAACGAAATGACGGACGACGGTAAGATCGTGGGCGTGAATGCGCTTGACATCAGCGTTCATGTACTCAGAACTCTGCATGATGTGCGAAAGTCCCTCAGCAGCAAGCAGAATCTGTGGCTGGCCGGGCTGAGACAACTCGGTCCAAAGAGCCTTGAAGACTGACCATGACGCTTCTACGTTGGCAATGCCAATAGCAACGAGGTCCTTGAGCTTGGCGTTTGCTGGGAGGGTGACGGGAAGCTCGTGCTTTTGAGTGATTGGCGCTTTTTCGAAGTACGCCCTGTTAGCCTTCAGGGTTTGCGACAGCAGACCCGCGGTGTAGGTATCCTGTGTGTACTGGGTGGGTTCGGAGCCTTCCAGAGGGGCATAGTCGGTGTGAGCATTGACAATGTCCTGGCCTGAAGTTTGTCAGAGAGGCACACTTCTACTTGTCGAAATTGCTTACACTCTGGAATGTTAATGACGAACCACTGCCTCAGGAAAGCCGTGCTCAGACCCTGAAGCAGTAATGTGCTCTTTCCACCCTTCCTCTCTCCAGTCAGTATCCGGCGGATGGTCCTCTTATTGACTCCTGCGGCTGCCTCCTCTGCCTCTTTGAATAACTGCACAAGCTGGATCGCCTCCTTGCGCATCAACACTGCTGGCCTCCTGAAGAAGCTCCAGCCTTGAGTGGTCTTGAAGGCCTCCACATCTCGCAGCGCATCAACGACCGGCTCAGGGAGGCCCATGACCAGGCCCTGATTCGCCTCGCTCAGCACGTTCGACTTGCTCAAATCCTTCAACGAAGAGACCTCCAGTGCGTTGTTGTTGCTGAGCACAATTCGCTTGCGCTGTGCTTTTCGCTCTCCCTGTGCCGGTCGCTTGCCCATATCACTGTTTGACGCGCCCTTGCTCTTCTTGGTATTCAGTGTCTTGACTCCCTTCTTCGGTGCGGCGGTCATGCCCTTCTTCTTCATCTGCGGATTCGCATGGCGGACGGCGGACGTGGAGAAGTAGGCCACGCGTGGCTGCAGGAAGCGCGTGGCGGCGGTCGAGTGGGCTGTTGCATCGAGAGACAGCTGCGAAAAGCTCCGCAGACAGTTAGCGGACGGCATGATGGCAGACTGAGACCCACGGCCCCGACAATTGGCAGTTGATGTCGTCGTCGGTCGCGCACGCCTGCGAAGCCAAAACTGAAGGCCGGAGGTTTCCCGATCCGGTTAGTGCTGGAAAGTCGATCGTACTTTTTTTGAGATATCCACGCTGCACCAACACAGCACGACTGCAGCACTCTCGCTCGCTGATATTTTCGAAATTAACATGACCGGCGGCGTCTCACTGGACACACATTCACATCTTGTCGACAGAATCAACCGAGGAGCCATGGACGTCGATGCGCCGAGCAATGCAGCTCTTTCAGTAGCAGACTCAACTGCGACAGGCCGACTGTGCGTCCTAAAGAGCCCCTCTTTCCTGCCCCTCTGCAAATACTAACAAACACACAGTCCTGTCGCCGTCAACAAGCCCACTCCCTTCACATTCGACCTGGGCAACCTGCTCGCCCACGACCCGAACCCCGTCCCCGCCGAGGCAGACGAAGAGGCTCTTGCCGCCACTGCGCGCGATGCCGCACAAGCCCTTATCAACCAGCTCCTCTCTACCTGCGAAGTCAAGTCTACCTCGGAGGGTGTCCACCTCGTCCTCCCTGCACCTCAAATGGCCCTGCCCCGCGAGAAGCCCATTCCTGCAGCTAAGGAACCGACCAAGTGGGAGCGCTTTGCCGCCAAGAAGGGTATCAAGGACAAGAAGCGCGACGGCAACAAGGTTTACGACGAGGCGAGTGGCGACTGGGTCCCCAAGTGGGGTTACAAGGGCAAGAACAAGGAGGCAGAGAGCTCCTGGCTTGTTGAAGTCGATGAGAAGAAGGAAGCCAAGACAGGAAAGGCACACGACGCGAGGGCTGATAGCAGGCACGAGCGCAAGGAGAGGACCAGGAGGAACGAGAGGAAGCAGCGCGCGAACGAAGCAAAGTCTCGAAAGCCTGGTGTCTAAACTAGAGGCAATGAGGCTTGAGGGCAAGAGATGAGCAACCTTCGTCATGTTATGCATTGGGCGGCGTTATCAACTTGGGATATCCGACTTCAAAGGCGTATGAGGTCCAAAAGCAAGGCTGCATGCGCAGTCAGGTCTGTGAGTATGAAGGCTGTGATTTGTCTGGATGTGCATTTTGTGAGAAAGGGCCCGGGATGTATTGGAAATTTAAGATGTCAACTACTTGAGTTGTTCCTGCGAAGGGGAGCTTGAATTACATAACCATCCCCTTTGAGACACCCATAGCAAAACGTACCCCAAAGACATTGACCGTGCACGGAAGCCCCAGAAACTGCATCTGAGGGAAGTCAGCTACTCAGCGTGTAGACTGTCCAGCAATGATTGGAATGGCTCCAGAAGAAGCACCGCACTGCCCTAGACGCGCACCATTGCTGCTACGGCGCAACACCGAACATGCTCCGAACTTCAAGCCTGCATGAGTAGCAACATCTAGCCTGCAGCCTCCGATTGCGACTACAACCCTATTGGTAGGAACTCCTGCAACACTGAACAGATTCGAAAGGTGCTTCATCCGCATGTGCAATCAGGGTGGATACAGAAAATTCAACCAGGCAGGTGCTCATTCTTATCACTGTCTACACACGGGTTGCACAGAAGCAGTATTTCCGGCGTTGCATGCAGCCTGCAAAGCAGCCGCATTGGTTCAGAGAAGAAACGAAAAGAAACGTCACAAGCCGGCACTTGTTCAAAGCTTAGCCCCACTGCGACTCTTCATTGGCCTCCCCGCACCTAACCCCAACCGATGAAAAGCTTCCGACAACGCCAGGTCTGGGCATCATCATTTCGAAAGCCACAAGGCTAGAGAACAACACAATATTGACGGCGCATGACGGTCGGTCTACGGGAGATTCTCAGACATCTCGAACTCAAGCATCGACGAAACATGCAGCAGTCGTGACAAATCAACCCTTCTCCACGGATCTAGGCGATCAACATACGCTAAAAGATGGAGGTGGGGACAGAGTGGTATGGGGAAACTGGTCACTGGTTGACAACAACATGGAACCGCCAGCGATGATAGGCGGCCACTTAGCCTCGGGATGGAATACCCCAGCCGTTTGTGCGATTTACATCCACGTCACAGAGGAGTGGGATGAAAGTATATCATGCGCCGGTCTCGCTGATCACTGACTTGCGGCTCTCAACCCAATCTTACGGATCGCACTACTTCCCTGCGCCCACGAACAAGCGAGGGACTTTGCTTTGTCACGCGCTTCCACGCCGGTTGTCCGCACAATCATTTAAGACAGCAAGATGGCTTCCGCAATCGACCACGAGAAGCATCGTGACAGCTCGAGCCTGGACGGTAAGGTTGACGGGCATGGCATCCACTCAGAAGCGATCAACCCACTCAGCGACCTTCCGGATCCTGATGCGGGGCTGAATGATGAGGAAAGGGCGGCGGCAGTATGTTCAAACCCGGCGCATGCTCAGGTGCACAGCTAACGCTGGACAGGACAAGAAGCTGCTGCGCAAACTCGACTTCAAGCTTATTCCATGGCTGTCCTTCCTCTACCTCATCTGTAGGTTATGACCGCATGATCAGCCTGGCACTGCGCTGACTATGTATACTAGCTTTCCTCGACAGAACCAATATCGGAAACGCGAAGGTCGACGGCCTGCAGCAGGATCTGAAGATGACCAATGGTCAATACAACGCGACTCTTACAATCTTCTTTGTCAGCTATGCTGTCTTTGAGCCCCTCACAAATGTACTGCTCAAAAAGATGCGCCCGAGTATCTTCTTACCTATGATAATGGTACGTCACGCCGCATCTAATTGAACATATCAGGCTGACTTTCTAGATCGCCTGGGGTGTCGTAATGTGCTGCATGGGCCTTGTGCACAACTACTCCGGAATGATGGCCTGCCGATTTTTCCTTGGACTTGCAGAAGCGGGACTTTTCCCTGGTGTCAACTACGTATGTGATATATTAATCGTGCGACGATGACCCGCTAACATCAGTAGTACCTCTCTTGCTGGTACAAACGTTCCGAGTTCGGTATTCGAGCCGCTATCTTCTTCTCCGCAGCAGCCTTAGCCGGCTCATTTGGTGGCCTGCTGGCAGCTGGTATTGCTCAAATGAAGGGCGTTGGGGGCAAGCCTGGTTGGGCGTGGATCTTGTATGTGAAAACGGAGTCCTCCAGAGCCTTGGATCATGTTCACTAACCCATTCCAGCATTCTTGAGGGACTTGTCACAGTCGTAGTCGGCATTGTCAGTTACTGGATAGTGCAGGATTTCCCTGCCGAAGCAACGTTTCTCTCCCCCGACGACCGAGCTCGTGTCCTGCGCCGTCTTGCCTCCGATGGACAATCCTCCGCCAAAGTCGAATCGTTCAAGTGGAAGTATTTCTGGGCATCTGTCAAGGACTGGAAGACCACAGCATTCGCCATCGTCTATATGGGCGCCGACGCCTCACTGTACGCCTTCGCTTTGTTCGTACCGACGATTATTAAGGGCATGAACCCCCAATACTCGGCGACTACTGCCAACCTTCTCAGTGTCCCTCCATATGCAGTCGCTGCCGTTGCTACCATCTTCATTGGCTGGCTCGCGGATCGCACTCAGCAGCGTGGATACTGCAACATCGGCATGTCTTTCTTCGCTATTGTAGGCTTTGCAATGCTACTCGGTAGCGCGAACCCACACGTCCAGTACGCTGGAGTATTCCTCGGAGCGCTCGGCATCTACCCGTGCATCCCCAACACTGTATCGTGGACCTCGAATAATGTCGAAGGTGTTTACAAGCGCGGTGTCACTATGGGCTTCGTCATTGGATGGGGCAATCTCAACGGTGTGGTATCATCTAATATCTACCAAGGCAAGGACAAGCCGCGCTACCTCTTGGGTCATGGTGTGGTATTGGCATACCTGACACTTTTCTTGTGCATTGGCAGTATAGTCACTAGGATCCTGCTTGCCAGGGAGAACAAGAAGAGGAGGGCAGGCCTTCGGAACCACTGGATCGAGGGCAAGAGCCAGGATCAGATTGATGAGATGGGCGATAAGGTGCCGGACTTCGAGTACGTGCTCTAGGTTAAGCCGGTTGGATAGGAGTGAAGAAGGCCAAAATTTAAGCTTATAATTCATACATGCTGCCTTTCGAGGTGCACAATCCATGCTTCGTTCTACTGCAATGCAGCGGTTTCTTATCAGAAATTCGTCACCCTGTTCGGGTGCTGCCTCAAGTAATAGTCTGCCACGAACTTGAATCTGTAGTCATTCGATGACTACCGGGAAATGATTTGCAACCTAGAAATACCTCGAGGGACTACAATGTATTAACGCTATACGGCTTGGCTTAGCAACTGGCATCTGGGAAGGACTACCAAGATCCGTTCCAAACCCACCATATATCACCAGTCGCGATTTTGGACCACCGGTCCGCCACTACTCGATCATTGGGCGCGTGAACTTGAACCTGCGATTCTCACCAGGCGAAACTTCCGCAACCGCCACGTGCGATCCCCACATTGCTTGCACCAACCGCAAACAAGCAGTCTGGACATCGTGCCGCCCGCTCTGTTGCTCCGACAGATTCAAAAACGCCAATTCTAAGGACGTCAATGCCTCCAGTACCTCCAAGAGTGCCTCCAGCGGTCTCAGATCCACGCAGACAACCTGTTTCCGCGGTCCTTCTTCGACGTACGGGTACTGCATGGCGACACACAGATCTCGAACACTGTTCTGGCTCTTCAAGCACTTAGCCAGGTTCGCGAGCCATCCAGCGCTCGATCCCGCAAAATGCACGGTGGCGGATGTAGTGTTTGTAATTGCTTGGGAGCTGGACATGTTGAACTCTTCCTTGGTGCACATGATCATCAAGGGCCCGACTGTGAGCGAGCGAGCGAGCCCGGGAAGCATGATCGTCAGTATATGTATCGCGCTGTATGGAACGTTTCCCGAGCCCATATAGGTGCTCAGCACGTAGTGCGCGTCTTTGTTGAATATGGCCATTGCCTCGCGGAGAACCAGTTTGCTGATCAAAAGCCAGTGTGGCAGAGATATTTCAGGACCTATATCGGGAGATCGAGATCGGAGTTGTGTGTGTTGAAGTTGCGCAAAGGGATCGCAATCGCAGACGGACTTGTCATGCGTGGTATGGTTACGGTAGGCAACTAAACGGAGCTTGTTCCGTGGCTACTTGAGCGAGAGAATCTTGCTGGCCCATAGATACTCGTAGATGATGTTACGAATCTCCAAAGGTAGCTTGAAGAAGAGGGAGTTGAGATTGCCGACCTGGGTTGCAAGCATGAGGGCATTTGAACCAAGTTGCTGTAGACCCTCACCTGGAGGAGTCTTCTTGAGGTCTGTCGTGTAAGGTGCCGATGACATCGTGATAGGGCTTCGATGTGTATTTCGTAGGTCTGATGGCGATTGATACAGTGTCTCGAGAGTTTGATATGATAGCTGTTCGATGGTGGTCTTCGGTTCTGAGCCGTGAAGACGGCATTTTATATGAAGCAGGAGCACAATGTGGCTTCACTTTCACCGTTATAGGTTTTGAAGACATAAGTCAATTGCATGACATTGGCAAGTGAAAAGGAAATCGACGCGTCCACTTTGCAGTGTCGCAGCAACGATTCCTGTAGCCTACCGTTCCCGGGCCATCAAAGAAGAAGGGCAACAAAAACATTACGATGCGATTTTTGAGACCCCACTCTCAAGATTCAGCAAGTTTTGGGAAGATTTCATGTGTTCATTTCAGTAATGTACAGCGACAAATGGGTTCCGGCAGACTACAGCATGTACATTGTGCGACCTGCCTTACTTGCACAGTATACAAGAGCGTGCTTTCTATGTCCTCAAATTACTGAGACATCTACCCTAGGTTCCTGGTAAAAGCGTAGCGCGTCGTATACCTTCGCAAGTTCACGATCTTACAACACGGTGCGGGATCATCTCCCAGCATCAATCTTCCAAGGTTTTCGATAACATGATCTCCCCTGATCTGTCGAAATTCCATGCATGGCCCATGACCCCCCCCCCCCCCCCCGAGCGCTCATATTAGAACTCTTGGTCTCGAACAGGACGATAATTGCGACGATTATGATGAGGTTTGGCGGATCAGATGCAAGCGCTTCTAAAGCATTGAGATCAATAGCCACGTTGCCCGATAGACGTTGTGGCGTGACGTGGAAGGTGAGTGTGAGGGGGAAATGCGTAGCTTTGCAGTTGCTGTTCCGGAGAGTATCGAAAAGGTTTTGGCGCCGACTTGCTGGATCGTGGACTATTATGATGTTGGTTACGCAGTCGCATTGTTTGGCTGATATTTTGGTTTTGTACATACCGATGAGACGTTTGGAAGATTCGTCATCCTCCAACTGAGGTCAATAAAGCGTGCTTAGGAAATGTTCAGGCATTGTGGTCTCAAGCTCTCTCGTTCGACGTGCGCGCTCTCGTAAGAATTCTCACAATGACCAGCCAATCCCGATGAAATTGGCACCAACTCGTCTCCAGGGTGAGTGCCGAGATAATTCTTCGGATGCTTTATTGCTGATCTGAGAGCTTGTAAAACAAAGAGGAGACAATGACAACCAGCCTTTGGACTGGATTGGTCCCGCGGCCGTTGGAGGAGGTCTCGAGGACGGCTGATAACGCATTTCAAGACGAAAGCGCTGTGCGCCACATTGAACATGCCAGCGCTTTTCCAGTGCTCGCTGTAAACCATGTCTCGAAGCTCCCTCAGAAGGCAAAGGAACAACGCATCCGGCTGCGGCACTCGAAGACTTGCAGCGGGCATTCTGGAGAACTTTCCATTTGACAAGTCGAGGTATGATTTATTGATGTGTGTCCGAAGGGTGATTGCGTGGGATTATGTATATTGGCAGAATGGAAAGTGGATCGAAACCTGGTTCTTGTAATAGGGGTCCCAACCAGGCAGCTCCTGTGAGCCCTACCCACAGGTCCTACATCTTTGTCAACCAAAGTTGACCAATCGTATCTCAGACTATTAGCTCGTGAGCCTTTGATGGCAGTGTAACAGATCGAAACTGCCCGTGTCGCACGAATGAGCGTTTCCTCCAAGACCTCAAAGCCAAGAGGCATCCAGTACATAACGAGACAAGTAGCAAGGCAGAATAAAGCAGCGCGTCCCTGACACATCCTTGATTCGAGACTTGTACCAATGGCAAGCGCGACTTGCTCTGCCAGTGATGAGGGAAGCCAGCAGACTGCGACTGCTCCTTTTCACGAAGAGGTACTGCGTCCGTGTAAAGGCTTAAGATTCATGCACTGATTTGACTCTTTACTCTTCATCTTTCGGTGGGACATACCCCTCTTGATACCAGCTCCAGATGTTTAGCCCAATCTTCTCACCGCTCAGGACCGGTAGCCCTGCATGCCAACTTTCATCGTATCCGGTCCCATCAGAACGCATGTTCTCCCAATATACTGCGTTGCCCTCGATCGGCTTGAAGACTACACCTTCCTGATCTCCGCGACTCTCGGCATCACATTCCAAGAATCTGCACCACTCTTCCCCGTCTGGCCTCTTAATCCGCGGAAAGTGTGTTCCACCTCCTGTACAATCACTGCCCAGCCAAACCATGAAGCTGCTGATCCGGCCCCGAGATCTGCTTGCACTGGTCCAGTCGTAGTGGTATGTATAATGGCCATTAGGACCGTAGCGTTGTGCCCACAACTTCTCAATGAAGACGAACGGGCGCCATCCTTGGAAAGCACGCGCGCGAGATTCTATGCACTGTACAGTGTGCGACCGCGGAACTGGTGCTTTGCTCGAATGGCGAATCTTGGTGTCCAGGCGTTCCTCTCCAGAGGACCAGATCGTAGAGGGCTGGAAGAGGGGGTTGCTGATGGTTTATGAGGGGTCTGTCCACCAGATAGGGGCGTCTAGCATAGACTCACCTGAGTTCGACGATCTCGGTTGCTTCTTTCTCTTCCAGAAATCCCTCAATGTACACAACCAGTGGCTCTCGATTCAAAATATGAACACTCTTAAATGCATGCTCGTCACATGTCAAGTTCGCATCTGGTGTCACCAAGCTCTCCAACTTCTGTGTGCTCAAAGAGCTCACGCTAGCATCCTTGTGATACGAATACGATAACCCCGAACCATCTCTACCGAACAAAATCTCCTGTAACGGCGCGCCAGCCAAAACATACGCAATGAGCGCTAAGAATGCATACTGGAAGACTGTAAAGACAGAAAACGACGACGCAGAAGTATAAGAATGCATCGCGACGCGGAAAGGATTGTGCAACGAAGGACAAACGTGAAGACCACGCGAGACATTTCGAGAAAAGGGTGAGCAGGGGTATCATGGGTCACGTGGGGAATCTCCATATCGTGCCGTGGTGGCCTAAGCGGAAAGCGGGACCAGCCCCTGGCGTCGGTGAGATACGGCAAGTATCGTCGCAGCCTGCGACCATCATGCTGTGGACAAGATGCCAGGTTTGTGTTGGTCTCGAGGGTACGCCAATTGGTCAATGGGCATTGTCAGTGTGAAGGTGAAGTTGCAAGGGAGGTCGAGGACACGAGGGGTGGAGCTCAGCTCCTTGAAAAACGCCCCGCGCCGGCTACGCGCTAGAGCACAGTCTCGTTCGCCAGTCGCAACATGTAGGCAATAGAAGGCTTCCAAGTTGCTGACTGCTCCTCTTATGATGAGGCTCGCACTAAGCCTCCTGGCAGCTAGACTTCTGTACGAATACATATCGCTGCTCGATCGTCGGGCTCCTACGTTGACTGCAATTCTCATAATGTTGAATAACCGGAGGTGTTCACAGTCAAATGGCATGCAGTTGTCTTCCAGATGGTTCCTCAGGCGACTACAATAACCTCCGGATATTGCAAGCAGCTCGATATGCAGTACCGGCGCATAGCCTCCTCTCAGACGCGCAGGCGCCAGACTCAGAGTCCTCAGACTACGATATTCCAAACACGGAAAAATCGGAGGTATTCAGCAGTAATTGCTACGCGCGTCTCTTCCGTATGAAACTCCAGAAGACTACGATGTTCTCAGGAAGATCCAAGGATCTCGATCTGAGGCACAAGCGCCGTATCTCCTTACATACGGGTAGAGGGAAGACTCAAATCATCTCAGGCAGAATACCGATGCTAAGAATTAGCTTTGATCTTAGGGAGGTGCACAGGAACCGTTCCCGGATACCTTCACAGGACACCTACACCACGATAGGTATCCACATCCCGGGTGCATCACAAGCTATGTGCAATGAGAAGATTGAGGCCGTCGTCCAAGCACCACGCAGGCGATCACTGACATCAGACCACTATACGCGATTTTAGAAACCGATGATTAGGTAGTATACATGCATGAACAAGTCCGGTAACGATGCATACCGGAGAACCTCCGTTGAACGCCTTTAGAGCGCATCACTGCTTACTACACAGGAATGCACCCGCTTTTACATGCCCGCCAAAAGACCAATATGTAGATAGAAAGCAATCACCCATCATTCCGTCATGCAAGACCGTCAACTTCATCTATCACCACCAATCACTCTAGAAACCCCTGTAGCCTGTCGGCTGAGGCGCGATACCGTTGGCCTGGCCGTAGGGACCTGGCGAAGGGGCGGAGGCAATGGGGCCCTGAGTCAGCATGAGACGCGAGCCGAGGATGGGTGTATCGTCCTCCTTCTTCTGTTGAGAGACCTCGCGGGCCTTGCGCTCCTCGTTGTCCTTGGTCAACAGCTCGAGGGCTGCAGTCTGGCGTGACAAGAGGTTGATCATGTACGGCATGGTGAAGTCGTGGAGACCGTTGCGCCAGGACATCTCCAAGATAACGTCAGGGCGAATGAGGTCGTAGCAAGCGTAGAGCATGCCGACGTAGCACTCGCGGCTGCCAATATCGACGAACTTTTATACATGTTAGCAAGTGTGTCCAATGTTGTTAGATAACATGACTTACGTAGCGTAGCAAGTCCTCGACGACCTCGGACTTCTGAGAGATCGCGGATGTCTCGATAGCATCCTTGAATAGCTTGTCCTGCTTCGAGAGAGCAATACTCTTCTCCCAGCGCTTGTTCTTGCGGTAGATGTCGGCAGCGATTTGGCGGAAGAAGACCAGCTCGTGCTTCTCAAGACGCTGCGCAAGCTCCATGGCGTCGTAGTTGTCGTTGTTATTAACCGAGTCGCGCAATGTCTTGTAGTCCTCCTCTTCAATCAACAAGTCGTTAAGAGCGTTGTTGACCTCGCGCTTGTTCTGAGACTGAACGTTCAAAAGGAAGGGCTTGATCAAAGGAACGTTGTCGCTCTTGATGAACATGCGTACAACGCGGTTGACATCGATCCTGGGAGTGAGCGCCTGCAGCAGGTCGGTCAACAAGGTCGGCTGCTCCTCGAGGTAGAAGCCCAATGCGCGGTAGTAGATCTCGACGTTGCTGGCCTTGACGATGACATCCTTGAATGCCTGGTGTTCCCAAGCATCGGAGGCGCGCTCCATCATACTGCAAAATCATGTTAGCAAGATGTATTGTGTGCTTGCAGGAAGGTACTTGCGCTAGAGCTGCATTATCAAACTCGTCGTAGTGGACGTAGAGGAAAATAAGTTCGGGCCAGAGGTGAGCTTCCTCAGTGGCCCGGATCATCTTTGGAATATTAATTCTAGACCAGAAGAGGCGGAGATGTTCCATCACGCGCTCAGGATGGTACTTGGCAAGCGCAATGCCGAGTTCGGTGAATATTCCCATGTGAGCTGGAGGTTGTCAGCAATGTTTTGAAGCAATATGAAGATGTTTACTTACCACGCTCGAGACCTAGACCAGCCTCAAGAAGGGCAATGAGCTCGTCGAAGTAGCCATTGTGTTCGTACTGCTTGACAAGCTCAGAAAGCTCTTCAGCGTGGACAATGAGGTTGAGGCCGCAAATCTGGGCGAGGCGGAACTCCTTCTTGGCAACGCAGGCCTCATTGACCTGTCTCCAGACCTTGACGCTGTTCGCCTTGCGAGCACACTCAACGGCAGCCTGGTAGTCCTCAAGGTGTACGAGGGTGGTAGCAAGCTTGGCCCAGTTGGAAATGCTTGTGAAGAAGATCTTTGCGGCCTCGTGGTAACCCTCCTCGTAAGCCTTGTCACCGGATGTCTCGACATCAGCGACGTTGGTACCACGAAGAAAGTCCTCGAGCTCTGACAGCTGGTTGGTGCGCGCGAAGCAGAAAGCCAGAGCAGTGTCAATGGGGACCTCACGCTGGGTCTTGCGGGCCATCCTCAGGAACTTGATAAGGTCCTCGTCCTTGCCGGCGTGTGTACCGACCTCGATGACCTCCAGGAAGTTGGAAGCATCTCCGGCGCGGATGTAGGACTCAATCGAGTCAGTGACACGGAGGCCGTCAAGTTGAGCCTTGGCGACTCGGCTCCAGACATCCGGTGCATCGACGCGGTCAGCGTACTCCTGGGCGCGGTCGATGCTGACGATGTGATCGACGAGTACGTTGACAGCATCAACGTGCTGGCCGTGCTTCTTGTAGATCTCGAAAGCCTCGTCGTACATGCCGACCTCGATACACTGCTGAGCAATATCCTCAGGCGTGTAGTTCTCGAGCGACTGAATGTATCCGGCTACACGTCCACGGTCGGACTTGGCTGCTGTAAGCATGAGGAGGTTCTGCAGCGATGGGTTGTCGCTGAAGGTTGTGGGCTCGAGCAGGATCTTCTCGAGCAAGTCGATGAGCTCAGCAGGCATGTCGTTGGTGATAAGAGCCTTGACAGCGACCGAGACCTTGTCGGGGTCCGTCGATTCGGGAACGGCCACGGATGTGACCTGGTCGATAAGAGATCGGCGATGCATGTTGTTGTCGCTCAAGACGAAGTCCCAGATCTCAGACTCGGCACGGTCGAGCAAGTAACGAGCTTGAGCCTTGAACATGGAGTTCTCGTTGGTGATGTTGACAAGCTCGAGGTCGTTCTGGCCCTTCGAGTAGGCGATGACCGCAAGGTTGGGGTCGCGCTTCTCGCAGTACTTACCAACAACAAGAGTGTCGTACTGATCATTCTCCTTAAGGAACTTCTCGGGGTTGTTGTTGGAGTCGATGTAGATCTTGGCCAGAGCGTTGTAAACGGCCTGCTGCTGGTTACCAGCCTCAAGGGTCGCTTCCAAGAAAGGCAAGAGGAGCTTGAGGCGGTTGCGCGACTCAACTTCGGATACAAGCTCATCGATGGGTATCGAAGAGGGTGTGACCGAGGATAACAAACTCTTGATGATGCTCTCGTCACAATCAACATCGAGCAGGCCACCGATGACCTGAGGGGTCCTTGCAGGGTTGACGCGCTGTACATAGACCTCAATGGACTTGAACTGCTGCTTCTTGTAGAGGTACAGGACCAAGTCGTGGATGAAGTTGAAACGGTCACAAATGATGATCAGAGGCAGTTGCTCGGTCAAATTCGCCTCCTTCAGGAAATTCTTAGTCTTCTCGGCCGGAACACTTGAATGCCATTAGTATATCATCATGGAAATGGTGCACGATAGACTTACTAGTTGCTCTCACGGCAGATGCGCTCAACTTCGTTCAGCTGACCCATGGTTGTGGCAGCCTCAATGTACTTGAAGTGGACATCTGGGTCCTCGCTAACGTTGACGATGGATCCAAGGAAGAAGTATAGACCCTCAGCTGTGCGGTGCTTCTCGAGAAGATCGATGATGTTGGTGGCTCCGAGAAGATCTGAGTATTTCTGGGCAATGCGAATGACCGCTTGCAGATTCTGACGGATGTTGCTTGTGAGCATAGCATCCAGGCAGTCCAGCGAAAGCTCAACGGTGAGCTGACCGAAGTAGTTGATCAGCCACTCCTCAGGCAGCTTGTCGGTCTGAACAATGATGCGCTTGACGACCGCAGGGTCGTCGTTGTGCTCCAATGCACGTGTCAACAGACCAGCGTTCTCGCAGAGAGAAGCAATGCGAGCCTTGTCGTAGTGGTGGAACATCTCGTTTCCAAGAATGGCATCGGCAACCTGGGGGGCATTGAGCAAATTCATCTCAAGCAACTTTGTCTGCAGGTGACCCTCCTCTTCGCGATCGTTGGAAAGCACATCGAGGAGGAAGGCGGTAGCTTGTTGAATCATGCCCTGAGACTGGAAGATGTCAACAACGCGATCGGTGCTGATGAGTGGGCCGCTCTCATTCTTTGCAAGCTGGATGGCGAACTCGGCTCCCTTCTCGGGGTTCGACCTGATGACGTGCTGCAGAAGAACGTTGTAGTCGGCGGTGTAGCCAACTGATGTGCAGTACTGAACAATCATGTCGTAGTGACCAAGCTCCGCAAGAGCAGCAACAACCTTCTGGGGAACGTTGGCCTCCTTGTAGATAGCCAGGGCAAGATTCAGGTCGTGGGGCTTTGCAAGATCACCAAGCTCCTCGGAGCAGTGAAGCTTGCCCTCCTTGTGCCACTTCTCGATGAGGTGCTTTCGGCCTTGAGCAAAGACGGGGCGAGCCAGCTCCAGAGTCTCCTCGCGGTTCAGGCCACCCTTGTCGAGTAGAGAACCGAAGTACTGCAGAAGAACGGTGATCTGGCCAGGCTGCTGGGGAACCGAGCGCAGACGGTTGATGGTGTTCATTGTACGGAGGAAGCCACGAGGCGAGCTAGCAGCGACCTTGGCAGCCTCAGAGTAGTTGCCCTGGTTCATCAACTGCTCGAATCGCTGGTTGTACAGGTTGTCAGCCCCGGGAAGACCACCCTTGGACGCAAGCTTGTAGGCGATCTCAGCACAAGCTGGGTTCTCCATGATGTACGGGATCAACGTATCCTCGCGCACAGTCGTGTGCAGCACTTGTCCGCGCTTGTTGATAACAACCACGCCGGTGCCCTCATCGTCGCGCGCGGTAGTGAAGACAGTCTCTTCTGAAATCCTGTTCAAGAAAAGAGCGGTACCGGTCTCGAGATCATGCAGGTGGATAAAACCGAATTTGGTGATCACGACTAAGATGCCGTACTTGTGCGCAATGTGAATGCCGAGTGGGAAATCACCAGTACCCTCAGCAGGCCAGTGGATCGGGATCAATCGCTTGGGGAATGCCGGGTTGGCTGCGTTATGGTCGACTTCGACGATGTTGATCTTGGCCTCGCCGGTTTGCGACTTCACAGCAAACGCAAAGATCTTGGTATCTGTGGTCGCGCCGTCGAGACGGAGTGTGCCGAATGTGGCTGCGTGACCCTCGAGAGGCTGGCTGACGTTCCTGGCTTTGGAGAATAGCTGCATGTTACCACGAATGCCACCGTTGGCACCCGCCGCAATGCCCACCAAACAAGACCAGCTCTCATCATCGTTCGTTACGTAGTTGATGATTTGGTTGTTCTACACCATTTATCAGAATGTTCCTATACAAAGAATCCACGCTACCCACCTCGAGCTGCTCCTGACGGTCGAAGATCTTGCGGGGTGTTGAGGTCTTGGACTCCAGCACATCCCAGTGGTACACGGCCTTCGAGCTGACCAGCGCAAGCGTAGTCTGGCTGATCCACCGCCAGAAAACAATGTCCTCCTGATGGCTGTATGTCTGCAGGCGCTCTTTTGTCTCAAGGTTGAACAGCTGCAGCGTTCTTCCCTGCGCCTTCAGAGCAATAATTGGCTCAGTCAAGTGCATAATCGCGCTGTCTGCGCGAATCGGTCTGCGAATGACATTGTTTGTGTTCTTCAGATCGATGATGACGGTCTCGGCGGGGGTGTTGGCATCGTTGTTGACCTGGCGCACGCAAACGTACTTGTCGGACTCCAGAGTCTGGAGCGGGAATCAGCGCTTGATTCTGTCATTCAAATTAGAGATATATGGTGCTTACACAGTTTTGCCAGGATATCGATGCTGGCTGTTATTCATGTTAGCTCGCTGCCCCTTGGTCTGGCCTCTACTGGAAGCCTAGTCTGGATGCTTCAACGTACGAGAATGTTCAAGTTCGTGAGCTATAGAATCAATTGTTAGCTCCACTCCAGCTCTAGTTCGATGAAGCGCATACCAGCGTCGGCTGAGTGACGTGCAATGGGACCTGGCGCTGAGCCATGGTTGCGACAGACCAGCTCCAAGCTCTCCGGGATAGAGGACGCTCAACTACGGGGGTATCGGAAGGGAAAGAAGTATTAAACCCAGATGCACAACTCCAGAGGCGCGCAATAGAAAATGAGAGGGTGTCGTTTGACGGTGTGGGGTGGGTGGGATAGGTGATGCTCAGGAGCTCGTTGTTGTCCACGGTTTCCACAGGACGCTCGAGCGAGTCGGGCTTGGCTGATCCCGATGTGGTAAGCGTTACAAGCGGGCTGACGTCGATTGCCGCCTCCAATTATACTCGAGCCCCCCAAAACTCACTTTGGCAAGCCAGAGTTGCGGTGAGTTTGCGGCTTTGGCGAGCAAATGAGCAACACAATTGAGATCATGACAGAACTCTTAGAAGCGGAAGGGGGGGCATCATGTCAGTGTTGTAAGGGCCTCGTCACAACAGTAGAATCATCTTTTGCATGTGTCAATCCAACTACAGGTGTACGGTATCAAGGGTAAAGCAAAATCATGAGTGCAAGCAACAGTATCCCCCATCATCCATCCATTACAGTCTTCCAGATTGTTCATCAGACATTACCTCGGTTACTTCTTCGTTCGATCAGATTCCAACTTCGTGGAACTTAGAGTCCCTGACAGGGCTGCCGTGCCGGCCTTTGTCCACTTCACTTGTGAATGTGGGAGGAGGAGCAAGATCCTCGTCAAAGTGGTCCCTAGCCTCCTCGAAGTCTGACGAGGCCCTGGTGTCGTTGCTCATGAGACGCTCAGGACGGGGACGGCCCCGCGACAGCTCTTCGTCGTCACTACTAAGGGAAGAGATATCGGAGTATCGATCGCCCTTGATGTGCTTGATTGGGCGATCATCATGGAGGTGAGGTACCACTGCAGGTTCGCTAACGACTGTAGGCTCGACATCTCCCAGGTCAGTCGGTCGTGCGGTGGTGGTTGTCGTTTCGGCATGCGATGTAGAGGGAGTTGCCGATGAGTGGGCGTTAGACTCAGACGCACGTAGACTAGCACCGCCGATGAAGCCTGTATCCTTCTCCGTGGTCTTACCGTCAGTCTCTGAGACGGCTGAGTCATGCTTGGAGCGACGCTTCAGCTTGTTGAGAATTGACTTGAAACCCTTCGACGAGTTAGGCGACGTGGGGGAAGTAGGATCTGCCGAGGATGGCGCTGTAGCAGTCGAGCCGCGGGTAGGAGCGGTGGTAGTGGAATCCCTCGCAACAGCGGTCGTGTCCGTCGTAATCCCCGTAGGTGCAGTAGGCTCTTCATACAAGTCTGCGTTGCCATCGGTGGCGGTCGCTGCGGTAGGAGCTGCAGGTGTAGCGACAACAGCGGTGCCCAATGCGGGTCCAGTTCCAGGCGCAGCCCGCTCGGCTTCCTTTGACTTCCGCTGCTCTTCCTTCGCCAGACGTTGCTCTTCAGTTTTCTTGGTCTTCTCTGCCTCTTTAGCCTGCTTCGCAGCAACTTTGTCTTCCGCGATACGGGCCTTTGCTGCCCTCTTCCCTTCATCTGTTTGATGTTAGCGCTGTTTGCAAGTAAAGCAGAGTGATGGCGCCTTGCCTTTGCCCCTCTTCTCCTCAGCCTTGATCTCGGCCTGACGAGCCTTCTCTTCCTGCTCCTGGCGCTTTTTCTTTTCGAGCTCGAACTGCCTCTCAGCGTCCAACGCCCTCTGCTTCTCTGCCTTCTCAGAGATCTCGTCAAGGGTTGGCTGAAGTCTAGCCTGAGCAATGGCGTCGATCTCAGCCTGATCCATCCATTTGCCGTTGCCGATGTTGACTCTGCCATGGTTTTCCATGCGGGCCTCTGAATTGGCGAGTGCGCGCTGGCGCGCTTTCTCATCCCAGTCATCAACCATGGAGTTCGACATCTTGCCGGTCTTATCGTAGATGTCTTTGTCTTGGGCCTGCATCTGAGCTTTCACCTTGCGCTCAGCAGCCGCGATGAGGCCCTTGCGGTCTTGCTCACGCTTCTTCGCATCAACGTCAGCGAGCTGCTGATTGAACTCTTTCATCTGATGACGGATGCGCCTCGAGCGGAAATCGTCCTCATCGGAATCGCTGTCATCTTGGGGAGCTTCGGACGTGCTGCGGGCGCGAGGCCTTCCTCGTCGCATGGAAAACCTGGATGATTTCTGCTTCTCATAGCCATAATGGCTTCGGTAAGCTGCATTCTCATCGTACCCAATCTTAGCCAGTCGCTCCTGTGCCAGTTTTTGAGCAGCCTCTTGAATGCCGATGTACTGCATGGCTTGCGATTTGAGATCTCCCTCACTAGTAGCCACTGGTTGCTGCCCGTGAGCAAAAGTAGCACCGGTGCGAGCAGCAGACACCCCAGATGCACTGTCATGCTGTTGAGGTTTGTACATTTTCTGGGCCATAACAATAGCTGAAGCTCGGAGGGCATCGTTGCGCTTCTTCTCTTCGATCTCTAATGAAACTGGAGGGGCGCTTGTGTACATCTCCCTGGAGCTTTTCGCATGCTGGATTCTCGCCGCCTCCATTGCTCCAGACCCCAGTCTGTTGGAATCCTGAGACTGGACAGCTGGTGCTTTGGAAGCTCGCATTGATGGGCTGTGAGCTATCGTTGCGGCATTCAGAGCGTTCTTGGCAGAATTCTTCTGGTCTGGGTAGAGAGGAACTGATGACGGAATCGATTGCGCACGCTTTCTGCCAGATGCTGAGGTTGCTCCAGTGGCTGCGAGCAATGCCTTCTTCCTGCCGTCTTCGGTGTATCCGTAATCGATTTGCGGTCCTAGCCCGGTCTTGCGCATAGCAATATTGGCTGCTGAGTTGCCTTCAGCACTTGCTTCAGGCTGCCACAGGTTCAGTTTACCGCCATCTCTATGGGCGAGAAGCGCTGCTTTGGAGCCTGCAGCACTTGCTTCTGGTTGCCACAATGGCTTCATCTTGTAGTCGTTTGCCAACAAAGCGGCTTTACCGGCAGCAGACGATTGCTCGGGCTTCCACCACTCGGGGCTCTTTTTGTTCTGGTTTGCGAGCAGTGCAGCTGCTCCAGCCGAGGAAGAGGTATCAATGCCAACACTTGGGAAGCTAGGAAGGTCGTTTGCTTTCGCGTACTTCAAGCTGGCCGCCGCACCTGCAATCGCGTCAGGACCACAACTCGTGCCATGCGTCTTTGTTTTTCGACTTACTTGCTGACGAAAGCTTTCCGTCCGGTCCGAGCGGATTGATCTTCTGCTTCTCACTGGCTGGCCGTGTGCTATACAGGGCCGCAGCCGACGCCTGGTTTTGTAAAGCATTGTTTTGCGACTGATGCAAATGCGCCGAGGGATCAGGGCATCGCATACCCGTATCAGTGGAGGTCTTTGGTGGAGCAGCTTCCGTGCTCTTCAGGGGTGCGCCATCGTCCATGTGGGGAACAGAGGCCGACAATCCTGTTGTCGCCATGCTGGGCTTCTTCAATAAAACGCGATCGTCGCAGGGGTGTTGTATTAAGTCGGTGTATCGAGGGAAGGAGGAAATCTAAAACAACTGAGGATATGACGAACACAAGATTAGCCGCCTTGCAGCGGCCATGCTAATAATGATGGACTGGTGTAGCTCTTAGGGTCTGGTTCCAATGATGTCACTTTCAGACTGACGCAGCCACAGCGCGAACTGTGAGCCGCGGCGATCTTCCGGATCGCAATCCCTCTAACCACCTTAAGTCTCGATCATACGTGCCTTGAAGATCACACGCCTGTCCAACCTCAAGCGGACGACCGAAACATGAAAACAGGCAAGGCTCGTGCCAGGCTGCCAAAGTGATGTGGTTTCTCAAAGGCGCGCCTATCCAACACGACTTTGTTGGCTCCAAGGTGCCATATCAACTTGCTTGTCTACCCAGTCGAAACCTGCCAATCATGAACGTATTATCTTTCGATTCATCCCAACTCAATTTACACTCTTCCAGACAGGCGCTCTATTAGTGGCAACAATATTGGGTGAGATACTCGCAGCTAGACTTTCTGATTACCTGCAGGCCTGTTCTCAATTAGGTCTTAAAGGCAGTTCTAACTAAGCTATGTCTTAGGAATGAGGGTAGCAGTTACCGACTTATCTGCATGCGTCTTGCAACCTATTAGTCCTTCTGCTGGCCACATGTGTCCTCACCTCAGCAAACATTGAAATGCCCTCACCGGATATTACTGCCCTCTATCAGACGAGATGTCCTCAGTACTCGAGTGTAATCACATTCGCTACAGGTGGCATAACTCTTTGCACAAGTCCTCACGGTTGATCGATCCCTCATTTGGAGGCACGTTGTAACATTGTACTGGGCTTCCTTTCAATATAGCCAACAGGCGGCCTCTTCCATCCTTGAGAAGTGTAGCAAAAGGCCAGGCCGTAAGAGCTCTTATAATCCTGCTCTACTCTAGACAGTTGCTTCTCTGTTATCAATTATAAACATCAACTCGTGTGTTGTCAGTTCCGGGGGTCGTGAAGGCCTCCAGACTGGTGCGGCTTCATCTTAGGTACGAGAGGCAGCGTTTCCTGAGTCGGCTCGATATGTCTCTCAAACATCATACAGCGATGACTTGCATTTACGTTCGTAAGTTTTGGTCATTTACTATGGCGTGTCTATCATACTCCAGTCATAATGCTAGCCCTCTGTGCATCGAGTGCTGTATGGTCTTCTTTTGAGGGGTGTGCTATACCTGTCAAATGAGTCTCTAACTCCCCATCATTTCTTCTCCTTCTCTGACCATCTAGGGTATCGCAACGTTGACATCATCCTCGTACTCGACGTTTTTGACGCCGTCCTTTGTGATCACCTTGACGTATACACCCTTGAAGTCGATCGGCATGCGGCGCTTGAGCTCCTCTGTGCACATTCTCATGATCTTGAGGCCCTGCTCGTAGTCGATATCGGGATGGTGGTGCTTGTCGAGTAACGAGAGACAGTAGTATCTGGCGAATTGTTAGTTGATTGCTCGAAACCGACAGTAGCTGTGTTCTCGAGTCCAGACGTACTGAGCATATCCATGTGCTGCGTAGGGCACAGGTGCCAAACTCGCTAGGTAGTCGATCCAGTATAGTGAAGGCTTGTCGGCGATACTGTCATAGCCTCCAAGCAGCAGGTTCACTGTGTAAGGCTTCCTTGATCGCAGTGCGCGCGCGAGCTCTCCGCGGACGAAGTTGGCGGTAGCAGCGGGCGAAAGCTCCATGTTGTTGCGCATCGAGTACAGCTGAATGTTTGCTTGGATGTACTCGGCGAACTGAACGGTATCTCCGGCTTCTCCAGAGAACGCCATCAGCGTGTGCTTGTTCAGCTCCCGGGTCTTGTCATCGGTGGCCTTGAGGATGGTGGCGCCTCGCATGGCGGCTTTGGAGGCGGCGATGAGGGTGAAGTCCTTCCCCGTGATACCAAGCAGGACCTCCCTGCATCTTGTCAGTTTGACGAACTGTCGATATGCATGATGCTCTTACATTGTGATTTAGGGTTGTGAGTTGTCGGACAAGTCTCGATTGTTGGGTTCGAGAGATTTAAGGTTGCACGAGTAGTGCTGGACAGCTATACTCTAGTCACAGAGGCGGATGTGTGGGAGTATCGTCTTTGGGAGGCGGTGTTGATGGTGGCAGTCGCCGTTAAGGCAGCTCCACGACGCGGCGGGCGGTGGTCGTAGCTTCACCAGCTCCGGCCTTGGCGTGCTGCGTAGGCAATCGAGCCCGCGTCAACTCGAGCTCCAGCATCACCACCACCAAACAAGTCGCCCGCCACTTCACCTCCGCCCACGCCGCAACAGTAATAAAGGTCTTCCCGTATACTACGATAGCCTCGAATCCCTCACGATGAGCGCGATCTTCTCTGGAGCACCTCCGCAGGGTGGCCCAGGCTACTCGTTCAAGAGCACCCCCACAGCTGTTCCCTCCGGCGAGAGGCAGCACGGCTTCTACCCGTTAGTCACTCTGAACTCGATTTTGCAGCAAAGGTTAATAAGGACAGCTACACCGACAACGGTGGTTCGACGCTCGGTATCTCTGGTGCTGACTTCGCCATCCTCGCCGGCGACACTCGATCCACATCTGGCTACAACATCAACACACGATACGAGCCCAAGCTGTTCAAGATTGGCGGTGAGGGGCCAGACAACAAGGGCGCTAGGATAGTGCTCTCTGTGGTTGGTTTCGCTGCGGACGGCCATGCGCTGAAGGAGCACCTCGACACCATCGTCAAGATGTACAAGTACAAGCACGGCAAGCCCATGACGGTGTCTGCATGCGCGCAACGCCTCAGCCACATCCTCTACAACAAGCGATTCTTCCCTTACTACGTACACGCAATCCTGGGTGGTCTGGACGAGGACGGCAAGGGCGCATTGTACTCCTACGACCCTGTTGGCAGCTACGAGAGGGAGCAGTGCAGAGCAGCAGGTGCGGCAGCATCGCTCATCATGCCATTCTTGGACAACCAGGTCAACTTCAAGAACCAGTATGAGCCTGGCAGCGGGACAGGACACAACCTGAAGACCATTGTCCCACAACCTCTGCCGCAGAACCATGTTGAGGACCTGGTACGAGACGCCTTCACAAGTGCGGTAGAGAGGCACATCGAGGTCGGTGACGGGCTGCAGATGATGATCATCACCCAGGATGGTATCAACGAGACGTTCACGCCCCTCAAGAAGGATTAGTGGGGTCGAGAGCGAGGGATGAGATGATATCAACGACATGAACGAACACATTCATAGAGGATCTGTACGACCAATACGACAGAACCAATCAATGCATGGAGCAATAAGTCTCAATCAGATGACCACACATGTCTCGATGAAAACCATGTCCAGGTCTCGCATGGTACATGAAAACCCGAGCCTTACTTCGACGTTAGAACATCTGCCCCTTGATTACGGCAATTTTTACGTGTCACGCATGCTCGGAAGTCAGAGGCAGTCTTTGGCTACTAAATGGCAGAGGAGAGTGCTGGTGACCATGCAGATGCAAATAACCTTCAGGATTGTTGCCATACGTCGCCCTGCCTCGCAATAAGTTTCAGGAAGGCCGCTGAAATAACGAGGCCCCTTACACCTGCACCAGGATCTGCAGCATGATAGCTTTCAATGACTTCCCTTCTTCTTATCTTCCTTCCCATCCAAATGCGTCGTGCGATCAATATCCAGCCTCTTCTGAAAATAGTCGCCCACCACAAACTCCTCATACACTTTGCCCTCCTTCTTGAACTGCTCCAAAACACTGACCTTCGCATCCTCATTTGGGCTGAAGAAAAAAGGCATACTGTACCTCTCTTCTCCACCAATGTTTCTCACCCTGTGCACCGTGCTCTGCCACGTACCACCAGTCACCAGCTTCAGAAAGTCCGCGATATTGACCACAAATGCGTGCGGCTCAGGATACACAGGAACCCAGATGCCGTTCGCGTTCAGTACTTCCAGTGCGGGTTGCGCCGTGTGCGACTGGCATACCAGCGTGAACCAGCAGAAGTCTGTGTGCGCGCCAATTCCCACGTCTGACTCTGACTGTTGAGGTGGGTAGTGCACTGCGCGGATATTGGTCATAGGGTGCGTCGTGATGGCGTCGAAAGCTGTCTCGGGGAGATCGAGGGCGAGTGCGAAGATCTGGAGGAGTCGCTTGCTGAAGGTGTACATGGCGTTGTAGTAGCGGTAGATTGCTGGGCGCCAGAAAAGTGCTGATGGGTGACTCGGCCACTGGTTTCGTGGTTCTGAGGTTGAAGAGGTGATGGGGAGGTTCTGTTCGGGGTCGGTGGCGTCTTCGCCCATGAGGAAGCCTTCTTTCAGGTCTGAGACGTTGGTCAGTAATCTGATTTATGGTGAAGAACATTGGGGAGTAAACCTCCTCTGGTGCTGGGGTCCAGCTTTCCCTCCAGAAACCCTTCGTATCTGACAAAATGTTAACCAACGTGTATCAGACAGCTCGGAGTTTCTCGCTGACCCTCTGAACTTTGAGCTCTTCTGGTTGTGCACTTCCATCTTGACTTCCTTTGGCAATTCAAAGAAACGCTTCGTGGCATCAAACGTGTCATCCAAAACTCTCTCATCCACTCCGTGGTTCACGGCATAGAAGAAACCTACATCTCTACACGCCTCGCCAACCTCATTTGCTAAACTCTGGCGATCTGACACCTTGTCGGAGTATATGCGTCGAAAGTCAATCTTGGGAAGTTCGTTGAACGTTGTCTGAGCAGCAGCCCCAGTCAAGATCTGTCTGCGTCCGGGAGCTCCGCCGTCATGGTAGTGGACCCATTCCTCCGCGGTCGCAGTCATCGTAGACATCTAATTAATAGATGTATATGTCTGGGAGTGCTTTGTTGATATCCGGTAGCTTGAACGTGGTCGGGACCCAGCGAAGACACTCGCAAATCGAGCCCAGCGGTCGTGTGCTGCGTGAAGATATCGCAATCCGCCCCGATTCTGCGACTAGCTGACTGCACTTTCTGTCCCTCTAATAGTATACGAACTGGCAGGGTATGTTCAGGACCGGGAATCAATACTTTTGCCTCTGGTAAGCTTCCTCGATAGCTTCGATGACCCTTACGAGCTTCGACAATTCTCCTTGCTGGACGTCTCGGATGACCCGAGTCTTACACTTGATGTGAGTCTGATAGGGCTTCTTGTGACAACGTCCCGGTCGAGTTTGTGCGATGTCACAAAAATCCGATTATCAGCAGACGCGCCAATGATCTCTAGAAATACAGGATGAGAGCGAGCGTCTGACAGGTGGGCCCTGTTGATACATCAGAGTGCACGGGTCAGAGTACGAAGCGGTGCATGTCGCCTACGATCAAGTCTCACCCTCCTTCACGCTTGTGCAAGCACTTATCTGGTCAGGGACTGAAGCTATCTCTTACTAGCATGGTAGTTCGGTGTGACTTCCGAGTATGGACGATGATCTTCGAATCAGTCTCGAAGTGGCCTGTTGCTACAGCATGTGGTTCGATATTGCGCGTGCATTTTGACAGTCGTCATCATGTCGTCTTCCGCTGAGCCTGTGGGGATGCCTGCATGCGTGAGGGCTGCATGTGTGAGAGCCGGGAGGAGGCGGAAACCTCAGCATTGGATAGAACGGCGTAGAGCGCCGCTGGGCTTGATAAGGTTCACTTGCTCGTGCAGAAGCCGTTTGCCGTGCCTGTGTCGATCTCGGCAACGTCGCGCGGCACCTCAAACAGAAGTGGACCTCATGCAGGAATGGTATCAAACCATTCGAGGGCAGTCTGCTTCGGTTGTTGTTGCTTGTTGTTTCAATACGTGCCCCACTTTCTCCCCCGCCATCTCGGTCGCGCCTGCCAGCTGCAGAGACCCTGAAAGTGAGGGAATGCATATCGAGCCGAGGCGGAGCTGAATAGAGCAGGCGAGGTCGTTGCGAGCTGCCTAATAACCAAGGCTAGGAGAATGCATGAGTCCACGTTGAATTAATGGACGAATGAAATAGTATTAAAAGTGTCGAGCAATCTAACACTGCAGACCAAGTCCTCTCTAAATCCACCTTGATAGACTGAGAGTTGTATCAGAAACGCATTCCAACTCCAGGGTATATGATGAACCAAACAAAGACACCCTGCTTCCACATCCCATTCCTGTACTTGTTGCTACGCCCATCATCCCTGAAAACGACGAGGCGATCCAGACAGGACAGATCCCGCCTGTCAAGCTTTGATTATATTGACAGGCTCACGACTTGAAAAAGCCCTTGACCTTTGACATCAGGCCCTGCTCACCAGAAGCGCCAGGCTCGCTGCGCTTGGCCTCACCACTGCTGCGCTCTTTGTCAGTGATGATGTTCGCGGCACCACCACGTCCGTAGTGGACGGCGCCCTTAGGCTCAGAGATCGTGGTAGGACCCTCAACATCCTGCGCGAGGCGAGCATTGTTGGGGTCGTCGTTCTTCGCCATGTTGCCTTGTCCACCGCGACCAGTGGTGTATGTATTCGACTTGATGGTAGGAGTGACGAGGTCTTCGGGCTTGGTGTACGCAGTGTTGGTGTCAGGAGCAATGTTTCCTTCTCGAGGTCAGCAACAGTTCGTCTTTGTAATAATGCGCAGGCGCGATATTCTGGAAGGTCTGAAGCAACAAGAAGCGCGTGTTGAAGCCTCAAGATGCGAAGATGCTGAGAAAGGCTGACATACCTGCTCCACCGCGGCCGTGAGAGGCAATGCGATCCTGTGCTGGTCGTGTAGTCATGGTGAATGCGAGTATTTAGAGCGTATGATTTGGCGGCTGGCGCGGTAGTTTGAAGTCCTTCACGTTCGTGTAGAAGCGTCGGAGGTGAGAGACAGTAAGTAGCCAGCAGATGACGCGAGCGCTTGTCGACCCTTAAGTGCTCTTCAATCGTTCTTGGCTTTCACCGTACCCACGAGTAGACCAAGGCTGAGCTTCCAAGATGTACTTTGACCGATGCGCTCCAGTGCACGAGCTCCTTATCATATTTTCCTGCGCTTCGAATGACCCGTCTACTCGCGCCTGGGCACGTTTGGCGCCGGCTGCCTTTCGCGCGCTTCATTGCCCTGTGGCCCGGCTAGAAGTTGCTGCTTTGCGCGTGCCTGACACTGTTTTCGGGTTGAAATTAGTCATTTGCGTGCCCTTCGGCGGGGCACCCGAGAACGTGCACGATCGACTGGATACGTCACTCGAGATATTGTTTCGGGCCATTGCTGCCTTGGTAGGAACGTGTAGAAAGAGTCCCTTTCAATTCATGCTTGGACTTGACATGACGAAATTTCAGTAAAAAGACGTGGTGTTAGGGAGCTGAGATGCAGGCCCAAATTTTGAGATCCGGAGGTAAGAAGCAAACACGCATGTAATGGGATTTGGTTATGCCAAGAGCGTGGGGTACATGAACACCAGATCGGCCAAGATCAGATCTCCGCTTGAAGAGTACTCACATCCCAACTACGAAGCTTGTGACCATCCTGTGTCTTCTCCTCATTGTGCACAACACAATGATTCATCAGCTCAATCTAGGCACACATCGTAGTTTATCAAATGTCTTCATTTCTATCTCATGTATCATCGCCCGTCCCTATCAGGACCATCCGCATCCGTCTATGGTCGACCATCAAAGTCGTAGTATAAAGCAGAGCGCAGATGCTCTGCCAGTCTAATCGTGGTCTATCATGCCAAGTGTCATCTAATAGTCCGAGGTCGCCCTCCGTCCTGTAGTGGTCCCATCTAAAGCGAAAGCAAATGCTCGTTCGAAAACGCGTGGTATCATACAGCCATCCAATGTTATACACCAAAAGCAAGACCCAAAACACCAAAAATGCTGTCGAAATGCGGCACGCTGAAAGACGATGAGGCGCGAGTAAATCCAGAAGGCGTAGGATGAGAAGTCGAAGCCGGCTCGTGTGAAAAGCCGAAGCCAGCGATGAGTGAGCGCAGATATGTCCGACACTGTCGAAGATCTCTACTACCGGGGGCTCCAATTTCTCGTTGTGGATGAGAGGGTGTGAGTCCGGCACAACCAATGTGAGGTGCATGGTTGAAAGATCTTGAGGATGTTAGATCATATCGAGGGCCGGCTCAGATGATCAACATACTTGAGAGATGGTAGGGCTCTTAGCCACCATCGCGGCTCTCAGGGTCGGAGCGCATGGCTTTCATCATGGGCAAGATGAATTTGGCAGATCGGTTGGGTGCACCGCCGTCACGAGATTCACCGCCGCGGAAGTTGAGGTTGAGGTCGTTGTTGTTGAAGCTGGGCGAGCGCATATTGATGTTGGCGATGGTCGTTGTTATAGGCTTTGGGTGTGTGGCTTGGTCGTCGATGGCGTTGATGTGGCTACGGGCTGTGGTGTTTGTGTGGATGTAGGCAGACTGTAAGGCTTTGATGTGTGAAGCAGATGGATGTCTGACAATCTGGAGTCCAAGGCATATATAAATCGTGATGCCCGGAGGCCTGCTGGAGGCGCCACCATCTGTACTGCCTCATTCAGTCAATTCAGGTACAGGCAAACGACTGCCTTCTTGCCCGGTATGACGCACAGAGTCGATTCAATTCCTCCGTCGCACTCAATGGTGAGCATGAAGGGACGTTAACGCTGCGCCACCCCTGCCAATTGGCCAGGAACATTGACTGAAGCCTGATGAATAAGGCGATTGATAGGCTGCCACAGTCTAGCGCGCCTTTTCCAATGCCAATGTTCCTGGGGGACGAGCTGGTGACTCCTTTCGTCCACCGCGAGAGGGCTACCAAGTGGGCCATAGCCACATTGCTCGAAGCCGAATTACGAGACAGGCCATAATTTTGAGGCTGCCTTCAGGCAGAAGGGCGGTAAGTTGACGAACCCCAGTTCGCTGCCTGCTAGGCTGAACTTTTTGAGAGAAGCGCGAACCGGGCGCACAGCCGCTTTGGGGGCCGAAATGCTGCGGAACGGCAGACTCAAGGCACACAGGCAGCCTCGCGGTGACTCCCATTGTCGAATAAGTACTCCCCGAGTCCTTCGAGTATTGGGAGATGACTCTTCGCTGCCTGCGAGCCTCATTCACCGGAGGACACAGCCCGCTGTCGGTGAGTACCAATGGATGTCGATGTCGTCGTGTTGATGATGTTCCCCAGGATGCTGCGCCTCGAAACTTCGGCAGAGGAACAACCTCCTATTTAGCGCCAACTTCAAGCTGCTGGTCGTCTCGAAAACCGAAATGCGAGACAAGGTGATTGCAGTGCGTAACAATTTGCAAAGTTGAGAAGGCCATGTTACTGGTCAAAGGTGAAGATAAAGTCCGAGGAAAACGTATGACGCGCAGCGTCGAATGGTCGTGTCGTCGTACAGGATGTTGTTTTGGACGGTCCGCGGCAGGCGCAGGCGCAGTCGCTTAGTGTTGCTTGTTGATGTTCGAAGGCTTTCCTATCGAGCATGTTAGTGATGACAGTCCATGGTCAACGAACGGAGAATTACTTACTGCCTCCATCACGGGGTTCACCGCCGCCGGGAGTCTTAGGGGAAGTCCTCATTGTGGGAGCCATTGTACTGGGATCGATTTCGGGAATCTGGAGGAGTGCGATGTGAAAGGGTGTTTAAGAGTGTGTGACTGTGAGACGGCGTTTGATGTCTGAGACTTGAATAGAGCGGCAAACTTGGTAGTAACAGTGCGTTGGAGGTATCAATACTCTGTTACAGGCGGGTCACAGAGATGCTTTTGTATTCGAGAGCAACTAAGAGCGACTTCCCAGCTTCACGACTATTCTGAGCGTCCTTCATCATTACTCAAGCACGGGGCAACAAGCGACAGACTCCAGAGGGCAACCAACGGTACGTGGCCCTTCAGGTACGTACATCCGAGCACTGCTCAACGAGTGAAGCTAGATTGCCTCTCAAGGAAGCTCCAGGACGGTACCTGAAAGGGGATGGAACAAGACAAAGGTCTATGACCCACAATTTGTGACACGCCTCCCAATCGTGCTTCCGCCTCATCAATCGGTGTCTCAAGTCTGACGTCTACAGCACTGACATTCCAGGTCGATAACATAAGCCGTCGCGAGATCACGAGCAATGACCCTGAAAAGCTCTGGGCAAAGATGGGTAAGCCCACTTGCTTCACTTTCACCATTGGTTCGCATCTGAGGCGGAACCTTCGGCCCTGCGCTTCCACTACCACCAGCATCATCCCTCGTGCGCGGCTTCTAGCCGCCTTCCTGCGGCTTCGATGGAGCAAAGGCGTTGTGGAAACATCTCGTCTCATGCCCTTCGGTCCACTGAAACCACCATGCGCTGGCGACACAGCGTCACAAGTGTGGCTAATTAAACACGCTGTCACGTTAGACACGAGCCACGATGCGATGCGTAAGGCTGAACTCTATCCACTTAGGCAGCAGCCTCAAATGCAGGTACGGTATGTGGACCGTTCGGGATTTCTTCGCCGAGTGTTCGCGCGGGCTTCTCGACCAGCGCGCCCATGTTTCATCCCTTAATAGCAGACAGAACACGGCCTCTGTTGAAACAGGGCGCTTTGCTCGATCTCAGCATTGCGCCCTGGCGGTTGTTCGACAGCTGTGCCCCGTCGCCCTGCTTCCTGTGATCGCCACTCGCCTGGCCAGGCAAAGAAACCCTGAAGGGGCGCTGAAGCAGCCGAACGACGTGCCCTGCACTGCCTTCAGGCGCGGGACTTTGAGAAAGCCGTTGCCTGGTGCGGCATATTCAACCAAATGGCCACTCAAAGCCACACAAGGACTCTTAAAGGTCCTTCAAAGATCATCACGCGTTGCCCTCTGGTGGAGGGTGAGCACGCAAAAGCAAATGGCTCATCGTCGTCTAGAGAGCGCTCGCTGACTGGTCGTTGCTCCCGCGGAAGCTGCGGGCTTCGAGACAGTTTCTGGGCCTATCTGCCGTGATCGTGACGGCAGTTGACGATAGTCTGACGATGATTGCGCTTGCTTCTTGCACAATGCGTTCATTGTTTGCGAGTAATAAGACTTTCTCGTGATCATTTCGGTCCTTCGGTCATTGTGATCATCAAGCAGCCTCACTGCATGTCGTCACAAGCGGAAGGTCCGACTTCCCCGATGTCTGTTGCTGTGACATTGAGAGGAAGGTCAAGTCAGAATAGAGGATGGTGGGTACCTCCGCAGATGTGCTATAAGCTCCCGCTCGCTGTCGATCCATCGACCCTTTGGCGACCAGCTCAACACCACATGACCAGACTACGGATATGCAGCGCGCTCGCTATGTAGCATCTTTCAGCACAGCATGCACAATATGGCTTGTTGGCTGGATAAGACCGAATAACAGCCAATGGCCCGATTCTTTAAGTTAACCCCTTACCGTCTGACTGCATACACGTCTGAAAGCATTGGCAGAGACAGGCTGGCAGGCTAAAGTAGCAGCGCCAACAAATACACTCGTGGACTACAGGAGGGACGGATCCAGCTGCAAAAAGCCATCAAAGACCTGTCCGGCCTGACGGTTAGTACAGTTGCAGTGCGTTATCCAGAAGATGGCCAGCTCTAGCCGGCAACTTCGGCGTAGTAGCGGGAGGAGAGCAAGCCACCTGGGCGCGTTGCCCAGCTGAGCCAACGCGCTCCCACGTTTCGGTGTAACCAATACTCTCGGACCAATCGCGCAGCACTGAAGATCAAGCCATGAAAGAGGAGGAGTTCCAGACTATTTACTCCAGCTATCCCCAGGGCTGAAGGCGATTGTCCTCAATCGCTTTATCCGCCGTTGCCATCTATAAGAGTATTCTACATTTCATAAACTTGTATCGTCGCCGTTCGATCCTGTTAGACTTCAGACTTCAATATGCGTTTCTCCATCGCTGCCGCCATCGCGACCCTGAGCGCTACCGTCCTCGCTCAGGGCAACCTTGCCAACATCCCTACTTGTGCTGTATGTACGCCGCTACTGCTTGAAAGAGACATTGGCTCAAACATAGATAGCAAAACTGCTTCAGCAACGCCAAACTGGGTGATTGTTCTAGCATTCTGGACATTGCCTGCGTCTGCAAAAGCTCAGCCATCACCGAAGTTTCCTGCTGTGCTCTGGCCACCTGCAGCCAAGCTGATATCCAAAGTGAGTCCTCACAACAGCTATATTACAAGCAGACTAACACGAACATCAGCTACCATCACTTTTGCCACGACCTTGTGCCAGGGAGCGGGTGTCAGTCTGAACACCACCCCCAACTGCGGATCGAACTCAAGCTCCTCTGCCTCTGCTTCCTCTTCTGCTGCCTCTGCTGCCTCTGCAGCCTCGGCATCGAGCTCTGCTGCGCTTACCGCTGTCTCTGGAACCCACACTGCATCTGGCAGCGCAACTCGCTCTGCATCTAGCGCAGCAGCCTCAGGAAGCGCAGCGGCAACCGCCGCTACTGGTGCTGGTGCTTTCCAGACTGCCGGTCCCGTCCTCGGTCTTGGTGTCGCCGTTGTTGGTATGCTCGCTGCTTTGTAAAAGCTATTCTTGGACATAACATAGTGCAAATGGTCTGTAGCAAGGAATTGGAGCAGGACACAATGGCACAATGATTCATGGCCGAAAATATATCGTGTGCTTGCGTCGTGACGGTAGAGGTCTATGTGACATCTTTTTCGACGTATGTCCCTGTACCACGGGAAGTTTGAGTGCTACCTACGTAGCTCGTTGCTACGCGAAGTAGCTTCGTCAGATCGTGCGAGGCTGTGATACCGTTGAAATCAAGAAGGCCAGGGTCATTCCCACGAGCACGAGCGTGCTGGAATCCGCCTGACCAGGAATACCGCGGGGAAGTGCACCAGCATCTATCTATACATTCCGGGGCGTCAACTCTGGTTTGGTTACAAATACGTCACTTGCTCGCTTGTCTGGTGTTACGTGAAGCGTGAGTGCAGGGACACGGACTTCGCGTGCTCCACCAGAGCTTCGGGCGTCATGTCTCGCCTGGACTCCACTCGCTCCCCGCAACGCTCACGCGCCAACACCTTTACAAACGCGAACATGACCGCAACGCCAAATACAACACATACGGACTGATCCGATCACCAGATAGCCAACAAAATGGCTACGAAGTCCAATTTCAGGAGAGCGCTGCCCCAAGCCCAGCCGGCTGTGCTGGCCTCGCTGCGCACCACACAGATGGTCGACGAGTCCAAAGCCATTCTGCCGGCAGGTGTGCATTCCCAACACCCAGAAGGATGTGCCCAGCTGACTGATTCAGAACTTATCAACACGATCCTCGACTACCTCCCCGTCGCCGATATGTTCTCGTTCGCCCGGACCTCGAAGCGCATGCAGGAGATGGTGTACGATGATACCCGCTGGATACAGAGGCTGAAGAGCATGGGCTGTTGGAACGATGTTGAGGCAAAACAGCGGTTCGAAGAGGCCATGCGCCGGAAACTCGAGAATCAAAAAGCAGAGGAAGCACAAAGAACAGGAGTCTCAGGACCGGGCGTTGTTGTTGGACTCGGGGTAGACGGAGTCGAGCCACCCCGTGGCAGTATGACGCTTTTCGACGCAGACGAAGATATTCAGCGGCAGTCCTTGGAGCAAAAAGGAAGAGCGCGATCCTCTACACTCGACAAAGGCTTCAACGACATGACCTTGACGCCCACGTTTACGGCGCCGCAAGCAAAATCACCGATGATAGACCCGCAAGCTGCATTGAAGGTTATATCCAGTATACGCTCAATCAGAGGCAGAGCTCGACTGGAGTACGGAATGGTCTATGGAGCGCTGGCACCGTACTACTTCGACCTGGCACGATCGAGAAGTCATACAGACCCTGTCTTGTTTCGCACATACCGGGATCCAGAGCAACAAGCAATGATGCTTTCGCAGCTGAAGACATTTGCGAAGAGTGACTTCGCCCAAGGCTGGAGTCAGCGTGAGGAAAAGCTAGATACAATGACTGGCATCTTCGAAAACGCAGTACTGAGAGAATTTGAGACTGGTTGTGAAGAGAAGGACTATGATGGGCGTATGAAGCGATTTGCGTCTGTCCTATATCATCTGAATGGTGGTGCTGCCTGTCTGGACTCGTTCATCCACAACCATCCCATGATGTTGGACAAGGAGAAGCTCGGCAACCCTAGAGACTGTTTGCCGAACCTCAGCTCTAGCCAACTCACGTTGGAGCCATCGCGCGAGTTCTTTCATGGCTTAGCTATCGCCCTGAACGAAGAGACATCTATCATCGATCGAGTCTTTCCACCATCCTTTGACGTCCTCCAACCATTCCTGGAACGTGTCGCCGAAGACATCATATCCGAGTATATTACATCTCTTTTCGACGAAGCACATGACGTCGGTACCGATGTCTACCTCAAAGCCGTAGCAGGTATTTTTGATCAAGCGTCGCAACTTGCCATCTCTCTGAAGCCAACGAAGGGCTCGAAGGCTAACTTTCAAGAGGAGGCAATTCGCATCATCTCGCGATGCTTTGAACAGCATATCGACCTATATTTGCAGGAGGAGCTGGACTTCTTCAAACGCAAGTCGGTCGAACAGGTCGAAGTGTGGGAGAAGCGGCTTAATGAAGAGGAACAGACCACGGAGACGTTCTACATGTCCAATGTCAGCCGAAAGGCAGCCAAGCAAGACTTCCTCTCGTCCTTTAAGAAGGTTGTAATGATGCCTGTCAACGTCCTTCCAACAATTGGTGGCTCTGGGTCTAGGAACTCAGTGGTTGCTGCACCATCACCAGCAGTAGCAGTGAACGGGAACGGTGGGCTAGAGACGCCGATGAGATCAGACACCCCATCTGGTGACGGTGCACGTTCGCCTGGACTGCAAGCTCCCACAACCGAGCTAGCAGCGAAAGCAGCCATCATGAACTCTCGCCTGGAGGGCATCCGCACACTTTTCAGCATAGAAGTCGCGCTCGACTTGACGCATAAAGCAAAGTCGAGTCTCGAAAGAGCAGCGCGATTCGTCAGACTTGGTGGACAGTCTGGCGAAGAAGCGAAAGAGCAGTGTGAACAGATCTTCATCTTCCTTGTGCAGATCCTCGGCAATCGACACATGAAGCTAGGATTCGACAAGGCTGTGGGCCATTTGGCTGACTACAAGCCTCGCGAAGTGGCAGATCACAGCAAAGAAGGCGTGGCACCTCTAGTAGCGTTCCTCGAGCTGGTAAACGTTGGTGATTTGATTCAACAGATGGTAGAAGTGTTTTACCTGCAAGAGCTGGTTGCTGCCAACCTCACCGACCGCGATGACTTCCTTAGTCTCGCAGCGAAAGAGAAGAAGAAGTTTGAGTCGATGCTTGACGAGCGCGTAGCTGCAGGACTCAATAAGGGTATCGATGTGCTCATGGACGAAGTGGAGTACCTTTGCGGCACCCTACAGCAGCCCTCAGACTTCAACCCGCCAGTTGGGCCTAATGGGATAGCTCAATTGTCGGACATAGGCCCCAGCGAGACAGCGAAGAGAGTAGTTGACATGGTGTCGTCACATACGAGCATGTTGGTTGGCAGCACTGACAAGAACGTGCTTGACGTCTTCAACCAAGAAGTCGGAGTACGTCTGTTCACTGCCATCTGCAAGCATCTCAAGCGACAACGCGTCAGCGTCGACGGGGCCATCGTGTTGATCAGGTAAGACTGCGTCCAAGACTCATCTCCGCAAGAGGACTAACGTGCGCAGTGACATGAACGCTTACAACGCTTACATCGTCTCGTTGCGGAACAAACCACTTATGCAGTACTTTGCTGCCCTTCGCGAACTCTCCCAGATCTACCTGATTGCGCCGAAGGAGGCAAAGGAGATTGCTACGATCATAGCAGACACAGACCGCTACCATGGTATCTTCAGGGCAGAGGAGGTGTACGAATATGCAGAGAGGCGGGCGGACTGGTATCAGATCAAAGGCGCGGTCGAAAAGCAAATGTATGGGGTTGGGTGCTGGGTCATGTAACTGTCATGACATTTTACTTTTAGGTATGCGGCTCTGCGACAGAAGTAGCGCAGTTGCCGCATTTGGAGAGATTTGCAGAGCTTCAGCGGAGCAAGTCAAGCGACTTGTTGGATACAAATACCAAACAGCGCCTTTCCTCGTTCCAAATCGCCCTGTCTTGCCACAGTAGACACAGCGCCTCTTGCATCGTGTCTGCAGCTGCGCATATTCTGCACTTCGCTGTCGCTGTGCTGTCAAGCTGCATCTCAGCCTTGGAACAGCTTCCCCAGCCTCTCCAGCTCTCCAATCGGCAACTTCGTACCTGGCTAGTGCGAGTGCGGCCGGCGGACGGATGACCACTTCACACATCACGGCTCACGGTGCAACGTCAATTGAACTTCAAGTCTGTCACCAGCTCAGGCTCACCTCCGCGACTCGTTTCTTGGTACTATTGTCGCTCTAGAGACGTTCATTTCCGCACAGCTCTACCGCGCTGCTGCAGGGTCAACCCCGCCGGCACTACCGTTTTAGACCGCCCGGCTCTCTCACTTGTCTTGAACGTGTGTTAAGCCACGCTTCGCCAGGTCTTTGGTGAGAGAGCGTCTTTGTACAAATTATCACGCGCCGTTTCGTGTCAACCTCCTTCCTTTCTTTGTACATCAAATCCAGCTGCCGCTCCGTCCTCTGCGCCGAATCCTGGTCCAAGCTACGCGGTTCGCGCCGACCCGTGATTCTGCAGCTCGACTTGGAGCTCTGCTCGAACCAACACCTACACTTCTCTCGCCAGACTCGGTGGTTCTTGGCCAACACCGCAGCCATGTCTGGTAAGTACCCATCAGGCGTGTCACACATGACCATCGCTGACCTGCATTGGCCAGATCCTCTGCCCGCCGAGTTGAAGGCATCGTATACCGTCATAATCGACGAGATCCTTCGCGCCAGCGACTTGAACACCATCTCCGCAAAGCGCATACGCAAGGGACTGCAGGAGCGGATCGGTGTCGACACCTCACATCAAAAGGCACGTCGATCCCGTATATGCGATCCAATTGCTTTGCTAACTCCAGCTTAGGATGCGATCACCGCCCTCATCATGCAGCGCTTCGACAAGTTCAACAACGAGGTGAACGGCACTGTACCCGAGCCTCAAGAACCCATCCCCACAGTCGAGAACGGCGCTGCCTCCACCTCCGCGACCCCAGACCACAAGCGCTCGCCCGACTCCGAGTCAGCCCTCTCTGAGCTCGAAGACTCCGCGCCGCCGCCGAAGAAGGCCAAGAAGAGCAAGGCGGCAGAGGACGACGACGCAGCATTCGCGCGCAAACTACAAGCCGAGGAGAACGCGCGCAGCGGCCGCGCCACACGCGGAGGGAATACACGGAAGAAAGCGCCTCTGCCCAAAAAGAAGACCAAGAAGAAGTCGTCGAATCGCGTCAAGGACGAGGACGACAGCGACATCGCGTCAGGCAGCGAGAAGGAGAAGAAGAGTCCCAGCCGGAAAGGAGGGTTCCACGTACGTCCCCTCAATCCCACACCAACACCTCTGCCTTCCCCTTGCTAACTCCCCAACAGAAGCCGATGGCACTCTCCCCCGCGCTCTCCTCGTTGCTGAACGAAACACAGCTCTCGCGCCCGCAGACGGTCAAGAAGATCTGGGAGTACGTCAAGGCGCGCGACCTGCAGGACCCGAACGACAAGCGGCAGATCCGGTGCGACGACGCGATGCGCGCCGTGTTCAAGCAGGACCGCGTGCACATGTTCACCATGAACAAGATCCTGAACCAGAACCTGTACGCCGTCGACGAGATCACGACGGCGCCCGCGGCGGTGCAGTCTGGATCGGAGTGATGAATCTTAGCTGGTCGAGGAGGAAGACGAGCAAGAAATTCATGAGCTGGCGAATTCCAGGCTGGCGAATTCATAAGCCGGCGTTGAGCGAGTGCGAAATGCGAGAAAGGAGTCGGGACGGAGCAAGACTGAGTCACCACATTGTTCATTCTAGCATGGCGTTCATTGCGCATTTTCTGGCCGGTCGCATGGCTTGGGTTCTATTTGGGAGTGCCGGCACGCTACGGACGTGTCGCATGTACAGCCACATTATTCCATGAATCGTAATTCAACGACTGCATCTGGGTCGTGAATGAAATGTCGTGACATGCTTGGGGGAGGAGGATATCGGTAGTAGAGGAAGGTCGGCAAAGAGAAACAGCTACTTTCCAGTAAAGCTGCCAAATGAGTGGATAGTAATGTCACAATTACTGCTACATGCTCAGCGTGCATTCTCGCACACGAATCCAAAACACAAAGAGGTATCCAAAGCAGCACAAAACTCCAGAATCATGATGGAGTAAACAAAGGAAACAATCTGGCCTCCATCGTTGTACAAAGATAAGACAGTCTAACCCGTGCTTCCAACAATAGATGACCGTAGTCATTACGATCATACGAGTGAGTGGCTTCAAATGCCCTCCGGCAGCTGCAGCTGGAAATCGGCGAACTCCTCCTCGAGCGGGTCGACACCGCCCAGCTGGTTGCCAAAGCTGTTCAGCCATTCGTCGTCGTCACCCATGTCGTCCTGGAGGGCCAACAGCTCGAGCTCACGCTCGACACTCTCTGCAGTCTCCTCGAACGGATCAGCATTTGACGGCGCAACCAGCGTCGCATTGGTCGAGGTGGAGCTTGAGCGCGAGAAAGGGCGGGACCTGGTCGACGCTGCCGCGCTGACGGTGCGGTGATGTCCAGATGCGAAAGAAGGTGTTGTGGTGCCAGCGCGTTTGGCGGTGGAAAGGCTGGGACCGACGGGCTTGGTGACGTTCGAAAGCGGTGGGCGCATGGCTGAGCTCGAGCGAACCGCGCGGCCCTGAGCGTAGCCAATGGTGCTCTTGGAAGAGGCTACGGCAGATACGTGGCGGGCATGGCGAGCTGCCGTAGACTCTATGGGCGTCTTGGAGGTCTTTCTGCCGGCTACTATTCCAGTAGGAACACGTGCTGCGGCTGTTGAGGCGCCGGAGCGAGGCGTGGAACGATCTGCTGGAGCAAGAGCGGTAGCTGCTGAGCGCGCACGCATCGTGGAGAGTCCAGTAGCGGGTCGCACAGCTGAGGTCGCCTTGCCGGTGGGCTTCGCCGCCTCTTTCTTGGGCTCAGTGATGCCAAAGTAGCGTCTGGTCTCAGCATCATCCTTGGCCATCTGCGCTGCAAAGACCCTGTCGAACTCGTCGTCTCTCTTCTTGCGGTCGCGCTCTAGGCTCTCTTCGAACTCGCGCTGTCCCCTCGTGCGGCCATCGTCCTCGGTGGGGTTGTGGTATGCGCTGGTGATGCCGCGCATGGCGTCCGGGCCGGAGAGGATGGAGAAGTCCCAATCCCTCGGGAGGTAGTCGTCCATGTCGTCGGGCAGCGGGACCTCCTTCGGCGGCATGTACTCGATCTCGGGGACGTCATCTTCGGATTCGGCGTCGACTTGGGGCTGGTGGACCTTGACTTTCGGACGGCGCAGGCGCGGGCTGGCCTTGAGGGTTTTGGCAGAGGAGGCGAGCGGTGCGGGTGTCTGGAAGGCCTTGCCTTTGGCGTTGGTCGTCTTTGCGCCTAGCGGAGCGCGGTTGCGGGGCCCTGTGTCTGGAGTCAGTCGCGTGCGTGTCGCTGGATCATCTCGTCGCATCGCGTACCCGCCGGTGTGACAAAGGCGCTTGCATCGAGCTTGCCGCCCGGCTTGGAGGTCAGCAGCAGGTTGCTCTTGCCCTCGCCCTTTGCGCCCTTGGTGACAGTGTTCTCGTCGTTGAGCGGGACCTTGAACGGCGTCTTGGGGGCTTTGGTGGCTGGTGTCTTGGAGAAGGATTGAGCCAGCGGCTTGCCTCCGGGGCCGACGTGCAGGCTACGGACCGCATTCTCCTGGTCGTGTGCTGCGAGCGTCGCCATCTTATCACATTGAGCGAGTCGTGGGTCGGTCGTGGGTCGGTGTGGTGCTGGCAGGCGGTGACGTTGCGCGCTGCTGGCGGGCTGGAATGGCTGGGCGCGGCTTCGTTTGTTTACGGCCCCGCTGCTACGGGCAACGCGCAGGAAACTCGCAGGCGCAGTTGGTCGGGGTCCGTCGAGCTTGCCCGAGCGCGCCCTAAGGCGGTGTGGCAGGTGCTTTGGCGAGACAGGGGTACTCCTTTGGCGGCGCCCATGCCCGCATTATCAGCCTGCCAGCGCGCCCCAATTCTCAGAACTCACAGTCAACACCACACACGTCCACCCTCCACAGCTCCCTGCGACCTCACTGCCGGTCTCTACTTCACCTCCATCCACACTCCCTCAACAACCCCCACCCCCCGCAGCCATGGACCAGATCAAGAAGGTGAGTCTGCCCGCTACCCCGCCGGACCCTTTCTTCTGGCCGCCTGCACCTGCTGGACACGCAAGCTAAGCACCCCGCAGCGCATGGAGGCTCTCCGCGTCGAGGCCGACGAGAGCGGAGCCAAGGCCGAGGAGTACAAGGCCAAGGTCAAGCAGCTCGAGGGCGAGACGACACAGAAGGAGCAGGAGATCACCTCGCTCTCGCACAAGAACTCGGTCCTCGAGGGCGAGGTCGAGAAGCTCGAAGCGCAAGTCAAGCAGTTCAAGGACGAGGCCGGTGCAGGCGCTCAGGCTGGTACCCAGGCCGAGAGCCTGCAGCGCAAGATCCAGGTGCTTGAGGAAGAGGCTGAGGAGTCTGACAGGACCATCCGCGAGCTCAACGAGAAGTGAGTCCGCCCATCTTCGCCATCGCTGCACCTGCTAACACGCCCAGGCTCCGCCAAACCGACGTCAAGTCCGGCCACTACGAACGCAAAGTCCAGGCTCTCGAGCAGTCGCGGGACCAGTGGGAATCCAAGTACGAGGAGATGGCCAAGAAATACGCCGACACCAAGAAGGAGCTCGATGACTTTGTCAAGGAGATCGGTAACATCTGATCTCTGTCTGGCACATCTCTCCTTTGCGGTTGTTGACTTCTTTGCCAGTGGAATATCCCGTCTAGAGCATCAAATCTCCAGTCTCTTCGAGCCATACCGAGATGAGCGGGCAACCGTGCGGATCTACGAGTGGTGGAGACGACAGGAGGCAGCATCACAACCCCCTTTCCCCTATTGCATATTTGGTCGTCTTCTGTAGCGTTGATGACGGGCTTGTACACTGTTGATGTGTCCTGATGGAGCAACACTGCTGGCGGTCTGCACAATCACACCTTTCTACGTTCACCGCTGTTCTTTCTCGGCTGTGATGCATGCTGCCATGTTTCAGTTTTAATGATCTGACTGATGTCAAATGTGTTTTTCAGAGACAATAGAGCTCTGCCACCGTTTTGTGCTGCGCCGAACTCCACCCATGCATATGATCCGTAACTGGGTATCAAGCCAAATCAACCAACATCCATCCAACGATTTTACTCTTCCTTAGCCTTTGCCCTCTTCTCGGCCAGCTTCTTCTTCTTCATTCCCTGCTTCATCCTCTCCACCTTCCTCTCTGCCTTGGTTTCGTACCTAAACTTGACCTTCTTCTTTTTCGGGCGATCGCTCTTCGGCTTCTCCTTGGTCCACACCCTCTTCTTCTTGGCTTCCTTTTCTGCCTCCTCCCTCGCCTCGCGCTCTTTCCTCAGCTCCTCGGCTTCCTCGCCTGGCCGCGAGAAGCCCGTGCGGTTTATGCCCACCGTCTCGACTGTCACCGTCGTGTACTTGTCCTCGTCGACGTACTCGTCCTCCTGGTTTATCGGGTCGTCGAAGCCAGTGAAGGTCTCCGGGTCTTCCTCGCCATCGTCTTCGGACTCGGGTTCGCTGGGGATGTCGCCGTTGGCCAGGCGCATGAGGCGGTTTGTCTCGCTGACGTGCTTTTCGAGGTCGACCTTGCGCTGTTCGCGGAGCTGAGGGGGTACGTCAGCGGTGGTTCTGTCAGTCTGGTGTTGCTTTTGCGCAGCGTCTTTTTGCAGATATCGTGCATTTCGGTCTGCGTGCGCAGCTGCGCTCAACCTGCCAGGCTATCTACCGCCAGAGGTGGGGATTCGTGCGCCTACCTCTTTCCTGAACCGCAGCTTCTCTTCTTTTTCCTTCTTTGCATTCTCGTTCTCAGCGTGCTTCCGGCGCTCGAGCTTGCGCTTGTGGAAGCCTGTGAGCCATTCTTCGCGTGCCGCGGGGTTGAAGTCGATTTTCTCCTCGTGCACGGTTTTGATCTTGCGCTTCTTGTCTGGCGGTCCGTTCCTCATTGTGAAATCGTGCCTGTAGGTTTGTGGTGTGGAAGGCAATGTCGAGCGCGAGACGGCCTTGTGAGGCTTGATGCGCGCTGCACCTCGACTTTTTCGACAGGGATAATCGGCGCTAGTGCAACGGCTGCTTCCTTCCACCATGTGGTGCAGCTGGACGACGTATTATCGACAGATGGAACCTGTGTAGTTGAATTTTGGCATGTCCCGCACCAGTCTATTGAATGCATGCTCTATGAATCTATCTGCATCCTGTCCGCGGCGACCTGGCTGATGCCTTTATGTCCTGCACCATCGACACCGTTGCTCTTTATCGAAGCTATAGCCTCTCTCCTCCACGGCAGCGATTCCAGGTGCTTTTTCGCCCTCTCCGTGATGCACAGCGCCGAATCGACGTTCTGCAGTCCCGGCTCCCCGAACATCGCCAGTACCATCATGCCCAGGAAAGAATGATACATGTCTGGTGGGTCATCCACGACCTTTCCAAAGCCGCCCATTGCGTGTTGTGTCTTGTCCAGCAAGTATCTGCGAATGGGCTTCGTGCTTATGATATCCATGCGGCCGAGTATTTGGAGTGGCGACGAGACCCAATATGCGTAGCATGTATCTGCAATCTTGTTGCATCGTCCGTTCATCCCCACCCAGGCAAGGTCAAATGGTACTTTAGGTTGCGATCCCACCGTGGTCTCCATGGATATCGTTGGGTAGGCACTGACTTCGACGAAAGAGTGAGCGTCATGGCATGTGTTTGCCGTGTCCGTCTCATCATCATACGTGTCTACACTGTCTTCCTCCTCGAGCGTTGCGGTCTGCCGCGAGGCTAGCCAATGCAAGGTGTTGCTGAGGTTCGTCACCCCACGTCTGCGACCATCCGGCTCCTGTCCAGGAGGTTGTGGCAGGCGATCGACAAAGTGTAGAGCGGCGATGGCGCAGCTTGTGAAACCAGCATGGGCCTCGTGGTATGGGGCTTCCGAAATGCCCCCGTCGTAGGATTCCGCCCCGCGTACGCAGGTAACGAAGTCGTCCACCCTGATGTCTGGAACATCACCACATGGTCCCTCGTGGTCACCTCGCAGTATCCAGCGGATTGCCGTGGCCATGTATCCGAACCTCGAGTCGTTCCCGCCGTGGATGAAATCATCCGCACCTAACGTCTCGCCAAAACCACCCTCGGACCGTTGCATTCTGTTCAGCCACAACAGAATCTCCCTTCTCTTGACTTTCTCCAGATCGTCTCCAAGCACTACGAGAGTAAGTAGGGCAAAGAAGGTGCCCGGCACGTGCGCTGGATCCCAGATCTTGTTCTCGTCATTCCTCCTCTTTCCAAAATTGGATCCGGGCCATGGTCGAAAACCCCCCTCTGGCAGTTGACAGCTGTACACCCAATCGATGTAGCCTTGGCGTTCCTCCGCGGACAGCGCTCCATCTAGATCTCCCAGGATGTCAAGTGCGGAGACAGTGAACAAAGCCAGGGTCATCCGGTTGGCGTCATTGCCGGTGTAGTAGTGCGGGAGGTATGTTTTCAGGTTTCGCCTCCAGTACTTGATCTGACGAGCATAGTTGAACTCGCTTGCTGGCTGAGAGGGACCCATGGTGCTGGTAGTCGAACTGTGCAACTCGCCGAGACAGTCGGTGCTCGCTGCCGGGCGACAGAGGCAATTTCCCGCGCGATGGATCTAGTAGTGGGGGTGATGGTGATCAATTTCAACCTCTGCCAAAATCATAGGTGTCGAGAAATGGCCCGTCCGGAGATGCTCAAGTCCGAACCTTCGCTGCTCAATAACTGCGTCCAGCGATTTAAGGCGCACACATACTGAATGGAAGGTGTTACGTGCTGCAGATGGAGTCGTGTGGCACAGCAGACGCTTTGGCTTGTCGACGTTGAGAGGTCGTCTTTCTCCGTTTAACGAGCAACGCTCGTGAGCTCTTACTAGTGACCTGTCCCCTATGATGCCTTGACTGTAGGGTGCTCGAGATTACGGCCTAACCCCTGCAGGGAAAGGTGCAGTTCGGTGAATTGACGTTGGCACGGTATTTTTAGGCGCAGACAGGCAGTCCCAGCCTAGCTGTGCCAGCAAGTGACAAACGGCTGCGGCTGCAGGGGTTAGTCCTCGTACATTCAGCTCTGCCCCAGCTGGCCTGCAAAACTCCTGAAGAGCTGCAGTCGTCTCCTGTTCCTGTCTTAACGAGTCCAACGCCCTCCCGTCGCACCGTGTGTCCACGCCGACCACCGTCCCTCAGCTCAATCGTGCGCAGCCCACCAAGGCAGCACCACGGGCGTTACATCACAGGGCCTGCGCTTGCGTGTTCCCCAGACCTACCTTCTCCACGCTCTCTACCACCGCCCGTCGAAGCTTGTCTCAGCCTGGTTTCGCCTTTCCCGCCCACGGTTCACGAGGAGTTCTTGCATTTTGATACCCAGCGACGTCGTTACGATGGCCAACACGGGCTTTGCTGCGTCCTTTTGGTCGCAAGACTATGCGGGTGGTAAGCTGTGCGGCGCAGCCAGAAGAGCTCTCGTTGCTGACCATGCCCAGGCCTCGGAGTGCTATTTGGAAAGCTGCAGCAGGGCGTGCAGGAAAACCAGCAGATCCTGACCGTTGCCCGCCTGCGCGCCGACGCCGAAGAAGCATACGGCAACAGTCTCTCGAACATCACGCCGACCACCGAGCGCATAACCGGCGGCTTCTCCAAGGATGAGGGCGCAAGCGTGCGAAAGGTGCGTGGGAGCTCGCAGCGCTGACAGGACTCCCGCTGACGATTGCCAGGCTTATGACGGCGTGCGTTCTGAGATGGAGGCCGCTGCATCTAACCACAAGAAGATCGCCTCGAACATCCGCGAGCTCGTCGTGAACCCCTTCGGCCGCTGGTGCGAGGCGCATGCTGCCCGTGTGCAGAACTCGCAGGATGACCTTCAATCGCGCATCAAGATCCACGACCGACAAGCTGACGCCGTGCGCAAGTTCCGCTCGCAGTACTACAACAAGTGCAGACTCGTGGAGGATCTGGAAGAGGAGGACAAGCTGGCTTTCCAGGATCCTCAGAGCGAGGCGCTTGCGAGTCCCAAGGCGAAGGTGCCCACGATCAAGATGACGGAGCCCGAGGACATTGAGGAGGAGCCCATCGATCTGGGTGACGAGACGTACCAGCCCGAGCAGATCAAGAAGATCCTGACGCATATGCTCGACAACATCAAGATCGGAGAAGTCAAGGTCCCCATCATTGGAACATACCAGAACTGCTCCAACGGCGCCGACATCACGGAATACATCCAGAAGCACCTTGGCGCGACCAGTGTCAGCTACGCGGAGCGAATTGGTCAGGACATGGTCACCCACGGCTTCTTGCGTCTCATCGGCAATGTTGGCAACACCTTTGCAAACAGCTCTCGCATGAACTACCAGTGGAAAACTAAAGTCTTCACAATCACAGGCATTCCTGAGAAGAAGGCGCCTCTGGCTCGCTCGGGCACTGCAGCATCGACGATGTCGAACGACAGCGTCACCGTGGATTCGCCGGGTGGTGTTGTGCAGGAGTACCTCCAGGGCTGGAACCCGCTCAACAATCAATACCCCAACGAGACACCGCCAGAAAGGCTGCGACGAGAGGCTCGCGAATCTGATGAGCGTTACAAGGCCGCCGTCAAGAAGCTTGACTCTCTGCGATGCAACTTGGAGGAAGCAATGATTGACCACCTGAAGTTCATGGAACGCTGCGAGTTGGACAGGCTAAAGGCCATCAAGGCTGTCATTCTTGACTTTTCCGGTGCTGTCAGCAACGTCATTCCCAGCTTGCAGAGCACAGTCGACAAGATGATGCTCTTCCAGGAGACTGTCCAGCCTTTGGGCGATCTTCGGTACATGCTGGAGAACTACCGCACTGGGCCATTCGTGCCCAAGGTCACGACTTACGAGAACTACTACAACTCCGTCGACGAACAGACTTTCGGTGTGGACCTCGAGGCACGAGCTCGCTCGGACAAGAAGCGCGTTCCTATCCTGATCACGACGATCTTGACTTTCCTTGACAACCACTACCCGGATCTCGAGGGCGACGAAGCTCGTCGTGGTATCTGGCTTGTTGATGTGCCGCTGGCTCAAACACACAACCTGCGCGCTGCTATCAACACCGGCAAGAGGTTCGAAGACGACATCCTTGAGAAGTACGATATACCCATTGTTGCGAGCGTTCTGAAACTTTACCTCCTTGAACTTCCCGGTAAGTGACTCCTGATCAACTTCTGAGCGTTGTCTTACAGTGATAGATTCCCTTGTCTCATCGCACGTTTACGAAATCGTCAAGACTATCTACACCACTACCGCGACGGATGTCGACGAAGCAACACGGGTTGCAGTCCTTCAATCGACGCTGGGCCAGCTTCGTCTTGCTAATATTGCAACACTCGATGCAATCTGCACACACTTCACGCGCCTGATCGAGCTGACCTCGGCTGACGAGACCTACGTCAACGCATTGGCGAACGCCCTTGCACCCTGCATCCTCCGACCAAGGCTAGAGAACACCCTGACCATGAACGAGCGCTACAGCTACCGACTCGTGCGCGATCTCTTTGCCCACAAAGACGCCATCTTTGGAGAATTGAAGCGTGCTAGCACACTCACGCACTCTGCATCTGGCTCGCAGCGCCCCCGCGCCATCTCCACAGACGAAAGCAATCGACGCGCTAACATGGAGGAACGCCAACGAGCCATCGCTGCGCAGCGATCTCCTCGAGCGGTTTCTCCTGGCCCCAGCAACCGCAGCAGCGGTTCCCACCGCCGTGACCGTAGTCAAACGCGTTTCCCCGTCAACGCTAACAGCTCGCCCACTGAATCACGGAAGGGCCCTACCAATCGTGGGTCTCTCGAGGTGCCTGATCCCGATAGTCCCAGTGCTGCCGCCAGTGCTACTGCAGCTACCACAAATGGCACATCAGACAACGCCTCTGATGCGTCTCCGCCCTCGGCTAAGCCCGCTCGCTCGGCAGAGATGTACGAGCCCACTCCATTCTCACCCGTTGAGCACCCAGCACCGTCAAACACCCGTGTGCCCCTAGCGCTTGGCGGCAGGAAGCACGCTGGAAGCCTCGCGAGAGGCAACCGAGACTCGATGGGCAGCCTCAAGAGGGGAGGCAATCGCGACTCGACTGGTAGTCTCAGGAGCCTCGTAAATGCCAACGAGGACGCACCTACGGGCGTAACGCTCGAAGACCCTGCGCCCCGAGGAGTGACGCTGGAGGACAAGCCCATGGATGACTAGTGGTTGTTCTGAGCCCGACTTCTGTATGATTTACCTTACGAAGGACCGATAGATAGGGAGGAGATTTTGATGCCTAACGTTGTCACGGGTATGATATCAGCGACTAGCGTGTAATCATATGTTGGAACACTGGTGGTTCTTTTGTTAATACTGCAATGATCACAAGCATGTGTACTGTGGCAACATCTGATGCCAGCCCAAGCGTCGAACGATGGTTGACGGGCCGGTACCTGAAACTAGTGACAGCGGCCGACAGGAACTTGACCACATCGAGTTGGCACTTCGTCACCGAACCCGCGCTTGACCTCGACATGGGGTCTGCCATGGCTGCAGGTGTGGCTGGGAGCCCGATTACTGCAGACCAAGGCGGCGCTTCTGCGTCCTTCATCTGCCTCTCAGCTGCCGCTCGCTTTGCGCTGACATCCTGCGCATTTGCGTTTCTTGCGGCGTTCCAGCTCGCATACTCGCGAAACCATCTTTCGTTTTCCGCGGTTCACCAGCTTCATTGAACCCCACATTGATCGTCCCACGAATCACATCACGATCGCATACCAGCACCGAGCGCTCTACACAGGCCGCCCGCAGCGCCCGTCGCCATGTGTCTCGTCAAAGTGAAGCAGGAAGAAGAAGTCGTAGTCCCCTACCGCGTCGTCTCGCGGCACAACCACTCTCCACCCCGCCGCCGCGCCTCGCGACACTCAACAACCCGCTACTCGCGCGAAGTCGTGCGCGAATCGCGCCACGAGTCCCCCCGCCCTTCAGCATCCTACGTCGCGGTGCCCACTCCACAGCCCAAACCTCTCGCCATCCCGCCGCCGCAGCCTGTGCCCGTGTTCGTCGAGCCGCCGCCCGCACCGATCCACGTCCCTGCTCCCCCGCCGCCGGCCAGCCACATCAGCAGCCGCCATAGTCACCACGGCGCGCCGCAGTATGTCGAGGTCAGCCCGCGCTCGAGCTACAGCTCCAGGTCCTCGAGCCCCAACCGCAGCGAGTATGTGTACAGGGAGCGCGAGGTCAGGCGCGAGAGAGCGTATAGTCCGGAGCGTGGGCCGCAGTATGAACACTACCGGTACGTGGAGCCGGCGAAGAGCGAGAGCAGCTTTGGTGGTGGGCAGCGGTATGGCGGAAGGGAGAGGAGTAGGTCGAGGGTCCATGTGGGCTATGGGAGGGAGAGGAGTAGGAGTCGAGGGAGCTATGTGGACGAGCGGACTAGGGTGACGATTGTGGACGATGATGGTAGGCGGAGGAGGGACTACAGGTGAGAGGCTGTGGGTGGGGTTGTAGTTGGGTTGATTTCTTCTGCATGGCGTAGCATTGGATATCTCGTTTGCAGCGCGCTTTTCTTGCAGGTAATGTCTATAGATGATTGACCAGTCACGAATCTCTTCTTTGCAGTAGTCGCGAACCAAGAAAGTGTCCTACAACTAGACCCGGGTCACTCTTCGGTTGAACCCTATTACCCTGTGTGGAATATTTCTCATAGAAGCTGCCGCGGCTTCAATCAGGGGTCTGTCATCTGCCGTCCCAACCTTTGTTTGGGCTGTGAGGTCATCTGTTGACCCTGTACCATTCAACGGCAGCAACCTGCCGGGGAATCCGCTCGCCGTGGAATTGCGGCAGGATGTATTTTTGGCAGTCCCCAGATCATCCACTTATCTCCACATCGGTCGCGTTGGTCAGCACGCCGTCACGGAAGGCCTGCAAGCATTCGGGCGCCAGCTGAACGGTCGGGCAGTTGGACGTGCGGCGATCTTCACTGCTACCGCGTGGGTTACAGGTTGCAGCTCTCAACCCAGCGCTGCGCTGCGTGCGACCGCCAAAGCACACGTGCTTGCCTGCAACGACCCGTCTCTCCCCGTCACCCCACTGGCGCGCATGCCCGCCGCGTAGCTGAGCGAAAGAATGTCCATTCGGGTGCTGATCAAAGAGTACCCCCACCGCGCCATCGCCCTCAGCACCACCACGCATGTCCTTGTCCTGCGCCACAGCTCCTCGTCGACCGAACACAATGCGAATCCGAATGCCTCGAGCACGTCGCTGGGGAGCAATGGCGTCAACGCTGCCCGCTGCATGGTCGAGTTCTCGCGGACCGAAGACGTGGACCTGAACGACTACCGCGCCCTGCACTCGGTGAACGCCCACGGCACATTGGGACTGATCACGGTGAACGGCGATGTCTTCCTGGTAGTCGTCAACGGGGCCAGCAAGGTTGCGACAGTGCGCCCGGGCGAGACGGTGCAGCGCATACACTCGGTTGGCTTCTACTGCCTCACCAGCTCCCACTACGATGCTCTGCTCAACGACGAAGTGAATCCGTACCCCACCGACACCATCGATGATGAGGGCTACGAGATGGGCTTTGGGGGCAACAAGGGGCAATCGCCGCTCGAGCACCCTTGTCTGGCCCTGAAGAAGCTGCTGAGCAGTGGTACATTCTATTACAGCTCCGACTTCGATCTGACACGGCGATTGCAGGACCGATCGTCCGATGCCGCGACAGTGTCTATTGACAGCCTGGATGCTGGTTTTCTCTGGAACTCGTACATGATACAGCCACTGGTGGACTTCAGGAGCAGGCTTGCGCCAAGGGACAAAGATGCGCTGGATGCATCCGGCATCTTGACTTCGGCTATCCGTGGGTTCGCGCTCACAGTCACGGTTCCAATCTCCTCGGCACCTATCAAGGTCCGCGGGTCAGGCATGCCGTCGTCCATGACGCTGATCTCGAGGCTGTCCTGCAGAAGAGCTGGAACGCGATTCAACTCCCGTGGAATAGACGATGACGGTAATGTTGCCAACTTCGTCGAGACAGAAACCATCTACTGGGCACCATCTGGGCTTTGCTTTTCGTACGTGCAGATACGAGGTAGTGTACCCATATTCTGGGAGCAGCAGTCTGGTCTGCTGCCAGGACAGCAGAAGATCACCATCACAAGAGGACCCGAAGCTACTCAACCCGCTTTTGACAAGCATTTCGAGAGCCTGGAACTCGCCTACGGTGCTATGCATGTGGTCAATCTGCTCAGCAACGAGAAGCCCAATGAACTCGAGCTTACACACAGGTACCGAGATCACATCAGGAACAGCCCATTGAACTTCGGATCCGAGAAGAGCGATCGCGAACACGAGCTTATCAAGCTTACCGAATACGACTTCCACGCCGAGACACGGGGGCCAGGCGGCTATGAAATGGCCAGCATGATTGCGCGATGGATTCAAGATTCGGCTGACGGATTTGCATACTACCTATCCGTCTTCAGGCGCTAACCCACCCGAACTCCATTCATTCAATTTTTACGTTCACCCACCCCCACGATTTCCCCCTTCCTTTTGTTTTCGAGTACAACCTCCCCCCTCATTCCTATTCCATCAATTCAGTTCCTCACCACTATCCCACCAACCAACCTGCACTACTTCTCATTATCGACAACCTCGTCCCAAATTCAATTCTTCCAGCTTAGATGTTTTTTCCCATCGCCATATTCCTCGCCTGACAACAGTCCCTCATCCCAATACCTGCACGCTCTTGCGCCTTTCTCCCATCCTGGCAGACTAAACTGCGTCATAGCCTCTTGCCCCTCAATATTCTCCAACTCTTCATCCCACCCGGTCTCCTATCGATTCCTACCCCACCCCCCCCCAATCGACAAGTTCGCTGCTGCCCCTTACCCCACAGCCAGCCCGTCAACAACTACATCAACTACTTTCCCTCTAGGGCCGATATAACCCCCAACCCTCACCCCCATCTTCCTCGTCGATTGACTGCCACCTGCCGTATCACACTCTACTATCTCCCCTTCTACAACCCCCCCCTCCAACCACTTTCCCGCCGCCGAGTGTCACACTCAAACTGTACCATTCCACACCACTACTGCCCCCATTCATACCTGTTCGCAAACCGACTGGCAATCATCAAATAACGACTCCCATTGTAGTATTTCCCCAATTCTGGCTGACCCCATCCGCAACTAGTGACCATATAACTTCGTCCATAGTGCTTCTCATTTGTAAATTGTCGAACTCAGTCCGCAGCAAATCATGTCCACAGAACCGACAAGAAGACAAGACTGGGAATTTGCCGTCAAGCATTGTCTAGACAAGAATGCAGCAAGACGTGGCAAGGAAGAGTACGTCCTGCTTCGAGGTGGCCAGCTTGTTGGTGCAAGTTTATCCGTCTTCGTGCGTGCAGACAAACTCGAGAATGTAAAAAATGTCGAGGGCAGTCTGAAGAAGACTGGCATGTCCGGTATGGCGGGTAACAAGGGCGCTGTTGCAATCCGCATGGAGTATGCCAATACCTCGATATGCCTGGTCACTGCACATCTTGCAGCTGGATTCGCCAACTACGAAGAACGAAACCGCGATTACAAGACGATCAGTCACGGTCTGCGCTTCCAGCGAAACCGGTCAATCGAGGATCACGATACTGTGATCTGGTTGGGCGACTTCAACTACAGGATCGGGTTGAGCAATGGCAAGGTTCAGAGATTATGCCAGATGAATGATCTCGAGACCTTGTATGACAATGATCAGGTACGTTTGCTGTTGAATTCTGAAGATGCATGCTAACAGGCCATAGCTCAACCTCCAAATGGTCGCAGGTCTGACCTTCCCGTACTACTCTGAGGCCCGCATCACCTTCCCTCCTACATACAAATACGATCTTGGAACAGACACGTACGACACATCCGAGAAGGCTCGTATCCCCGCTTGGTGCGATCGCGTGCTTCGCAAAGGCGACAATATCCGGCAGATTCACTACGATGCTGCTCCTCTTCGCTTCTCCGACCACCGTCCGGTGTACGCTACGTTCCAGGTCATGGTGCGGAAGATCGACGAGAGAAAGAAAGACGCTCTCAAAGAAGAGCTCTATCGATCACGCAAAGCATTCGTTGGAGACACAAGGGCTGCTGGACACCCTGGTGAAGACGAGTCGGACGATGAGGATCTGATCGGCTACGAAAGCGTAGAGCCCGGGCTGCCACCCGCAAGCTCAGACCAGCGGAAGTGGTGGCTCGATAATGGTATATTTTTCTCCATCCCCATTGCCGCCTCGATACTTATTTTCGGAAGGTCTGCCAGCTAGAGCGCGCATCCAACCGCCGTCTAACGACCACATTCCTAATCCAAAACGCCCGAGCAACCCCTTCACGTCGAGCCCAGAACCTGATTGGGTCGAGATCAACAAGTTGGGAACCAGACCAGAACCACCGCCCGCCCGCGGCTCTCAACGCGCACGAACTGTCGACTTCAACAACCCAGCTTCATTCATCTCCGCGTCGAGCTCAACAACAAGTCTCCAGTCGCAAAACCCGATGGCCCGGAAGATGATAGTCCCGCAGTACAATGCCCGCGACCCCGAGCAGATAACCTACATGGACGGCGCCCATGATCCCGTTAGCGACTTGCGTCGCAACGCATCAAACGCATCAACACGCTCCCTCCCCATTCTGCCAAACCGCAACCTTCCACCCGTCACATCCTCGCTTCCCGGTCCTCCACTGCCTATGAACAGCAAACCCGCGCCCCAGGTCCTCCGCAAACCCGGACCTCCGCCGGTCAAGCCCAAGCCCTCACTCTTGAGCAAAGGGAGCAGTTCTGGCGCTACGCCACCGCCGCAGAGGTATCGCGATGACCCGGAGCCGGCGCCGAGGAGGAGTATGGCGCCCCCGCCAAACATGGGCGCGAGGAAACCCGTGCCTAATCTGATGGATGGAGACGATAGACCGCCTGCGCTTCCACCGCGGACAGGAACAGGGTTGAGCACAGGAAGTGGGAGAAGAGGGAATCTGTTGGACGATGAGGGAGATTTGAGAGGGTTGGACGGGTGGGAGGTGCTGAAGCCTGATCGGTGACGTGTTGGCCGTATTGGTGGAGAAGTGGACGTCACCTATGAATGCTAGCTCTATTGCTACTCCATCGCGTGTCGCTAGGTGTTTGACGTGAGAATAGTGTGAATGTAGGAATGCTCGCATACCCCTAGGGGTTTATTATGTCGGTATGTCGAATGGCGACCTCGAATTCAACTAGCCAGCTTTTGTGCACACCGTTCTTCTGATTGAAATGCGGAAGAGCTAGAACTTATGGACATTGATTCTAGCGCTGCTCAGTATGGCATCTACAATCTGCGGTTTGCCTGGCAAGAGCGCAAGGACAACTATTTCAAGGAGGTAATATTGCGACGTTCTCTCAGTGGCTGTCGTTTCCCTTGCACTTTGAAAGCTGTTCCCACGGGTCTACTCACAACGTGGTCTTTCCAGTTTCTTGTGGTGCTGATGTCGCGCCTTGCACTGATCTTTGATCTTGCCCACAAACATCATGGACAGCATTGTGATTTTTTCGTAGACAGCAATAGATGAGCTTGACGGAAGAAGCGGTGTAATGGGTCGGACTACTTGAGAAGATTCCCGCCCTATCTGCTGCCAACAAGCGCAGAAATAGTGCATCCGCAAGGCTGCCCTGGGCCTTCGGCAAGTGGTGCAGGCAAAATCTAACTGCGATACTCAAAAGTGTCCCTGTGGACTCGACAACATATTGGCCGCAATTGTTGACTGCACCCATGGCACAGATCGGGTATGTCCAGAAAGTGGGGAGGTAGTCATTGTTTGCCGGTGTTCAAACGCGGGCCGCTGTCTTCAACGACTTCGCTAGGAGGTTGGACTTTCTCGAAGCAAGAACACGACAAGGGCGACAGTGCATCTCGGTGCGCCTGCCGGAATTGCAGATATGCCGTAATCAAATTACACCCCGAGGTGCTTGCCGGAGGTCGCAGCCTTGCTATCTACACAGCATCAGCTCGTGCATCGATCTCAGCCTCCAACAGCACCCGTCACACCTCAGTACGCAAAATCACTCTAGCCTTTTGCGCCGCCTGCAATTGCAGATATGCTGCAGGCGAGTCGCAGCCTTGTCCCTTGACCGATCTGGGTCTTGGTTTGGCCCCACAGCGAGGTAATAATAGGTTGACGATTTGAGGACGGGTCTTAACTACAAGCTAGAGAGTAATCGTTTGCCTAAATGTAGCTTTTTAAATTCGAATCCAATCTGAACTTGGAGAAAGCCCTGTGTTCGATGCAGCAGTAGATTCTGGAAGTGTTAACAGCTTCAAGCTAAGTTTCGTCTGGCCATGCTCCGTCATCACAAAAACTGCGCGATGTGGAGTGATGTAGAATGCATTGATATATGCCCTGAATCCACCTCACCTGTGCCGTGCGCACAGAGATGTATACGCCCAAACGCCGTGCCCTATGTCCGATAGAAGGCTCCAAATAGAAAATGTGCTTTTGTGAAGCGTGAATGACCTTGACTGTTGCGGCACAAAGTGTCATACGCCCATCATGGCTGGCCTCGAGCTCGATGCGACTTTGGCGGAGAATTCCGGGGTTCGAAGATCGCGTTCGTGTAGGCGTAGAGCTCAGGAGTCGTGAGATCTGGCTCAGAAGAAGAGCTTAAGGAGCTCGAAGAGAAGGCCTCCGCAGAGGATGAAGGCAAGGACGACTGCCGCCGAATTAGCATCTTTCTCTTGCTCTTGCTCTCCCAAATTCCACGTACTGATCCATGTCTTGCTGATGGGGCTCTTCTGGGGACCCCTTGGCTTGACGACTTGAGCGCCCTCAGGCTTGCCCATCTTCTTCTCCTGCGCCTTGGCGTAGCGTGCGTTCGCCTGACGCTGCTGAGGTGTTTGTGCCTACAACTATGTTAGCTCCATCCGCGGAATTATCCCGATTTGGAGGACCATGGCAGCCAGGGCAACTAGTGGTTGCGTACCATTGTGACGGCTCAAATGCGGATTTGAGAAATTTCGTGGCGAGAGAATAATGGCAATGAGCGAGAGTGAGAAAGAGAAAGAGCGAATGCGTATCGTCGAAGTTGTGTAGGGATGGTAAAGCAAGGTGTTCCTTCGGAGTTCTGGTGGCTTGGGCCGGCGCTAGTGCGGACCCCCGAAATGCGGGCGGAGGTTTGCTCTGCCATGGGTGAGGAGAGCTTCGACCTGCCATCACCACAAAACTACCATACCCGCGACAAGCTCAACAACGCCAACGTACTCTTCAATTGATCCAAGTCCTTATGAACGGAGCATTCTGATCGAACAACGCCGTCCATTCCCGTCCTTTTGACGACACATACAACGCGTATCATCCGCACAGCCATTCATAACATGAACGGCATCAGAGCAAGGCAATTGCTCCGCCTCAGCGCACCCCGTCGCAACTTCACACAAACAACACGGCGAAATCTGGATATCGAGCCACCTGCGCCACAGCCACAGGAACCCAAGCGACCCTCCAAAGTGGGCGCCTTTTACAAAACCTTCTCCGCACCGCTGCTGAAATGCTTTCTCGGCGCCCTCTTCACATACCAACTCACCTATTTTGGCTGGATGAAGCTCGAAACAATAGAGGAGGCGCATGTTAAGAAGACCGAGATCAATGGGCTGCGGGAAGAACTGGCAGGTGCGATGAATAGCAAGAGGAGGGAAGCTGAAGGCGTGGTTGAGAAGGTCGGAGACAAGATCGGAGAGGCGAAAGACAAGGTTGTTGAAGGTGCTGAAGGTGCTGGTGTTGCGGGAAAGGTCAAGAAGGGCGGTTGGTGGCCATGGTGAGCAGACTGGAGGACTGTCTGTGAGGTGAGGTTTCGATTGTAAGATGAGTATGTATGAGGTACGAACTACGGCGCAATGGCGATACCCAAATCAAGAGATGTGGACAGAGACGTCGGATTTCGGCTATCAGAAGTCGGCGCTCAGCTCCTCTAGCTGAACTTCCTAGTGCGTCTCCACTTCACCCGTGTCTACTACTTGGCGCCGAGGATGGCTAACGCAACGTTACACAAAGAGTGGACTTTAACAACAGTAGGATCGCACATTGAACACGCTCTACAATTTTGAATACCTGCAGCTGCTGTTTCTATCTACTATGGCTGACGGCGAGGTCTACGAAGCAGCCTTTGGCTCATCACCGGGTCCCAACTTAGCTGGCATACCAGTGACACATCTCTACCTGCCAGGACCTTTCATATCGTCCGGTCTACCTTACCATGTAGCATGCGCGAAACACGTCGCACAGACCTATAATGCCTCTCGGCTGTTCATTATCGCTTCCGGATCTCTGAGCCGGAGTACAGATAAGCTGAAACTTCTCATCGAGGTACTAGGGAAAAACAACATTGTCGGCATCCAGCAAGGGATGACGTCTCACTCACTTTGGTCCGAGATCCTTTCAGTCACGGCGGAAGCCCGAGCAAAGGAAGCAGACTGCGTTATCACCCTTGGCGCTGGCAGCATCACCGACGCCGCTAAACTAGTCGTCTTTGTGAGTACATTCACCAGGGTCACACCTCATCTGCTAACATCCCCAGTGCCTAGCCAACAACATCACATCCCCCACACAACTAGCTTCTTACGCCCTCGGTGCCCCGGATGCTCCAGCCACCATCACCCGTCCCAGCATCCCATTGATCTGTATCCCCACCACGCTCTCAGGCGGGGAATACTTCGCCCTAGCCGGCGGCACCAACGACGCCACTCACGAAAAGACAGGCTTCCTGCACTCCTGCATGGGCGCCTCACTCGTAATCCTCGATCCCAGTCTCTGTCTTACTACGCCCTCCTACCACTGGCTTTCGACAGGCGTCCGTGCAATGGACCACTGCATTGAGGCGCTGTGCAGTCTGCAAGCTACGCGTGAAAGCGATGAGCGTGCGGAACGCGGGCTAAGGGCACTTGGGCCCGGGTTGATTGCGTGTAAAGAGGATGGAGAGGGCGTGGATGTGGCTGCGAGAAGGAGGTGCCAGGATGGTGTGAGGTTGGCGATGGAGAATGTTAGGGCGGGCGTGCCGATGGGTGGGAGTCACGCTGTTGGACATCAGTTGGGGCCTTGGGGCGTGCCACATGGAGTGACGAGTTGCATCGTGTGTCCGGCGGTGATGAAGTTTAATGCCAGGTATGGTGCTGAGAATTCGGAGATTGTGAGGAGGCAAAAGGCGATTCAGAGCATACTTTGGTCAGAGGATCGAGTCACTGAAGTGTTGAAAGACGCTGGGTTGAAGGCAGAGACTAGCGATTTGGGCGATGCGCTTGATGTGGTTATTCGGTTTTTGGCTCTGCCACGCACGCTCGGTGACTTCGACATCTCGGCTGGCAAAATTCCAGCGTTAGCCAAGAACACGCTGGGTGATTTCTGGGCGAAGACAAATCCTGTACCGCTGGTTGAGGCTGCTCAGGTTGAGGAAATATTGAACGCGTCACGATAGAGATGTAATCACACGAAATGCCCCTCACTCATCATACTCGTCTTTATTACTGTCGTCTTTCTTCCGGAGTCGAAGTTGTCATTTGTAGCATAAGCAGGCACTGTAGACCTTGCTTTCTGACCCCCTTTCTAGCAAGCTAAGTATGTATTAGCATCATCACCTGCGGAGACATTGACATCAATCTCAGATAATGCACTAGGATATCAATGTAAGTTCCGCACTTATTTCTACGATCACGACTTCCGTCTAGTGCGGCGGCGGGCTTCAAAGCACTGGGGTGGAAGTAAAGTTCGACAGTATCAGAAGCAAACTGGTCTAAGGAAGCCTTCGCACCACTTTACAATTCTTTGCTCGATTTAGAGTAATCTGTTACAGCCATAGCATCAGATATGGTCGAGATGGAAATAAGTTGAGAGATATTTGTACATACGTCATGGCCGTGTCCATGGTGAAGGAACCGCAGGTGCATTCCATGTCGGCTTGGCCTCCATAAGGTCGTCCTCGCCGCACAACGTGCCACGAAGGCACAAACAAATAATCAGAACCACTTCGAAATTGCGCAGTGTTCAGCACAGTCTGAAGGTCGAGGTAAGCTTTATCGACGGCGCGCGGAAACCATCCACCCAACTGCCCCTCCCAGAGCAGCCTAGTGGTGCCTGTTTTTAGCGTTCCTCGCACCTTCCCCACGCTTCCCATCGAGAGGCTCACCGCTTAGTGTCTGAAAAAGTACACGCACGCAAGCTCCATTTGGCGTCTCACATTCTTCAGAGTTTTCGCACAATGGGTCTTTCTGCCTGCGCACATCGGCGGCGCCCGAAAGAATACGCTAACAACGGAAAAGTGGACTGAAAAGACTTCCGCACCAACTGGAACACATAAAAGAGCTCAACGCGCATATATACTCGAAAAGTTAATCGGCAATTGCATACAACAAGCCTACCATCAACATGTGCCAAACACAATTCCACGACTTCCTGGCTGAGCTGCCAAAATGCGAACACCACCTTCACCTGGAAGGCTGTCTGTCACCATCGCTGACCTTTAAGCTCGCAGCAAAGAACAACATTCAGCTGCCAAGGAAGGAGGAGAAACCGGAGTACGAGTCTGTTCAGACCCTCGAGAAGCGCTATGAGCACTTCAACAATCTCCAGGATTTCCTCGACTGCTACTACCTGGCTCTGGATGCAGTTATTACCAAGGACGACTTTGAGATGCTCGGCTGGGAGTACTTCACCACAGCCCACGCAGATGGTGTCAAGCACGCGGAAGTCTTCTTCGACCCTCAGAGCCACACGGACCGAGGTATTCCCTTTGACACCGTGGTAGCCGGGTTCCAGGCTGCATGCGAGCGCGCAAAGAAAGAGCTTGGAATTACTAGCAAGCTGATCATGTGCTTCCTTCGTCACTTGCCTGCTTCCAGCGCCGAGAAGACTTTACAGAACGCCATTGACGGTGGTTTCTGCAAGCCCCAGCAGGGCAAGGAGCGCGTCATTGCTGGCCTTGGACTCGATTCGAGCGAAGTTGGATTCCGCCCAGAGCTATTCAAGGAGCAATATGCGAAGGGCAAGGAGCTCGGTCTGCACAGGACTGCCCACGGCGGCGAGGAGGGCGACCCCTCGTACATCAGCGGCGCACTCGACTCTTTGCACTGCGAACGTATCGACCACGGCATCAAGCTCGTCCAAGACCCAGAGCTGCTCAAGCGCATCGTCGACGAGCAGATCTTACTCACCGTCTGCCCGCTCAGCAATGTTTGTCTGCAGGCTGTCCAGGAGGTTGGCCAAGTGCCCATCAAGAAGTTCCTCAATGAGGGCGTCAAGTTCAGCATTAACAGCGACGACCCGGCGTACTTCGGCGGCTACATCCTCAAGAACTACTGCGCCGTGCAGAAGGCGTTCAACTTGACCAAAGATGAGTGGAAGATCATTGTTTCGAACTCCATCAATGGCAGCTGGGTCGAACAACAGCGCAAGGACGAATTGCACGCTATGCTGCATGAGTGTATGGAGAAGCACGCCTAGACTGGTGGCTCACGAGCAAGGATAAAGAACGGAGGAAGACAGGCGCATTAGATGATACCCCAATTAGCATGAGATTCAGGAATACAATGATTACTTCATGAATCGGTCCTCGCAGATATGAGTGTAATTGACGGTGGTGGTCTTCCGTGTTTTGTTTGGCACGTACTTGCAGCTCAGGCCAGCACGGTCGGGCGCCCGATGCTCCGAGAGTTGGTTGATTGGTGATCATGCATGACTTCATTTCATCCGCGACGGACGAAACATCGCAACTTAGCTAGATACAAGAGCAGCTCAAGCAGCGTCGAGTACTTAGAGCTTTGTACCACCGCCAACTTTATATCGTCCTCCCAGAACAGTAAGTGCGACCTGTCAGTAAATCTGGGGCGATGCAGGAACCGACCAATAACAGCTGTCCAGTCAGCAGCACGCAATCTTTGGGCACAATGACCTCGACGACGCACACTCCACACGAGTCCCAAGCTGGCGAATCCACTGCCGCCGACCCAGACAATTCAGTCAGCTGCTGCCGGAAACTCGTCGGGCGATTGACTTCACTGCGACTACGCGACAATCGGCCGAAGCGCGTCTTTGCGCCTGTGCCAAAGACATCACAGGACCGTCTCGATGCCTCCTTGAACGAGGCGCCGTTTGATGCTACTGCAATAACCGAATCTGATATCTCAGCGGCAAAAGAGAAGAACAAGACTGTGTTGTACTTGGCATACGGCTCGAACCTATGTAATGAGACGTTCAGAGGGGTCCGAGGCATCAAGCCTCTGTCACAGGTCAATGTCCTTGTCCCCTCTCTGCGTCTGACGTTCGATCTGGCTGGCATTCCCTATGCGGAGCCCTGCTTCGCCAACAGCGCTCGACGTATACCAGACGCGCCTCTCCCAGACCCCTCAGAGCCACACTACCATAAAGACCGCTGGCAGAAGGGTCTCGTAGGTGTTGTTTACGAAGTAACACTCAGCGACTACGCGCATATCATCGCGACCGAAGGCGGCGGCGCCTCCTATCACGACATCCTCGTCGACTGCCACGTCCTACCGTTCGCAGACACCGTGCCCTCAAAACCCACGACCGCACCCTTCAAGGCGCATACGCTCTTTGCGCCGACTGTCCGCCCAGACGAGGCGCGTACCGCAGACCGCATCTCCCGCCCAGATCCTAGCTACGCACAGCCTTCAGCGCGGTATTTGAAGCTCATCACCGACGGCGCAACAGAGTGCGAGCTGCCCACCGAGTACCAGGTGTACCTTCACAACATTCGCCCGTACACGATTACGACGAAGAAGCAAGCAGCGGGCAAGGCATTGTTCGTAGGGATATGGATGCCGTTTATCCTTATGATCTTTGCTATAAGCAAGAGATTGCAGGACGATAAGGGCAGGGCGCCCAAGTGGTTCGCCAGGCTGAGCGCGATGATCTTTGCGGGCATGTGGCTGTGCTATGACGGAGTTTTCAAGAACACCTTTGGAGACGGCGAGAGAACGATTGGGGACGAGATGGATGGGGAATGGAAGAGCACACCGTATAAGGACGAAAAGCCAGTTAGCTACGGAGATGCGGAGAAAGATGGACTACTTGAGGATGCTATGGGAAGGCTGGATAGTATGGTTGGGCAAGAGAAGGCTGACGTGCAGAGGAGGCAGAGTCTTGTTTGAGATGCGCCAACCGATCGAGTCATTGGAGACATTCACAGCATCAGCCCCATCGCACACGAAATTTCTAGAACATGTCGTTCACTTGCCGAATCAGGCGGAATATCTTGGATGTGGGCCCTTCATTTGGAGCAGCGAGCGAGGTTGCTATGGTACAGCCCCCACCACCTGCGCAACCGACAGGCTGCCAAGGTCCTGCTGCAAGCCTTCTGGGGAGCCTCGCGTCCGCTCACTGGCTGGCACTACTATGAGTGTGGATAAGCTGCATTGCGCAAGTCTCGGCTGCCACAATGGCGAGTCAGAATAGAAGGCAAGAGCACAGCCCACTGCTCTGAATATCACGATGTCTTACGCTGCCTGCATTTGCAAAGGCTACAGGCCCTGACACGGAATACCGCCAAGCTTTAGCATGCAGCTACTCCAAATAACAACGCGTGCATATGAAGAAGCCGCGCCATGCCATCGTCATCTCAGCCTCATAAGACTGCGAACTCGCCCCCAAAACCAAAACCTAGTGTCGGTCAGTTCTTATCGGGTTTTCAACAACGATGGCAGATCACTTTCACAACCACCATAGCCTCTTTGGTAGCTTGGAAAATGTCTCCGCTCAGAAGACAACGCACGCAGACACTATGGTACTGCCGTTACTGGATGGCAAAACTTCCACAAATGTACCCGGCTGGCCAATATCACCGAGACCTGTTCACACGCCTTTTTTCTTCACTATCTTGAGTATGCTACTTGACGTTCTTCTTTTCCTTTGTGCTGTAGCCTTCCTCGCATTCGCTACCTTTGTCAATTGTTATGACCAAGCTTCCATCGCCGAGTATCCTCGCGCAACAGCAAGGCTGCAGAGCGCGACAAAATACGTAAGCTCATGATGTCCTTCTACTACCTGCATTTACACACTTGTCAGGGACCCACTGTTTTCCCGGTACTATTCGCAATGATCGTCGGACGCGCGACACATGCTGTCCTTCTCTGGCGACTCGAACACGGCGAACGCATGGGCGTGCTAGACACATTGGCCGGAAGCACTTCCCTCACAGCAACTCTGGTGTCTCAGTTTCAGTTGCGCAGTGTCAGCGTCGTTGGCATAGCCCTAATCTCTATATGGGCTTTATCACCAGTCGGCGGCCAAGCTTCAATTCGACAATTGACCAACGGTACAAGGGTACAGATAGAGCCAACCACATTCCAGTATCTGGTCCACAGTGGAATGGGTTCTTCATTTGTCCACTCAGATCGAGCCCAGCCCATTGAATATCTGAACACGCTCTTCAAAAGCTCCATCATTGCACCTGCCGCAGCACGAGCTACGCCGTTGGACCCCCGGGGTAACGTCAAGATCCCCAGAATCGAATCATACGAGAACCGTAGTGCAGACTCTGACGAAGACGGATGGTACAACGTCGTACCAGGCAATGCTAGCATATACTCGTCCTTGATCGGCATCCCCATCTCAGGAGTGGATGCGTCGGAGTTCATCGATTACGCGACCACTATACACACGTCTTACTTCAACGTCAAGTGCTCGCTCGATGAATCAGTCAACGTCTCCTGGATAATTACACACCCTCCAGACCCGCTCCGTTTCGAAAATTACACTGGCAAGGCGGCATTTATATGGGCGGAGAATGTCGTAACAAGACGCAACATTACACCGAATGATATGCGCCCGTATCAATTCAGCTACGTAACATGGCAATACAGCAACGATTTCAGATTGGATTGTGATATCACAGCATCCTACGTCGAAAGCAGAATCGTTTGTCAACACGTCACAGATTGCAAGGTGAATGGTGTTCGCCGCTCCAAACTTCCTCACCTACCAGAGAACTTCACCTTGTTGGACATCTTTTACTACAACTCTGGCCTGGTCTTTGGCACGATGCTTGCGAGCTTTGGTGGAGACGAAAATGCCGCAACTTTACTCGATCGATACCTGTCCAACCCAAACCTCGATGTCTCAGACAAGTCAATGTACAGAGTCAATGCGACGACGGAGGGGAACCACTCGGTGCGACTGATGCAAGTGCTGAATTCATACTGGACTGGCGTGAATGGCCTGTATGCAATCACGGGAGGCCTTAGTAACGACACCGCATACTATTGTGACAACACTACATCCTTCATACCAGATAACACGTACAATCGTTCCGGATTACCGATGACAGCTGGCGCTATAGAGGCACATGGCTATAATTTCACTGGCGATGGTAAGAAGGCGAAAGCCTGGCAAGCAGAAGGCATGAGAAGCATGGTCACAGAGATTCTCGTTGCCAACAAGCCTTGGGTTGTCACATTGGCGGTAGCATCGATTGTGCTGATTTTGGCAAGTCTGGTGTCGCCGCTAGTACATTGTTTCCTGATCAAGGGCCCGGAAGTGATGATAAATATCTCGAGCTTGGCCACAAGACACAATCCTCACATACCATTACCGGATGGTGGGACCTTCGTGGAAGCATCGGATAGAGCAAGGTTACTCAAAGGCTTGCGCATTCGATATGGGGATCTCGATGGGCAGGCGGGTGTCGGCCATTTGGTCATCGGGGTGCCTAGCGGGGAGCATGGACGATCCATCGCCAGGATACAAAAAAAGAGGTCGTACGAATAACTACGGGGGACGTGATGGAAGGGTCAGTGGAGGCAGAGAGATGATGGTTTGGAGGCCAATCAGAATAGCCATCGTATGGAGATTGGGTAAAGCAAGTGTGCAGCGCCCAACAACTTTAGGGTTTCGCATGGAGAATGTAGAGTGAAAGAGAAAGCAAGCGGTAGCTTCAGCAATCTCCACTTATCGGAGCTTTGCTTACGATTTCTTACATACAACAGAATCTCCCATGCTTGGTCATTGTACAGCACTCTTCTTTGGCTGTCAGATTGTAATACTTTCTGCTGATGAAATAATATGTCAAATTCCTGGCGAACAAGCTGGTGAAATGGTATCGACTTAACATCCATATGAGAGGTCCTGTCATCAGGTCGACCCGGTAAAGTCTACCTTCACTTCTGACGCAAAGAGACTTCACCAACCGTTTGACTCCAGCAGGCCCCTTCACGTACGACGTCAGTTTCTCACATTAGCTGCATCAAATCGTCACTCAGCCCAACTGACTTCCCACTCTCAACCACGACCCAGCATTTACACTCAACTCTACCGACATGCGTCATCTTTGGGTTGCCTTCATCGCTGGCGTCGGGTCAGTAGTCGCTTTCGTTAATAACACCCTCCCTCAGCCTGGAGCACTCACTATGGACCCGCAACCTGCCACGGGTGGCGGATGGGACAACTTAGGCGATGAAGACTTCCCAGCCGACCTTCTCGACGATGAGCGTTGGAAGCGCCTCAAGTGCAAAGGCCAGAACTTGGTCACAGCGATGCATTCCAGCAACTTCGACGCTGCCAAACTCTACAAGCCAATCCGCCCAACTGCAGAGAGCCCATGGGATGACTCGGGTAAGTACATGCCTCAACGTTGAATCCAACAAAGCTGAACTGCAGCAGGTGCTCTCGCCACTTGGGACTGGCGCCTTAACACAGACTCCGATGACCTTTATGCGAACTTCCTTGACCATGAAGTAGAACACAACGGGGAAGAATGGGGAGGTTATGGACTCGAAGCCCCACTCAATGAACTCGGCCTGCCTCTTCACACAGGTAACGATCCTAAGACGGACATCAAAATCGTCTATCTCAACCACTTTGATGTCGACGGCGCGCCTATGGACCAGCAGACGTACAATGTTGGCGGCAAAACCCATCGTGCGACTGGAGGTCACTACAAGTTTGGCATTGAGACATCGACGGGTGCCATGTTCTCACTTCTTCTTCTTGCGCCCGCGGAAGCAGCCAAAGACCGTAAGCCCCAGATCCCGAAAGAGGATCTGCCTGAACTTCAGCGGGCCTCTGATCTCGCGTGGCTGTCTTGGGCGCACTTTGCCGAGCCCAAGAGCCATTTGAAGTACTTCTTCAACATCGCCATCAGCAACGAAGACACGCAAAAGGCTATCCGCACGGTTCTCAAGAACACAGATACCGCGTACGGTCCATGGCCTGGTGTGACATTCAACACCGACACTGACGAGGGGAAGGTGCTCCTGGGTAAGACATGTCAGTTCGTTCAGAAGAGCTTCGAGCTAACCTTCATCGCCAGGCACTCCGAACGGACGCGGACATGGCTACTTTCTTGCGCAGCACAAGACTGCACTTGGGAACAACATGTACATCTCCAAGATCCAGGTCTTCCACGGCGCGACGGCGCCTTTCATTCCAAACATGGTATGTCGACTTTTTTTTAGAATCCAGCCAGCCCCTGCTTTGACTTGAAAGCTAGCTAACCACTACTAGGTGCTCCACATCGAGCGAGAGCAGCCGCCAACAAAGAGGCGTGCCCTGCGCAAGGATAGGGCGAGGCTTTAGGTTGAACGCAGGGTGTTTGTGAGACATTTCAGGGATGCGTGATGAGATGCATGGGACGCAGGTGAAGGAAGAAATGATACGGGTGTGACTGCACGCGTTCAGGCGCGTCAGATTCGCGTGGATAATGACGTAGGAGCGGCGCTAAGCCCGAAGACGATTACCAAATCCACTCAACCATCCTGGTGAACACTTCTCGTGTCGCACAAGGAATCAGATGTAAGATTCCTGATGCCAGAAAACCCGGAGGTATCTAGTGTCTACGCAAGCATCTGTTGACTTTCAATACTCTTTCTGCTGGCTACAACAATGACTTGGGTCGAGGCGGGGTGCCATCCGCAGGCCTCTGTTCTGAGCCTGCGACAAGTTCTCGCGTTGCCGAAGAGGTCGGACATGAGCCTTCGGATGCCAGAAAATCGGGAGGGATTCAGTGTTCATACAAGCATTCTTCCAAGTTGGATAGACACTCTACTGGCTACAATGGCTTTGTTGTAATATCCAAGTTCTCTGCACCAACTGGTTTGCATGCCCAGATAAGATACCTCATTGCCGCCGTCAACCTTTCTCGTGTGTCATGTTCATATCTGACGGACTCCAGTGTGTCCAAGTGTAAGAATTTGGTGAACCATGGTACCCTAGTCAATGTACCAGAGTACCACTGTAAGATCGTCCTGCGGCATCACAGAGCCCGGAGGACTTCAGAGGGTCGTAGCGAGCTGTTATCTGCACGCCTGTCCCATCTTCTGCAAGTTAGCCTGGGGGTAGTTAAGCACATATCAATCGTTAACAATGGCCAAAACATAGATAATGATTAATGTTGTGGTGAATGAATGCATTAATGAAATAACCCATGGTTACATGATTGCAATTCACACAAACGATCGAACAAACACCAGTCTGACCTCGCTAGAGTACCTTCAAAAAGCGAAGCGAACCATAAATCCCCATCATATCGCAAACAATGATTACTCCACAACAGGCGGAAAGAATATTGGTAAACGAAGCGAGTTCCCACGGACACCAGCCCCTAGAAGTAAAACCCCTTAGGGCCGGGAGTTTTCCAGGCATCAGCCCTGCACATTGGGCACGTCTGATGTTCAGAATACCAGGTATCAGCACAGTCTTTGCCGATGATGTGACCGCATTGGAGGAGTGCAGGCTCTTCATGCCCATTTTGGTGGCAGCCGTCGATATCGCAAAGCGTTTTTGTGCAGCACATGCATTCTTCTGTGCGGTTGTAGTCGACAGAGGCGTTGGACTTCCAAAGCTTATTGAAGAAGAGCTCAGGAGCAGCCTTGAATACAGAGGAGATGTAGTTGGACATGATTATGTATAGTGTCTATAAGAATTAGCATAACGCTTTGGCTTAATTATAGTATAGATTTACTGTACATGTAGTAGTGGTATTTGTATTTGTAATGTGTATTCGCGTTCACTTGATTACTTTCGTAACTGTGAAGTAGTATGGAAGTTGATGTTTGTGATATGAAGAAGAGTCTTCGAAGGAGAGGATGAGCAAGTATTTAAGGCTTCTGGGAACAGCAGGACTACTAGCTAGATCAAAATGTGCCGATTGCATCAAGCGCTCCACAGATCAGTGACTCGGGATCTGAGAACAACTCGGACCATTGTATTCTCCTAGACAGCAGATCAGACGAATCACAGCATGACATGAATCTCTGTGTTGGCCGCAGGGTCCTGAGTACCATAGTTCGCACGAAGGAGTATATACGGGATGGCTTCAACCCATACTATACCAGACTTGAAGCCTTGATAGAGCGTTCTGGTGGCTACAATGACCAATCAAACATTCGACCACCGAAGAAGTACCGCTGCAGCAATGACCGGCAGCACACTGACCAACTCGCCTAAACCAGCGAACTCTGGCGGTATACGCGCGTTCACGAAAGCGCCTGCGCCTAGAAGCACTGCAAATAGGTTGTAGAAGAAGCTCCAACCAAAGTTGAATGCTACTCGATGCATCGCTTTCTCGCTTATCGCTAAGAGCGTCAATATTCCTGATAGGTCTGATCTGATCAAGACAACGTCGGCGGCTGACTGTGCGATATCGGTGCCGCTCGACATGTGGACCCCGATTGTTGATTGCGCGAGCGCGACCGCATCGTTGGTGCCGTCGCCGATGAACATGACGTTGGGTTTGCGCGCCTTTCTGGATGCCTGGGGCGGCAAGGGCCCAGCCTGGAGCGCTTCAATGTACGCACGCTTGTCGGCAGGCGAGCATCGAGAGCGGACATTGTCACTACGAATCGATAGCTGGCTTGCAACGGACTGGACTGCTCCGTCGTCATCCCCAGATAGCAGATGAATAGCAATATTCCTTTGCTGCAATTCTGATATGATGGATGAAGCTTCGGGTCGGAGGGTGTCCTGAAGTCCGTACACCGCCACGGCATCACCATCCATGGTGAAACAGGTCACTGTTAGGCCTATCGACAGCAGTGAACAGATCAGCGGGTGTGCATCCAGTTCGAGCCACTTCGTGTTACCAGCGCGCAGGATCTTACCCTGCCAGAGACCCTCCACACCATTCCCAGTAATCACCTTTGAACTTTGTACCGATAATTTTTCAATGCCCTTATCAGACAAGTGCGATGCAATAGCAGATGATATGGGATGCTTGATGTCGGCAAGCAGGCCAAGCAACAAGGACTCGGACACCGAAGGATCGGAGAGAAAGAAAGCTTCCTCGACCACTCGCGGTCGGCCAAGGGTCAGCGTACCCGTCTTGTCAAAAACGAAGTCCGTTGTTCTGTACGCGATCTCTATGCTTGCTGCAGTTTTGAAGATGACACCATGCCGCGCTGCTACCCCAGTCGCTACAACGATGACCATGGGCACCGCCAGACCGATAGCACAGGGACAAGATACTATCAAGACGGTAATGGCGTACGTAATGGCCTCAATAGCAGCATCTGAGCCGGACTGCCGGCGTATAGCCAAGCCTATTGCGACCCAGATCACGAATGTGAAGATCGTAAGACCCACTACAACCGGTACGAAATAGCTCGCAACTTTATCTGCGATGTGCTGTATCCGCGGCTTCGACAGCTTCGCTTCGTCAACCATGCTTGCTATCGTGTTGATGGTGTTGTCTCCCGGCAGGCGAGTTAAGCGAACGGTAAGCGTGCCCGAGCCATTGATAGAACCCGCGATGACAGATGAGCCAGCCTGCTTCATGACAGGTATGTACTCGCCGGTGAGCATTGCCTCATTGGCTTCAGACGAGCCTGCAATGACAGTGCCGTCCGTAGGTATCTGGGTATCCGGCACCGCCTTAAACATATCACCATACTGGAGGAGTCGGGCGTCGATGGCCTTGTCTTGACCTTTGGGGTCAACGAGTATCGCGGTGGGCGTTTGCAGCGATCGTATTGAGATAGACTCGGCGGCCTGTGTGTTGTCAGGAAGATTAAAGAGAGAGGGAAGCGGCATAAACTACCTTTTGTCGAGCCAGTGATGCAACCCATCGTCCGACCATGATGAGGGTGACGAGGAGGGTGCTTGTCTCGAAGAACTCGCCAGTCGGCAAAGGAGCACCAGCGACCATGTATCCGAACGAGACGACTGAGAATACGTAGGCAGCGCTTGTGCTCAAGACGATGAGTAGATCCATCTCGATTACTCGAGAGAACACGAGTGCCTTAAGAGCTTTGGGATAGAAGGGTCCGGCGATGCACACCTGGACGATGGTTGCAAGGGCGAGCGAAGCTGAGTTGTAGGCATCATCTCGATCCGGCAGTGAAGCCCAAGCCATGACCAGAACTGGTATAGTAAGGCATACTGATAGTAATGTCAAGATGCCCATATGCCAGACATGTCTGTTGCCAGTATCGAGAGATGGATCTAGCCGCATCGGTGCCAGTTGCATGGTATTGTCCCATCCCTTTTCCAGGAGGTGTCTGGCTCCAACCACTTTCGCATCGTAAGCTATCCGTACTGTGTCCTTGTCGAGAAGCCGTACGTCGAGCACGCCCTCAGGCCACCTGCCATCGGTAACCGTTGCGGCTTTTCCAGTGCAGGTGAGGTCGATGCTTGAGCCCTGCGTCGAAACCTGCTCGCATCTGAACTCAGTCGTGCGCGTGAGATGTTTGATCACACCCTCGACAGTAGCAGCGTTACCGACGATGTCGAACTCCGCTCGAGCAAGGATGAGACTTGTCCGAAGCTGTCTCACATACGGCAACTTTGCCAGCGTCCTTTGCAACTTCGTCTCGCAACCTGTACAAGTCATGCCGGATACACTGAGAATGACATGCTCCTTGTTTGTGCCTGTCTTCTCGATGTCAGACACTTCAGACTTGTTGGTCTGCACCTCGAGCGCGTTGAGTTTGGTCCCGATTCTCTTCTCACTCGAGCAACATATTGAAGACGTATTCTGCGAAGCAGGCAGATAAGCCGGACTATCTTTTGCTGTTGACTTGAGGGGCTGGGTGACGGTCGTCGCGCCCTCAGCGCAGTAGCCTTCCGAGGTGGCCACATCAGTGGCGACTGACGGAACTCGTTCTACACAACAGCCGCCTGCCTTTGTCTTTCCCGAACTGTCCTTGGGAGTCGACAAAGTGACTCTCGATACGTTCGAAAAACAACGTGGCTCTGGCTCAGATGGGGGGATGATGTCTGCATCGTTGCTCAGGGGAGAGCGGCAGCTGTCCCCCAGACAGGGTATGCTTCGACTCTCGGTAGATGCTCGTGTTGTACTGGAAGCGCTCACGTCTGGGAGGCCCGCCGTTCTCACAGAAGGCTGGGGCTGTTCCTGCGCATCACTTACAAAGGACGTAGTGCCTGTCTGCTCGACTCCACAACAACTGCCACCACAAGCCATGACAAGGGGGTTAGCTAGTAAGGACAATTCTGGAAACAACTTAGAGAACAGAACAATGAGACGGATAGACGGATACGGCAGCCTCTCACTCACTAAAGTGTATATTAAAGTTGATAACATATCGATATGTCACCATTTCGGCGCTTGGCACAAGTAGAGGAAAAGGCGCCATCGATGCACATGTCCCCTCTCTCATTGGGCTGAGTCCTCGTGACTCCAGAAAGGGCGTCTCATGCCTTGTGTTGAACTCACTTCGATGCCTCCGACAAAGCTCATCATCCAGTAGTGAAAGGAAAGGATACCTGCCCAAAACGGAAGGTTTTCGTGATTCGTGGATTGCGGGGGCAATTTTGACGCCATCGGCGCCATCAGTCTCACGACCGGCGCAGACGGCACAACGCGCGCAGACGGCCTCTCCATCTGCGTCTGGTAACCCAGGCGCAGAGCGTTCCTGTCTCCATCGCAGATCATCGCTGGACGCACAGAATTAGTACGTGATCGAGAATACATCATCCATCAATTTTGAAGAGGTCTTTGTGGTGAGTGTGGTGGTGTTGACGCGTGGAGCGCGACGCGACCAAGCGAGCGAGCCATCGGCTCCCTCGAGGATTCCGTCTCAAAACGTCTCTCTTGATCTCTCCACGACGTGCCTCGCATGCCGTTTGTTCCAGCGATGACATATGAAAATTCGGAGGTGCCTGTCGAAAGCGCTCGTTAGAGAGGTGGTCGTGCATGTCATTTGCACGTCATGTCGAGCTCCACACCTTCCAGCAGCCACGCATATCGATGCCGTTCGAGGCAGCGACAACAGGCCATTTCTCCCAAAACGGAACGAACCATGCGTCTATATGAAGTTGCCTTGTCCTTAGGCTGAGCGCAACACCGGTATATAGAGCCATAGGCTGCCAGCAATTTGCTCATCGACATCCACAATTCTGCACTTACAAGACAACCGTACCACTGTCAACATTACTATGTCAACTACCCAGCATAGTGCACTGTTCTCGCAGCACAAGGTCACACCAGACGTCTTGACCAGCGATGCTGACCTGTCATACGAACTGACAGCGTCATGGCCAGAGATCAAGCTCACCAGGCCTGGTGAGGAACTTGACAGGAACCAGACGCAGCCTCCACCGAAGCTTACGATGACTCCGGCGGTATGTAGTCCTGGACCATCATGTTGGGTTCGGTGTATTGACTCATGATGACAGCCTTCGGAGCCTCTGAGAAACCTGGTCCTAATCATGACCGATCCTGTAAGGCACACCACATTTTGCTGCCTCCCATGAACTTACAACTCGCCAAGGATCTCATGATGAATGACGACACATACTTTGGCCAAGTTCGACACTGGCTAGTGACCGACGTCTCAACAGATTCGGATGGCACCTTGAAGATCGACCAAGGCAAGGAGATCTCCTCGTACGTCGGACCGGCGCCTCTGCCAAACTACCTGTACTCTCGTCCTCATCGATATGTCTTCATTGTCGCCAGTGGGTCTGGTCCGACGGAGGTCACGCCAGACGACCTACGAGAGCTACAAAAGCCATATGCTGCCGCGATCTCAGGCAAGCAGGGCGAGGTTCAGGATCTGGTAGATCGCTGGGGCTTCAACGCCCAGAAGCTCATCGAGAAGAAGAACTTGAAGGTGGAGGCTGCCAATTTTATGTTGGTTCATGGTACGCTTGGTAGTGCGGCCACAAATGCAGGCCTAATGGGTCAAGCTGCCATCAACAAGGTAATATCTGTCTGCTCGTAGACCTGACACCCAACTAATTGAACCGCTTAGGTTCTTGGGAAATAAAGTAGACACCGGAGTATATATCATGCTTCATGCTTCATGCTTAACGACTTGAACCTTCAAAGACCAACTCCAAAGTTGTAGAAATTTACAAATCGTTACAAACACCTGCTGCTATCAACAGATTTCATAAGATCGCACGAGAGAGGCTTCCAAGGTATGCTTGACCCAGCGGTTCGATTGGGTGATAGTGGTGCCTTTAAATGTTACAATGACCACACAAGGAAGGCAACCGTCAAGCGACGATAAGCACCGCCAAGCTCGGTCAAGCTTTGGTCGTACCTTCCTGTACGGGTAACGCTCGCTCCGTTCCGCCCCACAATGGACGGGACAAACGAGTATGACGCGAGGGGAACTTGCAATTGCATCCTGCGCAGCCGAGAATACGAGCTTACGCTTCGCATTTAAAGCCTCTCATATTTGACTCTTGCTCCTCTCATGAGCTCACCGAAAACACGATGAGGATTCCGACTTTGCTTTGTACTTTCGCAGCCACTGTACTTGCGAGCCCGGCTTCTTCAGAATGGCACAGCAAGCGAACAGCAGATGCTGCACCGGCTTACGCTGCTCATACGATTGATCAGCCCGTATGTGGTCGATGCGGCACTTTGAACAACACATTGCTGATCTTCTCAGATTGACCACTTCCAAGACTCCAGCCGCTATGAGCCACACACGAAAGACACATTCAAGCAGCGGTACTTCTTTGATTCGTCTTACTACAAGCCTGGAGGACCAGTGTTTTTGTATATTGGTGGAGAGACAAGTGGCGAAAGTCGATTCTCAAACCTCCAGACTGGCAGTGAGTCAATCTATAACAACGTTCATATGCTCCTGTGCTGATCATTGTAGTCATACAGATCCTGATGCAGCAATTCAACGGCCTCGGAGTCATTCTGGAAAATCGCTACTACGGAAAGAGCTATCCTTACAACACCAGTACAACTGATGAGCTCAGATTCTTGACTACCGAGCAAAGTGAGAGTAGCCGTCCTTGTTGCCAGATCAACTTTTGACGTGTAACAGCAATCGCGGACAACTCGTATTTTAGGCAGCATGCCACCTTCCCGGGAGTGAACAGCAGCCTCAGCGGGCCTGACGTCCCATGGATAATGTATGGCGGCTCTTTAGCCGGTGCACACACAGCGTTCACGATGAAGACTTACAACTCCATCTTTGCGGGCGGTATTGGCAGCAGCGCCACCACGCAAGCCCTTCTTGAATACCCGCAGTGGTATGATCCCATCATTAAGTATGGTCCTTCAGACTGCACTTCTCGAATCATTGACATCGTTGGCAAAATTGATACGGTAATTCGTTCAGGAGACAAGCAAGCTATCCAGAAGGTTGAAGATGTGTTCGGTCTTGGTGCATTGCAGAGCCTAGGAGACTTTGCGATGACCATCGCATTTCCCATTGGCGGGCCGATGAACTACCCCACGAACACTTGGCAGGAGCTCAATTGGAACGAGACGTACAGTTCGGACGATTTTTGGAACTTCTGTTCGAACGTCACCAATCTAGACCCACCCCGCAGTATTGGCAGCGTGGATACCCTGCTTTCTAACTACACCAACGGTGAACCCTGGACTGGTCTGGGTGGCTATGCCGATTACATCAAGAAGGTTCTGCTCCCGACATGCGAGAGCGGCCGCATTGATAGCACAGACAGTGGCTGCTTCGGCACTCAGAACCAGACCTTTTATGCAGACGCCACAAACAGCGCGTCCCGCTCGTATCTTTACTCCACTTGCTCCGAGTCGGGGGCGTACCAAGTTGCCCCGAAGTCCGGCCCCTCGTTGATTTCCCGAGTCTTGCAGAAAGACTACACCCAGCAATGGTAGGTCGTTGAATGAGACGTTCGTAACCATAGGTCTGTAGCTAATTGCTTTTCTAGGTGTACATGGGCCTTCCCTGCTGGCAAGCATAACAGCATCCCTAAATCGCCTGAACTACATTACTACAACAAATACGGCGGCTGGAACATCAAGGCTGAGAACCTGGCTTTGATTGACGGCAGCACGGACGTCTGGCTCGATCTGTGCTACCATTCTGATCTGGCGCCCAAGCCTAGAGTCAGCAGCGATAAGTACCCTAGTTATCTGATCGCGGGAGCGGGACATCACTGGGACAGCTACGGCATCAAGGACGTTGACGCGGAGCCGGCATACATCCGGGAGGCGCACAAATGGGAGATCAGGACTGTGACGCGCTTCTTGCAATTTTGGGCAGAGAAGCACTGAGTCGGGAGAACTTTGCAAGAACATCGCTGCTGAGACATCTGTGCAGTCATGTAGATGAGGTTATAGGGTTCGTCGAAAAGTAGTCGTCGTTCATGGATCTACAGATTACTATATAGTGCAGAGAAATGTAAGCCGATACATGTTGTCGTAAGAGGCCCCTGCCGACACAAGATTGCTATAGAGACCGCGTTATACCCACAGCTACCGACTAGCTGCGATCAACGTCCTTCTCCTTCATCCACCCTGCCTCGCTCATAGGAGGACTGACCTCGTACACTTCGCCTTTCTCGCCTTTCTTACCAGCGAAAGTCAAATCGCTGTTCAAAGCTGAGCTACGGTTGCTCGAGTTCGCCTCAACATCATCCTTTGCGTCGCCATTAGCCTCACGGCTCTGGAACAGATCCTCTGGGAAGGGAAAGAGAGTGCGACGACGAGGTGGGCTCTTCTCCTGAGCAGTCATCCAAACCAATGCAGTAATGTCCTTGCCGAGTGCTTCAATGACGGGGGTGACGATAGGCAGCGACAAGAAGAGAACGCTATAGGATGTGATGCCGACAATGGCGACATTGACTCCGTAGGCGAAGCCGCGCTCGGCAAGGAAGACCATGAGCCAGCTGCCCCAACTCCAGAACACCAGGCCGTGGAGGAGGTAGATCGTGAAGATATGAGGGAACAGAACGAGGAGAGGTGGTGTGGACAGAAGCCATTGAACGCATGTGGAGAGCTCCACAATAGCTTGCATGCCTCCTGCGAAGAGCAGACCGTTCAGTCTTGGAGAGAAGTAAGGCGGGTAGCCAGCGTTCACAGTGTTCAGGAGCGCTTCACCCGTCGCTTCGTCGGGGTGGATATCGTGTTCGGCAGTCGCAAAGTTGAATTCCATCCAGTTCGGCAGCAAGTTGACTGCAAAGCCGCATGCAACGCAGAACCAGCAGAAAGAGATGAGGGGGTAGTAGGCCTTGGGACGTGCATACAAATATTTCTTGTACTTGTAGGTGATGTCGAGATCGGTGAGCAATAGACCGAGCCACAGATACGTGCCCCAGGATCGTGCGTACCAGTGGTTCAGCATGCAGAAGATGTAGAACGCAATACGCTTCCATGGTGTCTTTATCTCACGAACCACGACGGCGCCAAGCAGAACCAGCCAGGTGCCCTGAAGCTGGACCGCAATGGTCCAGAGCACACCAGTACAGTAGTTGAATGTGATCTGAGGTACGGCATTCGGGATAATGTAAATGAGCTCCAAGACCTCAGAGATGTACTGACCGAAGTTCTCGTAGCGTACGACGTAGGGCCAGGTCGACCACGTCAGGGACGGGATGTAGCGAAGGTACTTTGTCGCGCCGACATCAATGAGGAAGTACTCCAACAGAGCAATGGTTGCGACAGGGATCATGAGACGTGGTGTTCTGCGTACGGCAGCCTTCGCAATCTCCTCGAGCGAACCCTTCCTGAGATAGCCGGCAGTGAGGAAACGAGTCGAGGTTGTGAAGAAGACACCGAGCCACATCTGATTGAGAATGAACGGTGCGACAATCTTCTGTGCCCAGTACTCCGACTGATGATGCTGTGGAGCGCCAGGTATGACGATCGCGGGTACGAAAGTGAGACCGAAATGCATCACAGTAACAACGATGGCACACAACGCAACAAGACCGGCTAGGTAGTCGATACGCTGGCGAGGTGGGGGTGGTTGCGCTCTCATGCGGGGTGCTGGCAACGCCGACTCGGTGACTGTCTCCATCTGAATCTTGTCGGTGGTCTGTTGCGAGATGTGGGGCACGGCAATCGTCTGCTCGGAGCCCATGCTGTTGATGTAGCCCTTGTGGCCTCCGACCATAGCTGGCGAGAATCCATTTCGCGAGGGAGAGGATAGGTTACTCTCGCTCAAAGGAGGTAGTCCGTCCTTGCCGAGGTCCAGAGTGCTGTTGAACGGGGACAGCACATACGGAGTCGTGGCACGGCTGTCAAACCGCATAGAGTTCGCGCGAGACGGTCCAAGCGGCGTCGCCATGCCAATAGTGGATTCAGCGCGACTAGGTCCAATCTGCTCGATCGTCAGGTCGTCCGACTCGTACTTCGATGATGCTGGTCGACTCGATGCTGGCGACTTCTTTTCGGATTCATCTGAGGGGATCTCGTTGACGTTGTGCGAGGCGCCCTTCTCGTCCTGAGATGGGGCCGGGGATGGTGCTACAGCCGATGGAGCTCCATGGGCAGTAGACTTTGGCTGCGTCATGCGACGAATGAAAGTGTGAATCAGAAGGAATGTCGAAATAGCAAGGCAGGCGATGGAGATCCAGAGTGCCGGCATCCGCTTGATGCTCTTAGGAGGATCTTGTCGCCATTTCTTGGTAGCCTCTTCGGCAAAAGCTGTTGATCCACGAAGGGTGCTGTCATCCATCGAGCATGCATCGGTGACCGAGCATCTGGCAACGAAGTCCTCGCGGGCGGCATCGTTCATAGACGAGGTGTTGAAGAACATTCGAGTCCAACCAACCTCAGCGGCGGACGCCCGACCCGGCGGACCCCTCATAGAGTAGCGGTTACCGGTGGACCAATGCTTGAGATACACTGGAGCAGGTACTGAGGGTATGTCCTTCTTGTCCTTATGCAATATCTGTCGAGTAAGATTGCCTCCGACGTAGAAGTTGATGTAGTCTTCTGTCCAGTCGATGCGGTACTCGGTGAAGTCCCAAGGATTGACGCTTCCATTGCTGAGGCCTCCTGCTAGGGTTGTGTAGTTGTGGTTTGCTGAAGGTCCTCCGAGGAGCTGAGTATAGTTTGTGCCAAGGTCGCGCTCGGTAAACTCTCCATTAATGAAGGTACCAACCCAGGCTTCTGAGGGATCGTTCGTATTCATGACGCTGAGTTCGGTGACTTGAGTCTCGTTGAACTGCCACATCATGGACATTGCCGAGCCGGCAGATGTCTGCCTTGGTGACTTGATGAGCGTGCGGAAAGAGCCATGCTGGATGTCGCGCCTTGCCGTGCGAAGACCAGCTCCTTGAACGACGTGATCATCAGTTGGAGGCTGTACAAGGAGCTGAAGAGAGCCGTTGCTGAGTTGCAGATTTGCTGGGTCGGCGCCCTGGCGATAGATGGCGTTCCAATCCTTCTCATACTTGTTGATGTAGTGTTCGGCGACGAAATCGGAGGGTAGGCTTTCCGTCTCGTTGAAGTAAACGATGATGGAGTCCGTAAAAAGTGACCCTGTGGCACCATCGTAAAATCCGCATGTACAGTTGCCATTCCCACCAGCGACCTCACTAGCTGCAGGCACAGCGTATGCGAGGACACAGGCAAGGAAAGTGAAGGCCAACATCTAGAATGAGTGTAGATATACGAAGAGTGTACAAGCAGGAAGAAATGCTGGCTCAGTAAAGAATCAGTGCTTCATGCATGAAGTGCACTTGCTAAGAAGGATGAAAGAAGAACTCAACCCGGTGGCAGCGGCCAACAAACCATGCAATGACGATTCAGCTCCGGTGCAAAACAGTCTGGCGGACTGGAGAGGAGCCGTAAGCTTGGTATGAATCAGAAAGATCAACAATCTGTCGGTACTGAGATCCTTTTGCCTATCAAAGCCGCTATACAGCCCCTGCTCAAGGCCAGGATCAGGAAGCCATCGAACATCTTGCTGGTCCTTCTATTCGCCGAGGCGGACGTTTGCAAACTTCCTTGGCGAGTTCCGTTTTTCGTTACACCGAAAACGGGGGTTACCTAGGCGAACGGTGTGCTGCGTGGCCTGCGGGTCAGTGGGTATGGTGAGAGGAGGAGAAGAGTGATGATTGTCGGCAGGGTGGGGCGAAAATAGCGTTAGCGCCCGGGATGCGTGCCGCCAACACCATCTCGCACGGTCTCTCTTTCTTTCCCACATCATCGACTTTCTGTTGAGCCCAGGCTTCTTGACCCTGCACCTCGACATCTGGCCGCACTGACGCTTGTCTGATTGGCCCCGCTACCAGACTATACTTACCGACCAAGCGTCATCACCACTATGCGCAATGTCGCACTACAACAGGGTAGCGGACGCGGTGCTACCTGCAGAGCCTTCCAAGCATGCAGGACGCGTTACCCATCGTAAGATCTAAGACCTCCAAGCCTAGCTAATAGTACACTGCAGTAGATTTCAGGCACAGACAACGGCAGATAGTGGGATAGGATTACACCCGGCCTTCCCCCACGGATGCGCCAGACCGACGATACAGTCCAGTATTGCCAAGATCCACTCAAAGTGACGATCAGAATTGTGCTGAAGAGGATCTTGCATTCTCGGGCCTGCAAGATAGACAAGGATCTTTATAGCAGGGCTATGATGAGCCCCACTCCCAACTGCAATTGGGCCCGGCGAATGCATTGAGAAGACCGACGGTGAGAGTGACGGGAAGTGCACTGGTAAATGGCTTGCTCTGTTCCGGAGCTTTCTGCTCGTTCGGCATTGGTATCATTTCTCTTTTTGTCGGCAGTCAATCGTTACTCCATCGGTTATCACGTTCTTGACCGAGCACATATTGTGCTGCCCCAGCCTTTGCACTTTTCAATCGAACCGCTTGTGTCAACAGCTGGAACTCGACATCTCTCGACAGTCACCACTCGTTTTGACTGACGTTTCACCTGTTCTTATCTCTACACTGGTGCCATCTGAGCAGCATCCTCCCAGCCACCATGTCGCAGACCAAGGACTTCACTATCGAGATTGGCGAGCTTGCGCCGGTCACACCAGTTGTCCAACAAGGTTCCAGGAAGGTGCCATCAGCTGGGAATGTCATCGAGAAGGCTTCTTCATTCCTGTCGGAGTGGACGCCGTTCTGCCTCGTGGCCTCCTACTTCGTGTTCTCAACATGCATGTACATGTACTGCAGCGAGGGCTTGATTGCCGTGTTTTGGTTCATCTACATGTGCACGAATTTCTATATCGCCGGAGCCACTGTTCTCGAGGCCTTCATGAGCATCAATCCCTGCCGCGAGGCAAGGAAGGTCGTCACTCAGGCGGAAGAGAAGGGTTGGCTGTTCCCCACAGCCCACAGCAAGCTTCCCATTCTAGATATCCTCATTGTCGCGTACCTCCCGAACGAAAAAGACATCATCATGGATCGCGCAATCTACGCATTGGAGCAGCTTGACTATCCGCAAGACAAGATACGGATCAACATTCTTTACAACACACCCATCTCAATCGAGCCTCTAGAGTCAGAGCTCCACCGATTGCCTCTCAAGTATCCGCATGCTAGGATTATCAAGGTGCCCAACTCGACCTCCAAGGCGGACAACCTCAACCACTTCTTCACCTTGGACACTGGCTCTGACATCATCGCTATCTACGACTGCGACCACTACCCACATCCTAATGCCCCTCGCTGGGCAGCTGAGCGCTTCATGGCTGATGTTGAGGTCGACATCGTCCAAGGCCGCTGCATCATCTTCAATTCCAACGATACTCTCCTCACCAGCATGATTGCCGTTGAGTTCGACAAGATTTACGCTGTATCTCACCCCGGACGCTCTGCCATGTGGGGCTTCGGCTTGTTCTGTGGAAGTAATGGTTACTGGCGAACTTCACTGCTTCGTGACTTGAAGATGGATGGTTCCATGTTGACGGAAGACATCGATTCTGCCCTCCGGGCTTTCTCGCGCGGATGCAAGACAGTTCATGATCTTAACGTCACATCCTACGAGCTTGCACCGACGACCATCAGTGCCTTCTGGAAGCAGCGCCTTCGATGGGCACAGGGCTGGGCCCAGGCGTCAATGCGACATTGCAAGATGATCTACAATGGTATCAAGGATCCGTTGCACGAGGGGGTCAAGCGCGACTTCACAGCCAGGTTTGGCGTACTGTCGCTGCTGCTCATCCGAGAGGCCTCGTACTACCTTGTCACGCAATACACATGTCTGGTCCTGTCGTTCGTCATTGTCAAGTTCCCCAAGTCCGGCGCTGAGCTGTGGAAGCTTGTTTACTTCCAGTACCCTATATCGCAGTGGCTCTTCATCATCAGGTACGTTGATCTTCCCATCGTTTAAAATCTTAGACTACGCTAACATCTTCTGATAGCTTGGTATGTCTGGTAGCCACGCTTTGGATTACCAACCAGGTCAAGTCCGAATTCGTCTCAAGGAAGATGATCATTGTTTTCTCGATCATGTACCCATTCTATCTAGTCCTCTCGGCCACCATCGGCCTCTACGGTCACGCCCGACAGATCGTCAGGTACAGCTCGTGGAATCCTACTGCCAGGAAGTAATGCATATTTTGTACACTCATTTTGCGATTTACACGATTCATGTATATACAATTTGTACTTTGAGATCCCAGACACGAGCTTCTCGCCCGGCATTAGGCCGGTAGTTGGTCAGTACACCTGTAGCAATGCCACATGTGTACATGCCATACCGACTTTTCCCACGTGCCAGACTTGAGCATTGAACTCTCCTAGCTTGTTTTGATCTTGCACAGAATTGTACATTACCATGTGAAGCAATCGCACCTTGTTCATGAGTCGCTATCTTTGTTTCTCCGATCTAGCATCAGTTTTGGAAGGTGACGGGAATCGCCACTCTGAATTTTCTCACCGTGCTCGGCGATCCTGACGCCAACTATCTTAACTGCCAGTCTTGGTGTAGATCGCCAGCGCTTTTGGACCCAAGTTGTCAAGTGAGTCACTAATCAACCTCAATAAGTGTTGCTTAGCCAAATCAAAGTATTTGATGAGCTTAGCTCGGCTAGCCTTACAGAGCCTCATCCTAGTTGGCAAGCGTTGGTCCTGAAACGCGTGGGGGAATACAAGACCCATAAGTCTTCGGGATGACTTCGTGTTCGCTGGCGGTAGCACCCGAGCGCCTTAGCCAATGCCGGCCAGCTGCTTGTCGGCTAGAACAAACGTCTTTGGTGGCTTATGCACCCCTGAAACATATCTAAGATCTGCGTCGGGAAATTGGGATAGCTCTCGACGTCTACCGGTAATCCACAGGACGCGTCCCAGCTCTCTCGGCTGCAGTGGTACAGTTTTGCTTTGGGTAGGGGTAAGTACCAATCACATCGTCTCAACAATAAAACGATCTGTACTTTCTCAAATGCCCACAGCAAGTGCCCACAGTCGTGATCGCATGGTTTGCAGGGAAGATTTTGATGCCGTTGATGCCAGCAAGTGCAGTAGTGGAGACTTCCACGTAACTTGCCAAGAGTATCAACAGCACAAGCTCCCGTCACGGCAGAACCCAAAATTTGGATCAGCCCGTCAACCAGATAACGCGAGGTTTGATATCTCGACCGGAAAGTTCCTCCGACATGTCAGTTTCTAGCGTGCGCTAGCCCAGCTGAGCGTGCCGGTGCCTATCTCAAGCCGGACGGCGCGGCCAAAGTTGCAATCAGATTCCCCATTTCGCCTTGGCGCATATCCAACTTGTAATCGATGTTCGGGTGGCAGCTGAAAAGTGTTGACCCAAGTTGGAACACCGTGCGTCGAGATGTTGTGCGATCGTGACAGCATCCATGCAAAGCCCTGTCAAGCTTCCGACGACCAAGAGGTTGATCTCGGGTCTCCCCACGGAAAATTAGGGGCCAGCTGTGTGACGAGAAACACGTGCTCTGGGACTTCTAGGCCTGCTGAAGGTCGTACGGCAAATCTCCCCATCGTCGTTGTGTTCAAGAAAGCCAGTCTTCTATTCGAGACCTGCATTGACTGTCGCTCAAGCTTCAACCGTTCACCATGACCACCATGAAGTCACAACTTCTGTCCGCTCCTTTGGCTTCGGTCTTCAGCACCACGAGCTCGTTGTCATCGACTCGCGTCGCTTCTCAGGACTATCTCATCGGTCTTCGTGGTCTTCTTGTCCTTCAGTCATTCTTGTTTGTCTTCTTCCAGGTCTTCCTCCCCACGGCGGTGCCAGACTCGAAGAACACAGATGGACCGCTCTACCAGACGATCCTCCGGAAGTCGTTCTCAGTCATCTTCGTCAACGAGTCTTTGATCTACTCATGGATCATCTTCCTGTCTGCCCGCACAATCGCCTTGCCATACCTCAGCAACACGACACGCGAGGTCTGTGCATCCAGCGTCTTCCGCCGCAGTGTCCGACTATGGCTGCCAACCTTTGTTGCGTTCTCTATCGCCGTCGCAGCTTTCACAGCCGCTGATACTGCGTACATCAACGAGTTCTTCGCGCGTACTGGCAATGTCTCCACTGCGACACCAATGCGCATGCGCAACTTCCTCGTCTACTTCAATTCACTGTTCGACATCTTCTGGATCAACAAGGGATACAGCTTCCAAGCCGCTAATCAGGCCTTCCCCTCCGGTACGATGTGGATCGTGTCTGTATTGTTCCAGCAAAGCTACACAGTCTACATGACCATGATCATCGTGCCATACACTCGTCTCTCGTGGCGCTTCAAGGCGCTCGTGGTCTTCGTCCTGACGGCGTACTGGGTACAGAGCTGGGCATGGTTCAGTATCACAGGACTCTTAATCACTGACGCCGTACTCAATATGGACTTCCAGGTCAGGTCGCGTACCGGTCTCAAGCTCGGGAAGCTCAGCATCCCGGTATGGCCGTTGTATGTGGCGTTTGTCTTGACGGGCATCATCCTGCAGTTCCTCTTCATCTCCTGGAAGCCAACCATGCGCAATAACGAACACTATGGCCACACCAGCTTGTACACTGAGGGCATGCTCAACGAGGAGCAGGATCTTGACCAGCCGTTGGCCCGTGTCGACGACTACTTCCTCGTGCTGGGAACGATGCTGCTCATTGAGACGTATGACCTGCCCCAGAGGCTGCTGCGACTCAGACCCTTGGTCGTGCTTGGAAGGCGGAGCTTCAGTAAGTGCCAACACAGTGCCCGTAAAGTGCGAGGCTAACAGATATGCAGGCGCCTTCCTTGTCCAGTCCATCATCATCTACACAGTTGGTATCAAGCTTTGGATGGCTATGGCCAGCACAGGTGTGAGCGGTCCATTGAGTACATTTGCAAGCTTCATTGTCTGCGCGGCTATGACCGCGATCGGATCCGAGGTCTTCTACCGTCTGATCGATCTCCCAAGTGTCGCTGCGGCAAAGGCATTCTGGTCTTTTATGATCAAATGAGCCAAGCAAAAGAACAAGAGTATGAATCGGGTTCCCAAGGAAGACACATCGAGTAAGGTGTGACGCATAGTGACCGAAGCGTTCGGACGAAGTAGACCTGTTTGCCCAAGGTACAATGCAAAGACTCCCATCTTCGCTACCACTGCAGTGGTAAGACCTCAGCCTTTTGACTTCAACTTGCTCTTCTCCGTTGCTGCAGATGCTTCAAGTTTATTTTTCTCCCGTTTTGTTCTCCAATCTTTCCAATACTTGCTGTTGAGAGCCCACACAAATAGCATGATCAACGCTGTGGTTGGTAGTGCTACGCTAAAGTAGACCTTGAATGTCGTCAGTTGAGCCGTCAGGTCATTGCTCATACTGAACAGTCCGGCGATGAAGGTGGCCGGAATGAAGATCGTTGCTAGCCATGACAACCGCGCCAGGCTGTGGTTCTCCTCCAGGCTTTGATTGGCGTTCTGGATTGACAGCTCCGAGTCTATGTGGTCCGAAAGACGACCCACTCGGTTTTGTAACTCTCCCAAGAGGCGTTTTACTCTTTCGTAATCTTCCCTAACGTCATCAAATATCTCTGCCTCTTTATCGTGCTTGGAGGCCAGTTTGGTCAACCTCACAGCGGCGGGTATGCTCTGCTCCAGTGTTTCCTCGACCATCTCGCGAAACACTGGTAGCAGGCGACGCCATGTGAGGAGACGGTTGAGAGAGGACTCTATCACGTCGCCCTTTGAGCGGAAGACCTCCGGTCGCTCCAGCTCCCATTCCACTTGACTGAGACGCGCGTTGATGTAGTCACAGACAACAAGCCACTCGGCACAGACGGTAAACAGGGTCGGACAGGTCAGACATTGTGGCTCAATCTTATGGCCGGAAACGGCTTCAAACCAGGGGAATGCGAGCGTCATCTGCAGTATGTCTTCGTACCACGATCCTGTAAGCTCGGGAGATTTAAGGCTTGTCGTCGGTAGCCAGTTGGTTCGACCGTACCAAAGAGGCCTTCCGTCTTTCAGCGAAGGATCGAGGAGTATTACACCTACTGTACCTTTCCCATGTTTAGTGTCTTTCCCGATCCAGATTGTTGTGCGTGTGCGCAACAAAGAAACCGTGGCCCCTTTCTCATCTTTGTAGTTCCAGTGATTGTTGTCATCATCGGGTCGCCTTTTGACGTTCCAGTGGCCAGCTTCTTTTTCTGCTTCTTTTATACCCCCTGTCGACGTGTGGTATTGTAAACGAAGGTTCCGCAATCGAAACCATGATCGCTTCTTGGCGCTTGACGACAGACTCGGAGGCGCTGCCCAGGGATCGCGAGTATTATACCACACAGTGTCTGTGATCTGCTCTCGGAAAAACAAGGGATCGATATCGAACCGGGAGCCGAGCAGTTCAATAACCTGTTGTGAGAGGTCTTCGACAACGAACAGACGGAGCGGGGAGGATTTCGTGTCCTCGTGCTTCAAGCGATCTTCCAAAAGCTCTCTTAGTTCTCCACGATCCTCGATCAATCTGCTAGCAGGCGCTACGTCCGGCTGGTACTCGACGAAAGTGACCTTTGTTCTGTTATGGCGCTCCTTTCGATCGTCCAGGTCGTTTTTCAGATGAACCCATCGCCAAGGATCACTTCCTACTTGCATCCAATCCACCAAGTAGCGGAGCGTGCTCCAAGATCTCGACATTTGTTTGATGCGGGCCAGATATGGCATATGGCTCATGTACGGCATTTTTCCGCTGTCACTGTCAGGCCTCAATGTCTCCATGGGAAGCTTCATCTACTGACAAGTCAGGATGCTGCCAAGGATGATCTTTGTCAGGTCCATCATAGCAAGTTCCGATTCCATACGGGTCACCATAGTCCGGTGAACTTTTCTTCATCACATCGAAAGATGAGATCTGGATGACCGCGGGGTTGCCATTGGACATCTTCGGTCGCGCAGAACTTGTTGATGTAGACGAATGGCTCGTTGATACAGCTTCGTTGAGCATGGCATCAAAAGAAGGATGAAAGATCTGTCACCCGCAAGGCCCGGGACGAGCCATCATATAGCCTCATTGAGTGGCGCCTTTAGGCGCGCATAGGGCCAAAACTGGGGAAGGGCTGAGCGGCTGAGAGGCTGAAGCACCGCCAGTCGCATGTGGTGTCAGAACTGCCCATCTCACCACCGATGGGGCAATATCGGTGTCTTTGCACTGCTCAGACTTTGCGCAAATTATCTGACACCCATTTTCGATGGAGATGCGTTACTGACTGCTGCTTGTAGACGAACGGTGGTGTTGTGGGTGGACCATCCAGACCCGAAACTCTCGTTTGAGCCCCGCAAGCGCGCTTGTCAGCGCTAAAACAGTGGCTCCCGCCCCAAACCCAGCCTCTTCCCTCGTGCCTTCTCCTGTAGGCTATCACACTTTGACACATTGTTTCGATTTTCGGTATTTGCGCATCTGACCGGCCCGCCGCCTGTCGCAGACTCAGACAGCTTTTTGTCAAAGCCTGTCAAAATGCTGCGCGTCTGACCACCATCGCTGGCTTGAAGCGAGCAGCAGCCGAGGAGCGAGCGAGCTGAACATCACGAAAGCCTCAGTCTGCCAGATTGCAAGAATATGCAAGCAAGACACGTTTCAGGACACAAAATGGATGATCGATGTCGCGAAACATGAGGCTGTCTCGAGCTCTGAACATGGGAACTATCCTCACCAGCCCCCAAACTCGCACTCCTAATATACAGCTCCAACGGAAAGACCTGCCTCTCCACTTCAACACCCCCATACACCTTCGCCCGCCTATCCCTCAGCGTCTCCAGCGTCTCCCAAGCATTCCCCGGATCCATGTGTGGGAAGTGCGGAATGCCTTGAAAGCCAGTGAATATGCGACGCGCGCATTGGATGATGAGACGCCCAGGCGATGAGTTGGTTGCGGGGAGAGGGTGAATGAGTGAGCGAGAGACGTGTAGAGACAGGCAAGCCGCTGGTGACCTCAAAGCCGAAGGCGCGATGGATCTCATGGGAGATCTCCCGCAGCTTATCACGGAGCTTTGGTCATGGAAACGTCTCTTGGCTGACGTGACCCAAGGCCTTATCCAGGTCCTTGAAGTGCTCTAGTGCCTGCTCGATCTCCCTCAGGTTAGAAGCAGTGAGTTCATATGTCCGGTCGAAGCGCTTGACTATATCGGTGTTGTTCCAAACCAGTGGAGATTCGAGCTCCGCTGGAAAACCAAGTAAAAGTGTCTTCTCAAGGTTGCCGCATTTCAGGCGTTTCTGCACGCGTGCGAGGTACTTATCGTGATCTGGTGAATGATCAATGTCAGGCTGCTGTGCGGCTTCTGCAACAGCCATGGTGTATGAATTGGTGGTCTAACAATGTAAGCAGATTGATAGAGAAGAAGTGTGAAGCGCGGTCTGCGCTACTCTTGTGTCTTCCTATGTTGAAGAGCTGTAATCAAACGTCAGCAGGGTAGCAGTTGACGCGAAAGCTATGGTCTTTGAGTTGGAGCTCGTTGCCTGGTCAAGGAAGACCGGGTAGCTCACATCCGGCTAGTATGGCGTGCTTAGTTGCCGCGTGTCACTGACCAAGATATGTTCTGAGTGGATCGGACGCTTTCAATTCTAATATGACGCCGTAGACGCCGAAGGATGTCGAGCAGTAGCTGGAGAGGAAGAAGCTATGAAGCGCCCAACATCCACCTTACTCATCATGATTCCATCTATCCCATAGTACCGTGAACGCCATCTATATCAGCACATGATCTCAAACTCGACAAAAGAGTATTTGCCGCTTCTCTTATAGATACAAAGCGGTGGGTCTGCGCTGTGCAAGTTTCAGGAATGTGGTGTTGCCGGTGTACATGGGCCAGCCGCTTGAAGCAGTACCGGTGCCGGTGATTAGGCTGGGAGCGCTCGTGACCATGGGCATACTACCAGTGCCTGTCTCTACTGGAGACTCATCAGTCTTGGGTGCTTCAGTGGTCGGTTGTTCGGTGACTGCGGGCTCAGATGACTCCTCAGTATGTTCTGGCTCTAGTTCCTTGGTAGGCTCAGGCTCGGGAGTCTCGGTGGGCTTCGCGTTGTCGGGACCGATTGGAACACAGGTGGAATAGAGGGGCCATGTCTTCTCAAACAAGTCTTTCTCGAAAGAGGGAGCTTCGTTGACTTTGCCGGCGTTGAGGTTCACGTTGATGCCAACATCGGTGCCAAGTTGCACGCCAACTGTCTTCTTGCTGTCGCAGACACCGACAGTGTCGACGATACCGGACATCTTGGCCTCGAAAAAGGGTAGTTGAGCATCTACGGCGGCTTGGTAGCCCCATCCTGGTCTATGTCAGTAACTGTGTTGGAGTCTTCAATGGAGTCACGTACTGCCAAACACCTCGGCCTTGAGCTGAACTCCAAGTTCACTCCATGCGCGAATATTGCCGCCAATCTCAGCGCTAAACTCTGGGTCGATCTTTTCAAAGTCTGGCTCCCAGCCACTGAACTCGTTCTCCTCTGGTTTGGTGAGTCTGACATCTACCTTGGCATCGTCCTTGATCTTGGCTTTGGCACCCACACTCATCTCGCTGGTGCCCTCGAGAGCCGAGGAGCCCATGTGAACACCCATGGTGATGAAGGGACCAATCTCGAGGATGCCTGCAATCTTCAGGGCCTGGACAGGAATCTCGATCTCTGGTTTCATGTCCCACTGCAGCTCCTTGCCCAACTTTCCGTCAGCGTTAAGCTTTAGCTTCATGAGTCCGTTCACTCCTTGAGGGTGGATGTTGAGAGTGGCGTCGTTGGGAATACCTAGCCAGTTCTTCTTGACGTCAAAGTCCGCGACAATGGTTCCTGTAGTTGTCAATTCAAGATTAGCACTCAGTGCCATGCCCGCCGTTTCTTTCGAGTCCTTCGCATAGTTGAACAATTCACCATTGAAGGTGTGCGAGATGTCCATCTGAGTGCCATCGTCTCCGCGACGCGCAAGGTGCGGATGGGTGACGTTTGCAGTGGCCGGATCAACATACTCGTGGCCAAGGTTGAGGTTGAATGACTGTGCGATCTCATCCCATGGCTTCTCTTCCGCGGTAATCTCGGCCTTCAGGTTGGCGTCATCGAACATAATCGCGCTAACGAGGTAAGGAGAGCGGTTGTCGCCTTTGTAGCACATGTCAGGCTCCGTTACCAGCGTAAAGTGGTTGATGTCCGCATCGTCGATCCACTTCCAGGCCGACTTCGCATAGTTCAAAGAATCTGCGTCGCTGAATTCCAGAATCATGGGTTGGCCGGGAGTGCCACACTTGATTGACTTCATCCGTTTCGCGAAGTTCTCGACTGCAAGGATGTACTCATCGTCAGTCTGGGCGGACATGGTGAAGTTTGCAACGAAGATGTTGTCGCCAGCTACCGATTGTCAGGATATTGTTCGGCTGTATGAAGTTCATGCTGTACATACCATAACCACCCCAAAAGAAGGTAGAATGTTTTGCAGGGTCGAAGCAGCCATTGCCAGGCATCGCGCGTTTCTCGGAGCGGCCTCTGAGGAGCACGCCAGGATCGCTGATGGCTTTCAACTCGACAGAAGGCAGTGCTCGCTTGCCAAACACATTGGAGTGCACCTCACCTGGCCTCATAGGTGCAAGTTCCAGAGGAGCTGGAGCTCGCTTCGCGACTGATTGATCGCCCGGGTGGTGATCGGTACCCCATGGCTTCAGATCCATAGCATTTGCTTCCAGAGCGAATGCCGTCGCCAAAGTCAACTTCAAAAGAGAGCGCGAGTTGAAATGCATAGTGATCAGTCGCAGACCAAATTGGATGTGATAGCGTTAGAATGAATGTGACCTTCAAGGTCTTGCGAAAAGTGTATCAAAAAAGAGTGTGTGTGGAAAATGAACGTGTGAGACTTGCAAGAGCCGCTGTAAAGAAAAAATGTGACGAGAGCCTGAATTTCGACCTGGTGGCACTAAATGAGCATTTTGTATACGTCGCAAGTGACCTACTGTGAGGCCTCGAGGCCGTCAAACACATCGAATGTCCGCCATCAGCCATCCGTACTGCCAAGAGCACAATGGACATTTGAGGTCCGTAGTGCCTGGAGTCCACTGTTGGCACAGCATCGCAGACTAGGTTGTACATTGCAGCTGTGTAGTCAGCAGATCCATCTGAGGCCCTGTAGCCCGATTGAGATGATCTCAACTCTCAAATGCTCCTCGGGGTCAATTGAGCATCACCTTAGTCTTCGCCAGCCGGGTGTGGTGAAAGGCCAGCTCCACAGTGGCCTTGAAGGCCGAAGACCGCACAAGGCCGGGTCTCTCGGCTGTGGTTAGGCATGTCCCCAGGCTCATGCGAAGTTGGATCGTCGTTGCGGAGACTTGCCGTGGTATGCGTCTTCGAATAACAGACTGGTGCAGCTCCGGGGTTCACGGACCTGAGACACACGGCGGCACGGTGGGGTTTATCAGGCAACCAACAATCAAACATAGTATGTTGGAACTACGAATCCGGCAGCACGCGCACGAGAGACCCTCAGAGTGTCCCTCGATGTATGATTGATCGAGTTGTGTTGGTATGCAAATATTGATGGTGATGCTGCGGGGCCAGGTGCGGCGCAGGGCGCGATGGCGCGACAGAAAGCGGTCGCCGTCGGGCTCTTGGCCTTTCTGCGGCGTGGTATCCAACGCTCATCTTCACCGCTCGACAACACTCTGGGTGTCCTCAATCGCACATCTTTCATGCCAGCTAACCATCTATGAGCGGCGTTATATCTCACAAATTACTTGTGAAGTGCCGCGGCTTTGATACGGCCTGCTTCGAGACCGTAAGCGCCAACATCGAGTGGAAATGAGCGTCTCACAGCCATTCGTTTGCAAGAGCTTGGGAATCC